>JARLTB010000044.1:23165000-24365000 GCA_030141615.1 Unio pictorum
GAGTACGAAATGACCATTGGTTTGGGTACGAAACAACTATAGACGTCACCATAGTATACACACATACCCACAATGCAACGCGCGCGCACCTTTCGCCGCCCTTTTGAGTCCCTAACAAACCTTTGTCAACATTAGTCATCATGTATAATAATCTGATTTAATTAGCGATAAGGATATTTACTTTATCGAAACGATACAGAGATTATACTTGAAATTATGTGCCCTTTAGCACAAAAATAAAAAAAAAATAAAGCTGGAAGTTTCCTAGCTTTAATTTAATCGAAAGACGGAATAGTGAAGTTGAACCGTAATAGTGCATATTGCTATAAAAAAAGAAATGCATATAGTATTTATATTTTATTTTTTTACAAACAGACAATATTGACATTTGTAAAAAGTGATTCGTTTCATATCCCAAAACTTGTCAGCTTGAAAGAGTATTTCCGGATAATGATTTTATGGAGACAATATCAGTCACAAATTAAAATTTCATAGCACGTGTTTGATGCTAGAACTTTTATGTACAAATATTTTTCGCGACATGTGTTTGTGCCAAAGACAGTATTTAAACCAACTTAATTAATATGGTCAAATATTGTATTGGTGGTAGAGATGATGGACGTATGATAAATAAAATAAATTCAAAGAAGTTACATCTTTAGTGTATTCAAACGAAACACGTTGCTAACGGAACATAACTTTGTGTGTCGAATGTGAAACCGATATATTTATGAAAAGCTTTAGAATTATGACATTATATATTAATAATTAACGTTTTAACTTTAACGATGACCAAATGATTGACTTAAGCCCATGAAAATTAAAAATCATTACATGTTTCTACTTGTTTGTGTATTAATTTGTTTATGCGTTTGTTTATTGATCGAGCTATTGTTATGAAAGAATAACAAAGATGGATGAAATTTAAATATTTTACTTGAAGAAAACAACTAGAAGAGTCACGCATTCGATTTCGTGCGATTGACATGTACAACAAAATGTGATGTATGTTTTTTTTCTTACGCACAACATGAAACACGCCTTTCTAATTATGCGGGAAGAACAATGTTATTAGGTGCCGGATATGGAGGCTAGGCACTCAAAATGGCGGATATAGAAGTACACACTTTTTGTGACTTGACATGTACTCCAAAAATGTTTACTGTATAAATTCGCGCAAGAAATATGTTAACAAAAGCTCTCCTCATGTTCGTTGAAAAGCGTCAATAATTTCACCCAAAACACAGATTGAAGCACTATGTATACAAGCTAGATTTGCACAAAGCTGAGGTTCTAACATTATTGTAAATTTAATTTTGTAAAGCAGTAATGAAGTCGTCGACCATAGTGATACAGAATATAAAAAAATATTTATGAAAATCGACGAATTTTACCTTAAAATATATAATGAATTAAAATCTACGCTTTTCTGATTAAATGTAAGGAAATATTTACTCCTGACGTGGAAAGATGTATTATTCAGTGTTTACCTTTCATTTCGCGAAATATATATATATATATATATATATATATATATATATATATATATATATATATATATATATATATATATATATATATATATATATATATAACTAATTTCCAATTCAAAGATAGATACCTACCATTGCGCTTTATACATAGCTATCTTGAAGCTTTCCTAAACATCTAAATTATATGCTATTCAAATATTTGAAGGAAATATATGCCAATCTCAAGCAGGTAGACAGTGGCGGATAAGTCCATCCCATTGCAACCGCTCCGGTGGCCAAGTGGTTAGAGAGTTCGCCGCAGAAGCGGAACTTGAAGGTCGTGGTTTCGATCCCCGGTTGAGTCATACCTAAGACTTACAAAAATGGTACTAACAGCTGCATCGCTTGACTCTCAGCATTAAGAGGCTAGTGTTAGGACTGGTCGGCTTTGTGTCAGGATAATGAGACTGGGTGGGATATCATACTACATGTCTGCGGCATTATGCCCCAGTGCTAGACATCACTATCAACTGCCTCATTGCAGACATCTTAGCGATATGACTGAAACATTGTTAAAAGCTAATTTAAAAATCCTAATCAAACAAACAAACAATCCATCCATCCGATTGCCCACAATGGAAAAAAGACTAAAAACGCCCATGCCTTGTTTTAGCCAGCGCAGATGGCACGAAACTTTTCTTTCTGGGTTAGCCTTCATTCTTTTTTTGGGGAAAAAATCAATCAGAACTTCATTTTTACCTTGTTGCATACCCTTAACGTAAGTAATATCTACATCAATACAAAACATTCTTGTCAACAGCCTAGTTTTGCAGTGTTTCCTTTGGACAATACAAACAATACAATTTATGAGCATATTAAAAAGCAGAGGCCCAAGCGACGCTAATGCTGCCAATTGAATGCCTTAGATAGATTAATTAGGCATATATTATATCCATGTACTTGTTTTCAAGAGTGCGACTCAGTCCTCAAGGAGGAGGTAATGTGGTGTTACAATCGTATACAGATCGTCAAGAAGATTAATATTGACGTATGGTTTGTTCCAAAATGATCACCAGTTGAGGCTGAATTTTCTTTTCATAAATTTTTATTTAAAAGGAGGAGCTCTTACAGATCTATAATTTTGTAAGACAAAGGGGAGGGAATGAGGGTTTTATTTCTTTGTAGGGAGAGGCCTGTACTTGATTGAGAGAGTTTGAAAAACATACTGTAAGAAAGTAGTGTTAATCAGCTTGGTCACAAGTCCCAAAAATGCAGATTCGCCATATTGTACTATTTGTACAGGGACATTGGTGATTTCATATGTACTTTGGAGTTTTTTTAATTTCTTTTTGAATAAACACAATCGATTTATGTTTTACTGAGTCTTTGAATACATAACAAAATGAGAAATCTAATATTTTGGAGATGTAGATTTAGTCGAGATAGGATGGGTTGGTGCTTGCAGGTAAGATTATAGATGCTTTAATTCGCAGACCAGTTCACGATATTCAATTTCGGACGAATTATTCATTATTTTGATTTTACCATGTAAAAACGTAATACCTATACTTATACAGGTGATGCTGGCATAAATTGTATAATCTACAACGAACTATTATATATCGTTTGTAAGGCGCTTTAATGTTTTCAGTATAACAACAGGCGTTACAAATATTCATATATATCTTGAACATGAATAAAATACAGTTATACATTATTCTTGAATTGTTTTACTATAATAAAAAAGAAAATGTAATTGACAAATATTCTATACTTAATTGAAAAAAAAACTAATTAAAAAAATCAAACCGTCATTCTGGGTTGTTTTAAAGATATCACGATGTTCGTTCATTGCTAATAGCATCGTCCTGCCATTTTTTAAATATTTTTCTTTCATTCATTTTCTCCATATATTGGATTGGTAATAGTCCTTAAAACATATCCAGGCTACTTCTTTCATACAGTCGATAACTACCTAAATCAAATAAAATTTCTATACTTGATCAAATACGAGCAATCGATCAAACGGTCACTTGAGAAGATGATAAACCGCTTGTCACTTTTTGTTACCGTGTATGGTTGACAACAGCCGATCAATATCGCACAATAAAATTTTCTTTCCATGTCAACACTGTTTACATAGGGGATGGTGTGGGTGAGATTTAACTAAGTGACTTAAAAAAGATTTTGCAGAAACGTTTTACCCGTAATTATGATAGTAATAAAGTCTGCATCAAATATTGAACTCCAAGAATCTGGGAAAGCATCTGTGGAAGCAGATGTAGCACAAATAATTAATGTATTTATCATTTTACAGTATTTTATATGTAATGTATCCTTCAAACTTAATATTTATAAATCCTAGACACGTTTTTAAAAATAAAAAATAACAATTTATTTCGTTCTTATTATTAAATAACACCATCAAAACATCATTTACATACTTTTTGATTTGGTATATATATATATAGCATTTGGGTCTTATTAAATAATACACCATCAAAACATAATTTAAATCTTGATTTTGGTATATATATAGCATTTAGGTCTTATTAAATAATACACCATCAAAACATAATTTACATACTCCTTGATTTTGGTATATGTAGAAAGCATTCAGCTGATACTTAGAAGAGATCTTAGAGAGAAATGAAAAATGATTCTGAAGCATTAAAAAAATTAAAAATATAAACATTTACATCACTTCAGTTAATTTTTTGGAAAATTAAAACAAAATAATATTACATTGATTAAGGTTTACATAGCACAATCATTATCACTATGTTAAATGAAAAAGTAAAAATTTACTACAAGAAAAATGCTTTGGTAAAAACTGATGCTGAAACTGCACCAACCAAATAAATTCAGTCTTCGAACACATATGAAACTTTCATACGTTCTATATAAACTATTGGTACACTTTGCATTAAATTGGTTTTTAGCAGTGTCATTTAACCAATGAAAATAACTCCATAACTACACTAAATATTAACATCCACTTTTATTATGTCTTTAATGTAGAAAACAATTATTGCCAAAAATAGTTATATCCAAAAAGCACCATAAACTATAAGGAACAAATTATTATACCAATGTGTGGTAAACATTATAATTATTTTGTGTTTAACCCTCTAACATTTGAGCGACATTTGATTTTTTGAATCAAAATGCATTTTCCTTGTCTAAAATACATACAGTCCTCAAAATTTGTCAAGACAGCGGGTAAAGAACTCAAGTTATTTTGGGGAAACCACTTTCTCTTTTTATCTCGGTGATAACGACCTTTATTCTGTCGATTCTTTTAATCCCAACATAAGTACATATCTATCCTTGTATCAAATGCAGTCTGGTCAAAGAAGATGATTAAACACAAACAATATCATCGGGAAATCATTACTGTTTTAGAGTTGCTTCATATTTTAACTTGTTTACCCCCCAAATCAACAGGTGAGTGGTTACAAATGTCTTGGGGCCCCAAGTAGCCGAATGGTCTAAAGCGCTGTCCATTACGGATCACTGCCATCTCAACTTTGTCTGCGTAGGTTCGACTCTAAGATTCAGCTAATGTAGTTATGTAAGAAAGCTTGCTAGTAGCTTCTCGTGGGTCGGTGGTTCTTTTTTTTTTTTTTTTTGGGGGGGGGTGTTCTCTCGGGTTCTTCCTCCACCAATAATACTGGCTGCCATGTATAGCCTATCGTGTGCTGAAAAATGGCATTAAATCCAACAATAAAAATAATAACAAATGTCTTTCTTTCAGTCCCTGTAATCTTGACCTTTCAACCGATTTGACCTGAAATTGATAGTTTTTCTCTTCATCCAAAGTGCAAGATACTTGCAAGCATTGTAAATGCAGAAGGTGAGAAACTCTAGCCATTGTGTGGAAACAAAATAAATAATGAACAACCTAGATTGCTATGAATGGGGAGTGTACTGAAATTGCCACAACTGGACAATGTCTCAAACGTCAGACTTAAATTGATCCCGACACCCACCTTCCATTGGAAAACGTTTAAATATTGTTACAAAGTGCTGCCACACATATTTTGAAGGTATGAGTCAGAGCTGTATCCCCTAATTCATAGATATGTCAATATTTGCTAAGATGTATGACTTATGATAACATTTCTGTAATGGGCTAAAATATTCCTTGTAGATTCAATATAAGAATATTATTGCTCATCCATTTTGGGTTTGTATAAACAATATACCCATGTGAAAAATGTCTGACATCTCTCTCATTCATTCCACTTTTGATCCCCAAAACAGTTTGTGTCCAATTAGATCAATCTTTGATCCAATTATTGCAGGTTTCATGGAGAACTGCCCTAGCTCAATGTACTGCAACTAAACAAAATGAAACAATTGGTTGCCGGAAACTTGAGGATTGCAGACCCATTATCTGGAATGACAAGTTTTCCTTCATTGACTCGGACCTTGACTTCTGGGACCAAGAATCAACAAAGAGGTGCCTCTGCCCAAGTTTAGATTTCCTTATGAAATATAATGAAACCTTGATATCAAGCAAAAACAAAACAAAAAAATGGCATGTGAGGTTTAAAAAACAAAAGACTAAAGGAAACATAACTCCTATTGTGAAACCACATTCCTCATGTACCACAAAATGGTGTGACAAGGAAACCATGTGATCTTAAGTTTTGTGTAAGTATGACCTTGGATACAGATGAAACAGTTAGATGTCCGTCTTTTTGTACGTATCAAGTTTGAATAAAAATGACTAGTTTATAGTCCACACAAAAGAAGATTTAGTGCCAGCCAATTATTTCTTGAAGTAAAATTGTATCTGATTGAATATTCGTGAAGGTAACATACATGTATATAATACCTACCATGTGATGCATAGTCAGTCTGATGTTGCTTTTGCAACCAAATACTAGGACTGAGGATCTTTGCATTTAGAAATATTTTGTCTGGTGTTTCCAAACTTGACAAAATAAAAAAGAAAAAAGAAAACTGACGAATGGATCAAATCACATTCTTAAATATAAGAAACTTGATACCTTTAAAGTTATAATTTTGTTTTGGTTAGACAACAAACTGCTTCATCTGCATTCTTGATCCCGCTCACATATTTGGTGGTGCATGAGAGAGATTGATGGCAGTGTAAATGGCATATAACTGTGATTACTTAGAACTGAAATGTCAATTGTCACCGGGGTTAATGTTATCACTTATACAAAAACTCCTACACAGAAAACACTGTCGTTCGAGTCAAGTTCCAAATGGCAAGAATCATTTTAGAAATGGTTTGATTGCAACATTTGTGTAGAACGGACCACATTTAAGAATTAAGTGATATTAATTGTGATTTAACTGACTGCTATTGCTTCGATTTAACGATGGTTTCTTTTTTGGCATATACACATTGAAGAGTTTGTCAGTCACACTTGATGGCAGGTAGGTCAATATTGTGACCCTGATGTTGGATAGCCAGTATGGAACATAACGACTTTTTGGATTCTCATTAGTGACAGCGTCCAGCATGAGCTCGATGACCTCATTTACATTGGGACGAGCTCGCTTCATCTGTTCTGTGATATTCTTCAAGAAAGCATCGAAGTACTCTTCTCCATACACATCTTTCACTTCAGTTGGGGTTTCGCTCCAGGACTTTCTATTCATGTTAATCAAGTAGTCTGTTTCAGAGATCGGGGTCCTACAATAAAAACCAAGAAAATTACAAGTTTATCAACATAAAGAAATAAGTGAAAAAACAGGGAGTGTGATTATGCATAACATGTTGCGAATCTTCCACAAAGTCTTAAACATGAGTCCTTTTATGGGAATGAGGCTAATCTGGGTAAAAGGAAGTTTAAGAAATTCAAGAAAGACCCTTTCTTTTTACTGTCACGTGTTGAAATAGTCCTGATATTTTTCATTGATTTTCAAATTAACTGCTATGATGCAGATGCTAGATGTCAGCTTGGCGCCTATTTTAATTAAAAACAAAGTATATATTTTAAAAAAAGGATTTGGTGAAACCACTAAGTCATAATGATCACACATTTAATGGGAGTAATGACAACAAGCTCTTTAAGACATTCATCGTGGCAGTTATTAGATGTACAACTGGCGGCTATTTGGATATATGACTGCCATCCATTCGGATGTACGACTGGCACCATTTTCATTTATGACTAAGCTGGTATCACAAGTTAATCAGTGAAAATCCCTGTTGATGTAGCCATCCATTTGGAGAGGAATAGAAATAACAATACTGGAAGGTACTATTTTTTATTTAAGAGCAGCTGGACAGCATAAAAAGGTATTCTGGCGAAAACTCCTTGTCATTATTACTTTCTGTTCAAGTTGAGTTGTGATAACAAGATTTGTAAGATTGCTACCATGGTGGCCACATTGGAAGTTAGACTGGCATTATTTTTATTTGGGACAGTTAGGCATCATAAGAATTATTTTAGTGAAAACATAATGCTGGTTTGACCATCCATTCAGGAAGAGTATCGATACCAAGATTTCCTAGACGGTTGTCCAGTGGCCGGCTACACTGGATATCAGATCAGCTGTAGTGGTCATATTGGTTGTCCTAGCAGCACCATTTGCATTGGGATCAGCTGGATCAAGGGATGAATGTGTATATAAAGTTTCAAGGCAATCCTCCAAGTAGTTTAGGAGGTAGATTGATAACAAACGTATGCTAACGGATGGTCGGATGATTAGATGGTCAACAGACCGTCCAATAATCTCTTAGTTATGTGACCAGTAAAAGTAAATAATTTCATTGATCTAGCACAGCATGTATGAATAGTATTAATAAGTGTTGTAAAAATGATAAAATACCATGTATAAAAAGAAAGCAAATGAAGACTGTAAAACCTCCAAGCTTTCAAAACTGTTGGCGTGATCATTCTGAGATTTGGAATGACTTTCTTAATCCATTTTTTGTCATCTCCAGATGATTTAACTACATATTAAAATATGCTCTAAATAGCAACAGTTGTTAAATCCTTGGCCAGTGGGAAAATGCATAAATTATAAAGCATTCATTTGTAATAACAACAACTGTTACAACGTTGGCCAGTGGGAAAATGCATCGATTACAAAAGCAAACATTTGTAATAACAACAGCAGTTACATCCTTAGCCAATGGGAAAAAACACTGATTACAAAGCACCTATTTGTAATAACAACTGTTACTACGTTGGCCAGTGGGAAAATGCATCGATTACAAAAGCATCCATTTGTAATAACAACAGCAGTTACAACTTTGGTCGATGGGATAATGCATTGATTACAAAGTATCCATAACACAAATATTTATAATTATTTTCAGTTTCGTTTTATGCAGTTTTCGATGCCATGCTTTTATCCTTTCTCTATTTATCTTATAATTTATGTTTTAAATTTTATCAAACATACACCCCATGCTGATTGAAGTAATCCCATCCTAAATGATAAAAGCCTAGTAAAGTAAATTGTTAATTTTGATCTCAGGCAATCTTAAACTCTGTCTGCAGTTTGTTTACATTATCATTCGGTAGAATTTACTCACTGGATATGCTACCAGTAGTATTACAGGATCCGAAAATGATTTTGGCATTCTTTTGCTGATCTTGAATTTACGAAACATTCAGTGTTTTCTTCATTTACTTTTCGTATATTTCTTCCAACACGCATTCAGTTCAAACTATGCTCTTTTCACCTGAACATTCCATTTGCTGTAATAATTTTATATTACTGTGTATATTACTTCTCGTCATCGTTTCTTTCACTCTTTTTTATCTTCTGAAGAAAAAGTCTTTAAATACAATTTTGTACTAATGTAAATCGAGTTAAAAAGTTTTGGTTAAACTTCTGACAATCTTGTTTGCGATGAAGATGAACGTGAGGACCAAACACATTGTGCAATACATGGTACACCATTGACTGATCATTTATTTAATGGTATATACGAAACTCCTCATCCTTAACACAATCTACAACCAAAATTAACAATAAATTAATTGATAAAAAAAAGTATTTATATCAATGAAAACATAATGTATCTGCAGCTAGTTCTATTTCGTCACAACTCATCACTGAAGCATCGCCAGACATGAATTGCTGAAAGCCAAATTTATTACAAATTATGGTAAATTGTTTCAGATCAATAATATTATATAATGTAATACAAGCTTGTTAACTAAAAAATAGCATAGATCATTCAGACGACAGTTTTCGTATCTGAAAGTAAATTCGAAGCCTGTATATTGACTTGACTATCCCTGGTACACTTTTAACTTATAAATGCCAATATGGTCATCCAGATGCAGACTTCCAAACTGCCGCCTGATTATGCCAATACGATGTATCGCATTCAGATGTAGGCACTCGAGCTACAAATTTAACGATTATGCCAATAAGATGTATCGCATTCAGCTGTAGGCACTCGAGCTACAAATTTAACGAGTATGCCAATAAGATATTTCGCATTCAGTTGTAGCTATCAAAGCAACCCAGTTTAACTGATTCTCCAAGAACCGATATCACATTGTACTCCGCATCTGTCCATTGACTCATGATTGTCATATTTTCAAGTATACAATCATCATCTAACTGAAGTCCATCAGTCTCTTGAATAATGTTACGTGCTTAGGCTCGAATAAGCAGCAACACAGAAAGAGTGAAAACTAACAAGCTTGTAAAACTTTAACAATGAATTTATTAAGTACAATTATTTAAATAAAACAACTGAACTTACAGTTTTAGAGAATCAAATCCAACAAATATAGAATTCACAAAATAATCCACTAATAGAATTGCAAGTCCTGATAAATAAATGTTCTAATAGTTCCAGGTTCGAATCTTGACGAGGTAATAATCCAAAATGGCTGACAATGTCACGTGATGCAGTTCTTGTTTTTAAATCATCCAGATGAAATTATGAAACATATGTCCTTTTCCAGATAAATAGAATAATTCTTCTTTTCCAACGAATTGACACAAGTCCAGAATAATATTAACACTCAAACATAAATACACAACCAATAACTTACAGCCCAATATTTCTACTACTCAAGTTAGCTTCTAAAACACAGCTATATATATTGTTTTTCTGAAGTAAACAAGAGGAATCATGTGAGTCCGGAAGGTCATGGAAAGAGCTACCTTTTTCAAGTCACGTAGAGATAGAATGAACCAGAAAGAAAAATCAGCCACTAATAAAATGCTGTCCCCGAAACCAACCAATAGAATTGAAGACTTGTTGACAATGTCTAAAGCAAGGTCAGATATTGAGGTAACCAAGCCAAGGTCAGTCTGTTTACCAGAAAAGTCCAGGTCAAGTGAATTTTCTAGAAAAATTTCCCATTTAAATAATAATAAACCCTAAATGACAAATTTGGATTTAATAATTAAAAATAAATAAAATTAAATCCAATAGCCGTAACAATAAGAATGAACATATTCAAATATTTTCAATGTTTTCATATTTAATTAGCAACTTTAGTGCTATCAAGCTTGAATAAGATTAACATATTCAAATTCTCTTTAATGTTATCATATTTAATTTGCAAATTTAGTGCTATCAAACTTAATAACATATGGTTTCTTTATCACTGTATATACATCCCGTTTGAAATAAATTGAAGGCTATTGTTATTTTCTTGTCTGCTTTTGCAAGGTTTTTGTCAACAACGTTTTTTGACTCAAGGTGCTGTATTTTCTCTTGTTGTTATACTCTTCTGCCGTAAATTGTGGGTCAAGCTTTTTGAGCAGCGAGTGAATTGAATTGATGTAACTGGTTAGGATGCTTCCTTTTTACATGACTCGTTAAATTCCAAATAGTATTGAAATTGTCAGAAGAATAAGAACAGTGTATCAACTAGGTAATAAGTGGCACTATCTAAATCTCATTACGCGCTAAAGGAAACAGTTTAAACCTCACCGCATGTTATTGTTGTTTTTGTGTGTGTGCTAAAGGTACAATAAACATTGCAACAAACAAGTATAACTGGATGTAAGAAATATGAATAACTAACTGAATAGATATAACTGAATAGAATACTAGAATAAAGTTATAATGCGTTCCAAGAAGAAATTTTATCCTCGGCCGCATGTAATGTAGAATTCAATAACTTTTTTTAAAAAGTGTGCATTTTATTGTAGTTTTATGTTACATGGTGAAGTGATTTATTTTGTTGGGTACACATGGATAGAGGGAGGCCAATATTGGTCGTTAGATCTATAAATTCGTAGTTTGTGATCCATGAAAGTTGGTACCTTAAGAGGCAAACTCTTGGCCTACTGTCTGATGTTAAGTAAATTTTACTATAAAAATGACCAATTTTTAGTTTGTATTCACTGCTTGGTTATGAATATTTAAAAGTTAGAACATGGCGTGGACTGTGGAAGATAGTCATGTAATGTTTTCCCAGCCAAGACAGTGGGAAATAATGTATAAAAAAAATGTTTGCACCATGTCGCCGTTCACAGAATAATCATAGCATCGTCATTCATGAATATGAAAGATTAGTTAACATTACCTCTGACCCAATTTTATATCAATTTGATATTCCATCTTCAGCATTAGTATTTCAATTGCTAAGCCATAATTTAAATAAAACCGAAAAAAAAAAAAAGAAATCTCCGCGAGTACGGTTTGGTGCTGTATTTGACATCGATATATGGAACCCCTCATATCTGTCAATTTTAAAATCTCGCAAAGGATTTATTATTCTTGAAATGTCTCGTACTCGGAGAAGACAACATTAAAAGTCGTAACTTTACTGGAAAGGCGGTAATATGACGCTTTTATCGCACGCATCCCGTCAAATGTCTTTGAAATACTCAGTACTTATGGGAGCCTTCCGATCGGAAATGAAAATCATTCACCGTCACCAATGCCTCATACACTGATTACTCATGCAGTAGGATACAAATTAAAAAGCATGTACACTGAATTTTTCTGTGCATTTTTTCTATGCTGAAAAGCGGGAAATGGCATATTCCTTATGAGTGCATTTCGTAATGGTACTCCCCAATAACATATATGTACTTTCTCAGTCTGAGTATTCAGTTATTATACCAATTGTTATTCACTTTTCGGTATGCTGTTCATTCACTAGAAAACTGCACGTCCAACCGCAAGGCAGCTTTCAAATTATCTGCCCCACAGTAAATCTCTGATAACGTAATTCAGCCAAACATCACACAGAGCTAAATTAGAGCTGTATGGAGGATGTGGCAAAATTTTGATGTCCGCCTGTTTAGTTGTCATGGAGCAGCTGGATATCTCAGATAACAGTGAGCTGACAGGTTGTTCCACAATATTTGGCAACCCTTTGGAGGCATGAAAATGTTCAGTGACACTTGCAGAGTTAGATACCGGTGCCTGGATGACGGGGCCTTTTGTGTCGAAAAATAATGTGCATACGAATATCACGACAAACCGACTACGTTCAGCGATTGGTTGTCACTGCTAACGTTCTCCGATTCAGACTATTTTCAATTGAATCGGGTCCAGGTTTCATCACCTGTGGCAAACTAGTTTAAACAATCTGGTCACTCTTTTCATATTTGGCAGGTAGCTGTTTGGCGATTTCAACTTGAGTATGTGTTAGATCAGCCGTCAACATATGCAGGAACCATCTCGTACACACCTTTCTGAACTCAAATGATTCTCCGATATGTTATGTATATTTAATTTATCTTACATTTGATTTAATTTAATTGTTTGTTAGTTTTATTTTAATTTTATTATTTCATTGCATGCTACTGTAATGGAACTTTATTTACTGGATTTGACATTTTACAGAAATTCAATTCAGTTCTGTCTGACCTGACTGTTTTTCGTAAGCATCTAATAATATAAACTTTGCATCTAACGCTGACCTAGTTCCTGACCTTGATTCAGAACCAGTAAGAGTTGAAATAGACAACATTTTAATTTTTTCTCATTTGTTTGCATGTCAGGTACTTTGTCTTTTTCTGATATGTTTTCATCTAACAAGAGTGTTCTTATTCGGGGAGTAGAGTGCGGCTTTGTTAATGTTCCTCTCCACTGTGTAAATTTGTCATCAAAATTAGTCTCAGGACCCGTGACAGTCGGAACAGTGTCAGCTTTGAGGGCATTCATTTATTACTAGGCAACGACCTGGCTGAATGCAATGTTGTTGTTAATTCACTTGTAACTGACAAACCATGTTTTGTTCAGAAAGTGGATCCTATTGAAACATAATTCATATGGCAAAGAAAGTTCTTGAGAATAATGATGATCAGGAAAGTATTCCTTAAGCTGACATATGTATTGGTTAGGCTTTTGATGAGGCCGCTTTTTAACTTCTTGTTTGGATAAATCAAAGGGTACTGATCACAGTGATCTACTCATTTTCCTTATTCTAATCAGGGTGACGAATGACAATGACTTGTCGTCGAACATGAAAAAGATCCTGAGATCTTAAGTTTGGTTCAAACGGACATTAGTGAAACCTAAGCCACATACGTACGTGTCTGTTATTTCATTAAAAATGGAGTTCTTATGAGAAAAGATCTCCCAAGGTACCTGCTGGTGACGAGTGGTTAGTGAACAATCAAATTGTAGTTCCAAAATCTTACAAACAGGAAATATTTAGTCTGGCTCATGAAACATTTTTGACTGGTCATTTAGGGATTAATAAGACTTATCACAAGATTTTGACTCACCTCTATTGACCAAAAACCAAAAGTGATGTTTCTAAATACTGTAAATCTTGTCATTCACATCAAGAGACGATTTAATCAGATGATTCAATCAAGAGACGATTCAATCAGATGATTCAATCAAGAGACGATTTACTCACATCATTCAATCAAGAGACGATTTACTCACATCATTCAATCAAGAGACGATTTAATCAGATGATTCAATCAAGAGACGATTTTATCAGATGATTCAATCAACATACGATTTAATCAGATCATCCAATGAAAAGACGATTTAATTAGATCATTCAATCGAGAGACGATTTAATCAGATGATTCAATCAAGAGACGATTCAATCAAATGATTCAATCAAGAGACGATTCAATAGGATCATTCAATCAAGAGACGGTTTACTCACGTCATTCAAACAAGAGACGATTTAATCAGATGATTCAATCAAGAGATGATTCAATAGGATCATTCAATCAAGAGACGATTTACTCACATCATTCAATCAAGAGACGATTTAATCAGATGATTCAATCAAGAGACGATTTTATCCCATCATTCAATCAAGATACGATTTAATCAGATCATCCAATCAAAAGACGATTTAATTAGAACATTCAATCAAGAGACGATTCAATCAGATCATTCAATCAAGAGACGATTTACTCACATCATTCAATCAAGAGACGATTATTTTAATCAGATCATTCAATCAAGAGATGTATAACATCAACATAAAAAATAAGCTTGGTTCATGCATGACGACAAGCGTTCTTTGCTTCATAAAGGTAAACACATTACCTTAAAAAGTTAAACCAGTAATTTGTAATACAAAACAAATAATAAAGTCTAATTCAAAGTATGTTTCTTTCTTCTGTTTCAAAGTATCTACAATTTTTCCTTTCCTTTCCTCCTTAATAACACAGTCATCGTTCATACTTTGTCATTGCTATAAAAGACAACCGACAAGAGTAACGTGTACAGCATATTATACGCCCGTATATGCTAAATACTCCTCAGATAAATGAAAATATGTTTCTCCAGAATCCACCTTTTTCAGGCATGGTCACCGTGACATTTGACCCCCAAAATAAACAATCATGTGTCAGCTTTCAATTACATTTACCTATTTACCTTTGCTTTTGACCTTATAGCTCCCAACTCTATAGGCTTCTTTCAACATCAAAAAAAAACCATTTGCAAAGAGTGGCTGACACATGTGATGCAGAATTGATGTCAATGTGCGAAAGCAATTTGTATTCTTTCAATTAGTGACCTTGACCTTTGATATTTTTAAATCAAAGTTCACAAGGTTCTTCCCTTTCCAATTGCATGACATCAACTAGAGGTTTTAACCACATATGATGGAGAACTAAATTAATGTATGGAAACCATTTTTCTTCCTTCAGTTAGCGACCTTGACCTCTGAGCATCTGACACAAACGCAATAGCACTCTTCCGGGCTATTATGCTATGGTGCTCCTTCATACACATCTATGCAATAAACCAATAAAGGGGATCATTTAATATGATGAAATGAGCATCATATTCAAAATTGGGATGCATTCTATGAGCATCTACATTTTCTTAAGTTTACATCAAAATGAATACCTTGCTGAAAGTTGCTTAATAGAAGGCTACTATCCTCAAAATGAAATTAAGCCAGATTGTGAACCTGTCGAGTTATATTTGCGCTTTTCTTCTTCAATAAAAGATGCTGTGACTTCTGCAAACTGTTTAATCAGTTGGAAACCCTTGGAAGAAATCAAATTTAGCCGATTTAGCTAGTCATTAAGATGTGTTCTACTGCTGAATTATACAACATTTTCAAGATCATATTTTGCACTCTTTTTGCACAGTAACAAAACAACCATTAAACTCATTTTTGAGAAAATCAAGTTTGAAGTTCGTTATAGATTGCATTAGCATGTATGTCGATAATTTTCTGGATGAGTAGAAGGGAATTGAGGAAAAAGAGTCTCAAAAAATATTTACATTCTACATTTGAGCAATATCCTATTTGTAAACGTCTTGGTCACCTAAAATGGCATGCCTAATTTAAAATATTTCCTCAGTAAAGTTGGGAAGGTAGTCATGTTTTAAAATTGCTATGTATTGATAATTTCTCACCATTTTACCAACTTCGAATGCGTGCGTTCCAGACGCAGCTGTTAGGTCCGATCCTTATATTTGATCTGTTTTGTTCCTTGCTTGCAACAAGTAGAGCCATGTTGATTGATCTATAAGTAGTCATTCTGTATCCCTCAATTACTTGGTAAAAAGTCCATCCATTTTTTAAATTTCATTTTGAGTGAAATACGTCCACATTCAAGTCTTTACGGCTATTTTAAATTTCATTTTTCCTATTTATATATTTCAAGATTTATATAAACACATCGTGAATGTTATCTCAGTTTTGAATGTTTTACGTATTCAATGATATTTTGAAAATACGCTATTAAAAATGTATTTATTTAAATTTTTATCCTTTTATTATCTATTATCTTGTATGTCAACAATATCTGTATGCCACTGGTCATCTGTGATTAATATAAACTGTTGAAGTGAAATCATTTTATCGCCTTGTTATATAATCTGTACGTAGAATGTTAAGCTGATCATATTTTCATTTCAGATTCTTTTTAAATTTTGTTTCATCATTTATTTACTTTATTATTTTTCCGGTTAACTTATTCGCACAAATAAGTGACATTTGGACTTTCACTATCGCCGTAAAAATGTATTAAATACTGTTTTTTGTTTACTATCTACAACGATGTAAAAAAAAAAGATATCCAAAGAATACTTCATGACTGATAAAATGTCTTCAGATGCTAGAAGCGAGCCTACTGGACAGTCATGTAAAATATAATGTTATTGTCAGCAATCTGAAACGTTTATTCAATCCTTTCAAAGATTTCAGCTTTATGTAAAATTTTACCATGGCTAATTAGAAGGAGAAACTTCATTTACTGTGCCACTATTTATTATTTAAAATCTAGCTTCGTTCTCTAAAAATTCTATATCCTGGTTTTATTGAATCCTTGTAGATTGACCTGATCTTTAACTTGCAATATAAATTTTGCCGACTACTCATTTGTGTTTTAACTTATATCAATAAATAATTTACTCTTACCTCGTACAGCAATGTTTCAAATTAACAAATGACACCATTGCCATCATGATTTATGATTCCTATCTCGATCATTAAATGCAAAACGTAAATTAGTGTCTTTTCTAATCATCAGTCTCTTGACCTTGTGTGGTCGTTTAGGCACCGTGATGCTGAACATTTGAACAATTACCTTCACTCGATTATGTGCCAATGCCTGTGTCTCCGCAAAACATTTCCTGGTCCATTATGTGATACTGTCAGTCCGTTTGTTCTCTATCTACCTCTCCTTCTGCCACCTTGATCATTGTCCTGCAGTACTGTTGTGGATAGACTGTTGGCTCTAGTGGCATGACTATACCATGTCAGCTTTCTCTTTTTCACAATGGTGAGGAGGTCTTCGCATTAGCCTACTTTGTGTCTGATAGTGTTAAGCACTTCTCCATTTGTGATGTGTTTCATGTAAGAGATTCAAATGATGGTTCTGTAGCATCTCATTTCAAGTGTCTGGATTCTTCGTTATAATTCTGCTGTCAGGATCCAGGCCTCAAATGATTACAAAAAGATTGAGATGACTGGTGCTCTCAAAAGTATGATTTTAGTTTTCAGACAGATATTCTTGTCTCTCTAGATGGGTCTTTAATCTTGGCTGAGATTAGTTTGCCACTATTTGTCACCAGCTTTGTCTTATTATATCCATATCAAATCTGGAAGTTGTTTCATCCATTTAATTCACTAAGGTTGCAAGCTCATCTTCATTGCTTGTCAGCCCTTCAATGTCGTCTGCAAAGTGGAGGTTTATGATGTTACGCCTTCATAGCTGACTGTGCCACTGTGATTTTCCAAAGTTTCGCTCATGATGCCTTCTAAGTAGATGTTGAAAAGCGGGGGGGGGGGGGGGGGGGGGGTGACAGGAGACAGCCTTGACGTACTCCAACTGTTGTCTTGAACCTTTCCAACACAGAACCTTGAGCAATTACGGCACTGGTAACCGTGGCGTACAGCTGCGTGATGGTATTGGTCAAATTTTGACCTATGTTGTGCTTCTTATTGTGGCCCACAATGCCTCATGCCACACTCTGTCAAAGGCATTTTTGTACTCTATGAATACATAAACCGTGAGATTGAATATTTGTTCTGTTGTATTTCTTCCACTTTGGAACCCTGCCTGTTCGTCAGCGATTATTTATTCTGCTTGTGGTTTCAGCCTGTTCAAGATGATCTTCAACATCACCTTACTAGCAAGGCTGATGAAACTGATGGTTCTGTAATTTTGGCACAGCTGGATATTGCCTTTGTTTGGGGGTGATGGTGTTATCAATGATTGGGTCCCCTGTGTTGGCCATTCACTTGTTTGCCAGAACTTTGTTGCAGATTTTTGTTAGTAACTCTATCACTGATCTGCCCCATTCTTGATAAGTTCAGCTGGAATGTTGTCTACTCCAGCTGCCTTCCCATTCTTCAATGCTCTTATTGCCGCCGACTCCACATCTTCTTTGAGAATATGGAAAAACATCATCACATCATCATTTGTTGAGTTTGGAACTTCAAGCACCTCTGGGCCGCCTGTGGACTGATGGTTGTAGAGTTCTTTACAATACTCAGTCCATCTTTCTGCAATGCCACTTGCTTCTGTGAGTCATTTTCCATTTTCGTCTTGAATGGTACTGACTCTTGGTTGCTTCTGTCTGGTGAGGTCTTTTATAATTTGGAATGTCTTTTTATTGTTATTCTTTATCAGACTGCTCTCTATTTCTGTGCACTTTTGTCCAATCCAATCCTCTTGTGCTTTCTTCAAGTTTTTCTGATATTCTTGTTTATTGTTCTTGTATTTTCTAATGCTAATATCGTTTTAATGTTTGAAAACAAATTGTACATTTGTATTCTCTTGTATGTGACCACACTGTACACGCTTGTATGGGAACACACTTTACACGATCCACAACCATAAACAAATACACATTCTCTCGATACTGGTATTGTAACTGTCATGTTACATTCATTGATATTGTAACTTTTATGTTAAATTCATTGATATTGTAACTGTCATGTTAAACTCATTGATATTGTAACTGTCATGTTAAACTCATTGATATTGTAACTGTCATGTTAAACTCATAAATATTGTAGCTTTTATGTTAAATTCATTGATATTGAAGCTTTCATGTTAATATACTTGATATAGTAGCTATCATTATAAATTCTTTGATATTGTAACTTTCATGTTAAATTCGTCGATATTGTAACTTTCATGTCAAATTCATTGATAATGTAGTTTTGATGTTAAACGCATGAAATCTTCCCATCAGCCTTCCAAAAATGGTGTAATGTACGTCAATGTAACTTTATGCCATTGTTTATATTGCGTAAAATAATACTGCACATCTGGAATGTCGAAAACAGAACAAGATATAATACAGTCCTTAGACTTGGATGTACATTTGGTTCAACAGTGATCTACGCATCAATATGGAAGACAACACCATTGTAAAAATATGGCCCGGGAACCTGATAATAATTTTCGTTTCAAAACGAAGAATGAATGAAATGTTTGTGTATAACGACACGAGATAAGAAAGTCAAAAATAGACTTGAGACAACACCAATGTATACCACATCCCATGTACTTAATGGTATTTTAGTTTGAAAATAATATTAACAACCCCAAAATGTTCTTGTAAAGAGACACGAAATGGTAATACACAGAAATAAGGGCATATTTTACGCTGGATTAAACAAGTATTAATTGTTTAAGTAGTTCTGAACTTGTACATCTATATTACTGGAAAGGATTAGCACGAAAGCGAAATGTGGTGTCGAAAAAATGGGCAACCCGTTTCTATCAGATATAGTCCTACAGGCAGATAAACGCTGACCCGTTCCCCTTTATGCAGGAGGCTTTAATTTAAGAATAAAATGTTTCTTTTCGTGACATGATAATACCAGTTTAGCGTTGGAAACGTGCCGGCAATTACTCTTGGAATAAAGTCAAATATAATTGTATCCCAGGGCCTACTGAGTGATGTGATGTTCTCAATTAGTCGTATTTGGCTGGCAATCTAATTATAAGTGCATAATCAAGTTTCACACTAATTATACTGCAATAACGGCGTTTGCAGACTTGACTTACGCAGCATTATTTCATGTCATCCGTATATTAGTAAGTAATAGTGGTGGAGACCATGATTTGCTTTTCGTTAGATTACTGTGTGTACTAGTGATTAAACACAGGATCTTTGACACTAAAAATCGGACATTATGACAAAGAGAAGACAAACGAGTAAAAGTAGTGGCCGAACAGTTTCACTTTCTACTTCCATACAATCTACTCCCACTAGAGTCGATAGAGTGGTTTGCTAATATCCGTATTACGGTAAATAGTTCACATACTCCAGCTGGGAGAAACCTAGCTACAAAAATATATTTTCAAGAAAGTCATAAATATCCTTCCTGTTATTGATATCAAATGTTGACCGAATTCCTATTTTTCTAAGAACTCTTACGAATGCCAAACTCATGAATATGATTCATATCTTTTATATAATTTTCAAGTTCTCTGGACACGTAAGAGTAGCGTCTTCACAGCGGTAGTCCTAGACAAAAAAGTGCCCCAATACACAGTGCACTAAAGCAAACAAACAAAAATCTTTGCGGGAAAACGGAGGATAAGGAAATTGAAGTTTCGTTGAGCTGGAATACGTTTTTGCTCGCAATTAAAGACATGAGGTTTTGAATATATAACATGGAGAACGCAGACAGGCAGGCGGGTGAAACTTTTTTTTTTTCTTTCTTTCTTCTTCTTTCTTCCAGGAGATGGACGAGACAATATTTTATATATAAAACAAATATTAGAAGTCTCAGATAACTTAAAATGGTGGAAATCTCACAATTGCTGATAGAATATAAAATGCATAGAATAAGTTTCAATGAGAGCTAAGGACAAGCAACCGCAGCCCCCCCCCCCCCCCCAAAAAAAAAAAAAAAAAAAAAACACAGCAAAGACACGCGATGGACTGATTTAATTTCAGATAAATTGAGACTGTATGCAAACTTCTTTTATTGTAATAGCTAAACGAACAAAAACAGAATTAAAATAAACTTTTATTGTTTCTTTGTTAGCCTTATCAATTTATCCACTAATGCCCTTAAACTGCGCCGTAGAAGCTGCAAAGGGCCAACTGGCCAAATTGCTCATCACGTGAATCATTTAGGCAATTTCTGCGAGACAAAATAAAGCCTCAGATGCAAGTCTAGTAAATAATGTATTGGTTCGCCGAAAATGCATTAGCGAAAAAGAAACCACAATCAATTCAGACCATTTTGACTATTTATCTACGATTGGATTGATTGTAGGGTTGTCGGAAAAGCAGTGAACTAAGAAAGTAATTAAAAAAGTTCAAAGTATTGGTCAATCATTATTCCTTAAATAACCAAAGTGGTCCGAAGATAAGCGAATGGCAGCTCTCTGCATGCATTCGAGGTTTAATCTTAAGGACTGACATCGACGTTGCGAATGAGTATGGGCGTGCCTCGATTAGGCAAGTAGCTATACCAAATTCACTATTTCTACTCTCTGACAACTGCGTCACACTTCCGGTACTAGCAAGACCGCATATAACTGTCATCCTATATACTTAGTGAAATAACAGAATCTTACTTGTTCCCATGATTTTCCGCGCTGATGTATGTCGGCGCAATAATTTACAGAAAAATCATCAGTACTATTCATCTATTTATAATGTTCCTATATATATATATATATATATATATATATATATATATATATATATATATATATATATATATATATATATATATATATATATATATATACTTTAATTCGTACATATGCCCGTAGAAAATAAAGATTAATACTATTTTCCACATGATAATGCGTGTTATGATCTCGATATTTATTTATTTATTTCCGACACTTAATACTGAGTGGAGATGACTGCTTGAAACAAACAGATTTCTTACAGGTCACAAAATGTTTTTATTCGCAGTTTTTCTGTCAATTCTACTGGCAGTCCACTCGCCCGAAAGGTCTCCGCACACAAAGAAATACGATCTATTCGGATTACATTGGATATTTCTGCAATTGAATATACTATGGTATTGACAAAACTGCTCCGGTGGCCTGGTGGTTAGAGCTTCCGCCGCGAAAGCGGGAGGTCGTATGTTCGATCTCAAGTCGAGTCATACCAAAGACTTAGAAAATGGTACGAACAGCTGCCTCGCTTGACGCTCAGCATTAAGAGGTTAGTGTTAGGACTTGTCGGCCTGGTGTCAGGATAATGCGACTGGGTGGGGCATCATGTTACATGTCTGCGGCATGATGCCCCAGTGCTAGACACACTATAAACTACCTCGCTGCAGACATCGTAGCGATATGACTGAAAAATTGTTAAAGCTACGTTAAAAAAATCCTAATCAAACAAACAAACAAAATGGTATTGACAGAGGGTTTACAATAAAAAATAGTTCATTCGTAACTTCTCGGTCAAACCTTGTTTAATAAATATATCGAAAGTGGTTCGAATGTGAGGTAAATACATATATACATTCAAGGTATGATCAGTAAGATTGAACAAGGAATGCTTACTTATTTCCATGACTTAATATGCAGACGACATGACAGCTCGCAACAAAACAGGTTTCTGACAGGTCACAAATTGCCGACTAACATCTTGACTATATGTAAACAAGTTGCAGTAGCAATAAATGCGGCTTGCCCTTCCCTTAGGATTATAAATATCAGACGATGAAATGTCAGTCTAAGCTGTTATCATTGTTTATATGTCATGCTGTCACTGGGAATGTAATGGAGGACCGAACATATCCAAGGGGAGGTGGACTTAAATCTCCTACTGTTTGTGTGCGATAGGACGACATAGCATTCAGTCACTAAGTTGAATACATGCCATATTCACCGTCATTAAGCATGTTGTGGAATACCTTATTTATCCTTCACGATTAGTAACAATCGTGACAGCAACCACCGCTCTGGTGGCCTAGTGTTTAGAGCGTCCGCCTCGGATGAGGGAGGTCGAAGGTTCGAAACCTGGCCGTTTCATACTAAAGCTGCCTGTTTGGCGCTCAGCATTAAGAGGTTAGTGTTAGGAGTGGTCGGACTGATATCTGGATAATGTGACTTGGTGGGACATCATACTACATGTCTGCAGCATGATGCCCCAGTGCTAGACATCACTTTAAACTGTCACACTACAGACATCGTAGCGATATGACTGAAATATTGTTAAAGCTACGTTAAAAATCGAAATAACACACACACACAAACAAACACACACACGCGCGCGCGCGCGCGTTACATCCACCAGAGGGCCTAAAGTGGCCGAGTAATCTAAAGCCCTCTCCGTTACTGATCACTGCCATCTCACCTCTGCCTGCGTGGGTTCGAGTCTCAGATTCCGCCAAATACAATGTGGGTATGTGAGAAAGCTTGCCAGTAGCTTCTCGTGGGTCGGTGGTTCTTTCCAGGAGTTTTCCCCGTGTTCTTCCTCCACATTAATATTGCTGAAAAACTGCGTTAAACTTTAAAAGAACTACAACCACCAGAACTGAACGAAGAACCATATTGTAAAAAAGAATGCAACTAGTGCAGTAGCGGTCTATGCGAGGTGCGAAAGGTGCGACCTAGATAACGCACATGTTACCTGAGTAATAACTTCCAAATTAACTGCATGCAGATATAAACAACGACACATCATCTGTCATCAACACCGAACTTTAAAATAAAAAACAATAATAAATCATTCATAATACAATCTTTGCTGTAATCGAAGGTATCGCCGAGTCTATAAATAGAGATTTGACTCACCAATATTCATGCTCTATCAATCAAGTGACATTATTTTAATTGGTTCTGACTTAAATACGCTCATGATAATTCAATGTTTTTGAAATGTTACTGACCAGTATTGATAATAAACCTACACTTACGCGTAAACTGTTGATCGGAACACTACTATACGTTATTCATGTAACGTCAGATCATTGTCCCCGACAGGTCAATTCCCACACACTAAAATGAGTAATCAATTAACTACCACATAAACGAGAGTAGGAATATGAATACACAACTATAGTGGCAATGTTTAGTGGCCACTGAAATAAACATCCCCTTTCTGTTAGATTATCCTGATATCATTTCGTGCCAGTAATACATAAAATTCAAATCCATTACCACCAAACAATCATAGGTAATACACACACATACACACATCCGAGCGCCAGCCTAAAAGAACACATAGTCCCGGATTACCCATTAGGCAGAGTAGGCAACTGCCTATGGGCCCCGCGACTTTTATGGGCCCCATCAGGGGCCCCCATGAGACCGTGACCGTGGGTCTGGGGCCCCAAAAGTTTGACTGCCTATGGGCCTCCACGGTGCTTAATCCCGCGCTAAGAACACACTCATTATTCGATGTATCACCATAAAATCAAATCGGTAGTTTACTCGCTCGGCACCTATGTGAATCTGAATTCGGATCCGGAATGATAGTGTTTTGCATATACGGGGTCCATGGTTTTCTCACACACATCTCATGTAGAGTACAAGAATTGCAGTAAACGGACTTTTAACGTCGCCGGTTTTTACTGCTTTAGACTTAAGAAAAGATACGGCGGAAGAAAAAAATGTACACAAAAACTAAAATTAATCCGCTGAGTAAAATACACAAAGAAAGAAAGACATAACGTTACTTACTTGTACAAACCTGGCTCAATTGTGATGACCCTGACATTGAATTTTGCCATTTCTTGTCGAAGAGCATCCGAAAAGGCTATGCAAGCCTTTTTTGACATTGAATAGGCTGCAAATGCAGGCACCGTAAACCGTCCTGCGGTACAATAATATTGATATATAATATTAGTTACAATAAAAACAACCCTAACAAATATTAAACATGGATATTAGATTTTATCGGTGACAAAATAATTTTGAAATCATCCAGACAGGAGAAGCATGCTGTAAATGAGATCAAGTAGAAAATAAATTCCTATTTATGTGGACATTGATCACGTTCTGCGTGAATTAATGTATGAACTATATATACTGCATCCCACGATGGATATTAAGTTATAAATTAGTACTTTGTGCAACAAAATTCTTTTTAAGGGAACACTGTCAGTGCACCCCCCCCCCCCCGTACACACTTTCGGTTATCCGTGAACTTTATCGATGTCGACCTTGACCTTCTATTTTACAGCATGCTCTTTGCTCAGTAGAAACTTGAGATTTTTAAGCCAGTATCATTTACATATGTTACATCGTTGTACTAGAAGCTGTAGATCATTTTTGGAACTTTATCTTGTCTATCGATCGGCATTAAATAAAAATGACAGATCTAAAGAAAACAACAAGTTATAACAAGATATTTAGAACTGTTCAAATCTCCTCGTATATTCATAAAATTATCAAGGTAAAGGTGTTTTTAAGCAGATCATAAATCGTACCCATATAAATCGTTTTATGGACAGAGCGAGAGCGAAAACTCAACTTTGCTCAATAACATAACAAATGGAAATTCCATTTAACAAGCATACTTTGTTTGGTTAACAGTGTTTCAAGAACCTCCAACGCTCTCTGAAAGAGATTATAATATAATCTTAGTGATAGTTCCCAAGATTAGTAAGTTTTTAGGATACACATACAGGCTGGATGTGCAAAGAAATCCTTATAAAATAGCAGATCCTGGAAATAACACTTATCGTTTCACTTATTAATGCCATACCCCCGCTTTTAATTTGGTTATGTTATCCTTGCAACTTTTGTTAGAGAAAAGTAACGGAGATATCATTCGGTTTCAATGGCTTCAAACTATTCCCAATGTTGTTATTATTGATGACACATCATCTAGTCACAGTAACAGCAACCAAAACTATTGGCTTATGGGTAGTTCAAAATCGTCAATATTGACATGAACCCGGGTTACAGTTTTTACTTCCCTTTCAGACGCAACGAATGTAGACCCGGTCATTATTTAGATAATTTTCACTAATTTTGGTGGTGACATAAGGGTTAGAATTTGGCATTTTTTTGTGTTGATTTAAGGTAATTGTTTAATCTTTAGAATTTCAGTATTATAGTGTGGATGTATGTGTGTATTTCTGCGACAGTGCAAAAGGAGTATTGAGGCACTGATGCTGATCCACAAGTGAAATATGTGATTCATTTGCACGTCCAACCTGTCAAAGAAATGCCACATAACACATGACAAGAGAGCCCCGAGTGACCGAGTTGTCTAAAGTGCACACCGTTACTGATCACTGCCATCTCACCTCTGTCTGCATGAGTTCGAGCCACGTGTTCGGCCAATGTGGGTATGTGAGAAAGCTTGCCAGTAGCTTCTCGTTGGTCGGTGGTTCTTGGGTTCTTTCTCCACCATTAATCCATGTATTGCCTATCGTGTGCAGAAAAATGGTGCTAAACCGTACAACAATAACAACATATGACAAGAACTTCAGTGTTAATTCATTTTTGAAGGTGCTTCAGATTAACATATGATTTACTGAGACTTGGACACAATAGAAAGTTCAGTAAGGAAAAGCAAATATTGCGACTATATAGGCAAATAATTGTGACTCGAGCCCACAAGCATGGTCGTTATGATAGCAAAGACTTGTGACGTTCAGAGTGGTGTTGTTTAAAAGTTCTGGCCTTTGGGTCATTAAAACGTGTGTGTGAGACTAAGTTCCGTTCTCATTAGATAAAAAGTGAATATATGTTTTAATGATTTGCTGACAGAAGATCTAAAATCCTAACTCCGACTATAACCTATTTTTCTCAGCCTTTACAAAGCAATGCATATGAACTCGTACTCACTTATCATACTCCCAAAACGCTATAACTTTACTTGTATCAAGTGAAACAAATTGAGAACTTTACAAAGTTCATGTTGTCTCCTTCTCTGATAAATTTCAAAGACATATATTCAAATCCATAAATTACATTTACTTTTGGATATAGGTTGTATGGAATGATTGGAATAAAACCTTCAAAGCACGAGAAAGTTTGCTAAATCTGAGACCCTGCCATAAATTCATAATGTTTAAGACAGACGGATAGTCAGACAGACGACATAAACACAGAAAGAGTTTGTGAAAGCATTATCCAAAAGTAAAACAGATACTTCCTTAAATGATCCGTTCTGCCTACTTTTACACTTTCAAATATTTCATACAAGTTTACTATCCTCAGCGCTAGCGAAAGAATGACGTATACAAACTTCGTGTCCAGTAAAAGTCTAAGTTTTGTTATTGAAATATTTTACGAATTCCATGTAAGTTCTGTGTTACAGCTACCGAATGAATGACATCTTTAACATAAAAGTACAAGCACTGGCCTTGCTGGCAATTACTACTTTACACCACCATTCATCAAAGTGGTATAGATGGAGCCTTGTAATTAACTAAATATTATTTAAATATCTACGTAGATTATGTTTTAAACAACATCAAGTAACTCACCTGCGAGACTAGCCACATTGATGATCCTCCCCTCAGCTTCTCTGACAAACGGGAGAAAAAGCTTGGTTACTCTGACAACCCCAAGTACGTTGACATCCATGATTCTTTGGAACTGGGTGACGGAACACCATTCTATCTCAGTAAAAATGGCCACCCCAGCGTTATTCACTACGGCCCATAATACTGGAATAATCAAGATTTCATTATAAGCTTTGCAACGTGGTTCGAAATAAAATGACTGCATTTAGATTTTTCATAGCTGTTATGTTTAATTTCAATCTGTCTTCTCGCATATTTTGAAGTATTTGATAGTATCTTGACCTTGCAGTCAACTGATTAGGATTTTTTAAACGTAGCTTTAACAACTTTTCAGTCATATCGCTACGATGTCTGCTGTGAGGTAGTTTATAGTGACGTCTAGCAATGAGGCATCATGCCGCAGACATGTAGCATGATGTCCTACCCAGTCACATTATCCTGACACCAGGCCGACCAGTCCTAACACTAACCTCTTAATGCTGAGCGTCAAGCGAGGCAGCTGTTAGTACCATTCTTGTAAGTCTTTGGTATGACTCGGCCGGGGATCGAACCCACGACCTTCGCTTCCGCGACGGACGCTCTAACCACTAGGCAACAGGAGCGGTTCCCTTGCAGTCAATAGATAAATCGTTGCCGAACATTCATACATATTCTACAAAGATCATATATAATCTATCTATAAACTTGTCTTTGGTCTAAAATTGTGTCTTATTTTCGCATTTTTAAAATCTCGGACAGACACATTTTCAGCTTAATTTACTACAGCCATCCAAAGTAAATAACAATTATTCATGTAATACAAAATTAGATATAAAAATGTACCCAACCGACCTTTATCCTTCAAATTTTCTTTGACGGTCTTTACTGCGCCTCGAACTTGCCAGTCGTCAGTGACATCTAGAGGGATGATCATAAGGCGGTTTGAACATGACATTTTCAGCTTTTGAGCCCCCTCCCGGTCCGGTTGTAGACACCCCGCAAACACAGTGTATCCCAGGGCGTCAAGTTTTAGCGATAGCTGATACCCAAATCCACTATCACAACCTGCAAAAGAAAACATTTTTAAAACGTTGAAACTCATTCCTGCCAAACAATACGAGTTGGAAAGTAACGTGTACAAAACCTTTATTCGGACTTTTACAATCTCGTAATTTTGAAATCCGATAGTTGAGGTAAAGTATAGATACCTCGTTGCAGATACCGCATTTAGTCCTGAATCATCATCTCCCCATGTCTACCGACAAGGTGTCATGCGTGTAAGGCACACCAATTTTTTCTATTCTGTATTAACATTTGCCGTTTTTACTAGTTTTGCCGCAGGGACTTATTATTATTCTACATCACGAAAGCTTGTAAACTTGGGAAATAGTTTTGAGTGCGAGATGTACGAAATTTAAAATTCCGATGGTGGGTGCGTGGTGGTGTGACGTACATATTAATCTCCTAGAGGTATCGATGTTCTGCGCTGTTAATTGTTGCTATGAAATTTTTGAAAGTCATACATATCATTTGTTCTACAGTATTCTTGCTAGAAATAGAGGGGCCCCCCACCCCCCTCGGCATCCAAAATTATGTCTTCAGTGTCCTTCTCGCAACTCCCCTCTTCACTTTTTGGGCCCCATATGCATTTTTCCAGATCTTTGAAACTCTTTACAAACTGATATTTTCTATTTATTACACTTGTTTTTTTTTTAAATTTAATGCAGATTAATTATATGAATGCGCTAGTATATTTTAATATATTTATGTTTTACTTATACAGACATGACATTCTACATTTTATCACAACACAAGAAACCTTTGAAGGGACTGACGCCACCTGGGTAGAGAATATTCAGAATTTCAAAGACAAGACCATTTCCTCCAATTAACTACTGAGTATTGAAACCATGTGGGTCATTCGTCACTGACAAGAAAATGTTCACATTAGTTTTTGTGGATGACGTATTGGATATATTTTCATGTAGTCGTGTGATCAAAACTCCATATCATAATGATCATCGATGGAGAGGGAGTAGTGACAAGCTTTTCATGACTGCCGTCATAGCAGCAATTTTGGATGTATGAACACTAGGTAATTAGGCATCCATTCTAATTAAAATCAGATCGACAGAGACAAGAAAAAGGTCGTGTTCTGGTCGACCTGTGGAATTCCCAGTGCATTTATTTTTTGTGGCGTTCACATAAAGCGTTGCAAATTCGTGTTAGGGAGTTACAGTTAGTAACGATATGTTGCGATTTTAGAGTGTCGTGTCACTTTCAGAAATGTTTCATTAGTGATTTGATTACTGTAGCACGAGGTCCATGGAACATGACCTCTGGTTTCCAACACAGGACTGAAAGTCTGATTTTAATCAGACTGACTATGCACCACAAGAAGTCTGCTGCTGGATACTCCATGTTGATATAGCATCCCTTTTCCTACATTCACCGCATAATGTAGATCATCACAAGATAGCATCGGCATCAACTGCTTCTAGGGTGAAGATAGTCCTACCTGTTATTATTAGTGGCAGTTAAAAAGGTTCTTATTAACGGGAAATTGAGTGGTGAATATATTTTGGAATTTGTATGGCCTGATGGAATATCTTTTGGAAAAAACATTGATCTGGTCTTCTCCAACTGATAGACTTTGAGAACGTTTTCGATTCGGTTGAATGGGACGTTTTGGAAAATGCCCTGACATCTTTTAACTCTGGGGAATCTATTTATCAGTGGTTAAGAGTAATATGCAAAAAGAAACAAAAAGCCGTGTCATTACTAATGGTCATTTATCCCGTATTTTTCAATCTGGAAAGAGGGTATCACCAGAGAGACCCCTAAACACTCTACTTATTTATACTAGGAATTAAACATTCATGCAACAGAGCTGAAAAGAACATAAATATAGGCATTTTCAATATTGAAATAGAGTTCAAATTAGGGCAGCACGTTGACCATGTTTTTTAATTAACAGATTCTCTCTAGCCTTCTAGATTCTCCGCTGTCCTTGGAGACAACAATGCAGATTTTAAACGACTTTGCTTTGGTATCAGGTCTGTACAGCAATGCTTTGAAATGAAACACTATTTGGATTGGAAATAAAACAAAAAACAAATTTAATTAAACAATATGTCCCTCAACTGATATTAACTTGTCAATGTCTGGTTTTAGATTACTAGGTATAGATTTCTCTTTGAATTTAGTAGATATTGGTTGAACATAATATTTTGACGAAGTTCAAGTAAGAAAAGAAACTGCCTGGCTGGGGAACAGAAAACATTTGTCCCTTATTGGAAAGATTACTTTGATAAAATTCTTGATTTTACTTTTTTCCTCTATCTTTGTGCTGTTTTATCAAATCATTCACCTCATACTGAAAATGAACTAAATACATTTTTTTTTAAAGTTCAATAGGGGTGCCAAACAGACAGGGTAAAACTAGCTACTATTATGGCTTCTTTTAAGGAAGGGACACTGGAACTCGTGTATGTGTTATATAAAACTTAGACACATATTACTGAAGGAAGACGGTTTCTGGCAAAAACTGGTTTCTGAACAAATATTTTGAAAATTTGGAGATATAGTTTTATATAGATATTATTAAAAAAAAAAGAACAAGTTTAAGTAATTCATTAAAACAATTAAAATATATTTTGGAGGTGATGTTATTTCTGCCTCAGCATCATGGAAAATGGAAAAATGAACCATTGACTGTTCAGGAATACTTGTCTCAAGATATATTAGTTTAGTAACCACAGAAAATGTTAAATCATACACAAGTCAAAGAGTAAACGGTGATGTACTTATTAACAACCGTTGTGATGTACAAGGATCTATATTAAGTTCTGATGAAACAAACTGGGTAACATATATTAATTTTATACAGTACTTTGCCCTTGCCTCAAATATAACAGTGAAGTCGAAAAAGAAAATTAAAAGGATTTCGACGTGGAAATAGCTTTCATGCAATACTCGAAAAAACTTCGCTTCTTGGTGTAAGCGCAAAGATTAAATTTATTTAAAAAGATGTTAAAAAAAATACGAATACCGAAATTTGATCCAGACATACAGGGCGTGCAAGTATTGTAGAAGAATAGGCAAGCTCTTTTATTCTGGCTAAACTTTGCACGAAAGACACAAAACTGATTAACATTAAATTTAGATTCCTACATAAAAATCTTTCCACAAACCAGTTCCTGAAAAATATCAATTTAAGTGATAAAGATAAATGCAACTTATGAAAGGAGGGAATAGAACCCATGTATCACATATCCTATGATTGTTCAGTTACTAAACATTTTCGAAAATTATTCGTGGAATGGATCCAAACTTATGATCCAAATTTTAAAATTACACGATAATGTGACTCTATCGGAAATAACATTGATGATCTTAACTTATTCAATTAGCTTGCCAAATATGTAGCATATAGGGTACGTTCAACAATACTGCGTTTTCATAAAATCTTTAAGCACATCGTAGCATCGTTGATCATCAACTGACGGAGCAACTAAATATAACTTATCCCAAGTGTGCCATCTCATTATTTGATTAAATAATAATTGCGTCTTACCAGACCTAGATGGACCTATCATAACTGCTCGGACAGAATTTGGTAGCGCTGGATATTGTTTGACTAGTTCTTGTTTTCGTGTCGCTGAGAAATCAAAGACATTCATTTTGCACAAATGTAATATAAAATATGAATTTATATTGTGCTCGATGCAGAGCATTTACCCTAACAAATGGATAAACAACAACAATATATAATCATACAAAACACGCACATACAGGCAAGTATGTGAAATTCGGTACAAAAAAATATACATTTGTCTTCGCCAGTAATACAATTACAGGTGGTGGTAATATCGCTGTTCATGTGGAAAATTACCAGGAACTCCATCAGCTAATTAACTAGAAGAAAAAAACATCTTCCTGGAGATAACTGTTGTGGTTCTGAAACCCGATTTGATATCCGACTTGACGAGCGAGATCGACCAAGACATGGAGAGTATCCAATATGGCTAATTTATCTACCACCACCTAAACGAATTCAGTACGCACATTTTGATGTAAGCGCTCCTCATGAAGTTCATTTGGCAGATATTTGTTTTTACCGAAGGATACTATTAAATTAGTAGACGTCAATAAGCATACAAATACGCGTTAACTGTGGTTGACGTTGCAAGTAGATATAAAGAAGCAGAACCATTATGAACTAAAACAGCTGTTGAATTTTCATCTGGTTTTGAACAAATTTTTCAACGAGGACCCTTGTGATGGCCTCAGTTGTTACATTATGATCCGGATAAATAATTTCTTGGTGCATTGAAAAAACATAGCATCACACTCAGAAGAGAATATTCCGCAATTCATGGTGACCAGGCAATCGCTGAGCGATTTAATCGAGCATAGCTGAGCGGTTATTTGGATATCAACATGCAAGGAAACAACGTTTAAAAAGATGAGATCTCGCGAACGGGTTGCAAGACAATAAATGTGATAGCTGCATTAAATAATGAAATTATGCGTGCCATTTCTATGAAACCTTTTATAGCAATAATAACTAAACATATCAATACAACATGATATTTTAAAATAAAAAAAATATATTTTTATGTAATGTTACCGTGATATATTTATATGAACCTGACGAATTTGAAGGCGGTAAAAAGAGCGACTGTTCCTATTTGGACAGTGACGACACATAAAATGTCCAGCGTGGCAAGATCGCGGGTAAACATGCAATCTATAGAGTAGATTCAGCTGCTTCGCAACGTGGATTTGTACGTGAACAATTGCAAGCGATTTCTGAAGATACCACCGGCTTCACTTTTGTGAACTACTACTAGTTGTTTTAATGTGATGATAAATTCAGCGACAAGATCAAAGTTGTGCTTATTTGTTTGTCACATTGTTTATAACTATTTTTTTTTCTTACGACAACTTCGATAGCAACTTCGCTGTTATTGTCAGTAGTTTGATTATTATTTTCTTTTAAGTCTATGATATCCTTCCGCAGATGAGATATTCTTCTGATTCGAGACACTCAATTATATCTTCAACAATCCAAAAAGCTGTATCAGAAAGAGAAAATCCTCGAGATGAATGAATTGTCATTGCATATCCTAGCGTCCATTGAGTTTTGTCCTTTAACGCACTCTCAATAAGGCTGAAAGGAACTAAAACAATACCATTCAACACAAGAGTTTGCTTCAGTGACGATCCTAGTATTTAGTTTGCGTGTATCTTCTGGGCGATAATATAATTGTACAGAGAGATTTAGAAATTTTTTTCCTTATGTAACGTAACGTAAATAATTGGTGTTGAAGTGTTTCACGAACTATCTTTCTACTTGCAACTATCAAATCATCTGGTTTCCACAAATTCCAAAAATCGTTTAAATGTGTTTCTGAAATTATATCAGTCATTATTTCACACTAACTTTATTTGGTTGTAGTCTGATTATTTTTTTAAACTCTCTTAATTCTGAATCAAAAGCTCTATCATCATCAGTTACTTTTTCATAATATAATAATTTACAAACATTTTCAGCCATTCGTGTGGAGACAACCCAACAAATGGAAGTGGCTGACAATATATTTTAAGTGAAAATCTTAAATGAGCATATTGCGGTAATTCGTCATTAATGTAACTAACAATTTTAAATAATTTAGTTCCGTTAGAGATGAAGGCGTTTCTTCGACTTACAAATATATTTCTCTTCGTTTCATTGGCGATTATAAAATCAAGCTCAGCATCGTCCATAATAATTAATCGTGTATAATGTCATTATGATGATATCATCCTCCTTGCGTAAATGTACCAACGATTCTTCAGCCAAGATCTTTTGCGGTTTTAGTTTCAGAATCGGTTATATCAGGATTTTCATCATCATAATATTTTTTTTGCTGTGGGAACCAAATATCTTTCTGCGGACGATATGATATAATTGCTTCACTCACTGTCAGAATTATTAGTATTTTTGCGTCGAACATATATCGTAACAATACAATCGGTACAAATATATTTTCTAAAAATTGTCTACCAAACCAGACATAACAAATCGGATGAAATTTTTTCGCAAACTCATGTGACTCGACACAGGCGTATGCAGTTAGGTAAAAATTCAGTAATGGTCCGTTTATCGCAACTCTGGTCATCTCGTGTGTTGGATTCCAAATCTTTTAAAATATCCATGAAATTCACTCATTCCATGAAAACTTCCTGGATAACACGCTGCCATACCAACTAAATTAAAATCTTTTTAATTATATTTAGTATTCCACAATCCACCGTGTCCATATTCGATACAACTACGTTGTATATCCTCAAGAATTTCAAATCGTCTTATTTTCATTGAATTTGTTTCTCTTGCAAAGTGAGCAAAAGCTGACGGAACGGTAAAACAATTATTTAGTAATTGTTAAATACTGTCAGTCTGCGATGAAAATTTCTACGCAAGATTTTTCATTTCTTCATGGAGAGATTCCGAACGAGAAACATCTCCATTAGATAATACACAATGATCACAGTATTTTTATAAATTGGAACCTGAAAACAACCACACGGATACAGGATCGCTTTTACTTATTTCGCTAATAAAATAAAATGTATCACCGTTATAAAATCTTACGGTTCGATTTCATGGAAATATTGTTTCTGCATTAGTCCACGCATGCGCATTATCATCAACAATATTTATCGAATGTCCATTCGATTTATACTTTGATTTGTACAAATACCTTCTGTTTTCGTTTTTACTATTAATGGAAATTTTATTTTTTTTTTCAGCTCACCATTTTCAATAGTCGCCCCAGTGTCTTTAACTGTTTCTGACCAATCTTCTATTATTTTACGTCTTTTATCTGTTAGACCGTTTCCACGTATGGCGTTTGTGAAGTGTTCAATTACTCGTTCAGCTACACAATTTTTTGTATTGTTACGATACATGTATTGTTACGATACATTTTTACCGGTTTTAGCTCATTCAGCGGATATATCGTCTAAATAGCCGAGGTTACAGGATACGCTCGTTCATAATACGGTTTGTCAAGACCAGTCAACATTTCTAATTTGGAAAGTTTACTCAATATAACATTATTTTCATTATGAAGGACAGGGTCATGTTGGTCACGGATAATCCAAGTAGCACTGTCCGTTTCTGCTAATACAATAAATTTTACTGAAAAAAATTATATCATTGATCGTCGAGATAATAATCTCCGCAGTTATTTGCTCGTTTGTAGTACTGATAACTTTGTCAACACCATTGGTGTTGCGTATGATTTTGAATGCTGACCACGCATGATATGCACCATTGTTGCGAAATTCTTTTTTTGTGTGTGTGTGCCACGAATACTTTCAACAGAATATTAGTCCGGTCAACCACCAGAGTTCATCTCCGCAAGTTAGGTGTTCTTCTGTCAAGGTCAAAGCTCGATTTAGAAGGTTTAACCTTAATTTTAGACTATATCACAAACTCCTTCATATATATTTAAAACACACACACACATAATATATATATATATATATATATATATATATATATATATATATATATATATATATATATATATATATATATATATATATATATATATATATATATATATATTAACCAACAATATGTTAGAATCCTTGGCAACGGGTAGAGATACAAAAGTTGAGAAATTCATCTCATTTTCACTCGCGATCGAAAAAGTTAGATCAAGATTATTTCACGGATACGAAACAAAAGAAATTAATTATCAATACACGTGTGAGATAACTAATCCAACAACTGAAAAAAATTATAATAGATTGTGAAAATGACAACGCTGTCACAAATAGCAGTAGTGATTGCAAAAGTGATAGTAGTGACGAATAATTTCTGCCTTTTACATATATATATATATATATATATATATATATATATATATATATATATATATATATATATATATATATATATATATATATATATATATATATATATATATATATATATATATATATTAAGGATACTATTTATTACGTTGCTCTGTTTTGTAGTACGATTGTTTATATTTTAGTACTATTTAGAGACTAATCCAAAGAAATTATTTGATAATAAGATTGAATTTAGGTAATATTCCCATGAGTTTGATGAAAGTGTTTGATAATCTGAAAAATACTATGGGTAATATGACCATTAATCTGATGAATTAAATAATATGTTTTAATCCAATCAACGCCATACAAGAACGCCCATAATTCAGAATCCGATCTCTATCACACGTAATCATAATAATATTTCTCGCTGCAGTTTACTTTACTGTTCTTGTTCTACAAAAACTTTCATTTTCATATTAAACAATAATAATATGAACACTGAATTGTTCTTCCTGAACTGGGGACAGTGTAAATATTGTTCTGACGGCATTTTCAAGTACCTCAATGTTGTGTATAAAAACTCTCATCTGTTTGTACATTTATAATACACCTTTGATTCATTGTAAAAACACCAACTTTCACTCTACAAAAATATCTTTTTGATTACAAATAGTTAAGATTTTACACAGAGATTCAAATTTAAAACTGTATTTCTTAAATCTAGCAAGTGTCCACTTAGGTCAATAACTTGAAATGTATTCTTGATAATAACGGATTATGACATCGTATGTAAACCGGATAAATGGATTTTTGTTAAGTCAAATATCCAGGAGGTACTTGATGTATAAATGTGTAAAGAATATATCTCTGTTGGGCCTGAGTGGATTTTTCTATATCTACTTGATAGCTGACATCAATTACATCACATAGTTGACTGACTGCAATAGCTGATTTATATTAACAATGCCTGGTAAAATATGACGATATCAACTGTATGGATCATTGTTTTACTTGAGAATAACTGTTGGTGGGTTTACTTTCTCCATGACTCAACGATTTTATGAAGGTTATTATTGATAAAATGGTAGAGTACTCGATTGCGAATATTATCTAATAAAAGGTTGACATAACAACACCAGGCTTAGTTTTTCTATTACTATTAAACACATCTATCTTGTTTTCGGTTACTCCATTAATTCTGACGATAATATATTGTAATTAAACATTAATTTCCATTGCTTCTCTTGAAATAGAACAACTTCATTCGGATTTTATTAACGTTTTCGTTTGATATTCCGTCAGTTGTTTGTTTTTGTTTAGAGGAAGATCTACGGTAAGTATCTATCATTAAATTTTTTACTACTTATTTAATGTGCATTCATGTACAGCTTTATGGGGTGGTTTGGTTGATAAAGATACAGCGTCGAGTAAAGCAATTGCTTTTCCGCCTTGATCCATAAAAGCAAGTAATTTTTCTTTTCATCAATTCTTGGAGTCGTTCCAGGCACCCATAGTGATGTTATTTGTTATATTTACTTTTACATCATCATCAACAGCTCGCCAGATTGAATGTGTCAGTAGTTTTTTGTGTCGTTTTTTTTACAAATTACAAATGTAAATGTTTGTTTAGCTACAAAAATAAAATTTCTAACATTTTTTTTTATACAAAATTCAAAACTATGTGACAGTGGAATTACAGATAAAAATCTACGTTCTCCTCACCACATTGATCGACGTGTTGCAAATCCTAAATTGAAATTTGCATTAACGCTTTTTATAATATCAAAATCAGCAGCTGGTCTGCATGTTCAAAATCATCTGGTTGTGCATTAGTTGCAGTATTTTGTTGTGTCCGTAATTTAATATATTGAACATGATCAGCGTTGTCGGTATATCCTTAGCAAACATCACTGACGGACCTGCTGATATTGTGTAATCGTTAGAATATCTTGCTAATCCTATTACTGTTGTGGACACGTTGACATCTTTCTGCATTGATTCAATATTTTTCCATCACTCATATATGTAGCACTATCAAGCAACGCCATAATTCCATTATTAACAAAACCAACTTAGCTCCATATGGCGTATCAACGGTGACGTTTGTTACAAGTTCACTTTCCACTTCAATAAATGCTTCAGCGGGTAAAACATATCTGCTAGTATCCTGAACTTGAAGTTCGATTCATCCACGCTGATTTGGTTGCCGTGCATCATACGAACAATACTGATAATCTCGTACATATTCATCTTTGAGAACTGACGCATCCAAGTCAAAAGCGGGATCAAATATGCATTTAAACATTATGTATTATAACTGTTATCGTCTCACACGATGAACACTTCCAGCTATGAAGTTTGTATTTATATTTCTTTCTGCTTCATCAGCTTACTCTGCTAGTTTCTGTTTTGCAGCTTTATTTATTATTTTACAGACGTTCACAAACATAACTTCAGTGCTTGGTAGTTTTACTGGTTGAGGCTTTAGATTTTGCTAATCTATCCTTGATTGCTGAAAACGCTTTACCGGCAACGTTACCAGCAGCACCCATAACGTTTACTGCGAACAACGTCAATATCTTTCATTCCTAGTTGTTTTGCAATATGTATTGCTTTTGGATCCATCCTTTTAAATAAAGCCTGAACAACATCCCCGATTCCATCACCGTAGATTGGTTTATATAACTAGGCTATTATGAATTTATCACTCTGACCATAATCGGTTCACGTTTAGTATTATGTACGATCATCTTATTTGTTAATTTATTTACTGAATCACTGTGATAATCATGAATGATTTCATCAATAAGAGACCAATATTCATAAATATTCATAATTCCTCCTGTAAATAATCGTTGACAAAAATTAGACATCTCATTAATGATTTCCGGTGAATTATTTCTAGCACGATTTCCTCCGATAAGAATTTCAAATCTTTCAACACTAGAATGAATATTTTTAGGACAAGGATTATGACCACTTCCAACATAGTCTTCTTCTGAGTCATATAATTCTTTCTTTAAGTCTGATTCTATTTTTTGCTTTACTTTCTGTTCAAGTTCAATAAAATCATTATCTTTCATACTAAAATATTCAAGAGTTTTAACAGCTATCTATACCTCTATAATCTAATTTTTACGCTGTCGGTTTTTAACAAATTCGGGCTTTATAAATATATTCCTCTATATCATCGTATCTATATACAGCAACTTCTTTTACTTTTCTGGATTCTAAATATCGGCAATACCCTTAGGTGTATATATACCTCTAAAACTCTTTGCCTTTGCTTGTTGTTGTGGAACTTGTGGTTCAGAAAGTTGTTTTTGAAGAGGTGGTTGTTGTTGCTGTTTTTATGATTCCGCATAGGATTTTTTTTCTTCAGTATATTCAAGATATATTTAATCTTCACGTCTAGTCTGTTTTTGTTGTTGTAATATATTTGATTTATCCATTAAACAAATGTATCAGTATTTACATTAATAAAATCAGGTTTTAACAATTCAGATTTTTGATAAAATCTACTAAATGCAAGACGAGACAAATCTCGTGTCCCTTTAATCTTTACTTCAAATTGTTGTATACAAATCTTCTCTGAATTTTTTAATTCAATATTTTCTTTTCTCATTTTGGTTTTTGATACAGTCTCTATTTATATCACCTATTTCAACACGAGTTTTGTCAATACCCTCAAGTATTTCTTCCTTGACTCTTTCTAAAGGCTGAGAAGCAGCTATTTCAGCTGGAAGTTCTCACAGAATCTTTATGGTTTTTTTTTTTTTTTTTTTTGTTCTTTCTGCTATTTTGCCAGTCGCTATGGCAGTTTGTTCTAAAGTAGGACGAAGACTTTCAGTAACCGCTGGAGACTTTTCAGTAGCCTTTGGTACTGGTTTGAATAATTGTTCTGATCCTAAAACAAATTCAACCCGAGACTGTTGATGTACTTGTAATTTTCGTCTGACAGAATCGTGGACGGGAAGAGAGGGTGCGACTTGAATGAAACATCCGGGTGGTTAAACAAAACATACATACAAATTTCAAAAAAACACTCACGACAAAAGATAAAGTAACAAAACCTACTAACCCAATCAAAGAAACTCTCGGTCAGTTAGAAGTTTCGGTTTGTCGTTATTGACTTTGTATTTTTAAGTTTCGTAAGAAGCTTAATTTTTCAAAAATGACCTTGGAACAAAAGGTCGGTTCATCGACTCTGCAGTTTCTTGGGGTTTGTATGAATTGTTTTTTTGTGTACAATGTTTGTGTATGTGTTTGTATGAATGTGCTTGTATGAATATATGTGTGTGTGTGTATTTGTGTGTGTGTGTGTGTGTGTGTGTGTGTGTGTGTGTGTGGAAACATGTAAAGATCGGGATGTACAATCATTTTGAGGAAATGGCAAAAACACCAGGTCAAGTGGTGGTGTTGGGGAACATGTAAAATCCTGACAACTTATGTGAGGATAAGAGGATTAACATCTTCAAGACAACTGCTAGTTTGTTCGTATTAAGGGTTAGTCATTTTCATTAGGAACAGAAAAGCAGAAACCAAACAGTTTGTAAACTTTTTAAAATATTTTTTTCTTCAAATACAAAATATTTAAAAACAACTTACAGTATTAAAAATAAATCTCAAATAGTCCTGAACATTTTATCACAAGTTCAAATGTTTAAATTCCACCATTTTAAGTTTTAACTAATCATACATCATAAGAAGTCTTTTAGTTTAAAAAAAAAAATTGATGCTGATATCACCATTCATTCTGGAGGAAAAGCGATAAACAAGGGGTTTCAAGATGGTTTTCGTGGCGGCTATATATGACATCAAATCGACACCAATCATTTAGGACCAAAGAGAGATTATAATGTCTTTTTGTGAAATCACCATGTTGATATGACTGTTATTCAAGAGGACTTACGATAATAAGGCTTTCAAAACGTCTGCCTTAGCGGAAATATTGGCACCAGTTTGATTTAAGACCAGCTAAATATCATATGAAGTCTTTCAGTAAAAAACAAACAAAAAACATACGGATACGAAGAGACAGTCGGAAGTCGCACGATGGACAACATATCATCCCATAAGCTCTTTAGTCTATGATCAGTACAAGTTAAAAAAAAAAAACTAACCAAAAATGTCCCATTGTTCCAAATGGTTACCCTTACTATGAAGTACCCCTATTGATCTATAATATGCCCCTTTTGCGATTCCCTTTGTAAGAAATTCTTAACATGAATATTGTTCTAGAATCACGGCTTTGAGAAACGTCTTGCATTTTACAGACAGTGGTTAAACTGTAAACTGCAGGTAAATATTCCAAGCGATATACGGCATACCCTCTAATCAAGCCCACATAAGTACTTTAATATTTGATCGAATGGACTGTATGATAAAAGAGCATAAGTATTACTAATTTCATATATTGCTGACATAATAAATCTGATAAGGCCTCGCCCATATTTTTTTAGCTAACATCTCTAGTCAAACGTGAAAGCAACATAATTGTTAGCCAACTGTAGGCACTGGATTTACAGGGTTCAATAAAACCTCAATAATTAGAACACTGATGTAGAAACTTATAAATTTATACAAGCGTATTAATAGTCTTTGGAATAGCGACTAATTGTATCGCTCTGGCCCACATTGATCAATTAAAATGTTATTTGATATAGACATGTTGTGGGCAACACGAATTAAATAACAATGAAGCATGCAAGCATAAGAATCATCCAGCCTGGTGGGTTGGAATACAATTAGTACATAATAATTCACGCAACATAAATCTCTCTATCTCTCTATCGCAATGAATAAAAGTGTCCATCATTTAAAATGATTTGTACGCCCTTGAGTCGTTCCCAAATAAGATACGATCATACAAGATAATCATTGTTCTTGTTTTCGGTTTGCCTTCTGTGTGTGTGTGTGTGTGTGTGTGTGTGTGTGTATGTGTGAGAGAGAGAGAGAGAGAGAGAGAGAGAGAGAGAGAGAGAGAGAGAGTGTCCATCATTTAAAATGATTTGTACGCCCTTGAGTCGTTCCCAAATAAGATACGATCATACAAGATAATCATTGTTCTTGTTTTCGGTTTGCCTTCTGTGTGTGTGTGTGTGTGTGTGAGAGAGAGAGAGAGAGAGAGAGAGAGAGAGAGAGAGAGAGAGAGAGTCAGTTAAGATATAATAACTGTTTTCAATATTTCCTTTTTTTTTATAAAAATGATGTAATTAAGAAACGAATTAATAGTTTGTGTAGAGAAAGTAGAGAGATTGGTGGCCATGCATAGTTGCAAAGATGACTGTAAGAGCTTGCAATCGTTAATCCGGTGAAAGAAAAATCAGGAAATGGAGGTGATGTCGTGAACTGTATTCCTCTCTCTTCCCACCAAATGTCCACTTGTGTTCCGCAGTAATGCAGGTGAAATATTATATGGATTTAAAAAGCAACTTCTTCAGGACAGTTGAGAAGAATCGAGTAGACGTAGCATAACACAGCTATACTCAAGTAAATAGCATAATTGTGGCGATATGTTGCTATTGAATTTGTCATAAAAGTGAGTGATCCCTTTAACGAAAGGTCTTTTTTTTTGTATAAAGCTTGGTGTTTCATTCCATACTGTGAGACTTTAGAGTCAACGTTAATACAGTCTTAACACGTACACCTCGTTTAAACATCTTCACCAATGAAGCTGGTGATGTTGACATGGCATCACATGTATTCAGGTATTGGTCTACGCCCTTAATAAGTCTTACCGCTTCATTTCAAATCTATACATTGCTAACAGCAAAGCATATTTTATTTCCTGAAACCAAGTCCTGGCGATCTCGACAGCTCGACAAAGCATAAAGCGAAAGGCAAGCTAAATGATAAGAACCAAAGAATAAAGACCGTTCTGCACGAGAGAAAATCACATAGAGATATATATGTTAAGATTATGCTCAGAATGTGTTAAAACTGTATGAGCAACATGTTAATCTACATTTTGCCATTTACAAAATTTAATAAATTAAAAATCTCATTAAAACGCTATATTCGATAAAATGGATAAGTATTTATCAATTTTAATTAGGTTGGATATATGTTGTTTAGTTGTTGTTTTTTTTTATTAAAAAAAAAACTTGCTGTATGGTCTCGCTGGGGTACCACTTTTGCTCATGCGAGAAAGCATCATTCTATCCTGTAGAACGTTGGGAACTCATTTGCAGGTCAGAACAGACAATTGTAAAAATGTATCCCCGCATGCATTCAAAATATAGTTATACCCCAAGTCCAGCCACATATTTGCTGCATAATTGGGTTTGCCTTTGATAGTTCTTGAGGGACATTGCTTAACGTGGCAGAACGATTTGCAGTAGGAACACGACACGCAACTTCAGTTAAGATGGAGGCCGTTTCCACTAATCTGACTGGCTAATTCAAGTTACTTTATTCGGGAATAATTTCATCTGTGTTGTTGTTCAAAGAGCGGTGTTCGTCTTGTTGAATTGTCTGAAACGTACATGCCTTGCCGACAAGTCAGCATGTAGCTACTAATTCGCAACGTAGCTTTTATATCCAAACCCCTCCCACTTTGTATGTGTTAGTACTTCGACATGACGTATAGTATCCCATATCATTTGATCACATTCCCAGCGAAAGAAGCACAGCTTCTTAACACTGATTGCAGCCCGCGCTCGAACGCATCTACAATGAAACCAGACCATCGTTCGGAACCTTCCCCGCTTTCTTAAGTGACCGAAATGCTTTTCTATTCTCAGAGAAGCTCAAGGTGGTCTTAATAACAATACCATATTCTTACGTTGCCATTTCCCTTTTACAACAAATGGCTTTGAATTCTAGGAAAACTTGTGAAATTTCATTTAGTGGCGCCAGCGCCGGATTAAGCACCGTGGAGGCCCATAGGCAGTCAAACTTTTGGGGCCGCAGACCCACGGTCACGGTCTCATGGGGGCCCCTGATGGGGCCCATAAAAATCGCGGGGCCCATAGGCAGTTGCCTACTCTGCCTAATGGGTAATCCGGGACTGAGTGGCGCAGTTCGATAATACTGTTCCATTTTTTGTCGGCACCTTGCGTACTTTCTCGTTGGAGATTGACTTGTAGCACATCCTTGCACAAGTTTAAGTTTTCATTAAACTTGACAGTACTAAAGTACCCCACTAAACCATTTTGTTGTACCATAATGTTACGACCCTATTACGTCTGACGAAAATAAAATGACTCGAAGCTAATAATAGCTACGAGAAGAAAATGTCTTGGAATCACAGTTGTGTTCTCGAAGCTAAATAGACACCTCGTTTCACATCGGGTGCAAAAAATAAGTATCTAAGGCTGTAGGATTAACAGACTTGTTATGTACGTCTTTCGTTTCGCTTCGTGTGTGAAATGGGTTAACAGAACTATCCTACAAATGTGCAGTAGATATAGGTAAGATCAGTAATTTGAAGCTAGTCCAAACTATCATACATCCGATATTAATTTAATAATGTGTCATGACAAAGCAAAGCGGTATCTTTAAAAAGATGACTCAAATAATGTATTTACAATTATAATAATGACGGTAAATCTGATATGGGCGTATATCCTGTAACGATTATATGGTCCTAAGTAACAGAAATGAACCAAAATCAACATGGTTTGTAAAATTCAACAAATAATTCATTTCCCAAGAGTACTGAGGGAAAATTTAAAATGAACTTACAGTATTGTGAGAGAAATCACAAATAGTCCTAAACGTTGTATCACAAGTCCATATGTATAAAGTTCCAACTGAATTCTAGTGGTATTCTAAATAAGTTCCAGTATTAAATGTGCTTATGCGCCTGTTATATCGAACTTTTTAATGAGCAAATGGCCTGGAGTGTGATGATGTACTCAGAATATTTTTGATGTATCACAATAATATAGTCCAAAAATGTCCTTGTCTGAATTCACTATAATTTCTAATTAATGTTTCTGTCCCAGAATATCGTTGACGAGCACTTAAAGTATCTAGTGCATAATAATTTGAATAAATAATTTCACGAAAATGAAAAAGTGAACACAACAATAAGACTGACTGTACTTCAAGATGTTATGGCAATAATGAGCAATGTTTAGATAAACACGATTTTAAAAAAAAAACTATACTTTACTTATGTCGCGGTTACCATTTTCTAGAAACACTCTGTCATTTAATGGAAACTTCATTTTCGAAGTTTCCATATTTAGGATCAAGACAATCTTTTAACTCAAATTCAGGTAAACATGTTAACATTAATATTGATCTGAGAAATAGAGAAAAGTTAACACATCATTTTTTAAACTTCTTGTTCAGTCTTAAGTAACATACATCGAACCAACGCCAATAGTTGCCACTCCAAAAGTATTCCCACTAACCGAAAAATTGCGAATGTCTTTTAAATTGCATGGTAGAAATAGCTGATGCAATAGAAATAGGCTGTATTTTCGTTACGTTGGTGCTTTATACTGGGACCATTCTCTATATTAGCTGGTACGCCTTTGGGAAGTCCCCCCAAATGTGGCCAAAATTTATTAAATGATTTTTTTATATCTTTCTTTATCCCCTTCAGGTCTGTGGTGCTGTACTGCTATTATAAGCATTTAGCGACAACAAATGTGTTTAAATACTTGTTTTATAATATGGGGTTTATCTTTTCTTAGGAATTTTATTAGTACTTGTCAGACTTCCCAGACTAGTTCCCCGACGTTCCCGATATCTCAGGAATAGCCAAAATAGATCGAGTTTAACATCAAGATCAACTAACAGCTATGGACCCCGATTCATACGTGCAGTGTATGACAGTTGACTAGGATGTTTGATTTTGGCAAGATGATTTAATATAATTGATGAGGGTACATGCAGGAACGTTAACTTAAATTTTCTCAAATAAAAGCGACACACAACTTTTGTTCAGAGACCTCTAACAATTTTACATTAATCACTATATGTAAAGACATTTTAGTGGAATTTAATTGAAACTAGTTCTTAAAAGCAGCTTCGCCTCTGCCGCTACCAAAATGGTGGAAGTTAGAAAATATTTTTCCGATAGATGTAAAAAGCCAACGAACCCACAATAAAATACCTAGTAACAAGATCTAATGCATCACAAAATGCAGTTCTTTGACCTGAACAATTAGCCTACGATACATAACGTGAAAATACAACTTCATGTAGGTCTTTGAAATTTTAGAAAGAAATAGCATTAATCGTACTGCACGAGACGATTTTGACGAAAATCAGTGCCTCTTATGGGGTATTGTAACTGTTTCTAGATTTTGTTTTAAATTGGGGTAGAATGGAGCACTCCTGCATCAAGTCCAACACTTTAATTACCACATTAACCCCTGGCGCCGCGTTTACGGGGTAGTAGCCCACTGCTAAGCTTTGTAGCGTCAAGGTCAAGTATAATAAAGTGGGTGGTGTTATAGAAAGGTAGACATATTTAGCTCTACAATGATACCAAATAATGTGGACGTTTTAGTTGCAAAACAAAATACAGAGGGGAAAAAACAAAATTTTTTGGGCCCGTTTTTCCCCACCTCCAAACACGTATAATTTAAAGGAACACACATTATCTATGCACTTTTGTTCTCAATGAAAATCTATCTGTAAAAGTAAGTAATAACGACATCCCTTGCTTTTTATCAACTGACCATGTGACAATGCATATTGTCTAGTTGGTATAAAAAAATAGTCTAACTTTCTATTTCTGACATAAGAATAGGAAGTGTGTGTGTGTGTGTCTGAGAGAGAGAGAGAGAGAGAGAGAGAGAGAGAGAGAGAGATTGAACATAGGTTTAACAAGTTTTCAGTGATATCGCTACATTATGGCAGTTAATAATGTCTAACACCAAGGCATCATGCCGCATATATGCAGTATTATGTCCCACCCAGTCACATTATCCTGACACCAGGCCGACCAGTCCTAACAATAACCTCTTAATGCTGAGCACCAAGCGAGGCAACTGCGAGTACCATTGTTTTAGGTTTTGGGTAGGACATAACCGATTAGCATTTTTCTACTGATTTCCGATTCCGGATTTTGGGCATGAAATTTTTCCGATTCCGGATACGATTCGATTAATCGGAAATGCTAAATCCGTATTTTTTTTTCTAAAAAATGTCATCTTCCGTTTCCGGGTTTCTGGTATCTGGTTTTGCTGTGTCTAGCATGTTACTTAGTACTTTACCATATCCGGCTTCATTTCCGGTTTTCAACCACCGGTTCAAATAGATTGTCTCACAGCGTGGTTGTGTTGACCATATTGGACTTTTCTGACTTCTTATTTAACTTTATTAACGCACTATCGAATGACACGCAGTGTTAGACATGGTGCTGTAGAAATTCAACTTTATTATTTTTATTATCCGAATTGGTCGTTCCTGCCTTGTCTGACTCCGATTAATCGGAAGTTCATACTATCCGGTGGAATCCGATTTCCGGATCAAAAGTCGGTTATGCCCTAGTTTTGGGTATGGCTCAGTAGGGGTTTGAACCCGCGACCTCTGACATCCGAGGTGGACGCCCTAAACAATATAAATTACTGATAGGTATCTTTGTTTCCGTGAGTGAAACAATACACTTGAATTCGCCGTATGTTTAACACAGGAATAAATACTTGTCCTAATTTCTCCAATATCAGTAAAATGGTCATACATTTTGTACACTACAATTGATGATATTACTTATGTTTTCCCCAGTCACACTGCCTTTCATGTCACCGGTTTTAAACAGCCTAACAGCCAATTTAGTTATTGAAGTAACCGAACCGTGGTATGTAAATACCGGTCTTTGGAGACCAGTGTTCTCATTTTCCAGAGGCAGCTCCAGAATACTTGGACGGCATGTACTTTGGAAAAAATGTTGCACATCACAGATTCCCAAGACTAAGAACCCAGCTATGTATCCACTTTACTGTACCTATAAATTGTTTACCAGTCTTTGGAATACAGGTGCAAATATTATCATTTTTTATACTGGTTATATAAAAAGTGAATGTGCCGATGAAAACCTACAAACTGATAAACAGCTTGGATTTGACGACTTCTTTCAATGTCTTTTCAGTAAGGTGTGTTAACCGTGCGTTGCGGTTTACATTTGTTTGCATGCTCTTAATGGTGTTATCTAAGCAAATAATCAATTCAATCTACGTGTAGCCATTGATATCCTTTTTGATATTCACATACCTGAACTGAGCTGACAGACTAAGATAAAACCAATGTGATTAAATATCAGCTTTAGCAGATTCATATTTATATTGATAAGATATATATTTATCTGTCTATTCATGCGAATTTATTGAGGGAGTTATTACATTTCTGCTGTCTTGAATTTTCAACGTTATATTTAAATGACGTGAATAACTGAAAAAGTCAGTCGCGCGTTGATAGCCAGCTGTATAACTTTATAACTTTAAAAACAAAAACAGTTTTATGGTTATGTACATGCAATCTGTACAAAATGTGATCAAATTCAAAAAGCTAGAAAAGAGAAAAAGCAATGTAGTTTACAAACGACAACTGATACTCCGACCTCAAAAGGCTAAGAGATAATTTAACAAAAAAGGGAGAGATCTGGGCCTGCCTGTCAACATGGCGCTCAAAGCATTGCTTGGCCTGAGTGTCGACTGTGAAGAGCAAACTGGTTGCAAATTAAATATTTTCTTTGATTCAAAATGATTCAAGCAGTTTATGAACAAACACCATCAAGGTGTTTTCGAAGTATAGGCAAATGAAAAAGAACAAAAAGTAGCCTACACCTTAACACACAAATTCTCTATGACCTGGAACACAAACTGAATTCGCCCATAACACGCATCGCACAAGGCAATGTTTTAGCTTCATGATGACCCATCCCAAGTACGAATAAAAAAAAAACTTCAAGGGATTTGGGAAATATACCGTAGTACTTGCTATAAGACGAGTCCAACTGTTAACTGCACAGACCCCGATCTGCCGTCTCATAATGCACCGGCAGATCTGGATCTTGTTGCTTGCAGTTTCACTTGATTTATAGGCAAGTAAAGACCACAAGTGAAGAAAACGCATTGAACCAAGATATTAATGCAAATATTCTTCGAATGTGATTTGGACCATAATGTCAAATGGAAAAGTGTACATGGTACCAAATGAATTTGCAACAGCTTCATACTGATTCTTCCCAAAGTATTTAAAAAACAAAAGCAACAGGGTATATAAGCAAATGAAAATTAATTAACCAAAATCTTAATACAAATTTTCTATATGTCTAACCTTGAACCCAAGGAAAAAGGGGTAAATACGTTGTAGAATAATTTGTTTAGCACGGTAACGAGTCACACCAAGAATGACGCGAATCTCTCATATGTTAAGAAAATGGAAGCAAAGTATAAAAAAAAGTAAATCAAAGCTGTTTACAGTTGACAAAGCCGCCAATGGTGTCGAAAAAAAAACTTTTTCACCCATGCGACAGAGAAATTTACCGGCAGATTCTTCTATCAATGACAGCCAGTTTAACCCATGACAATATACGTATGTGGTTCTCTCAGAACAACAGTAACACTTTAAATTTAGTTTACCTAGGGTTTTTTTTTGAAGCGTATAAATTTCTCATGCTATTCATTACTTATATTTCATGCTCGAAGTAGTGCCATTAAATCTCTCTCTCTCTCTCTCTCTCTCTCTCTCTCTCTCTCTCTCTCTCTCTCTCCTTACCTGTTATTAGAACGGCTTTATTGGAGGGATCAACAGCGACAAATTTCTTCGAAGTCAAGATCTTCCATGTAACCACTGTTAGAATCCCATAAAGGGCCAATTTGAGAATCCTACTGGGGTACAATGCTTCTGCGAAGCCGGGTAAAAAATACCAGAGAAGAACAACACATATTATTCCGACAAACTTTACGGCCGCCATGATTTCTTACTGCACCGCTAAAAAATAATCTGCCCAAATACACAAATCTACTCAACCTTTCAGAGTATAGCTATGTTTGTGTAATATACAGTAAGTCGAGTTAAAATTGGTCACATAGCGAAACGATTCGCTTATAAAAATAGATATCGTAGTCCCCGTTCACTTTCTGTTATCAGACTGAACCATTTACTGCGCAGGAGGTGTAAATGCTGTGGTTGTTTTGAAGATTACGACCTATTTCCAGGGACGTCATTTCAATGTTTTTTTCAAGAGGGAAAAGTGGGGGGGGGGACCAGCAAAACCTGATTGGGGGGGGGGGGGTGTACTTTACGGGCTTTTTTAAATAAAATTTTCGTATATAGGCTACATCAATTTTACAGCACATGCAAATTCAGGAGGTGGTGGTGACCCTCCCCATACGTCCCTGCCTCTTTCCAGTAATATCCGTACCTTTCGTTTCTTTTTACTAGAATAAGGTAACTACATACATACATATATATATATATATATATATATATATATATATATATATATATATATATATATATATATATATATATATATATATATATGTGTGTGTGTGTGTGTGTGTGTGTGTGTGTGTGTGTGTGAGCGATAAATGTAAGCGACTTAGATCACATACAAATAATCAATTATTGCTAACGATTTTTCCAGAGACAGCTTAGCCAAAAGTGTGCTTCGAGGAGAATTCCTTCGTGTAGGTGTCAAGTCTTGATACAGTAATGATAGCAAAATTTGTAACATAAAGAGCGAGTTCACCTTGTCCCAACATGAACTTCAAGTGCATTTTTCGATCTAGGCAACTAGACCAGGCAAAATGGTCAGTTACCTACTACGGTCGATCACCTATTTTAAGTTAGCAGCGACTCACTCAAGTGTGTAATGGTATACTCGAGAGTGAGGGCACATTTTCATCTTTGGTATATTTAGGTCACTAGGCCAGGGAAACCGTCAAATTTCCTACTACGGTCAATCACCTATATTAAAGTGCCACAACAGTGTATCAACATTTATTCAGTTTATTTCATGGTGAACGAGATTATATATTCAAAATACGAATGTAAAAAATCCGACTGAAATATTTTCAGTAATAACAGCATAGGAGCCTACATAATATCGCGTTTGCACCTGTCTACGAAAATAACCGAGTGCAAATGCCGACCACTTCCGGTATTCAGTGAAACCAAAGCGCTACGTCACATTTTGAACACTTTTTGTAAACAAAGCCCGAGGTGGTATCATCATATTATGGAAAACTCTTTAGAAATTCAACACGAAAGCAGCGATTCTGAGGGAAGTGAGTTATCACTGTCTTGCGGGTCTTTGCCATTCGAAGATGGAGAGGTAATAAGCACGGAAGATTCTGATAATGGTGTAAAAGTGGCTGCCGGCATCCAGATTAATCCGTACCAGTTTGAACCCTATATTTCCAATACCGACGAATCCGAAGTTGCAGATGAAGATGACGAAGAAGAAAGACAAGATAGATTGACAGACAATTCATGGTAATTGTTTTCTGAATATGTATACAGCCAAAGTTACGATAAATTTATTTATCCCACGATATTTATAGTACTGTTCAACACGTTGATAAATAAAACGTACATTGGATCAGTTGCAAGCTTCGAAAACCTGTGAACAAATTGATACGAGTTAGAAGTACTTAAGATTCCTTTGTCAGGAGGTCCTCCTTGTACGACTGTTGAAATAGGCAGGATATTACCCTCATGACATTAAAATTGAATTCATATTCTGTATACTGTATGATAAGTTAAAATGTCGAATTTCTCATATGTATGCTAATAGTTGATTTTTTAAATGAAAAATGAAATAAACTCTTTTTTCCCCTGTGGTAAGCATCTACTTGCAACTTCTATTTTCTTTGATATCTAAATGTTTTACCTGTTCCTGACTTTAGTCAGCTTGTAATTGTACTGTGCTATTGATGAGTTCATAAATATGAGATTACATTTGGCAAGCAAAGCACTATCCAATAATGAAGACAACTCTATTTTAGGTGTAATTGTGGACACTGCTTGGTAATGACCACAGCAAGGAAATGTATATGTTGTTGTGAAGTAGAGAATGTCACAAGTGTCCGCAATGAATACCAGGGGATACAATGTATTACACACCATCCAGGGTTCAGTCCAGTTTGCCTTGACATCCATGTTTTAAAAGTTGCTTACTACCAGTATAGACAACAATTTGGAGAATGTCCAGAACAAGGAAATGAGTAAGTATGAAGTCGGAGAAATTTTTAATGTTCTTGTGTTTCCATAACTTTTGTTTTCAGGATCTATGCATGACAATATAGTATTTGGAGTTACAGCAAATAAATAAACCATTTTTTTTCAGTCAATTTATGACACCTTCATGACTTGAACCACTGTTTTGGAGGCCTACACTTTCTAACCTTTATACCACAGTTATGCTGATAAATCATGCCAAAAACAACACATATACATGTACAAATGTTTTATTTCATTATTTTGTCAGAAAATAAAATGGTTATATATATATCTATATATAATACGTGTTGGCGTTGTTTATTTTATATTATATATATATATATAAAGATACATACATGCACAGTTTATATTGGAATCATTTAACTTTATTGATATACAAAATAAAGATAAATCACACTGGGCCACACTAATACTAATCTACTAAAAACTTTTGATTTCCTAATTTGATCTAATGCATAAAGCATATTTTATTTCAACTTAATTTTCAAATTATTATTTCAGAAGACATCGGTATACAGCATATAGACAATTTGCTCGGTGGTATTGGCACTTCTTGGGCAAGGAAGTGAGGGTCATCATTCCAGCATGTGTTGTTCAGAGGATCCGCACCGCCTTTCCTGATCAGAACCTGCACTACACTGGCTTTCATGAGGCTGACAGCGATTAAACCTGCTGAGAAACTTTTGGGTGGCAATATCCTTGTCAGGCCTCTCATACATACTACATAATGGTGGTGGTACATCTACCAGAAGTTTCACTCCTTCCTCATTCATGTGAGACACCTGTCCAATTGTGAATGCTGTGTCCATTAGACATTCAACATAATCTGTAAAGTAAATTTAATATGCATTGTATTATACAAGTCAATAAATGCAACCTTTTTGTTGAAGTTAATATTTGAATTAAAAATATTTGTCTTTACAATTGTTTGCATATTTGTATTTAATCATGATCTTTAAAATTAAAGGAGTGTCAGCATAACAAATATTTTTCCTTTACTGTTTGAATTTTAAATATAGGTACTTTCACTTGGTCATATATTCTTTTCTGTTTATTAATTACTAATGAGTATTCTTTCCATATGTTGAATCGACAAGGATTTTCCTGATAGTGTATTCACCTTTCTTGTATTTTGGATACACTATCTTATATCTGGCTCTCCCATCCTTTGTGCATGCTTGCTCTCTTTGGCTGTTTTCGTTAAAATGCAGTGCAGCTAGCCAAAACCTATTTTAAAGTAAATAAAAATGCAAAATATATAATTCTATCAAAAACCAGATATTTATTTTTATAGATACTTTATTTGCAAACATTCCAAAAGACAAAAAACTGTGATACAATTTTACATTGTAGGATATCAAAAGATATGATCTTGATATCTATGATTTAATTGAAGATGAATAAACTGGACTATAAATAAAACATTGAAATACCTGAATCAGTATTTTTTGTGTGCAATAATTTAAGATTTACCTTGAAAGCATTCCATGATAGGAGAAACCAATCATCTTTGGTGCAAAATGATTGATCTCGGAGTGGTATCCCTCTAGTGCTGAAGTTTGTTGACCAGATGACAGCATTGGTACATCTTTTCTCATTTGTCTACTGGTCACAATTTCGTCAAGCTTTTCAAATACTTTAGATCCTATAAGTTATAAAATATATTCATCAAAGCTTGGTTTTATGCTATCTTGCATGAAAATTAAAGTGTGCACCAACAAAAATGTATCTAAATTCCAACAATTACTAGGCCAATACAGTTAAGTCAAAATCACATTCATATCTGACATGTACTCCATAAGATGATTTTGCTCACCAAATATCATTGATGAATTAGAAATAGATCTACTAACTGAACAAACTCGATGGACCTAAACAATTGTTGATAAGAATATAAGTATGTTTTTAAAAATAAAGAAAGATTTTAACCATTGTGTACTACCTGGTTTCAAGCACTTCTTTTGTCTCTCTCTTCCCTCCAAAGTACCATGTTCACATGATGCAAATAAATCACCATGGCCTGAATGCACATTTGAGATGTGGTTTATGACAGAGTGCCACTTTTCCAGCATTAATTCTTTGTTTTGGTCAGGTGATGATGCTGCAGTCCAATACAGGTGGTTGACCAAACTCTTTATCCATGGAGTTATATCTGAACAGTCTTTTTCTTTTGACAAGGCAAAGAGTTTCTTTTTCAGTCCTGAATATAGGAACAGAAAAAGAGCATCATCAAATATTTGTTTCAACAATACCTTTTGCAAGTAAATTGTAAGTTCTAAAAAAATCCTTTTTTGACCAACTGATTGAACAAATTGTTATACAGTATTATAAATATCTAAAAATTCTATACTAAATGAAACCACCTTTAGGGTATGATTTTGAGTGTCACATTAAAAACATTAACACTTCTTGCATTGACATTTACTTTAATCTGGTTCTTCTTCACTTCATAACTTAAAAATGAACATCAATGCAAAAACATTTTGAATTTTGTTTGTCTTACCTTTAGCAACATGCCAGACATCAAAGTAGTGTTGAGTGTCTGTCATATTTTCCCTCGCCCATTTCACTACTTGGACATGTCTATCTGTAATTAGGGATTTGATTGGGATCCCATGGTACTTAAAGAATTCTACACTCCTTACAAGACCTTCCTTTTCCATGTGGCAGCTGCTCTTTACCTCATTACTCTGTAACATAATGTTGGCATAATATTAAATCATATGTAATTCTGTATTTGATTTTGAGGTGCTTAATGCTGTGCCCAACACTATTTTACTTACATTATGTAAACCAGTTTTATTACTGATATTCAAGCATTTAATGGCACTTTTTACAATAATTTAGTTGTTTTGTGTTGGCCAGTTTAATTTATGGAGGAAGCTGTAATATTTGTACAAAACCTCAAACCATGCACAAGCAACAGACAAACTTTATCATATGATTTGAACCTATAACCTTGTGGCAAGCTAGTAATCAAGAGATGTTTAAACAAATGACTATAAGATCAAGGCCATGGAGACCACTATGTAATTAAGAATAAACATGACACAATTTTAACTGTAAATTACAATAAAATCATCAGAGCCCATTTTGGGTTAAAATGTAATTTTTATTTATATATTATTTTATACCTGTACTAGTTCCACATCCACAACAATGCCCTTGTCTAAGTAGAGTATAAAGCAGCTGCCATATTTTGCACTGTGTCCTGGAGTGTCAGCTCTGCCATCTCCTCCAAGTGTAACATATCTGCTGCTCAATGATCTCTTGCACATAGGTTTTTTGAAAATTGTGCCAAACACTTCCAATAGCAGGATACAGGTAGAATTTCTGATGGTTGATAAATGTTGACATGCTTATGCAGGACACGTTCATGAATTTGTACATGCGTAAGGATTTGCTAGGAATTGAACCAGAAAATAAAATTCCTGCTGATATTAGCAAATTTCCAGCTGGTTTACTTCCAATAAAAGGCTACCTAAACCAGTGGCGCACATAAAAGCAGTTCTTGCATTCTTGTTTTATTTTTACCAAAGATCCATTCACATAAATAATTTCACCAACTGTGTTTGAACAGCACTTGGTACAACATCTAAATAAATCCATTAGATTTGATTCAAAGACTAAAAATTTAGTTTCCACATCAGCTGGAACATTCCTGAAAAATAAGAGTTTGATCTATATATCGAATAGCCATAGCGAAGCATACTACATGTGAAATGTCCTATATAGAGCGGTTTTGAAACTTTATTTTCTTTACTTTAGCATACTCATACTGTACTTTCATGTAAGTACATTATCATCTTCCATATTCTTCAATAAGCAATTTATAACTTTCCTCTTAATATCTATATGTAATCTGATTCACACATTAGTCTGACAATGAAATATATATGTAGACCTTCTAAATATGCCGGCAGAAAGATTTTTATATTCACATGGTCAAAGTTGAAGGCAAGATGAAAATGTTGATAATATTTATCAGATGTTTATATCTCAGTTCTTGATTGATTAGATATTTACAGCATTTGTTTTGAAAACTATGCAAGAACGTTCTAGTGGGTACAAATGGAAATGTTGCAGTGACTGGTCTTTTGAATATCATAGATATAATATATGGTACTTGTCATCATAAACTCACCCTTGCTGCTTCTCTCTTTGAATAGCCCCTTATTTTCTTTGGTGGTGACACTTGACAAGTTACTTCCTCTGATGGTGACAATATTTCAAGCCTACACAGCTGATGTTTTGGTGTTGAAGGTTCTGATACAGTTGCAGTTACTTGGTTGTCAGTTTCCTTCAAGCATTGTACAGACGGGACAGCATCATCATTGAGTTTGACTTTCTTTGGTGCCCTACCCATATGCTCAACCTCAAATCTATACCTAAATGGGAAGCATTCTGGTGTGAAATGAAAGGAGCAGAAGGCAGAAAACTTAGTCGGACCATCCCAGTTTGCTCTTTTGATTTTTACAAAATCTGTCCACCTACGACAAAGTGCTTGGTCTTTCGGAAAGGAATGCATGGAAAACCCATCGGCATTTGTATTCCCACAATTTGCGGCAACACACCTGACACCGCTGCCCTTGCTTGTACCTCCACGATCTCTTCTTGGCATGATTGTGATGATAAAAGCTTTAAAACAAACTAATATGGAACGGAACACGAGCTTTGTTTATGTTTCACTAGAAACGGAAGTAAGGCGTGTGTTCATGAAGTGACGTCAGACGGTCTTCACTCTGCGGAAATTACCGAGCGATAGAATCGGTCCCATGTGTATTATTTTCGAAAACACACCTGAGCGGATTTCTCAGTTATTATGCCGAATTTTTCCATCGGGTTTGTTTATACAGCTTCCAGATTTTATTTTCTATTCAAATAATATTGAATTGTATTTTCGGTTTTTACACTGGTATGGCACTTTAAGTAGACGTCGATCGGATCTTTTTGACAAGCACTGACGTTAAAGCGTGTGTATAAGTGGGCCAGCGAGAGCAGGGGCACATTGTCCTGACACGAATTTGGAGCGCGTTGTTTTATATTTAGTACATCTAGTAACTACACTAGGCAAACGGTTTATCATACACACTTAAAACAACAACATCAATACTCGCGCTTTTGCTCTCATTCAATACCTGGTGGAGTGTTTTGTACTTTTCGTTTACACGCCCAAATATTTTTTAATAATGTAACATTACTAAATAAGACTTTATATGATAGTGAATTGATTCACAAAACACATACAAGATTACGCTATCGTAAACCGCAACTATATTCCCAATACTGTATTTATGCTGAGTTAACGACTAAAATCTGTCATGTTTTCAGCAAATTACAACAGTCGTAAACGATTGCCCTATTTTTTAAATTTGTAAAAATATATATTAATGTTTCCATCATATTCATTTATAGAATTTCTTTTTGTAATTATTTCAAAATAGACGATATTCAATCGGTTTTAGAATGGAGGCACACATTTATTTAGGCGGTGTCTTTATATTCCGGTCAAAATTAATACACTCAGACTTACACAAAAAACGTATTATTATTATTATTATTATTATTATTATTATTATTATTATTACTTTAAAATAAATGTGTTATGTTAGACACTGGAATACCTTGAAATGAATTTTAATATTTAATTTAAGACCTCATGGTCATCAGCACATGTAAGACATTCGTTTGTATGAGACGACCCACTCAAGATAAAATGTTGACATTTGTGAAGGGACATATTTCTGTCAATTTAAACAAGAATACATTACTTGAGACCAAAGAACCAGTAATTTGATTTATAGAGAATAGACGCGAATAAATCATCCTACCTTCCAGGAGTCCTCCCGCTATTCCTTCGACAATATAGATAAAATTCATCTGCGTTGTACCAAAATCTTTTTTTGACGGATGAGTATTTTCTTTTAGAACAATTGACGAAGAACATGTCGGTGTTTGTCTATGCATTTTTCTCATGTGGAGACAAAGGTAACGTTCTTTTTAAGACATTCAAATAATAATCGCACACGGTATCAATTACATCTTTGGAGCCTGTTTGAATGAATTGTGTTCGCATGGGTGGAGAAACTTTTGTACAGGACAGACATGTTCCAAATTTTGTCTAAGCTAGGAGGCAGTTTTTTTCTCCTTTTTTAGCCAGAGAGTGGTGTGCACTTTTTCAGGGTAAATCTTTAGTCGTTTATACTGGAATGAGTCGCCACCGATTGTTTTAACGTTGTATTAACTTGATGACAGGTATTACAAGTCTTATTACGGACTAAAATGGGACAGTTCTTGTTTGGACAAATCCATTCAACTCTAAGATATTCGACTCTCTTGGACTTTGATTTGGGGGGAAGGTACTTTATGAGCCGCTGCCACAGCAGTTAAAGAGGAGGAGGAGGATGTCACCGCTACAGGAAAAGCTTCTTGGAGACGCGGGTTTCCATTGTTTTATGAAACAAGGAAGAACAGGTGTCAAATTATGCTTGGCTGACATCCCTAGCAACGGAAAAGTAGAAGACGCTGAGGCTACTGGATACGCAGTCACCGTCGCAGTAGGGCGTGGACTCTTGCGTAAAGAAGCTATTTTCTGGGGTATTTTCTTTTTCTTTTTCTGTAGGCTTTTCTTTTTATGTTGTTGTGACCTGGCTTTGACACCACTGCTCTTTTTCTTCTTATGCGTCTGTTTGGCTTTTTTGGGAGTGACTTTTTCTGGAGGAGAACTTTGGAGGCATTCGGATCCCATTTTAAGAGGGAGCGCGCGTACGTTTGTTTGTGGATAGTACAGTTTGTTTTTGCGTGTATAGTAGTGAGTATGTATGTATTAGTGCGCGTACGTTGTATGGATAGTATATATCGTGTTTTTGTTTCTCCTACCATTCTGTGTGGATAGTAGTTATTGGGGTTTTTGATAGTTATATTTTGTTAACGTTCCCTTCTGTGTGAATAGAACATATTAGATTTTGTTTTGGTTGATATTGTTTTTTTTACCTATCCCTTCTGTGTGGATAGTAAATATTGAGTTTTATTTATAGTAGATTTTGACTTTCAACTCTTCTCTTCTGTGTATATAGTGGATAATATGTGAAGTGAGTGTAAGGGATGTTTTCCTTCACACCCGTGCTTGACAAATATAAAGTCAAGCGTCAGTAATTCAAGACATTCTACACGGAATATTCAAAGAAAATGGCACGTAATAATTTAGGCAAAATGAACAAGCTGCAAGAATTGGTTGACGATATTGGGATGATGGAGGAAATGTTGATGAGATCGGAGGATAGTTATGGGTATACTTACCACCGTATAAAAATAGAGATAAATACTATAAAGAAGGAAAAGGAAAGGTTGCAAAAAATGATACAGGAGGAAAAAGGATAAAAGGAGGATGAAGAGGACAGAAAACAGATGAAGGAGTGGAACGAAAAAAATAAAATAGGGAGAGGAAATCGAATAGAAGAATAAAATAGGAAAAAGAAAAACAGGAAGAGGAAAAGAATGAGTAGAAGAAGACAAATAGTTTAGGGCAGATGATGGAGGAATAAAATAAAAATTAGATGAATAAACCAACGGACCTTTTTATGGCCACTCGTATACCTCGAAAAGACATTTATATTCTTTTGTCATATATATGTATCTTTGTTTGTTTACCCACCCCGCCTAGCGTTGTTTTATTGGTATAGTTTATGAACTAGCTGAACCCGCTATCCGCCACTCTGAACTAGCTGAGCGTACATACCACCCGTTACCCCACACTCGCTGAACTTACCCGCCACCAGATAAAGGCTTTCTTACCCGCCACCCGCAACTTGCTGAACTAGCTAGTACTGTGACCTTACCTCACTTGTTATATTTAAATATTCTATATATTAATGATAAGTTGCATTATCCCTATAACTCTGGTCCCTATAAAGTTCCAAGACCTTTCTGACTGGTATTTCCATTGTCCCTATAACTCTTGTCCCTATAAAGTTCCAAGACCTTTCTGACTGTTATTTCCATTGTCCCTATAACTATTGTCCCTATAATGTTCCAAGACCTTTCTGACTGGTATTTCCATCGTCCCTATAACTCTTGTCTCTAAGAGGTCCCACGCCCTTTGTGTCTGGGACTTCCACTGTTCGAAAACTCTTGTCCCCAAAAGGTCTCACGCTCTTTTTTACTGGGATTTCCATCGTCTCCAATCGCCCCACATAAGCATTCCCAGGGCACAAGTCAATGCATATATAAGTTGTTATTGAACTTCGATTCCGTACCTATCCCCAAGACATTTCCATCATCGGGTGACATTCTTTATCTGGGAACTCAATCTTCTCTTCTTCCTATCATCCTGAGTTGACATTCCAACAAAAATTCTCATAAAAGTTGACGAGAGAGACTCGCACCAACATCTTTGCTATCATGAGACATCACGCCGTCAGCTACACTACGTGAACTCAGGAATGACAGAACAACTCTTCTGTGATTTTCGTATTTTTCGCCCACACGAAGGGTCAGTTCTAAAACATCAGCACCAATATCATTACATTGGGAATAAGAACAAGTACAGCAAAAACGTTTACCAGCATACAATGCATATCGCCGATGAAAATTCTTCTTGTAGTATCACTTGAAACATCCCACATGTCGAATGTACATATACCTAGTCGAAATCGGGCTACCAGCAACCCAGACTGAAATACACCTATGCCATAGACCCAGATTTCCATTGACCTAACAGCAACATCTCCGCCAGACCAAGAGTCAACGACAGCCGCATTGACATTTTTCTTTCCAGTGACAGTGACTTGAACTTGTACAATTTGAACTCTTTCATTGTTACAGACAAAACGTGTATTGTTTACTATTTCTTTCATATACAATTCATTCATAGGAAGAATATTCCTGGACTGTAGTAATTCATACACAGGTATGTTTTTTGCTCAATCTTATTTTGTTCTTATAATACAAATATAATGGGTTAATGCATTAATTGATATTTCTAAACAACTCATCTAATTTTTGCTGTATTTCTTATGTAGTAACATAATTATTGCTTATATCTATTACAGTAAAATTCCTCACAGTTGTAATGTTTTGCCTACAGAACTTGAATGAAACACCTGACGTTTCTTGTATCCTTTGCCTAAGCTATCAAAAACCCTGTTCGTACTGAAATCTGAAACCATCGTATACGTGATTCGCTTCTCGCACATTACCGTATTTACCTATCTGAGGTAGAATTGTAAATTCCGCCTAGCCGTCTCAAACTTATTGACTTCAGATTTTTTTTTTTTGTCAGCCAAATGGTTCGACAATGTTTTAGAGGTTTTTCTCTCACAATTCATACCATTGTATGGTACTTATGGTACTGTGTCTTGGCGCATTCGCCATATAGGAACGGCTCTAATGAATACCTACAGCCAGTAGAAGAAGTGCTTTTCCTTCACTGGTTTTGCAACATCAATTGATGTTCTCGTAAATGTATGTTGAAATGATATAAAATAGTCAAAGTGTCCGAGCGATTACTCGACATCGAGTACACGTAATGCATATCTCTCATGACATGAGCAGCTATTGGCCTATATATGGCCAGCTTCTGAGTCAAATTTGTTTGAAACGATAATGGCAATACATTCTCTTTCACTCGTCACATATAACGTTTCCAAGCTGCACTAGACTATACCGTACCAAACGATTAAATGATATATTCACTTATTGTTCTTAGGTTAATTCAAAGGCGTTATATATTTCATACACGCACAGGTCAATGTTTCATTGCAAGTAAACATACGTCATGATTATTAAGGCTAGAACAACATTAAATTGTCAGTTTCCTAACTCTTGATTAATGCTAAATTTTTACGCCATTTTCTTTGCAACCATTCTTACTCCAACAGTTACTGTTACTTCTTTGTTAATATTATATATGCACTAGGAAGATCAGCTCAATATCGGCTTACTAGCATTATTCATAGGAACAAGAATTCTTTCATTACACTTGTCTGAAGCAAATAACGTAGTCACCCATACATATGTTCTGCTGATGTTATGCAAATAAATATAAAAGAGAAGAGACAAAAGAAGAAGAAAAAAAAAGTATAAAAAAAGAGTAAAATAAAATAGAAAAAGAAAAATAAAGATACCAAGAAATGCATGCTACTATTTTGTGTTACAATCGTCTGACAAGACTAGTTTATATGTAGGTTTTGTAGAATTTTATATTGTAAAGCTGTTTAAGTTACGTAAACTTTTAATTTTTATCTAATGTCGTACCACGTTACGTTACTGTATTTTATGAAGGTATTCAATGTTGCTAAGTTTCTTCCATTGTGTTTTGGGGGAATTTTATCACGAATTTTGCATTATACTCTTTATTGTAAATTTTTTTTGGAATTTGACTGAGTATTGTGCAATACACTTCCCCCATGTGTTTTTTTGGGAATTTTATCAAATATTTTGCATTGTACTCTTCATTGTACTTTTTGAATTTGACTGAGTATTTGCAATGTACTTTCTCATTGTATTTTCTGTATTTTACCTGTATTTTGCAATATATTTTGCAGTGTTTACATTGTATCTTTAAAATTTGCGAAAATGTCTCGCAATGTTTTACCATTGTATTTTTGCTCTTTCACCTTTTATCTTGTTTTGATGAAAGAAATTGATTTTTCTTTACGAGCCTCGTGGTCTCGGCTCAAATAAATCAGAGGGTATTATTATCAATTGATTTTTTAGTAAAATTAATAAGATTACTATTTTCTTTAAATTGTATTAAAATAATGTTTTATTCATTTATATTAAGTAAGTTCTAAGGTGTGTTAAGATTAATTTCATTTATTTCCAAAGCACAAATATATATTAATTGAAGAAAAATAGTTGATGTGCAAAGCATAAGTTGGTAACGTAAATCACTAGCTATACGAATGTACATTATTGTGTGGAATTAGGTTATAAAGCAAAAAATCTTACTGGGTCAGTCAGCTCCTAAGTTTTATCAGTGAAACATATATTCTGTAAAACCAGGCATTGGCAAAAGTCTAATTCGGTTAATAAAAAAAGTAGAACGAACTTCCGTGCTGACGTAAATACAGAATGATTCTTATCTAATGATGGACAGTCGTCGCTACAAAATGGTTCTTATCTAATGATGGACAGACATTGATGCTGGCTTAGTATGTTAAACATGTTGCTGGTTTAGAATATTAAGGAATTATCATGTTTGGACCTAACTAATGCCAAACGAATATAGATAAACTACACATCTGAGTTGTACCTTATGTCAGATGACGTAAATTAAGCCGGTTTTGACCGGGAGAAACTAATTCTTACCTGAAAAGACCGAACATATTTTCTCGTCGATGCCTTAAACCCTGACACAAGATGCGTATAAATAGACCACGTATTAAAGGGTCAGGTCAGTTCCTATCGACGAGGAAATAGATCTTCGCCTTATCATTTCAGGTAAAACAATTGCATATGTCGTAACTTCTTTAGGAGTAAGTATTTTTAATGTTGAGATTTTAATAGTAACATTGTTCACTTAATACTTTTATTTATAATATATTGTAACGGCATGTTTAAATGTTCTAAAGAATTATTATTTAATTATATTTATGTAATTTTTATTGTAAAGGTTGAATTCGCTACCAACTTCATGTTTAGATTTAATGTTGAAATAAAGTATTCTTTAAGTAAGAAAGAATATTATCTAGCAATATATTTTAAATCTATATTCTATTTTAAAATAAGTAAAAGCATTTCTTTAAATTAATTGTTACATTAACTATAGTTATTACATCTTACACTTTTGGCTATCTTGAAACTGATCGAGAATTAACTATTTGTATAATATTCTAAAATGCAGAAGTTATACGAATAAATGAACTTGGAAAGCTTGAAAAAGGAAAATATAATATGAATTGCATGAATTTTTATTATAAAGTTTTTAGATGTGTTTTTAGAATGTATTCAATATATGTGTGTGTTGATTAATTAAATAAAGTCAGTTCCTATCGACGAGGAAATAGATCTTCGCCTTATCATTTCAGATGTAGCTGTCTTACCATCGTGGCGACACTCCTTTTAAGAGAGCCTGAACTCTTTCTTCTCTCTCTCTCTCTCTCTCTCTCTCTCTCTCTCTCTCTCTCTCTCTCTCTCTCTCTCTCTCACCATGGATATTGAAGCTCCCTAACTTATGAGTAATTCCTTCTCATAGCAAGAGATGAGAAGAAGGTTATGACAAGCTAATCACAACATACATAACAGAAAACTGTCATAACATATACACCAAATATACCAACACTCTAGATTCCACTAAAGAATCCTTGATAATGTTAACATAATTGTATTAATACGAATTAAAAACCATCATACAGGTTAGATCATGTTTAATTTTAATGCCAATGTTCCATTTACATGCATGTCAAAGTATGTGTATATGTAGGTAGGAAACAAGGTCTTCATCTAATACCCTCGGTCTGACTAAATGTAAACATGTAGCGTGGAAATTTTTATGGTTGGTCACATCGACTGTTTATGTTTCTTACATTTATTACTGACCGCCACGCATACTTTGGTGTTGCAATATAATTCGACCCGTAGAAAGGTTTAAATGAGAAAATATGTACCTGATCTGTCCACAATCCATTCTGATCATGCGTTGATACATTTTTACAACGTCTCCATATCTTTTGAAAACGTTTTGTCGATTCCCTCATTAAATGCTTTTGTCTTTCCAATTTATGATCACACTAGAACCACCACGAACTCACGGGACCGCTCCAGTGGCCTAGTGGTTAGAGCGACCGCCTTGGATGCGAGAGGTCGTGGGTTCGATCTCCATCCGAATCATACGAAAGATTGATAAAAATGGAACTAACAGCTGCCTCTCTTGGTTCTCGGCATTAAGAGAGTAGTGTTATGACTGGTATGCATGGTGTCAGGATAATGGATGGGACATCATGCTGCATGTTTGAGGCATGATGTCCCAGTGCTAGACATCACAATAAACTGTCACACTTCAGACATCGTAGCGGTATGACTGACAAATTGTTAAAGCTACGTTGAAACTCCAAACCACACACACACACACACACACACACACACACACACACACACACACACACACGGGCTTATGATTTTAAATACATCATCATTGTCATAGTTAAGCGGCATAATCCAATACAATAGGGAACAATGCCCATATTAACTTAAGAGATCATTGTATGCTACAATATTAATACGTTTCCGGGACGCATTTTTGAAAGACGTTCCACCACGTCTGTACATGGCGCGTATATGATCGTGTTAATTGCCCGACAATCTTGGAAATCACTATGAGGCGCCGTAGCGGACAAAAGCTGGTCCAATCAGAACTTTGCCGTTGAAATTTCCATGTCGTATGTCGCGAAATCCAATTTCACGTGTTGAATCAAAAATCGTTATCCGTAAAGTTCCATTTTGTGGGTCGAGATTTTAGATTATATCTGTTGAATCAAACAGTAGTGATTGAAAGTTATATTTTCTATGTTGAGATTTCAAATTGTATTGTTTGAAATACACGGAAGTAGTTGAAAGTTCCATTTCATATATCGAGTTTTCAGATTGTACCTGTTGAATTACATAGCGGTGATTGGACCTTTCTTTGTACTAGTCAGAAGTGCTATTTTTATATAGTGAAATGTTATCGAGTATTAAGATGTATAATTCGTGTATTCAGTTGTGAGGCGCCATTAACTTTTATCATTTACAGTTTGAAATCTACTAACTACAATCACCGGCTCCTTGTTGTAGGAGCCGCTAATTGTAGTAGGAGCCGCTAATTGTAGTTCATATCAAAATATAGGGAAAAATTGTAATCACCGTCATTTAGGAGCCGCTAATTGTTGTTGGAGCCGCTAATTGTTGCCCATATAAAATAATAGGGAAAATTATGATCTCCGCCGGGGTACCTGCGGCTTTCCATATAAATCACCACTCGTAGTTTCGTGTTAGTCTCTGTAGCAGCTCCTGTTCATCGACAAACACCTGTACTCTTTCAACCCGCTTCTCATGTGTCGGAATTGTGATATAATCTGGGCAAAGACATAGCATTACAAGTATATCAGCTTTTTTCATTCCGCATGTTATTCGTATCCCACGCTCTCTTCCACGTCGCTTGAGTTGGTTCACATGCGGCATGGTTAAATAAATATTGTGTCTGAAGGATACATTTTTATAGTATTGTTTTTACTTTGCCAGGATCAGAAACTGCAGTTGCTAAATTAAGTCAAAGTTATTATTTCATTGATTTCTGTATCTTTATCATCAATAGTACTGACGTCATGTTTTTCTACTACAACAGGTTCGGTGAGTCTTCGTCTGCACATGCAATGCTCGCAGATCGGCATGGTTGGCAAAGCTGATTACTCGACTATATTCCAATACCAGATATGATGCATGCTCAAGAACCGAAACCAATACGTCACACTAGTAAATATGATTTGCAATATAATGGCATAATCTAAGACAAACATGTCGTTTTCCAAGGCATTGATTGCTTTAAGGGTCTACCATTTGGAGTGATAATTTCACTGTATGTTATGTCGGGTCAGCATCACATGTAAACATTAACTTTGAACAATCGGTTAGACTGGACACAAAAATTTGATCGTAAGAGAATCTGCAATGTTTGGGGGGATTAATTTAATTTTAATTCGGGTTAACGGTTAGGGTAGATTAGAGGACAATGTTAATACAAGGTCAAAAGCGGTAAATGACAATAGTTGAGACACACCAGGGAAAATGTTATGTTCCCAAACGGAAAGCTGGTGTTTAAAATAATCACCCTCGCGATATTAGTCAGTTCAACTTTTTGCATGGATGGAAATTCTGATGGAATCCGATATCAGTATAGAGTACTCTTCTCGTTAAATAAGTCATCCAAAGGACATTTTGATAGACGATAACTTACGTATTGTATTAAACGTACCACCAGCAATGTGTATAACAAACTTCAAGATATATGTATGTACTTGCTGTTTGCCACTCGGGTAAATGCAAACAAAGGCCATGTGGTCTTCTGTGTTATCTTTCATGTTTGGATATTTTTATTAGCAAGACTTTTCGATTGACATTCTTGTAACAAGGGTTCCTTCAGAATTAATTTTGGGGCCGGGGAGAGGGGACATGTAATGGTCAGCTATTACGTGTTAAGGATATAGGTCAAAAATGTTTAACTGTTGAAATCGGGGGGGGGGTAAGAGGAAGCTAGTGCCCCCCCCCCCCATCTTTTCCGTATGTGCGGGCGTCCATATCCTATAATTGTACGGACAAGCTGAAATTGTGCCAACAACAGTGTGTACGCACTTTGTGTATTAAATGCATGTTATTATTTTCTGCCAGTAAAAGCATGTCTTTATATACTATTTAACTGTGATATTAGTTGTCTACGCCCTGAACTATTGTGTAATTTAGCTTTACAGTGTATTTAGTTTTCAAGATATACTATGTTGATTAAAAAAGGATATTTTCTCCATCATACAGCACAACAGTCATGCTCTCAGATTGACAGAGTATACATTTCATGAATTTATTTCTTCAAGTTAGTGACACCTTTACAACCATCAACTTTTAACACTTACACATTATTTGGAGTAGTTACACTTGACCATATTAGGAGCGATAACACTTGCTCTTTGTCTAGAGTGAAAGTGGCGCTCCCTTTTTTAGCGGAGAGGGAATTCTCTTCACGTGACAAGAATATTAAAACCAGAGCTATGTGCCAGATAAGTAGCTTTTGAGAAAGTGAACTTTGATGTAATGTAAAAGATATTGTATGGAGTGTTTTGCTGAAGCTTGAATTGTGGAGTAGAATGGAAGCGATACTAAGAAGCAGGAATAAAGATGTATCCTCAAATACTTTTATGTTAATGCCTAATTTTCCAAACAATGGTTACGTGATAACTCGGCCAGAACAACGCTTTGGAGTTGGCAGAACGTAAAAGTGGTGGGAGGTGGCGGAGAGAGAGAGAGAGAGAGAGAGAGAGAGAGAGAGAGAGAGAGAGAGACCTAGCATGATATACCACCCAGTCGCATTATCCCGACACCAGGCCGACCAGTCTTAAAACCGACATCTTAAAGCGCGAGGCAGCTGTTTGTACAACTTTTGTAAGTCTTTGGTATGACTCGGCTGGGGATCGATTCCACGACCTCCCGCATCCTAGAAGTGGTGGAGACTGCGTAACAATTTATATATATCTACTGCAAAAACTTCAAAAAACAGCAGCTCGGGTAGTCATTAGAGTACCACGATAAGAGCGCATAACTCCCCGCTGCTCTGTACCCTACATTGGCCATCCATTCGACCCAGAATTAAACACAAACGATCTTCTCTGTGCTACGTTTTACTGGCGGATTTCAGTCCAACATACCTATCTAACCTCTACCATGTGTATATACCAGCAAGATAATTACACTCCCCTTCTGAATATCGTACACTCATTTACGTCATTATTCCCACTATGAAAACGAAGTCATATTGACAACGTTCATTTGCATGCCAGAGCCCAGCAACATGGAACGAATATCCCACTAAACTTAGTAGATAGAAAGACAGTGGACCCATTCAAGAGTGCTCTTAAAACTCACATATATCAACTGCAGGAACAAACTTACAGACATAATAATATGTCCTACCTTACATATTTTCAGCATGTTTTATGTTTTCTAATTTCATTGTAAGTTTATTTTTTGGGCGGGGTGGGGGTGGTTAAACATATTATATATGTTATAGGTGTTTTCTAATGTTGTAAAGCACTCAGAGCGTCTAAAGATTAGGCGCTATACATAGTCTTCATTATTATTATTATTATTATTATTATTATTATTATCTTTTCATTCCAATTAGAACGGTATACATAATGAATGAAATTAACATACTGTGTGGTGCTTTTGGAACTTCGCTGAGCTTTCAGATACCACCCTTTCCTAAGTGACGTTTGCATATTATAATGAAATGGGACGTCACGGTTTACCACAATATACCACAATCCACTACAATCGACCATAATCTATGAAAATACTGCAAATAACCGCAACCGTCTACAATTTAATCGTGAAAATACCACAGTCGACCATATATATGCCACAGTCAATGACAGTGTACGCTTTATTGTAGAAGATTGTGGTCGATTGCGGTAGTTTCGTAGTTAAGTATCGTGATTTGCACTTAAAACGTTCTCAAGTCAAAACGTACCCAAGTTAAAAAGTATCTATGAACGCCGAAACGTACGAGAACCTAAACGTACGTATTTGTCATAACATTACCATTCCAAAAGGTGACTATCTTCTGTGATTTATTACAAGAAATAGAACATGTTTCTTTTGTAGTTCACCCACCAAATTACAAAAGAAAAGTACTTTACCACATGCAGAAATGAAACCATCATAATTTGGGCCAAGTATGCGTTAACCCGATGATTTATGCAGCTGAAAATCTTCAATCATAAGTTCGATTGCGTCTATTTTGTTTAATACTAGCGATTTTAAGGAGTAATACAAAATATTTAGCTGCATTAAAATACATGTATTCCTACAAACTTTTACATTAATCAGATCATCTCAAGTGTAAAAATAAGAATGCACCCCTGTTAATACATCCACATTCAAAATTGGAAAAATATGATTAAACACCTGTAATCCATCCAAAGCCTAGTTAACTTTCTACAAGTTTTCAATCTGAGTAGCAATTAACATGATGTTGTAAATACCATTACCTTCTCTACGTTCATTTCTGTGATTTTGGTTTGCAAAGATGCTATAATTATCACAAAAAAGCTCACTGACCTACAAGTTTCTTGAATTATATTCTTCTGCATCTACTTGCACGGAAGCCATGGTTTAACAAAAACTCTAAAGAAAACCAGAAAGAAAATGTGTTACAAAACATCGGAACGAAGCCAAATTTTCAGGGATATCTCAATTGGCATACAAAGTTGAGGTCCACTGATTTACTTGCTACAAATTTGATACATCCCTTTTTGAAAAGATGGCATTTTGATCATGTCGTGTTGAACTCACCAAGATGTATTTTAACATAACTTACTTGGATACACCAACCAGAGTTTCGCTATCTTTAGAATAGGTCTTTATATTTGGAGATTATGAGAAAAGAGATCTTCAGTTGCGATCTGTTTTCTTGCAAGGTCGTGATGACAAGATTTCCTTGCAACTATGGTCAAATGTACTTGCTCAGGCTAGGCGATGATACTGCTTCTTTTTATTGTTGTTACAGGGTTTAACGCCATCATCAGCACAATATAGGCTATACATGGCGGCCAGTATTAATGATGGAGTCAGAAACCGTGAAAATCCCTAAAAGAACCACCTATTCACGAGAAGCTACCGGCAAGCTTTCTCACATACCCACATTGGTTGAGCCCAAGAATCGAACCCACGCAGACAGGTGAGATGGTAGTGATTCTAACTGTCGGCGCCCTAGACCGTTAGGCCACTCGGGGTCCCTATACTGCTTCTTTTCACACCAAAGGTTAATGGTTCCTTCGTTGGTTTAAATGATATACGATTCGTGTATTGTAAGGATGTCATACAATATTTCATCGATATGTGTTTGGATTTAGTGGTTTGTGGGCAATACATATCATGTATCGTAGAAATTTCATGTATTTACTCCGATACGAATTAGGAGATTTGTCTTAAATGATATGCATTATGTATGCCAATAATTGATGTAATATGTCTGTGTCAGCGATTGCCTAGCCCTGTAGCGCCGGCCCTGTATGTACGTATGTATCACAGGTGCTCTACGCCAATGTGTATATATGGTTAACATATCAGAACCTTGTCACAGAGGCGTAGCTAGAGTGTTTGGAGCCTGGGGACAAGATTCATTTATACGCCTCGTCCCCCTCAACTCCGAAATCCATTATTCCACATACAACACATTTCAAAGCCCATTTTGGCGCCCCCACTAGTCTGGCGCTCGGATACATAAGCCCTCCCCCCCCCCCCAGTTACGCCTCTTGTCTTGTCACGCGAAGATGCCCGTAATACTAGAGTACATTAGTTTCTTTGTAGCATGGCTATTACTTCAGTGCATTCTTAATGGTGTCTAAACACTCATTCGCATATTTCTGTATGTATTTATTATTTCGTGCTTTGGCAGCCATTTCTATCGATTGATATAGATGCGTTCATGTTTAAAAATTAAGACTGACTGCGAGGACAAAATGTGAAACGTATGCACGGAAGTGACGATTCTCCAGATATATGATAAAACGCCTACTAATAACAAGCTGTTGCTATTGTTTGCTTTGAGTTTAATGCCACTTCTAAGAAAAAGATAGGCAATGCATTGTGGACAGTAAGGGAAGAACCCGGAGAAATCCCCGGAAAAAAACAATGACCCACAATAAACTACTGGTTGAAAATCCTAAAAAAAGCTTTTTATTTTGATACTTACCTCGTGTAAAGTATTGTTAATTTTCTAAATCATACTGAAAGTTTCATGAAAAAACGTTTAAGATTGTTCAAGTTATGACTATTTGAAGGTTATTAGGGCAGAATATCTGACAAAAGCTCATTATAGATCGTGTGAGGTCTTGTAAGTTTGCCAGCGATACTATTATCGGAATGTTAGGATTTAATTAATATACATCAGTATACTAGTTATATTTGATAATCCGGTCAACCAAAAATCAGCTCCATTTAAGACCCTCTGACTAGAGTCTTCAATACATTCGACTGTATGATTATAGAAGATGTTAACCAAGACAATTTTCGAATGTAAACTTCACAGAAGAGAATTGAATAGCGTTCTCTGGACACTGTCACTGAAATATTTCATCAATCAATTGATCAGACAACCAATAAGAAAGGACAAGATAGGAATTACTGTATATAGAAAGTGGTACAGCATAGAAATTGGTGTTCCAAAAAACACAAAATAACGACCTCAGGTTCCATAAAGTAGTTCACAGCCCTTTCCTAATTACTTGGTAACATTTTCAGAAGGAATAGTGCATTCTGCGAAAGAAAATTGATATAATATGTGCCTTACTTCCGCATAAAGGCAGGGATAGGCCCCGCCCCCCTTTTCACTTTGCGTGATTCCCCTCCATTGTTTCAATTTTTTAAACATCCTTCCTGAATTGTAAGTATATATATATATATATATATATATATATATATATATATATATATATATATATATATATATATATATATATATATATATATATATATATATATAAGTAAAAGGCAGAAATTATTCGTCACTACTATCACTTTTGCAATCACTACTGCTATCTGTGATAGCGTTGTTATTAATCATTCGGACAAAAAAAGGTTTAAGTATCATACCATGAAATATTAGGCATTCCAAGTTTTCTGCTGAGGTAAGGGAGTGTGAACACTAAGGGACTCCAAGGAAAATTAATAAGTAATTTCTCTCGTTTAATGAATCGTCGAAGGAAGGATTTGAGATACACGAAACCAGCGAGAGAGAGAGAGAGAGAGAGAGAGAGAGAGAGAGAGAGAGAGAGAGAGAGAGAGAAAGGGGGGAGGGGAGGGGGAGGTACATTTCTGCAATTTTCAAGGTTATTCGTTTTTCCTTGACTTCATTGTGGGTATCTGAATATTAACACCTAATTTTAGATGGATGGGTGGATAAAGTTAATACGAACCTTTCCTGAGATTTGAAAGTCAGTGCCGTAAAGTGTTGACGGCTACAGTCACTGACTCTAGATACGATTGGCTGACCGACAGACTGTTGTTTTGTCCACGCCTAACGAAGTTGACTGATTGATGTCTGGTGTTGTCCTGTCAGTCATATTTTGCTGGAACAACTATATTTCCCTGTGGCATGGAATGATATAGTGGTTGCCTTGTCCAACTTCCATGAAAGCCACATAGACAACAAGTCTTAAGGAACAAATAATATTAAACTTCTGATTCTACAAATTTGTATGGGTACACTTTGGGGAACACATCAATCAGTTCCATCAATGACATTTCAAACACAATATACTTCAACGCCTTGCGTGGGTCTGTTGTATATTCTCAGATACATCAGGAGTCCAGCTGGGCTCATCACTAGAGTCTACTTCGTCTAAATTTTCTACACCTGGCACATCGTCGTCAGAGCTCAGGTTGGTGTCTGGTTGAGTCCTTATGTATGATGGCGACTGCACAGCACAGAATATAATTTGGACTCTCGAGCTACCTGGGCGCCACGTGTGCTGGTCTTAGGTCTGAGCACATCATACATAAGGACTCAATATATATATATATATATATATATATATATATATATATATATATATATATATATATATATATATATATATATATATATATATAAAGACTGTGTTGATAGGCTATACATGATGGCCAGTATTAATGGTGGAGAAAGGACCCGGGAAGACCTCAGAAAGAACCATCGACCCACGAGAAGCTACTGGCAAGCTTTCTCACATACCCACATTGGCCAAACACGAGACTCGAACTCATGCAGACAGAGGTGAGATGGCAATGATCCGTAACGGTGAGCACTTTAGACCACTCGAGGTCCCAAATTAATGGATGGAACAACAGAGATCTAAGCAAAGAGTTAAAATAGAACACGAACCCCCGTATGTAAAATATAATAATTTAATCAATTACTTAACAAAAAGAAATTGAACATCACATTTGAATGATTTATTTTCTCTTAGAACAAGAGTTACAAAATGTATGCGAAATTCAATTAGCCTTTATGTTATACCGATAAAACAAATTTCATCATATAATCGAGTGACTGATCTAACTAAAATTGCCGGTATGTCAGCATCACCTGATTCGGGTCTTTTACAAATTCATGTTGGTGATGAATCGACTATGCTGTAAACCCCCCCCCCCCCCCATCCTCTCTCTCTCTCTCTCTCTCTCTCTCTCTCTCACACACACACGCCTCTTCGGTTCATGAACCGTCTTTGTTGTAGACTGCGTTCTTTTCCACTGTGCAGTACAGGTATAGAGCTATTTTTTCTATATAAAAAACCCCAAACCTAAATACGTTTAGAGATTTTCCGTTTTGAAATCAAACACTACTCCCACTATTTTTATGTCAGATATAGTCTATCATAATTCAACAGAACTAAGCTAATGTTAGTTCTCAACCTAATACAGACTCACATTTATATTACTATAAATTAATGTATTTTCTAGCTGCTTCTCGTATTCCTACTGGAACCATGCTATAATTAGGCCTTTTAGATTAACCATCACACCCTGCTGTGGATAAAATACTTTCTGAACTATGGTTCTCGACTACCATTCATAACGAAAACACCACCTATTCATGGTTGAAAAGAATTCACATCTTAACTACTCAAATGAATTAATGGACTTCGCTCATGTTTTTAACATTACTTTGTGAATTAGCCATTCACTGACATCAATCTGGAAATAATACTTAGCATAAATGCTATACATCATTTAAAAGAGATAAATTAGTTCTCACAATGTTTATTGGAGTAATGCATTAAATTCCCGCAATACATGAATTATATTATATACAAATCTTTAAATCACAGCACCTCTATAATATACACGAGTAATATGACATTTGAGACAAAGGCATGCAAACCCATTGCTTCCGAACTCAGAGAAAACTTTGATATATGAATTTAAGACGAATATTCAAGAAACAATTACAAACTTACATCAATGCATAGTGTGTGATTCAGACAATACCTTTATACCTTACCCAGCCCTTGTTTGCCTATCTTCAGAGAATTCACTGTCTCTTCTCTGGTTCTCTATCAAATTTCTAGACTTCCTTTCCCACATACAATTTATATCGGGAGAAAACTCCCCCCCCCCCCCCCGACAAGTTCTTGCTTCAGCCGAACCATGGAATTTCGTCTGGAGAACTCCACCACTTTGTTTAGCCAAGTCAATCATAATTACTTTCTCTAAATGTCAAAGATTTAACACTCCAATCGAAGTCAAATCACCAAAGAACTTCCTGAATATTTCCTTTAATTTGACGTTACGATAACATTTGTCTATTCCATCTGTCTGACCATTATGGAACTATATTAAAAATAATTTATGTTAGCAAACAAGAAAGATTAAATATTACAATCTGCCAAGTTATTGCGAACCTATCCCATATGCCAATTTTAAGGATTACGTGTCACGCTGACCACGACAGAATGTACCGCGAAATCATTTGCAAAATTACATCTATTCTATATTTTTGCTCAGAACTGTCATTACATCCATTAATTTCATATTTTATGTTATTAAATACTCGATCCGGACAATAACACTGAGGTCGATCATTTCCTAAATAACGATAATCAAACACTATAGTAGCTGGGGGATATATCATATATCATAACATATTGCAAATCTCCGCCATCCACACCCTAACACCTGACATGCAAACACAAGAAATAACTACAAGAGCATGAAAAAGGTTAGGCATACTGAGAAGTTCGAAATTTAAATTTGTTAGAAAGTCATTAGAACTTCTTTATTTCACCTTTAAAATACCGTTTTGAGAGTATGTTACCCGTGATAAATGTACCCAGTATCACATAGAAAAATACAAGGAAGCCTAAGCAGGCAAAATCGTTGTGGGCAACACAATATACATAATATGCTAGAATTTTAGAGGAGATGCAGTGGGAAAACTTTCAGGATTGGGCTACAAATATAGAAAGATAACTTTTAAAAAATGTATCATCGTATAACTCCAGAATGCATGCGAGCTTTGACCGACTCCGCAAAGTGTACAGGAGGTAAGCAAAAGACTGCTTCATGGCGGAACAAACTTCCAAATGCCCTTTCGCAGGACAAATCTATACCAAAGTTAATTTTTTATTAAAGTCTGTTTCTGAATGGAATCTTCTCCCTGTGGATGTTGAAAATAACCCTTGGTTGCATTATTTTAAATCATATCTAAAAAGGAATCAAGAATAGTCCCAATTTAATATAATCAAGGAGAAGGAATAGCATACATTATGCACACAAAACTTCGACATATGGTTGTGTGTTTCTTAAACCACGATCTTGATATAGATGCACATGTGTTAAACCAGAAACTGCAAAGCATGTTCTCGTGGACTGTACCAAATATATTCATGTTACTCCCAGAAATTGAACAATAGGAATATTGACTTATGTCACATTGTTGTTATTAACGTGTAACCCCTTGAAATTGGTTGAGGTCTATGAGAGGTTATGTGTGGTCCATCAAGTACATCTAAAAGATCTGAGTGATCAATAACGATTTATTCACGTTAAGCTGGTATAAACATATTCCACCCGAGCAAAGTTAAAAGTCATTTATCTACGCTCCTCTGCTCCATAAATGCCGACATCTTCATATATAAAAATCTTTCTTTTCTTCTCATTTGTTGATTTGGAAGTATGGTTATACGTTTTCGCCGTAAACACTTCTTAGTTAATGTCTGATATTGTAACACTGTATTTACAATTTGTTACTGAACACTTCATAAAATCTTCAATATTTGCAATAGTACACCTTCATTTTTCACATCAGCCACATTATAGCAATATTGTTAATGATAAAAGAGGGGTTACTAGAAACACCGAAATACACATGTATTTACATGTTCTCTCTGCCTATATCGAATTCCACACAAAAATTATTTCTTTTTGTTTGAATAATATTATAAAGCAAAATAAAATATAATTTTGATACGAATTATTTACTTCTTCCTAGTTATAGCCCGCATCAATTTGGTCGTACTTTATTGGACAGATTGATCGTTCTGGAAGGAAGGTAATCTCCTGAACGGAGTGTTTAAGTCAGCTTAATTCACATTGTTTCAAGTCGCTTAATTTATGTTACCCGAGTTGTCTTGTCTATCATCATATGTCTACGCTTATTACAATCAAAATATTAATCTCACTCTTGCATATATGCACACAGGTAACCAATGCACACAAGTTCACGTTTTAAAATCGATTTTTGAACAAATACCATACACTGAATATCACCATAAACATTATTATAATTATTACATTATCAAAACTTTTATGTGTACTGAATGTGATACTGGGTCCCCAGGACTTAACTGTTTGCTTAGCTCAAGCCCGCACTTTACAGAAATAGAGTGAGCTCTGATGTGGCAAGATCCTTAAGAATTTTCAAAAACGATGGTGATGACTGAAAGTGAAATATTATGTAGATATTTCCACCCAGATGCAAGTGAGAACTTAAGTCCGATGGGTTTGGGCAGAAAACTTCAGTTCAGTCCTGCAAGGTGGAGTTTTGTTCATCCAAGTAAGAATTAATAACAAGGGAACTTGAATATTATCGTTTATTGAGGAAGGTAGTACAGTTGATGTCTCCTTTGGTACTTGCAATGTAGTTGGAGAAGAATTTCGATGATGGTGGTCTAATACATTTTGCAGCACTTATAAGGCAGATCACATTACTTTTAACATGTCACTAAGCAGAGTCACAATATCAGAAGCGTGATGGCAAACAAAGCGACATCTCTTGAAAATGGATGCCCCAAAATGGGTATTGTATGTTGGAAGTATTTGGGGTACCATGTGGTAACACAGATTGGGAAACATCCACACAAAGTTTCTATTCACGAAGAACTTGACAGCACTATGTATGTCGTGGAAGTGGACAACTTAAAAGTGAATTGTAGTCATGGTCACGTCAAGTCCGATCATTGAGAAACATGGACATAATTGCTGGCATGATGCTATTATGTTCTTGAAGTTGGGATGGGTTATGGGATATATGGTGAATGTATCTGGCCCATACTTCTGATATGAGAGACTGTAAATGATGCTCGTTGCAGCTCTCCAAATCACTGCCCTTTAGTGCAATCAGATATCTACATCCCCTAGGTTATATTTAACTTATCTCCCTAATATGCAAGTCCTACATGCAGTCAACCTGTGACAACCTGATAAACTAAGCTTGATGAGTGGTTGTCTCGCTGGTCTTGAATGGTATAAATATGCAAGTCAAACCAGAGAAGACAGACCTTGTGTAGTGAGCATCCAGTTTTATGACCAAGTAAATATCAAAGCTGAGTTACACATGACGAGAACTACCTGTACAAAAAGGTGCACATGACCCGAACTACTAGATTAGAGCACAGTTATGAATATTTAGAAAGTGGATCCTGAATAATCAATTACATTCACAATAACTCATAGGTGTGAATTTGACTGCCTATACAGACAGAATCACTGGAGTGTCACTATAGTACATATGTGTACGAACAGTCAAAAATTCTATTTAGGTCACTCAAACAAACTCTATTAAAGTCTGAGTTTACCCATAGGAAGGGCAGCGGCCAATTTGTTACACAAACGATCATTTGTTCGTATTGATCATCCCATCTTTACAGTGCATTGTTACATCATAATCTGCTTATGCTGACATCTGGGCTGAGTACTGTATGCTGTGATACAGTCAATCATGCTACCGTACTATACCTACAACTGACCGACTTCTGAAGAAGCGAATAGAACAGAAACAATTTAATTGAATGGCTAATCCTTCTGTTGCTTTTTTTACATATACCAATACAATATTTTTGCTGAACCTTCAAATAAAACTGATAACCTTTGAAGTACCGACTACAGTGTATACATACAAAGCAAATGGAAAAAAATCTAAATTATAATTTATATCTGTCGCCAGTGCAACATTATCAGGAGCAAGCGTTAAGTTAGACGTTGCGATTTCATCATCTCATCCTAAGTTACAAAAAATTAACAGCGTTTGGATTTAGTGCAGATTCATCAGACAAAACAGTCACTGAACCCGATGATAAACCTTGCAGTCCAATATCATCTACATGTAGCAGAGGCGTAGCTAGAGTGTTTGGCGCCCGGAGACAAAATTCATTCCCCCCCCCCTCAACTCTGAAACCCATTATTTTCATCAATAAAATCACCATTACCCGTTACAACCTATTTCAAAGCCCATTTTGGCGCCCCCACTAGTATGGCGCCCGGGGACATATGTACCCCCTGCCCCCCCAGCTACGCCTCTGACATGTAGCGCTGCAAGTGCAACACCACATTACGATGAACGGGGCAACAAATCCCGAAAATTTCAAGACAGTTGGAAACTTGGGCGTCCGTGGCTCAGATATGATCCAAAGTTAAAACAGATGTTCTGTGATGTATGTATCAAGGCAAAGTTTGTAAATTCATTTACAACTGGCTGTGATATTTTGAAGAAGGAGTGCGTCACCAAACATGAATCCAGGCGGGGTAAGTAATATTTTTGCATTTTACTCATTGATCTTTTCCTTTTGACATCAATCCCACAGAGACTTAAACTCCGCAACAAGAAATAGCAAAAAAAAAAGTAATAAATCAAGTTTGCATAATTAAAAATAATTATTTATTTCTCAAAATACAGGAGTGAAAGAACCCCTAAATTGGGTGTAAATTTATGCTTATATATACGGTCCAATATTGCCAGGTGTTGACTCGTTTAAGTTTCATTCGTGGGAATGGAGATCCTATTTTGCTTGTCGAGAAAATTTATACAGCATTCAGTGATCATTCTTGGGATTTAGGAAGCAATTCACTACAAGCTTTGGGAAGCTAGCCATAAAGAAAGGGGGAGGGGGAGGGGCATTTAATTACGGAATGCATGCAATCGACGGCCGCATTATACGTCACTTATCTTATATTGTAATGTACGATCATAGGGTTTTATTATTATTAAAATGTCTTCTTCAGGTAACAACAGTCATACATGTGCACAAACGGTGATGCGGGATGCCAGCACCATGGAAGCAGCGAAGATCACTGCCATTAGTAAAATGCAAAAATGCTATTATTAGTGCTATGCGGAACGCTTTCTTTGCGGCTTACTACAACCTGGCTAATACAATTGTCCCAAAGCTGCACCGGTTGTGTATCACACAGGTATTGACAATATTATGCTATAGCTTGTTAACAGTAATATTCTGTGGATTTAAATGACAGTAACATAAGGAAAAAACACATTTATAACCTTAATATATTCAATGTGATGTTACTGTAGTACAACGTGATTGTTGTATAAATGCCAATTTTTGTTAATCATATATATATATATATATATATATATATATATATATATACACACGGTCAGAACATGTATAATAATAAATGAAATATTTATGGCATATAAAATTAATGATTATTTCAGGGCGCCACCCAACTCTCAGACATCAAAGTAGATAAGTACACATCGTATGACAGTCACAGAAGCACCAGTGAGTTTCAGCAGTCGTTGGCTGATATAATAGTTGATGAGATGGCTACAGAGGTCAAGGAATCTCATGTTGCAGCGTCATGCTTGACGAGAGCACAGATGTTTCAGTACATCAGAATTTGATTATGTTAGGTACCTAACTAGTTTGGCTGGCAGTGTTCAACCAGTGACACAATTTCTAGGTATTCTTCAGCTTCAAACCGCAAATGCAGAATCTATATATTCAGAGTTGTTAGGTTTAATTCAGTCATTTGGTTTTAGTCTGGACAATCTGATTGCTGTATCAACGGATGGTGCTGCCGTCATGTTGGGTTGCAAGAGTGGTGTTGTTACCAGGCTGAAGGAGGATACTAAAGGTTTGCTTGCAACTCACTGCATTGCACATCAGTTAGCTCTGGGTACAGGCGCTGCAGCTGACGAGGTTAGATACTTGGTTAAGTTTCAAGATATACTGAATAATATGTACAAGTATTTTGCCTATTCCCATCGTAATATGTGTAGGCTTGAGGCAATTCAGTCAGTGTTAGAGTCTTCTCACACTCGCTTGCATCAGGTATTCCACAGAAGGTGGCTGAGTTTTGAAGGCAGCTGTTGATAATTTTCAAGCTCTAGTTAGTGTCTTCTTGGAAGACAACTCTGCAAAGTTCTCAGGAATGGTAAGGTGTATAGAGGTGTTAAGGATTTGATTCAGTTGGCAGTGAGATCCAGGACAATATACCCTTGCGCATCTGTGGCTGCTGAGAGACTGCTGGTGTCACCTGTCAGCACTGTTGACTGTGAACGTGGATTCAGTAAAATGAACCTCATAAAAACTGACATCAGAAATAAACTCTGCATCTCATCTCGAGAATTTAATGAGAATCAGCATGTACAGATGTGAAAATTTTAACTTTTAAACTGTATTCAGCAAGTGGGCAGCCCTAAAATCGCAACGGATCTTCATGTAACACTTTGTAACATTTTGTTAATGCTTGTTGTAATTAAAGTATTCATTCAATTAATCCATCTTTTGTAATTTTCATTGCCTTTTACATTAATAGACTAAATTAACACTTGGAAAAATGTACACTACTTGTTCTGGCGACACTTTTAGAAAATATTCAATAGAAATATTGATGTTGGCGATTATTTTGGCGACAGCTTTTAAAAGTCAGGACCATCCCTGCACTGAGACCTGCATGCATCTAAAAAATAATTATAGCCTGAACTGATGGAGAAATCACATAGGCTTCATGCGCAAGTGCTATTAAATATGAGGAGACAACGAAATGTCAGAAAATTGTAAGGGCATTACCTTGTTGGCATAGGAAGCGAACAAATTTGGAAATATAGATGGAATATACTCACCTCAGAATTGAAAACTCTTTAAATAATGTAATGAAACACATGCATCTTCTAACAGTTCATTCTGGCTTTTGCACAGTCTCTCTTAGTAAAAGCATTTTTTTAATAGTATAAATGGAAGTAATAATTGCGATATTCTTGGGATCTGGTGCCAATCCCTGTACAAAGGGGAGATAACTCTGCCTCACTGCCACTTAGGTGGGCAGATAAGAGCTTTTAGCTAAAAGTGTTTAACCTGGGAGGGCTTCATTTGCAAGGTAGTAGTAATTTTCTTAAGATATATAGATTGGGTAATGTATTTAAAGAAGAAATAATTATCTTTACTAACACCTCGATAGACAGCACAATATTGGATTTGAGAGGATTGAAATTGCTCCGTGTAATATAAGAAAGTTGGAAGGCTTAATATAACTAGGGATGGGCTGTCATATCCATAAAAGCTTTTATAATTCAACATGTTGCTATTATAATGACATGCATTATGACTAAAAATTAACAGCTATAACAAAATCGGGGGGGGGGGGGGCAGCCATATTATAAAGTACTAAACTCAATTTTAAAGAAATGGCAAAAGTTTAAATCTAATATTGACAATAATTTTCAACATAATAGCAAGACTATGCAATCCAAATGTTTTAGTAACCCCTGTTCATTCAATTATTGACTGCAAAACACCAGTAGGATTACACTGCCTTGATTTAAAAATAGTTCTTCACCCAATAAATCGCTCGTGCATAAATTTTTATCAAAGCTTTAATGTATCATGACTTGAAGAAAAAGAAGCAACTAGTTGAGTACATGATCAAATTTCAAGCCTGTTTTTGTGTGTGATTCCTATCAAGATTAAAATCAAAACTGCAAGTTCTATCACTTTTTATTTATTATGATTTGGGAACTTCCCATCAAATAAGGTGTAATGATATTATCTCCCTTGGGGAGACCAACTGTGAACATCACATGTTCAGAATGCATTCAAGATAAAAAATACCATAATTAAAGGATCCATTTAAAGAAACCTGGAAAATTAAAAGAATTAATTAAATTAATTAATTAAATTTAAAACAAGAAAGAACACTAACCAAGGATCTGATTTAAAAAAAAGGTCAAGCCACATCTAAGCCATGCTGAGGGACGTGGACTTGTCTCACAAGAAAAGCGGCTAAGGAGTTTAAGTGTTTATTTAGCTGATTCATTTCTGATTAATCTGAATAGTACTAACATATCACAAGTAATTTGACTCTGTGTTCTCTAACCACTAAAACTGCATGACCCTATGTAACAATCATCCACAAAATTGGACTAACATTAACTAAAATGGAGGGTTTGATCAAAGCTAGTTCTAAGAGATGTGCTTATTCATTTGGTTCTGATGATAATTAGGCTGATGAGTGAACGATATTATACACACATAAGAGTCTATTCAATAAAATAAATTCAAAAATATATTTGCAGGCTATAACTAGAAGTGAGTTCAATGAATGTGGATGCCAATCATACTGCCAGAACTACAAAGAATTGATGGATAGATGTGTACAAGAGTAATACTAAACTACTGTGTTATTGGGGAAAAGGTTAAATTTTATGCTTGTATTATATAAAATTATACTCTTTACTCCATGCAAATTCTTCCAGTGTGGCATTTTGCTTTGGATCTGATGATGTAGTGGTCAAAGTTCAAAAGTTCATTTTTATAACCTTCAAAGATCCAATTTACTTTCAGAAATGGAGACAAAAATTAATGTGTAGTGGGGCTATTTAGGTGATGAAGATGAGAGTGGAAGTGAAAGAAAGCGAAGTAATCCCTGTATAACTTAATGGCTTCAGGAAAACAACATTTGATTCACTAAATTGTAGTTGAGCTAGTAGGTTCTGTTCTCACACCTGAGAGAATGTTATGCAACATATTGAAGTCATTCACAACCTGCATGTACTGAAAGATGGCTCTGCTATCGGTCATAGCGACTGAGAGAGAAAGAGAGAGAGAGGTTCTACAATGTTTGGCTGAAAGACATGGCTAAACTAGTAATGTATTGTTAAGTGAACTCGGTGGAGAGAATTTCTGGAGAGGTTTGCATTAAGAGAATGATAAAGTAAACCAACACATCTTGCTCTTTACATTTGGGCATACAAATGGAATAAATATATATTATTATGTTTTACCAAAATAATTTGTTTATTGGCAAAACGATTTTTAACAGAGTTTCTGGTCTCTCCAATATATCTGAAGGATCCTACAGCAAGAGCACAAACAAATATCACACAGGTTAAAACTTTCATAATTAATTCTCCTCTACGCCCATCTCCTCCAGGTACTGTTCATATGTTATAGAAGGCCCATGTTCTGCTTTATTGTAATATTTGGCCTGAATAAATCTCCTACCAGAATATCCACATACACCTGGTTCAGGTTTGTCCTGTAAGAAACAATGACACAGTTAACCAGTGGGACTGATAGAAAGTGATGGAATGAAATGTTACCTCCAACCCTCAAATCTATCTGAAATTGGTACAAATACAACATATGTTCAAATGTTGATAAAAATATTACTGGAACTCCACATTTTTCTCTCATTTTAAATGTAAAGTATCAAAGAACATTGTTACAATTAATGTCATGTAAAGACAAGGAAACAAAAATACTGAAGACTAAAAACTTATTGCCACTCATAAACAGACTCATTAACAGTATTTTTAAATCCATGATCGGAGATGTTATAAGCATGAAACTCCATGCTTCACACATCCTAAAAATAGCATATATCATTTTGTATGCTACATCAGTATATTACAGTCTTCTCTTTATTAGTAGAATTTTCACTTGGGCTACTTAGCTTAATGAAATAATCAATTTCGATTACCAAAGGTTACCTTGTCCAACACTGTTTTTACTATTTTATAACCCTCAACAAAAACCACCACTGTCATAAGGCTAGCTTTATGAGCAGCTTCAACAGAAGGAGACAACTGTAGTACTGTTTCAGATGGAGCATATCAGTGGCTCCCTTTGATTAACTAACAACTCCAGCTGACCTTTGCCATGTACCTGTACAGCATAATGAAATTCTAACTAATCACAACTGAAAAGATTCTGTCTCAAAAATAACTTAGAAGTCTTAATGTTTCTAAATTATACTGTAAGCCACCAGTATGTAGATATATACTGTTTACTTCATAGTGTAAATCCGTCTAAAGTTAGCAAATTAAAGTACAATAAAAAACATGTCTGAGCAATAGGAGGTGAGTTTCCGTGCACTTGATATATTGTAATGTCTTGTAAAGAGATTACAGCCTACAAATGAACTGTCAATGTTGCAGACAGTGCAGATGCAAATTGTATGCTCAAGATGAAATATCACAACACACTGACTTACTAGATTGATAAAAACTCTAGGATGACCTAGTGCTCCCCCACTGTGGCTAAAGACGCTTCTCCCTTCAATGACCACAATAGGATCCTTTGCAACCAAATCAATGGCAAACTTCTTGTTTATCTAAAATTATAATTAGAGTCTTTGATATACATGTATGACATTATAATTAAGACATTTATGAAATTCTCTTGCCTCTTAAAACTATCAGCTGCAATACACATACACTTGACATAATTGACTGCTCTAATATTTCAAGCATTTTACTGATATTTAACATCGATACCCCATTCTGCAACCTCAAAAAATTAATTACATCTCTCTCTCTGTTATAACATGACTCATTATAATGTGATTCTGGAAATAATGCCATACTACCTGGACCCTATCATCAAAAATCATACCAATGTAGCACAATAGGATTTGAAAGAAACATGAATTTCAGTCTTGTACATGTATCTACACTTCCTTTTCAAAATACCAAGATACTGACTGCTATACCCCCGTTTTTCTGTACATTATGTTATTCTCACAGTCTGTAGAAATGGACACCAACTAAAGGAGACCTGTAATTAAATTACTGGTTCTTGTTACAAACTCTGCAATCTGACCTCATATAAATCTGTTTGATGTACAAATGAATTAGATAAACTATGAGAATCTAAAATCTATTTACGATAAAAAGTTGTGAATATGGTAAAATTAGTTTCTGATATGTGTTGGTTGAACTCCATGTGAATGTCAATAGCAATATTTTGCTCCTATAATTTCGGATGACTATTCATAAGAATCACAGAATCTAATTGGTGCTTAACTTGGGTATTCTGACATACATATATATTTTTATGATTTGATGACATGAAACAGCTCAGGCAGTTTTGCTTATTATTCTCTCTTCTATAATATTTGATAACATAAGGTCTGTACTGGCCAATGAATAAGAAATTCACTCCACAATTTTATGAACTTTAGGCAAATATTTGCTAATGGTATCTTTTAATCGATAAAAACACCATCAGAAACTTAATGACCAGTTTATTTAGCTGGCCACTTAATCTATAATGAGAAAAATAAAGCATGCATTTAGAATTAGGTTGTTATTAATCTGACATCTTTTATCAAATATGTATGACAAAATGACAATTAAAAAATCATAATGCTCCATATAACAAAAGCCTTTCCATAAATTGGTGTTTCTTCTAAGTCCAAAAGAAAAATTAACCAATCTCATTCTAGTTTGTGTGAATTGAAGCATTATAACATAGTGTTTCTGTGAAATGAAATATAATCAGAGAGAGCTTGACTTTTTTCTGTGAAATGAAACATAATCAGAGAGAGAGCTTGACTTTTTTCTGTGAAATGAAACATAATCAGAGATAGATTGACTTTTTTGTGTTTATTCAAGCATATCACATACTTGGCTTGTTTGTCTGAACTTAATCATGAGCACACAGAGTAGTGCTGTATAATTTAAAATGGTGAAACTGGTGAATCTGGTTATAAATGCAATGTTTACACATAGGCATGTGAAATACTATACAAGCCCTCCCACTCAAACAGGCAAGAAACTGACCATTGTGACAGTTATTTGACCTTTTCATCTGCACTTAAGCAGATGGCTTTAAAGACATTTTTGTCATACCATAGAATGACATGTAGGTTAAAATGAAAGTGAGCACTAATTATATGTAAAACAGGCAATCTAGTTCCCATTCATCATTTGATGTTTTACTTTGTACACCAATTTACAGCTTTCTATAGAAGAATATTAAGTAGACAATCTTCATAAGAATAATTGGTACACATGGGGTTACATATTAAAAATGTACAGGTCTTTCAACAAATTGAAAATAGATTCTGCATAGTATCAGCATGCTTAAAGTTTTCAAAGGCAAATTAGTTTTACATTTTAACAAGCCCGATGACCACCTCACTTGAAATATGTGAGAGACCAAATCTGAAATTAAAGTGGTTTTCACAGAGTATGCAGTATTTTTTCTCTCAGTGGGTGGGTGGGTGGAAATGAAGGTGACTCGCCAGGGGCACCATTTTGTTCAGTGCAAACTTGGGTCAGGCCAGGTTATGCTAATAACAAGAAGGAGCACTGTAAGTATGTTGCAGACTAAATCTTTTATTCACATATTAATTGGATTAATCTACTGATTTAAATGGGAATGGTTTACATTGGATTACAAGGCTATTGTGAAGTTTGTTAGAAGAATTTCACTCTGCCTAAGGAACTATACCTACCAGTTTGTCTTTGCCTATAAATCTCATTCTTCTGATATCATCCTTATCCCAGACCTGTGACAGAAAGGAGAAATCTGAAATCAAAGTTAGTAAATGACCTTCAAGTCATTTATTGATATGTAGAAAAAATACACAAACACATGTTATAGTATTGGATTTCATTTCTGTGCATTGCAATTCCTTAATTGGCAGTAAAGAATTATATTTGTTATGGTAATCTAATTCCAACAGTCTATGATGCTGCCAACATTCAGAATAAAATTCTCCCTGTAACAGTATCTAAATTGCCTTCCATCACTGTATGAAACCTCATAGTTCCTGTTAAAAAAAAAATGTAATTTTTTTAAATCAAACAACATGTTTAGATTCAATGGTACACACTATCTGAATCCATACTGTTAATGCTGTTTGATTATTTGTGCAATACATCAACCTTATGCTTTCTGGCTACATCTATGGCATTTCCAAGAAATTTGTTCAACACGCCTTAGAAACCTGGCAATTTGGCAGTAAACAATATGTGCACCGAGAATTTTGTTCTTGCTGACTCGCAACAAAACAAAATTCCTCTTTTTTTATTTATTGTTGATTCAAAATTTGTTTTCATTGTTCTCTTAGTAAAATAATAATGCCATGATTTCATTACAAGTAACAGTGAAACTTCTCACCTTTGAGGAAATCTCTGAGTGCTAACTCTGGAATTTAAAAGTTCACTTGCAAACTTTGGAACTCACTTCTCCATAATGAAGCCTATACGTGAAACAAAGCTTTTTATTCACTAAGTACTCTCCTGAGGTACTCATTTTGCTTGGCAGGCCTTGAATTTAACACAAATTTCCTGGTAGCCAGACGGACTAGTGTACTGAGAAATTTACTAGCCCTGCCAAACATTTACTAGCCCTGTCCCCAAACAATGTCACACACTCGTATTGAGATTAACAACAATTCTATTTCATAAATAGCATTATCATATAAAATGTAGAAGTACAGAAGTATAAATTCTACTTTAAATCATCAATAAATTCATTCAACTTTTGCTTTTTTTCTGGAGGCTGAACACCTTCTATAAAACGACACATTTTGCTTGTCTTATAAGACGGGAATTGTGCCTTGTTTTAAAATATGAGATGTTACAGTATAACTGATGTGTATTATTTGAAGTAAGAAAAGGAATGACACAGTGTCCTTTATATAAAAAAAGTCTGAGCAAGAAACCTGTTTAAAAACGCGTGCCTTTGCCCCCCCCCCCCTTCCATCAAATGGCTTCTCCTTAATAAAGACTTGACTTCAGCGGATGTTCTGCACAATCAAAGCAGTGGCTAAAGTAAACACTGTTATAAAATATTAACATCAAAAGATATAATGTTAGTTTCAACTTGGAAAATGTGTGCTCCCATCAAGCGAAGCCATCTGACTCGGCGCGTTGTATTTAACTCGAGTGCTCAACGCGAGCTTGATGTGAATGAAAAAGAAAACAATAATCAAAAGGAACAAAATCATACATAGCAAAAAAAATACTAAAAATATTCCTTAGATATTTTTCTAAGGTATTTTTGTCACTGATTTGTTTGTTTATATTTTTTTCTCCCTTCACATGAAGTGCGCATCGAACACCTGTGGTATTTAACAGCTCCAATTACGGTATCATCATTAATAACATATGTTTGGTAATTGTTCCTAATTAATCGAACATCAGTGTATTGTTGAAATTAATAATAAGCGTGAATATTTTCCATCTTAGATGCCCATGTGAGATTTTAATTCCCATCTAATGCTGGATATCTCCACGTGTATTCAATTATTTGTTCAATCATTTTTTTGGGGGGGGGAATATAAAAGCTATTCTTATTATCATAGAAAAATTAGTTCCTTGGAAAATTATGTGTCAGTAATGTTATCATAATAAATTGATCTAATTCTTCTTATTATTTTGATGCAAACGTAAAATATGAGTTACCTGTTTGTGACTCGGAGCAAGCAAAAAAAAAATACCTTCAAGAAACAAACATGTAAACTAATTTCTTTGAATAGTTGATGCTATGTTCTTTTGTGTGGTGTAATGTTTCATAATTTGTTACTGTGGTCGATTGAATAAACGTGATACCATTTAATTCGCTATCAGATTAATACGGATCAATTTCAAAAGTTCCGTTGTTAATGATGGGACCTAAATTGGCGCTGTTAAGTGAAACGCACATAATCAGATGGCTTCTTGTAATAGAAATACATTTCCAAGGCAGAAATTGACTTCATCTTCACATGCTAATATTTTATGACTGTGTTTACAATGGTCACTGCGTTGATTCTAAAGAACATCGGCCGAAGTCACGTCTTTATTATGGTATTGAGTAAACAAACGTTGACTGTTGATAACCAGAAACTTACTAGCCCGTCGGACTATTAACATTATGAAAGTTACTAGCCCGACGGGAAATCTACTAGCCTCGGGCTAGCGGACTACCACTAATTTCAAGCCCTGCTTGGGTGCCTTGATATCTTCTGTCACATTTGTGACTGAGTCAAAATTTAAGGTAGTTTAGTTATATTACTTACATAATAATATTTATAACAGTGTTCAATAAATGAACTGAAATATGTTGATCTAACACAGAACCCTGAAAGTTAGCTCATAAGCAGGTAGGATTTCATGCCTTTTTCTACTTTTATTACACCCCCTTTGATTTGATTAAAAGATGTAATTTACATGATAATACAAAGTAGGTCTACTTTTTTAACTGAGTGTAACAACAAATATTTCCAAATGTTGGAGATCACAACATGGTAGGTACTTAAGCAGGTCCTCATAAACATTTGCAGACACAGCCGTGATAATTTGACATTTTTCAGAACTGGATAAAAAAAGATATATTAAATTTAAGATGCTAACACTAAAATTAACTGAATGATAGAACTAAAACTTAATTTTCCCTTAAAAAACTACTTTGTATTTATTCAAGTGTTGCCATCAGTAGGCATTAGTAACATTTTCATTGATAAATTTTTTAAAAAATTTGTTATTTCCAGTGTACTAAGAATGTTGTTTGGAAAGAAAATTTAACAGAACCAATGACAGGCTATTAAAAGCTGAGAATTTCATGATGTTGAGTGCTAACCACCAACTCTAACAAACAAAAGACCAAGCAAATTATATCAAGGTTACCTTTACAAATTTTCATCATGATTTTTCTGGTGCTCAAGAAATAGGGACCAATTTTGTGGCTATTTTTTTGTTTAATAAAATGGGTTTCACACCTGACTCTATTGTATAAGTCGGGTTGTGAATTATATGGTCACAAGTTACTGATGGATGGTGTGTGTGTACACACACACAAACACACACACTTTTGCAGGTTTTTTTTCTGCAATGTACACTGCATTCAAGTAATGTCTTGCATGGGATTATTGGTTTTTATGTCAAGTAAAATTCACAAATCTTGTGTATCTCGCTTCCTTTTAGTTTTAGCAAGCATTTTATGGTGAGTAAAAGCACAAAGAAATATTTACATTTCAATTTATCCTCTTATTTGGCCAAATATATACTCTACATGATCATTTTTATAAAGAGCAATGTTTTTACAATTTTCTAACATATTTTTGACAATTGTAGCTGATGTGCATTGCTTGAAATTGAGCTTTGAATTAAGTGGGTAATCCAAACTGGAAGGTGTATGGCGAATATGATGGATGTAGTATCGATATTGACATCATTCTCAAGGCTTGAAAATATGTTACATTGCAAATTTGTATCAATGTTTTGACCAAACTTGGCACACCATATAGCAAATATATAACTTTTGAACATCTGATATCTACTTTTAATAGGACTGATCACCTGATTGTGAGATATAAACTTGTGGTCTGCGACTTTGGCAATTTTGACATAAACCTTTGCCATCTTGATGAAGTGTCATTAAGTATAGTCTCAACTTTGCTCCTGTTTTTAGGATCAAATATCTGTGATATTAAAACAATGTATAGTAAGGTGCATTTTACAGTTTTTATTCACCCTGACTGTGCTTATATTTTGAAGTATATCAAAGCGACATGAATTTAATGTACAATCTGAGACAATTTACTCCAATTATTGTATGTCGGAAAAAAAAATAATACATGTTTTAAATGTCTTATTTTTATCACGTATAAATTCAATCATACTTTTACCTTTATTTAAGGTAAAGTAAATTTGTTTTCATTTTTTTTAAAAATCTTTGCAAAGTTCCCTTTTTTGAGGAGAAAATTGTTCAACTCCAAGAGTCGGAAATTCCGACCACTGGATATTTTTTAATTTCATTTGTTGGACAGCTCCGAGCGTAATATCTTAGGGTTTAATACGGAAAAATATATAAATATGTAACAATAAAACCATGATAAATAAAATGAAGTTAATATTACACCTTGAAATTGTCTTTTTTCAAAATACCTTGCGCATAGCAACAAAAAAAATCATTTGAATTGGAGAAATCGTGTCGATTAGCATATATGAAACAGTTTAAACATGATTTGTGTCACTGTTTGTTTCATCTCCATGCAAAGCTTGTACTTCGTTATTCATATTCGCTTTTCTCCCGTATCGTTCAATATTCGTTATCGATAACTAGGTGCATTTATGACAAACCCTTATGACTTTCGTCAAGGAGACATAGTACAACGCAATATACCTGTCCTGTATGAGTTGGCTTATCTACATTTTCCTCTGGTTTGAATTTAGCACTAGAAAGGCTTAATGCACGACACTGATTTATTTTGGAAGAGAATCTAACGGAAGACCTCAAAAGAGTCGCCATTTTGTCTTTAGTTAGTTTGGTCTTAAATTTACATGCATTGAAATAAACATATTTGTAATATTGTACATCATACAACCAGTCTCCTTAACCTTGAAGACTGGTACAGACATCATTTAGACATTTTTAGTCTGGTTTGCTTGTCCACCCAGTTCTAAATAACATCGTCCGTGGTACATGGATTAATACATAGTTTAAATACATTTTATTGACATAAACAGTAACATATGGGGTCGGGCCACAGGTTATCAATGGATAAGATTATATAAAAACATACATGATTCAAGGAAAGTGCACGTGTGTGTGTGTGTGTGTGTGTTGTGTGTGAGAGAGAGAAAGAGAGAGAGACGAATAGTCTTGCATGTATAGAAAATCTCAAACGGGTCATGATTTAATATTTAATTTATTTCTGATTATCGCATAGTTTTATTTTAAAAGAAATTCTTTTGAAAACAAAAATGAATATTTTCATGTCTTGAATTAGACGTCATGCCTTTCATTTGTCGCTCGTAAAATAATCACAGACGCAGTTCTACAATCAACATTTAAAAGTAAATATGTTTTTTTCTTCAAATTATAAATCAAAGGGCACGTGTTCTTCTGAATAAATGGAACATTTTACACGGATAAAATCAATTTTCAACACTGTATATCCAAAGCGTGTGATTTCACATAAAATGATACTGGTAAGAGCAGACAATCCGCGTTAACACTAAAGTGTAGCAGTTTCACTGTTCGAATATTTATGTGAAGGATGATTACTGGATGCAGAAATTCCCAGATTTACTGTAATGCATTTGTGACCAAATATCTGTATAATTTGTTCTGGAACAGTAGACTACAGAAAACATCAACATTTTTTTGTTTTTGAAGTCGAACACCAATATCCGCTATCAACTGACCAATATCCTTAGTTTTATTTCTTATTGTTGTTCTTGTCTTGTGGTTTATAGAGCATGATATGCCATACCCCTTTAGGGTAAAACAAACAGGCCATATTGAGACAGATGTGACCACTTTTTCTAATCTAATTTCGTGAATCGATTCGAAAATGGCGGCGAAAGTGTTCATTGTAACATTGTAAAGCAAATGTTCCAGAAAGCTGAGTTAGAAAATTATTCTGACAATCGCAGCCAATCAGTAAAGAGAATACTGCACAATAATTTCACGGGCTTATTTGGACCAATCAGAGTCACATAAAGTAATATGTTAACATGTCGTATGTTAACAATATTGAGCTGCATACACTATAGGTAAAGCTTACCGATTATGTCATAAATGCGTGTAGCATGTGGTTGCACTAATTGTTGACTTGTGCCGTCTACACGTGGCTTGCGATTGATTTTTCAGGACTGAGTGTATCTTGAATAACTAATAGGTAACTCACGCTGTCGACGAGGCTGATGACTACGATGCGCTCAATAAGGCCATTCTTTGCCATTATCGACTGACTTCCAAAACATACCGTAAGCTTTTTCGGGACTCGACGAAAAAAACAAGAGTCCCACTCCAAGTTCCACATCCATGGAAATTATTATTTGAGAAGTGGACGACGATGGCCGACGTCGCACAATCGTACGACGGGCTAAATGAGGTCATTCTCAAGGTGCGTATCCTGAGTACGTACCGTCGCGAGTTGATAGTCTTTCCAACAGAGATAAAACACCGGACGCTAGAAAAAAATCTCTAGCATGGCGGAGAGGTACGAGCAGGCACACACAATGAGTGGAGGTTCCGGGCACGGGCCGACCCCGACCCACTGAGTCGCGCCATGTGGAGGAGGGAGAGCCGACTGTCTGTAACCGTCAGAACGATGAGAAGGTAGGAGGAGGATCCTTAGGTAAGCATGCCACCCATAGACCCGGACAGGCCTCACCCACGAAAACGGGACATACAGGTCGACGAGGGCCGCGGACGTGTTTAAACTACAAGCACCCAGGGCATTTTGCCAGGGACTGTCCCAAGGGTAGGCAGATCCAGGTGACTGACGTGTGAAAAAAGGAGTGTGAGTCGGAGGAAAGCAGTAAACCAGCAAACCTTGCGTTCGCAACTGTCAGCAGAGAAGGTTCTACCATCTTATACAATGCTGTAGCGTTGGAGCCCTTGTCGACTAGAAATACGTGAAGACCGAGGACTACATAGGGGAGATAACTGAAGTCCAGTAAGCAAATAGCACGCGTGACTCGTTGACAGTGGCTGCCATTGACCTCGATTCACCTTATAAAAAGGAAAAAAATTGAAACTGTGTGCTTGGCCGGACTGTCACATGACGTCATACTGGGATGTCGTTATGTTTTGCCACAACCGCAGCCCGAAACCCGCACACCGATGCCGGCGAGTGCCGTGGAAATCAGGTCCAAGAGTCGACAGACGAAACCGACTCCGATTGAAGTTATGTCACCACCAGCAGCTTCAGCAGGAGGACGCAACTCTGGTGCAGTTGCACAAATATGGCGCAGAAGAAACTGAGCAGGAAACTCCGAATGACTGTGAAGTTTGCGTACAAGAAGGGGATCTTGTATCGCCACGCAGGAAAGGCATTGAACACTTTAAGCAAGTCGTCGTGCCGAAAGAGAAACGAGCCGGAGTGTTAAAACTCGCTAACGAAAGTACCATGGGATGACTCATGGGAATTGCCAAGACGTGTGACCGTCTTGTCAATGAATTTTACTGGCCGCGGGTTTAGGGAGACGTCGAACAGTTCTGTGTCTCATGTGACAAGGTTCAGAGAATGGAACCGAAAACGGATTATCGAACCGTCTCGTTGGGGAGTAAAGTCTCCCCACCCCAATCAATGAACCATTTCGACGTGTCGTGATGGACTTAATCGGACCGATAAAACCTTCGTTGTCGCACGGAAATCAGTACATTCTAACGGTCCTGGATTATTGATTCGGAAAATGACGCTTCAGCTGTGTTTAAGATTTATTCAAGAGTCGGAATGCCCGGCGAGATCTGACCAATCAAGGCACACAGTTTTAACTCGTGTGATGGAAGAGGTAAACGGACTGATGTCGATTAAGCACATCACAACTACACCGTATCACACCCAATGTAACGGACAGGTCGAACGGTTTAACGGGACAATCAAGAATACGCTCAAGAAGCTATGTGAAGGCCGCCCCAAGATTGGGATCGGTACATTCCTCCAATGTTCTTTGCATATCGGAAAGTACCCCAAGCGAGTTTCGGGTTTTCTACCTATGCACTATTGTATTTGAATACTGTTAGTGGCCAAATCGCCGTACTGAGACAACTGTCGACGGATGATCACGTTGTCGAAGAGGTATGTACTACCTATCAGTGCGTCCCGGATTTTGCTAAACAAACTGCAGGAAATTTGTTCACTCGCACAGGAGAACCTCAAGCGAGCGAAGACGCGTGAAACGAAGAATTACAACAAGCGTGCGAAACGACGTCAGTATGACGTAGGCGACAAGGTATTGTTACTGTTTCCCCAACAACTTGCAACTTTCTTGGAGGTGACCGTATTGCGTTGTAACCGGGAAAGTCGGAGATCAAACCCATCAAATACATGTACGACTACCGACTAAGGATAAGCTATACCATGCCAATCTCCTTAAACGATACCGGGAAAGGAAGACAGGCAGCGATTTTCTCGTCGCCACGATGTTCACCGAGGACGCAGAAGGCGACACGGAAGGGATGAATACTGTCTCGAGCATTCCGTTAACGAGGTCTGAGATTTCAACGGACGTGGAGTGCGACCCCATGTTCACTACGGTAAAGCGGGAAGAGATTGAGACATTGCTGGCCGGGCATTCCGACGTGCTTACGGAAATGCCCGGGAGAACGTCACGTGTCGAGTTCGGGTTAAAGCTAGTGAACGTCCGACCAGACCAGCGGAAACCCTACCCCTTGCCTTACGCAAAACAGCAAGTTGTAAGAGAGGAGATCGAGCAGATTATTGCTATGGGAATAACCGAGCCCGCAGACTTTTCATACAGCTCTGTGGTAGTCCTTGTGCAGAAGAAGAATGGCACACATCGGTTTTGTGTCGACTACCAGAAGCTGAATGAGATGATGACATTCAAGTATAGATACTGCCTGACCCAGAACATATGTTCGCTTCTGTCGCGAAGGCGAAATTGTTCTCAAAGTTGGATTTGTCCAAGAGATATTGGCAAATCCCTATGAGAAAGTAGGATAGGGCGAAGCTCGCTTTTTACTACACCCGATGAGACTTACCAATGGTTAGTCATGCCATTTGGAATCCAGAATGCGCCCAGAATCTTCACTAGAATGATGCGGATGTTGTAGGAGCCCTTGCGCGATATAGGTGTCTACAACTTCATGGATGATCTCTCGATAGCCACAGAGATGTGAGGTGAACACCCCACTTAGCTTATGTTTTTGAGGGGCTACTTAAGGAGGGATTGACGCCAGAACCTTCCAGATGTCACCTGGGGTTCCAATGTTTGGATCTTTTGGCACACACCCTTAGTCAAGGCACGCTGCACTCCGAAAAGTCTAAGGTGTAGCAGCTGAGAAACTCCGCAAGGCAAAACACGAAAACTGAGGTGAGATCATTTCTGGGATTGTTTGGGTTTTACCGGAGGTATGTGGCCAATTCAGTGCAATTTTGAGGCGGTTGTCTGAAATGGCCAAGAAACGGGACCCGGGTGAAGTTATTTGGACTGATGCGTGCGATCACGTTTTCCAAACGCTAAAGGATAGGCGTACGTCAGACGAGGTGGTCCGCCTACTAGATCTGTCCAACGACTTCGTGTTTCACACTGACTGGGAGCAGTACTGTTACAAGAGCACGAGAGGAGGCCTTTCCTTGTACCATAGGGTAGTCGAAAATTTTCTTCTGCCGAGAAGAACTATTCCGTATCGGATAGGGACTGCCTCGGAATCGTGTTCGGAATATCACGGTTCGAGCTGTGCTTGTAAGGGCGCAAGTTCATATTGGAAAAGGACAACCCTCTCCTCACCTATCCCTATCTCGTACATGCTAAATTGTCGAATGGACGTTTAATGCTATGATCGCTCTTCTTACAGCAGTACCAGATGCAGATTAGATAAGTGAAATGACAAGAGGACGTTGGCACTGATTTCATGAGTAGCAGCGCTGAAATGGCATATATCTCTCTGTATATTGTGTGAATATTCGTGTCCGTAGTCAGCGTGTAGCGTTGTTATGATTTTCTTTCTACTGTGGCAGTAACACACCTTAGCATTTGGATCAAATTTGGGACAATACAATCCCGATTTTATTCTCAAGCGTGGGGTGGGTGGGTGGATGTCACGTTGTATGCAAGGTACAGTAACCACATTTCAACATGTATATGTTAGTGCCTGAGGCTAATTATTCCGCTCCATAGATGTTAAGAGTTTCAGCCTTGCAAACAATGAGATCTTGTAAGGTCGTTGGAAACTACAGTCATAATTGAAGCTAAATTGTCTTCTAATACTATTTTACAACCTTGTGTACTTATTGAAATTCTAAGAAGTCAGTCATAAGGTAAAATCAACCTTTGAAGATGTCAGGCATATCCAGGAGTTTTTTGTATCAATGAGATCATTAGCATTGATGATGATGATCATCATCACTCTCTTGACCTAGTGTGGTCGTCGAGGCGCTGTGGTGCTGAACATCTGACCAGTTCGCTCCACTTGTCTCGATCATGTGCCAATGCATGTGTCTCCACAAAACGTTTCCTGCTCCATTATGTGTTATCAATCCACCTTTTTCTTTGTCTATCTCTCCTTCTGCCACCCGGGACGCTGCTCAGCAGGACTGTTGTGGATAGAATGCTAGCTCTAGTAACATGGCCATACCATTTCAGTTTTCTCTTTATGACGGTGTGATGGTGTCTTGATATTGGTCTACTTTGTGCCTGATGTCATTACGCACTTCTTCATTTGTGATATGGTACATGTAAGAGATGCTGGGGGTGGGGTGGGGGGGTCTGTAGCATCTCATTTCAAGTGCCGGGATTCTTAACGGTAATTCTGCTTTCAGGGTCCAGGCCTCACATGAATATAACAATATTGAGATGACTAGTGCTCGCAATAGTCTGATTTTAGTTTTCAGTCAAATATTCTTGTCTCTCCTGATGGGTCTTTTTTTTGACATAGCTGCCGTTGTTGGTACTGTTCGTGACAAAATGTCGGTGATTATGAAACCAAGATATTTAAACTGGATCCCTGTTTCCAGTTTCTGTCCTCTGACTTTCATCTTGGCTGAGATTTGTTTGCCAGTATTTGTCATCAGCGTTGTCTTCTCAGCGCTTATCTCAATGTCAAATCTGGAAGTTGTTTCATCCAGGTAATTCACAAAGGTTGAAAGCTCGTCATTACTGCACTGGTAGCCTTTGCGTACAGCTGCTTGATGGTATTGGTCAACGTTTGACCCATATTGTACTTCTTCATTGTGCCCCACAACGCTTAATGCCACACTCTGTCAAAGGTCTTTTTGAAATCTATGAACACATGATATATCTCTTGTTGATGTTGCGAGTACTTTTCAAACAGAACCCTGCGATTGAACATTTGTTCTGTTGTGCTTCTTCCACTCCGGATTCCAGCCTTTTCCAGCGATTTTTTCTTCTGATTGTGGTTTCAGTCTGTTTAAGATGATCTTCAGCATCACCTTGCTATGGCTGAACAAACTGATAGTTCTGTACTTTTAGCAGAAGTGGATATTGCCTTTTGGGGAGTGTTATAATCAATGAATGGGTCCACTTTTTTGGCCATTCACCTGTCTGCCAGGTTGTGTTGCAGATTTTTTCTTATAGCTTTATCATTGATCCACCTCCCCCCATTCTTGATAAGTTCAGCTGCTATGTAAAGCAAAAGTAGAATGGATTATACAAAAGTGGAAACAGAGGGCAGTCTGATAAAGAATAACAACAAAAATGAATTCCAAATTGTGAATGACCACACCAGACAGAAACAACCAAGACTCAGTACCAATCAAGACGAAAGTGGAAAATGCCTCAAAGAAGCGAGCGACATTGGAGAAAGATGGACTGAGTATTGCAAAGAACTCTACAACCATCAGTCTACAGGAGACCCAGAATTGCATGAAGTTCCAAACTCCTCAAACGATGATGATTTTCCCATTCTCAAAGAAGAGCTGGAATCAGCATTAAGAGTACTGAAGAATTGGATGGCAGCTGAAGTAGACAACATCTCAGCTGAACATAGATGATAAGGTTTTGAAATTATTTATCTTATTTTAAGAAAGGAATAAAAATAGCATCTTCTATTTATGCAAGAATGATTGAAACCAAAGAAATGTTTGTCAAATATCTTCAGGTGAATTAACATTTATTGTTTCATGTAATCCCGAGAAAACGCCGAAAGCGTATATCCAAAATGGATTTAGACCCTTTCTTACACAACCTTTTCAGTAAGGAAGAAATGATCAGTATTTAGAACAGAAAGTTGTAATTGACTTTTCCATTATGAATTTAAATGCGACATTTTCCTGAACAGATTTATGAATACTACCGTTTGAAATATCTAGATTTCTTTTAAATGTAGCATTTTATTATTTTCTCATTTTTTTCTTCATATTTTTGTCCTTTCCATAGAAACGTGCAAAAGAGAGTATTTAGTTCATTAAGTTGTGGTGCATGTGGTTAAATGGATTGAAATCTAGACTCTTGAGATCGCAGGACTTTTTATCGCTGAAATCCTTTGTAAAGGTTTCTCTTCGATTGGCGTGCGGTGCTCCCAATATTATTAAAATTAATACAGAAGACTCACCCTGGCTCGTTTTTGTCAAAAATTGAAGTAGTGATAGAGAAGAGATGCAACGCTCCGAGCCCCCCAGTCAGCGGTACCGACAGTTAAATTAATGAATACACAAAATGTGAAATTCAAATAAAAGCAATTTAATATCATTTAATAACAGTCATTTCTCAAATACAATTTAAATGAAAACCCTATCACTCGACTTTCACTCTACAAAGTGACGGCCTAAGACATGTAGCATGATGTCCCACCCAGTCACATTATCCTGACACCAGGCCGACCAGTCCTAAGACTAACCTCTTAACGCTGAGCGCCAAGCGAGGCAGCTGTTAGTACCATTTTTTAAAAGTCTTTGGTATGACTCGGCCGAGGATCGAACGCACGATCTCTCGCATCCGCAACTGACGCTCTAACCACTAGACCACCGGAGTGGTTAAACACATACTTATTCGTTTAGCTGTCTTGTCACATGAAAATATTAAAAAATATATCTTTTCTGTACAAAATGAATGTAAAAAAGAGGGGTTGTGACAGTGTTAGTTCAGTACAAAAGCCGCTAGTTGCATAAGGAATTGACTTTAATACAGTAACTCAGTCAGCATCCTTTCAACAAAAAATATTAAATTATTTTTTATTTGTATCTGTAATGTAATATTATTATGAGTTTTCAGCAATAAGTCATCGTCAGATGAAAATTTGAAGAAAAAAAAAAACTGTCCAGTGATACCTAATGTAGCACCAAGATAATTCACATCACTGAAGTTAGAATAAAGTAATGCCTTATTATGGTAACAGATGGCGCTGTGACACGCCACTTGCTTACAATACGACTACTCTGCTAATGCTAGCAACAAGAGGTTGTACCACTTTACGGCATGTGTGGGCATCTCATAAAAAAATATCCTTTGAATTAAATTACAGCATTACAGTCACCTTATTTATCAGAGTATTAAAATTCGGATGTGGCTTGAAAGAAGCACAAAATAAATTAAATGTATAAAATTGCATACAATTAGATGTATTTACACAATGTTATTTTATTTCCGCTGACCATTGACACACCATTTTTTATTTGGACATGATGTGGATGTAATTTGTATACCTATGCCGCACGTTGGCTGAATAGGGTAGCCGCTACCTTTGCCAATCCCTTTTTGTTTTTTCACTTTCACATGAATAAAACATGAATATAATAAGCTTTTCATACAATTTGGCTTTTGGATTGGACATACACTGATAACCGAAAATTCTGAGGAATTAAAACTGTAAATTCTGGATTGGCCGAGACACATTTCCTTTTGTAAATTATGCCTCAATAACAGTCGGGTTTTATTCCTATGTGACTGTTTCAAGAATTCATCCCTAAAAACATTCCATTACTGGATCTGGAGACTTTTTTCTACGGCAAGAAAATAAGTTATTTGCACTTGCTATGAGCAACAACAAAAATAACAAACATGAAAAGGATTATGTTTTATTTGCTAACAGTTCTTTTAAAATATATTTCTTATGATTTGACATTTGACCTTCACAAAACTATTGTATTTATGAACCTGATGTGCCGTTTGGAGAGAGAGAGAGAGAGAGAGAGAGAGAGAGAGAGAGAGAGAGAGAGAGAGAGAGAGAGAGAGAGAGAATCACTAGCCAATTTCGGACTGCAGTTGTCCGATATCTAAGCAGAAAGTAAATTCTAGATTATAAGTATGCAATACATTTTAATGTTAGTTATAGGCCTCCATATGTACTATTCTTCAGAGAAGACACAATACTGGATTTCAGAAACTGAAGAAATACAAGAACCAGTTTCTTACTTTGTGAACAAATGGGGATATTATGAGAAAATAAAGACCACCTGATGTACCTGCTGGTGATGAGTATTTTTTGAGTAATCAAATTGTTGTTCCTAAGTCGTATTGACAGGAAATTCATAGTCTATCCCATAAAACAAATTAAGCTGGCCATTTTGGTGTCAGTAAGACACTAACTCATTTTTATTTGTCGAAAATTAAAGTGATGCTTATAAGTACCATAGATCTTGTCACACATGTCAAATGGTAAGGACCGCTCCAGTGGCCTAGTGGTTAGAGCGTTCACCTCGGATGCGGGAGGTCGTGGTTTCGATATTCAGCCGCGTCATATCAAGACTTACAAAAAATGGTACTAACAGCTGCCTCGCTTGGCGCTCAGCATTAAGAGATTAGCGTTAGGACTGGTCAGCCTGGTGTCAGGATAATGGGACTAGGTTGGTGGGACATTATGCTAACTTTCTTCGGCATGATGCCCCAGTGCTAAACATTACTACAAACTGTCACACTGCAGACATCGTAGCGATATGACTGAAAAATTGTTAAAGATACGTTAAAGATCCAAACCACACACACACACACACACACACACACACACACACACACATGGTAGGAAAGCTCAATCAGAAGATATCTAAGGCACATCTGGAACCAATTCCTGCAATCGACCATTTCACAATCCATTTAGCAGCAAACTGGTAGACTGTCAGTTCCTTACCTAATGCCAAGTCAGGTAACCAATACTTGATGACCATAATATATGCGTCCTCAAGAGTTCCATATGTTTTGAAGAATATCGAAGCAAAAACTGTTCTCAAAGTTTAGGTAATGTTTTTCTAACACTTGTTTGCCTCGCCAAGCCATAGAGTATGGTCGTGTGCCTTTAAAGACCGAACTAGCAGAAAGAAATCAAGGGTCATAGGTGGAACCAAGTATGTGTAGGTTACGTACATTCTCTTTTACAAAGTATGATAGAAAGGGTCATATGTCAAAATATGTCATGTCGGTAAACTAAGGTATTTGTTTAACTCTGTGATTTTTTACCCCTTTAGATTTCTTTTCTTTTCTTCGCAACATCAAGCTCAAGTCGAGCACCTGTCAAAGAATAATGCCATTTAAACTGTAACTCACTCTTCTTTATGTGGACCATCCCGGAAGATACTTATGGATGAATAGTAAAAGTAAAGCAATCAACTTACGGTGTATAAGGTATGGTTGGCTAGCTAGCTAGATAGATAGCTAACTAGCTAGCTAGATAGTGACACACTTGAAATGTGCCATTCTATTTATTTTCGCTATAACAGACCATACTGGCTTTCCTAATGAACAAACGACTCATACGCAACTACCCCACCATAAAAATAGGTATTGAAAACCGAATACATGTAGTAACAAACCACTCATACGCAACTACCCCACCATAAAAATAGGTATTGAAAACCGAATAGTAACAAACCACTTATACGCAACTACCCCACCATAAAAATAGGTATTGAAAACCGAATAGTAACAAACCACTCATACGCAACTAACCCACCATAAAAATTGGTATTAAAAACCGAATAGTAACTATCTCTTCAAACATTTATTACATATTTTATAATGATATATTAAAAAAAAATGAAATATATGCGGGAGAAAATTTACATCTCCGCAGTGGTGATACCATCATTGAAACTAATTTATTTTTCCATTTAGGGATTATATCTGCCATTATGTCTGATATTCAAACCTATATTTCCGTATGTAGTTTTTTACAGTTCTTATTCTGCTTCTTAAGATTCTACCTCCCTTCCTTCCTCTGTCTATCTGGTTGAACGGATCTTATAATATCATGACTGTATTATAAATTATGCAGTTAATTAGGTGCCTTATAAACACGCCTTTAAACGAACTCCAAACAAGTGTTAACATTAATTAAAAAATAGTTTTACACATGAATCATGCCAATGATCAGTGGATGTACTTAAAAGCTTGTTTCCATTCGATAATTCCTATCACTCATACATCTTCTCTTAAATTCGACGACAAAGGTTCAAGTTTTTTTCGTAAAAATTCTCTGGATTAAAGACGGGAATATAATCATTTTAAGTAGCGATTTTAACTGTCATCACAATGATAATCATGATGAAAACGAAGAAGTAATCGGGGATAGATAAATATTGCTTGGAAAATGCACTTAAGTGATGATGGAAACTGGGCGAGTGTCTGTTAGCGAACCAGACTGCCAGCCGCCAAGACCACCTGATGTACGTTTGATTGTAGAAAAAAAAAAGGAACCAAAGTCCTTATAGGTGAACTCACAGTCATTAAAAACATTAGACTAAAGATTTTCCGCAATGTAAGTCTGTTGGATATGACCGCTATGTCACGTTTCTTCAGTACCACTACCCAACAATGTTCCAGGTAACAATCAGAGACTGAAATGTGCTAACCAAAATAAAACTTTTTCTTTTTCGAAAGAAAAGAGTCATAGAATTGAGACAACACACAATTTGAAACATTTTATGTATAAGCTAAATTTGTAGAAAGTCACTTTTGTAAAATTTCTGTACAATATCGGAATTTCTTTTTAGCGTTGTGGTAATGCAGTTGTTAATCGTTCATAAACGTACATATCCACCCTCTCTCCATATCTTCTTCCATTAAGAGAATGTCTTTATCAGTTCAGCGAGAACTGAGATCAACAAATCGCATAGAGTAAAACACTGTCAACGGAATTTAACGTCGCATTAATCCAGGTGGCGCCTGTGTACCATGAACCTTGTGGCTCCTTGTTTGTAGAAGCAAATATTCACTCTAAAAATCCTACAGTACATTCACACCATCTGGAGTCAGGCAGGAAGGTTTGGTGAAGTCCAGTTAACTCTCTGACGTCGAGCTATTTTCACTGTATACATTGTAGAGAGGATTTTCCAGGAAGATATTTGGGTCAGTTGATAATGATGAAGACTTCCTCTGGTTATCAAAGACAACCATCGACCATTCTTTTTCTCTATTGTTCCTTTGTTAGAATTAATGTACACGTTAGATACAAATGCATAAAATCGATGAATCAAATAATCAATCAAATGAGCGATCAATATATCGATCTGTCAGCTTGATCACATGACTTACATTTAACGGTAAATCTTACCAACTTAGCAACCAACCAGTATGTATGTATGTATGTATGTATGTATGTATGTATGTATGTATGTATGTATGTATGTATGTATGTATGTATGTATATGTATGTATGTATGTATGTTTTTAGGGATGTGTGTGTATGTGTGTGCGTGCGTGTATTTGATCCTGTCTTGAGCACATGCGGTTGAGTAATTGATTGATTGTGGTTTAATGGAACACCCGCTCTATAAGAATATTTAGCGCAATAAAAAAGGTTACATGTAAGATTATTTATAGTTGATAAAAGGTTTATAATCTATCAGCGATAATAAAATCAAAGTTACAATAAAAAAAGAGGCCATGAGGGTAATATACAAAGCTTCCCGATCAACGGGGAATATAATGATCTGTTTCCATCCGTATTTTCTATCTATCTATCTATCTATCTATCTATCTATCTATCTATCTATCTATCTATCTATGTATCTATCTATGTATCTATCTATGTATCTATCTATCTATCTATCTATCTATCTATCTATCTATCTATCTATCTATCTATCTATCTATCTATCTATCTGTCTGTCTGTCTGTCTGTCTCTCTGTCTGTCTGTGATACCATAAAAGTTACATCTTAAACCTAAATGTGTACTTTATTCAGAAAGTTTAAAATGGAAGTGAATGTTTATTATATCAAAAAGTTTCCTAATGGGATGAACGTTGTAGTACGGATCGCGCACATGTTGGAGATCGAAACAATTTATCATAAAGTCCTTAACAGTGAAAGGTTCACTGCAAGAAACGCACTCTGGAGGGACATTGCCTTTCAGCATGTTGGAGTGGGTTATATAAGTATGACCAATTCTAATTCTAACAACGAATACATCGTCCCTACTGTTGATTCTGTGGGACGGAGTCCATTTTCCTAGGGTTGGCTTCATCGCATGGAGTTTGTTATTCGCTGCATCATTTCTTGATACCTGCCACTTCTGACATAAAGACTTTTTGATACTAGGTTTAAACTCAGTTTATGCCATTTTGAAATCAGGCGGTTTTAGGGAATGGGCCATTTTAGCAGCTTGGTCTGCTTTTTCATTACCTTTAATTTAAATATGACCGGTTAGCCGACAGGTACACAGCTCGGCATACTTGATGAGGATATTGGTCAGTAAAGTGATTAACAATTTTCTTTCGTGTAGTGATTGAAGTACTAATAGTGAATCGTAGATTATGCAGTTTGAAATACGTTTGCTTTCAATATATTTCAGAGCGAGGTCTATTGCTCTGCTTTCGGCTGAAAATAAATCGATGTACCATGTAGAAGCAAACTTTTGTTTTATGATTTCCATGAACGAAGGCAGCATCAGCCATTTCTTAATGACTCATTCATCAGTGTCAATTCTTGTGTAATTGTTAAATTCAGCGAGGATTTCATGATAAGAGTTGTGAACGACAGAAGGGTTAGTCAAATTATTTTTCCGTCATGTAGCGTAAAAAAAGTACTTTTGATTGCTTAAGTAGCAAATGAGGTGTTTCGGAGATGAGCGTCTTTTGTATTTAAGACTAAAAGCAGGGTTCAGATGCTTTTGTCTTATTTTGAGGGCATACTGTATGGAAAGCATTTCACTACGATGTGATAACGGTGGGGATATCCTAAATGCTCCCATAGTGAGTCTTATTCCTTGATGGTGATTTCGGTCAAGCATTTTCAATTATGACTTTCTGGCTGAACCCATCAATGCAATCATAGCCCAGTTTGGAGCGAATAAAAGGTTTATATAAACTGATATGACTTTTCAATCAGCACCCCTGTCTCTCTATATTGTGAATGTTCATTGCCTAACATGTTATTCCGAGCACATGCGGAATAACGTGTTAGGCAACAAAATTCACAACATAGAATTTTATTTAAAGAAAATGACAGTTCATATTCATTAAAATTGTAAACAACAGCTCAATATATATTTATTTTATGTGTTGCTGATCTCACCTTTTCCTCCTCACAACAAATATCCCAATCCCAATACAGATTGTAAGCAAGATTCCGCCAGTTACTGATAATATCACCACGTTCTTCTCTATCCAGCTCTGTAAAAGATCATATTTTATCATTGAACTAAATGAAAACGTTATAAATAATAATTTGCCAAAACTATGTTTAAAACACCGCGTAATAATTTCTCGTTATCATGCATAGAGTGTAGAAGAATGATACTGATCAAGTCTATAGAGTGTAGAAGAATGATACTGATCAAGTCTATAGAGTGTAGAAGAATGATACTGATCAAGTCTATAGAGTGTAGAAGAATGATACTGATCAAGTCTATAGAGTGTAGAAGAATGATACTGATCAAGTCTATAGAGTGTAGAAGAATCGTACTGATCAAGTCTAATAATTAATTATCGCAATTTATACTCTCAAGTCGTGGTAGCAATTCCTGGTGCACTTACGGTAGAAGTTGAGACAAAGGTACCCTATGAATCAGGAACGAATCCGACAGTTCAAAGTTTTTATTTTCTTTGTCAATAACAGAAATGACGTTCTAAGTGAACCCATACGTTTTTTTCTATCACTAGATGGCAAGAGTGTGTCATAAATATTTATACAATCGAAATATCTCTGATAGTTCCTGCTGAGACAAACAAACTCAGACAACTTAAGTGGATTGATTTTTCAATTGAGGATAATATAAATATAACGATATTATCGCAGTCAAATAGTAATTTGACTACGACATCTGGATGAAATAGCAAATAATTTAAATATATTCGAGTAAATGAATAATTGTCAACTGTATGTAGCCTTGTTGAATCCGTGCTTTCATTATCGTGGAGAAAAGAAGAAAAAAAACACAAACCCTAAAATAAAAAACAACCTCCGCCTCTTCCAAAAAAAACCCTAAAGAAACAGACCCATCCCAACAAAAACAAGAAAACAAACGATGCATTGTGGTCCAAACATACTCGATTATTTTCTGTTTCTTGCTGTTGACCTTGTTCATTTGGATTAGGTTCAATCTGCTCCAGATTCATTCTTCTGAGAACATTCGGAAGAGAAGTATTAGTTTCCGTGTACAAAGCAGTGTGGACTTCAGATGGAGTCAGAAGATTTCCCATGAATCTCACCTGGAACGTTAGTGCCGTGGCAATACTCCTGTCGAGAAAAAAAAATCGTCCAGGAAGTCAAGAAATTTTTTTCAAGGTTAAAACAAGCTAGCAAGCAAGCAAACAAACACTGTTTTTTAAAGTGGTTTGTCAATCACAGAAAAAGCGAATTCTGAGAATAATAATGTTTGTGTAAAGAATCATAAAGCTGTTTTGGGGAATATTTTCTCTTTCTTATGTTTGCAACACTACCTATATATAACTCGAAAGTAGCTAAACCAACTTTGTGTTCATATACTAAATTTTGGTATATATTTACCACAATCATTTTAAAACCAACTTTGCGTTCTTATACTAAATTTTGATAAATAATCTGCACAATCATTTTAAAACGAACTTTGTGTTTATATACTAAATTTTGGTACATATTTTTTACCACAATCATTTTAAAACCAACTTTGTTTTCTTATACTAAATTTTGGTACATACAGTATTTACCACAATCATTTCAAAACCAAGTATATTTTCTTTGTTATAGTTCGCTGCAAGAAAAAATATTTGCTAATAATGTGAAATTAGTGTGCATTATAGAATTTATAATTAATGCTACTAATTGATGACAAACACAGTTTCATTTTTTTTTTTTTTACTGTAACCATACTAACCCACTTTCTGTGTACACGTATTGGGAAGCAATGTTTATCTGGATCAAAGACGGATCTTTGTATTTATTGTTGGAACACAGGGTGGTGAGTATTGCCTTCTGAACAATCTTTGCTGACTCGCGTTGATCCCCAAGAAGAACAATACTTGTATAATCTGTGAATGATAATCGGACGGTTGATTATTGATTGATTAATGGAAGGGGTATAAAATGTATCGACACAACTATATTAATGGATATAAAATTAATATATAACATACCAATAACTAAGAATGTAAGTCTGTTATAATAGTATATTCTCTTAAACAGACTTAATGGACGAAGACATTAAACGTTAACTTGTGAAACAAATAAAACCTTACAATCAGAAGAAGATGCAGCAAGTGTTGTAAATTCTTAAATATGAGGATGACGGGTTTGACTAAATATTATACAGTAACGAAAAATTGCTTTCAAAATAAGACAACATATTTACAGTGAACTCTAAAGAGTGCAAGCAATCCGGCTCAATAAATTATGGATTATACTTTTGTCCCATTACACAGAAAATGTTGTACAAAGAGTCTGTGTGTAAACAAAACTGAATACCGCGTTGCTCGGAATCAGTATACGAAGTTAGTAATCGGTGTTTTTAAAGGTCAATAACAGCAAACATGGACATTAATTACTATTGAGAGATAATTAACGAGCGCAAACTTATGAAAGAGGCACCCCTTTAACACAAAGTGATTGCACAACACACAACCTCTATCTTCACAAATGTGTTCCAACCGTCATATCTCATCTTAACCTCGGCAAAAAGATTATGGGAACAGTGTTAGCTGCGTATCTGAATTCGTTCTTCTGTATATATGCTTTATGTGTTGGTCTCGATAGTTCCCATATAATGGTAAGCCTAACGGGTGTGTAAATTTAACCAGTTTTCAATACTTTGTTATATCACAATGCGAAAACGTCACGACTCAGGGGAATTACACTAAGGTCTCTTTCACCATTCCACCTTCTGACCTTAATCGCCACTAGGGTCAGTGATCACTGGTTCTAATACTCAAAGATCTAAGTCTTATAATGTATGAGTTCTTTCAAATTTTTGCAAAATCACTCCAACGTTTTCGCTACCCTGAGCCCATGTACAGACTAGCACTATTCGTGCATCAAGGTTTTAAAGTCTCTGTATTGAACCATGAAGGAGTAGATGTATAACATCCGTTAAGGTATGCATGCTCGGACAGTATTACACAATCCCTTTCTTTTCTTCCAAAATGCCGAAGAATTATAAAACAGGCAAAGGAATTAATTACATTTCTGGAGTTAGTGTGACCCACCCAATCTAAAATAGATAAATAAAAAATACCATCACAATGCTAATGAGGCCATTGAAAAACATATCGAAAACTCGTATCCCTACAGAAACCTTTGAACGACGGCATTATATTTACCTGTGACAGAAGTCATGTTCCTTTCCATCCCATTGGGTTTTGATTCTTCTGGCACAAGTACTTCGGCTATAGTATTTGATTCGTGGCCTTTATCACTCGTATTTAAATTTGTAAAAGTGCTTGCTTTGGGGGTTGTTTTCTCCGCTGTTTTTGAAACTAGTGGCATAAATTTGGAAATGCTGGTATTTATGCTTGCTGTAAACTGCATGTGTGAATTCGACCATGATATAGCTCTTGTCTTCATTTCTGTTGTTTGGTTAGATGTTTCTGACATAGTAGGATTAAACGGCCCTGACGTTGCCTCCACTGTTGTTGCGGCTTTTGTTGAGGCCGTGGTTTCATGTGATGATAAAATAGCAGGTCTCGTAGCTATCGTTGTTTTCACCATGGTAGGTGTAGTTCCCATTGTCACCATGAGTGTATACATTTTATATGGTGTTGAGAATAAAACTGCCTGAGGTTTTGTTACCATTTTCGAACCAAAATTAGGAAGATGCTCAGAATTGTTTGTTGCGGATGTTGTTGCTTTGCTTATTTTCGGGGAAGATATTGACAAGTTAGGGACCGATGCGTCCATAATACTGCAGTCCAGACCACTGTATCCTGTAAAATATTATGCAGAATTTCCAAATGAATTCCAGATCATAAAGAAATATGGAAGATATATATGTATAAGTCCAAACATTCGATTAAGGTGCATATGATGGGTATCAATGATAATCTCATTCTGTAATTTTAAACTTTGTATATGGAATCACATGAATTAGTAAGACATTTTAGTTCAAGGCGGTCTGAAATTCATGTATATACATTTCTGTAAAGACATTGGTCTTATTAATTCTGATGGAGATATGACAGTAGGGGACACTACTCCGAAGGAACAAGACTCTTAAAAACGGGGAGCGGAATTGAACTAGGGAAGCAGTATAAACTTTTTACATATTGTTTGTATCACAGCCAAATATTTCTGTTGATTTGCGTAGACAGGAATGTAATATATGGTCTATTATAACGTATATATAATTTATTAGAACATGTCGCCTAATTATATTTCATTAAGATGCATAGTTGAATCTATTAGAAACTTGAATTGGGATATGTATCTGCATTACTCCGTATGTCGACTAATACTTTTGTGAGGTAGACAGAGTGGATTTGTATGCATATATATTTATGTATATCTATGTTTCATTCTATAATTCGTAGGACACGAACAATGTAAACGATTACCGTAATAACGGTAGTCTGCTGTGTCATAATTTAACATTTAAATTGTGTGCGTGCGTGCGTAAGTGTTACAGAACTTCGTAAGTAACATTATTTGTATTTAAGGCAAGGTGTGTATGAAATAAGTGGACTTTACTGTGTGAGGAGGGCCTAGTAAATTGTTCGCCTTTGCCTGATGAGAAGTCTGTGAGAGTGATAGATTACGAAGATTAGTATAGGGAAAACATGGTGTGCTACCCTTGTATTTTCTCCATGAAACTCACAGGGTGCATGTAAGAGACGGCTCCAAACTCCCGAGAGAGGTAAAGACGAATAATACGAACAAGTATAGAAGGAGTGCGTGCGGAAGATTACAATTAGTAGCACAGGAATGAGCACGATGAAGGAGAATAGCACAAGTAGCGGCAAAAGAGTGCAGGAGGGAAGGCGAAGAGAGAATAGAAGAAGAAAAAAACGAATGCAGGTGAATACGTGGAACTGTTCAATGAAAAGAGACTCGCCCTGACACGTGTTGTTGGCTTTGTTGTATTTAGTAATGGGTTAACTTTTTCATCCGCTGGAAATTTAGTTCCCACTATTTTTTAATTACAAAAAGCAATATTTGACACAAAAGAGTACCAGAATTAAACGAACATTCCAACCATGAACGGCTTTTTTTTTTTTGGGGGGGGGGAGAGGTGGGAAATTGCAAGTAGGGCGAGCGCCCCATTTCCGCTCTTGTTCAGCCACCGCGCTTCAGGCCTAAGGTCGTCATTATGAGTTTGTCATGACCGCCCCAGGCCCCGCACGGTCATGGTCGGCCCAAGGCCCTGTGTACTCCTAACGTCGTCTCTGATTCTAAATGCACCTTATTGCCAAATACCGGACCGGTATTACATCACATTATATTAACTTGAATTAACCCCCTAAGTAAGAATGAATAAGACTAATGTCTCTCCTCTGTTAACTATACGAGACATTATTGTCAGAAAAGTTTAGGAACTTGCATTTCCAGTCATCAAATTAAACTGGAAACCATACAGGTGCTCTGGCCCACCTATTAAATATTAATTCACAACCAATGTCTTAAGTTTAGATTAATAAATCAAATCCATGCATGAAACATTGATTTTATTTTAGAATACTTAATATGCAAATTACTGCTTTGAAACAATAATTTTTGGATTAAACATGTTTGATGCACCATATATATATATATATATATATATATATATATATATATATATATATATATATATATATATATATATATATATATATATATATATATATATATATATATATCGAAAATGCGCACAAACCCGGCTAGACAGTTAAAGACAACAGGGCCCTCTAATCCACGCACGAATATGTTTCGATGATAATGCTGTTGCATGGAAAAATGCCAAAAATGTACAAAAAGTAATTCAGATCAGGTAGTTACCGCTCCGACAAGATTTCTCTACCGTTTAATTCCGTTCAATCGGAGCATCCTCGGCCTATTCTGTGAAAAGAATATCGAACAGTTCTCACAACATTTAGTTTGAATTTCATTCATACAAAATAATCGTTTATGTGATATCGTCATGCGGTGGCGTTACTAGGGTTGGTTTCACCCAGCGCAGTAACTCATGTGCCACCCCAATGGACCTCCTTCCTGCACAAAATTTCCAAACTTGTATAGACAGTCATATGTGGTAACTCATGGTGTCACCCCCATGGGTACCCATGGGTACACTTTATCTACAACAATTCATTTTTTTTTAAAAATTGACAGTCATTTTGCACCCACCCCACCCCAAGTGACGCCACTGTCATCATGCGACCAAATACAATGTCACTGTGCACACGAAAAGGAAACTATTGATCTATTGAAAACGAAAGTAGACTCAAAAGCTTTTTAGTTAACAATACATTTATTAGCTTGATTCTATTTAGGTGACCTGCTATATACGGTCAGGAAAGATACTGTATACTGTGTACTATTTTGCTGTACAAAAATTGTAAGCTGCTTGTTGACAGAAAAGACCGAGGATACTTCGATTGATAATATATCGTGTATCATCTTTAATTCGTCGATACTTCTATCGCATAGTGAGGCGATTTGAGAGAGAGAGAGATAGAGAGAGAGAGAGAGATTTAACGTAGCTTTAACAATTTTTCAGTCATATCGCAACGATGTCTGCAGTGTGGCAGTTTATAGGGATGTCTAGCACTGGGGATGCCCAGTCACATTATTCTGACATCAGGCCGACCAGTACTAACACTAACCTCTTAACGTTGAGCGCCAAACGAGGCAGCTGTTAGTACCATTTTTATAAGTATTTGATATGACTCTGCCTGGGATCGAACCGACGACCTCTTGTATCCGAGGCGGACGGTCTAACTAGTAGGCCACAGGAGCGGTCCGAGGCGATTAAAGACTTGGCATCTTTAATAAAACAGAATTGAATGTTGTCAGTATTGCGTAATTATGACATGAACAGAAGTAGGCTTCTGAGGTGTTAATGAAAAATTATCATGTTAGAAGTGAAGCTGTATTCTATGCAAACAACAACGATTTCATTTGACCTAAACAATGGCAGTTCATTAGGATGTCTTTCAAAACATTATCGTGACTGAATTACAAATCAAAGAAAGAAAAAAAATTATATGCAAATACGTATGATCTGAGTTGATCTAACTGATGGCGAACAGCATTTAGCGGAAACTAGTGAACAAAAAATGCCAGAAAACAAAACTAAAAAAAAAACATAACAAAAAACAACAACCCCCTCCCCCCTGCTTACAAACCAATCATAATCTAACCGACCTTGCTGGCAAATAAGTTCCCCGAATTCACTACAACGGCCATGCCGGGTATTTCTACAGTATTTCTCACAACTGGGGCCATAGAAGCCATCAGAACAGGCAACATTTATATCAGTTGTCACTCTGTAAAAGAAGATGAAATTTCCAGGTGATGAAATATGTCGATGCTAACAAATATAATTATAAAACGTACGAAAAATAAACTTTATCTATCTAATTATATATCTGTCTAATTTTGTAATTTTGATTTAGTGTTTTAATTGTTCGTCCATTCAGAAAATATGTTAGATATTGGTCATATATGTTAAAATAGGTGTTAATAATCCCATGTTCCTGAGCTAACAGCCCTTCGCGGTGCATATAATATAAATTCTCATTATTGTCTGTATGTCTTTGCGTTCTCCTGTTTGCTTCTCTGTTAGTTTCTTGCGCATTGTTGGTCTTATAATCAAACTTTTTACGTGTCGAGAAGATGAGAGAAAAGCAAACCTATTTCTGCATATAGCAGGTCACGGTAGCCCACATATTGTGTTTTAATTCCACTAGGATGGTGAGGCATCAGTGGTCTACACGCACACAACTCATTTTGTATCTTATATACGGATATAGCTTTAAATGTCATGACAGTTTGTCTATTTCTTTGTGCATACTGTTTCACTAGGTCAAGATTTAGTATTAGTAGTATTGAGATGGTATTAGCATGGCTTCTAATCTGTTTTCAGTATTAACCTTTCCATGTGACCTGTCGCATTAAATGAAAGAATAATTATTGAGATACGTTCATTAATTCTGTTTTATTATATAAGTGACATATGTCAAAATGATACTTACGTTGCCACGCTTCCTTGTAATGCAATACGGGTGTAATTTGAATTCATAGAACCATTATACTTATAATAGATGTGGTCGATATCGTCATTTTTCCCCACGGCATCGTAATCGATGATTTCAAGATCTATATATATTAGTCCCTGAAATAGATAAATAATGAAATTCCACATTAAACTTTTTATACATAACAATGAAGTTATATTTTTGTGTAGACGACAAACATGTCTAACACACACACACACACACACACACACGCACGCAGAGTCTACCGGTGAACATATTTAAGTGAAATATTAAACATTACTGGTGAAATAATTTTATGTTTCTTTTCCATTTATATATTTTTGCGGGGAAAAGTCATATCCATTTAATTTGTCATGCGAAAATATAAGATTTCCCATCATTCCATATAATGATTATACGTACCGTCATGCGAAAATATAAGATTTCCCATCATTCCATATAATGATTATACGTACCGTCATGCGAAAATATAAGATTTCCCATCATTCCATATAATGATTATACGTACCGTCATAAGTTTTTTTTGCAGCAAGAACAACGAACATTTTAGTGTACTAGAACAATAGTTGAAACTGGATTGTCTTTCAGACATGGAAGGTAGTCCTTGCCGAATGTAACTGATTCAAGCTCTCTTCTTTACGAAATTACTATTATCCTACACTAGATTGTCGACAACATTAGAATTTGGTGTGCTGTTAAAACAGTTTCACTCGCTTTTACTGGTCGGTTAGGGTAAAATAGCATACAGTATTTCAAAAATACGATTTATTGCAACAGAATTGATAATTCCAATTCTACTGTCCTCTTAAATTTGATGATATGTTTTATCATCAGTCTATAAATAAGAATGAAATGTGTCGGTCTACGTTACGCGTTACTTTTTGTTCTTCTGTATCTAACATTGTATACAATAAAGATAGAGCCGTGAGAAAAACCCACATGATATCAACGTAAAAAAGAGAATATCCTCAATGTATGTATGTATGTATGTATGTATGTATGTATGTATGTATGTATGTATGTATGTATGTATGTATGTATGTGTGTGTGTGTGTGTGTGTGTGTGTGTGTGTGTGTGTGTGTGTGTTCTGCTTACTTCCCAGTCAGTGAACGTCCATTGGAAAGCCGTAGGACGTATGAGACTGTGTTGTATATCTATGGAGTGACTATCATCCTGGCGTGTTGTTGTGGTACAGGACATTTGGGCCCTACAAAATTATCAGGATATCATTATTTGTCGACCTTACTTCCATTTTTCTGCTTTCGTCTCCTGTATATTTCTCCTTATGTAATCACAGAGAGAGAGAGAGAGAGAGAGAGAGAGAGAGAGAGAGAGAGAGAGAGAGAGAGAGAGAGTATCAAATTTTTTTGTAGTGGTTATTAAGGAAATAATATTTCACGAGGGAAGTTTTGATACGGCGGTCGGGTAAATTCCACTTCACCAGTGAAATATGTTCTTATATTATGTCCTATGTACTAAAATACTGACGAACTACATGGATGATTTTACTCTTTTCTGTGACAGGGCAATTTTTTAAAACAATTATTGTTGTACAGTAACTCATGCAAATAGTGCTTAATACTGTGCATTTTGTCTAATTAATGACTGTTTTCAAACAAAAAATAAGAGGTTTAAATTTTCATAAAAAATACTTATTGTAAGGACTGATAGGGTCAGGGTGATGTAGAAATATCATGAGTTTAGAGTGTAACATCTTTAAACAAAAGATCTCTTGCAAGTTTAACAGCATATCTTTTTATTTTTATTTTGTTCATTTCGGAATTTGAACGTGAAAGTTTAGCTTGTCAACCTCGTAGTCTAGTTCGGTAACAAAAGCTGAACACACATTTTGATTGTCACTTAAATTAGTTTTTCAATCAACACTCATCGGTTTCAAATAGGATTATTATTGTATGGAGTTAAGAGTCACTACCTAGACAATTTTAGTAGTATATTTAACCAAGCGTCTTTTTCTTAAATACACGTCCGTTTGTACTGGATTTTGAAGGACATACGATATCGTATGGGTGACAGAATATCAAATATGTGAAGGGCACACGATACTGAATGGGTGACAGAATATCAAATATGTGAAGGACACACGATACTGAATGGGTGACAGAATATCGAATATTTGAAAGGCACACGATACTGAATGGGTGACAGAATATAGAATATTTGAAAGGCACACGATACTGAATGGATGACTAAATATCGAATATTTGAAAGGCACACGATACTGAATGGGTGACAATATTGAATAGGAATAATTCATGCACATTCTGTCACTAATAGTTTGCAGAATATATGTGGAAAACTAATTTCAAATAGTTAATACTTGAAGCGTACATTTTGGTTTTTGAAGTTAGTTCTTAGATATTTGTTACTAGTATGACATCTTATTCTGTACAAAAATGTATCCTAGTTGGTCTTCAGGAGAGAGAGAGAGAGAGAGAGAGAGAGAGAGAGAGAGAGAGATTTGAAAAACGTAACATAAAGGCTTTTATATTTCTTAACTAAAAATTAAAATAGTTCTAAAAGTGGTATCATTTTACAAACTCTGATAATATATTTAAATATTTCATTATGAAATACATCGTTCAAAACCAGTTTAACTCTCAAGAATAACTATACATTAGTCTGAAAAGGAGATATACAGAATAACAAGAGTATTATAAATACAAGGGTAGCAGGAAAGTAAATAATTAGCAAGTGGCATTAATTGTAGTACGAGAAGAAGTGGGTGTAATGATGGCAGAGTGGTGCCTTTGCTGATACTAGTACATCTACTATTGGTTATGAAAATGATCATTACGAAACATGATTCCAACTACTGACGACAAAGACGACGACTAAATATCGAAAGTGTTGCTGACAATCAAAGAATATATTATCAAAACCCTTTCCAATTTCGTAACTATATCAGATTTACTTAATAATTGTAAGTCCATCCTTAAAAAACAAAGAGTATTAAGTTACCTTTCCTTCGCTTTGGCACACACTTTGAAGAAGACGTCACACTCGTTACACTTGAGTGGTCCAACCATAATCAAATGCGAACCGTCACAGCACTCTCGAGGCGTAGCCTCGTAATGGATTAATTTTAGATTCACATTAAAGGACCCAAATACGACCTCATAAAAATTCTGGAGGAAAAAGAAAGAAAAAAACCATTTAGTATAAAAACCAATGTTATTATGTTTTAGTTTTGGTGTACTTAATTTTTTGAGTTAGTGGGGTGTGATTTTCGCTCGGCTGTGGATGGTTAGAACTATAGTTAAAATACATACTATAGTCAAAGTATTTATTAGAAGTGTGTCAGCGTGATGAAAATACGTTTTACCGTTAACTTTATAATAGGTCACACTGGTCAACGCGCTAAATAATATCCAATGAAAATAAAGAAAATTCTTTATCAATTTTTTATTATTATTTTATCTAACATAAACAGGTTCTGTAGGAATGAAAATTAACTAAATTTTAAAAAAATCCAACACAGATCCCTGATTATTCTCTCTCTCTCTCTCTCTCTCTCTCTCTCTCTCTCTCTCTCTCTCTCTCTCTCTCTCTCTCTCTCTCTCAGTTTGATTTTCAAGGTAACTTGAATAATTGTTCAGTCGTATCTCTACCATGTCTGCAGTATGGCAGTTCATAATGATTTCTAGCACTGGGTCATCATGCCGCAAATATGTATCATGATGTTCCATCCAGACACGTTCTCCTGACACAAGGCCAACCTGTCCTAACACTAACCTCTTAATGCTGAGCGCCAAGCGAGGCAGCTGTTAGTACCATTTTAAAAAGATTTTCGTAAGACTCGACCGGGGTTCGAACCCGCGACCTCCTGTATCTAAATATACATGTACCCCATCTTTGCGGTAAGATTTAGGACCAGACAAATACATTTATTTTCACATATTATCCACTTTGATACAAGTAGATGAAGTGAGCTCGACAAGTGATTAATATGTGGAGAAAAAATCCTCACTATGAAAAAACCCAATGGAATGTAATCTGTATATCGTGATTCAAGTATTAAATTCATAAAAATGTAGAAGTTGTAATATTGATTTTTCATACCTGGATCAGCATGAACAGAGCGAGATTCCATGAAGCCATATTTCTGTGCAGGTGGTATATAGTTTGCATTCTGATGAGTCTGTGAAGTTGACTACGTGAGTCAATCTTGTCTTGTACCGTGTGAGTTGTTCCCATCGCCTTATGAAGGGTGTATCATGATAACAAAAATGACCGCAAAGTTTAACAGATTACCTTGATAAGAAGGTAATGACCACTCCATTGCACGGGCAGATATCGACCTTATCGAACTTGTACCATGGTACCTCTATCACTGTAATAAATATCACGGAAGAACCATTGCTACAGAAAGTAAGGAAACAAAAACAAGTTAAAATTTCAGCTAATAAGCTTCAGTAATATTGAACAAAACATTCTACCTAGACCCAGAAAGCCAAAACGTTTCAATTTTACAATATCCATTGAATCCCTAAAATGACATTGTCGATTTGTATGAGACTTTTCCAATTTAGAGAAGACCAAATATTCATGTATTTTCCATAAATTAACTCCAAGTTTCTAGATAAAGACCCCAAAATTAAATTAAAATGCAATTTTATTTCTCATAATGCTTACTGCAATAACACTGTCGGCGGAGTGATCGGTATGTATGGCAGATGTTTCGGATTCGAATCCCGTGCAGGCCTTTTGTTTCTCTTTCATTGTCGTATTAACCTATCAAATAGAAGCTGAGGCATTTATTTTACTTTTTTGTCTAGATATTGAAACAAATTACACTATTTTATCTTTCTTCTGAACATTGCTTATTTTAAGTTTTCAAAAAGATACTTGACATATGGATACAATACAGTAGCACATTTTGCTTTACCATCTGATAATAAAACATGAATACTGTCCCGTGCTCAGGTAGAAGATCAAGAAATTGCTTATACGTAAGAGCATTCAAACAAAATGCTTAGTCGAGAACTATTTTCTTTTCCAATATATTGTGTCCTTGTGCATTCTAGGATTAACACACTAATTGGTAACGGCTCCATTACGGAACAATTTCGAAAGTTTGGAGAGCCATTCAAGCTATTCGTCAGAAGGAGAAACTATTTACATAAACCCTAAAACTATAACAAGCACTCATAATTTAATTTAATGTGCATGTTTTTTTTTTAAAAAAATCTTTGTAAAACTAAGATCCAAATGAAAGTTAACACACGCCTAGAAATTACTGCAAAGAGATTGAACCAGAGTAAACAAAATAAACTTCAAATGCATCAAAAGACAATGGATTCAAACGAAGATTGAATAACTTTTTCCTCTTTAAAAGCTTGCTCGATATCAAATTTATTAAAAGTACTGGGGAGTTAGATTGTAGTGGGAACAATAGACTATCCTTTTAAGAATATTCTGATATAAGGTTTCATGGCGCGCGTTTTCTTATCCGTTTCATAATATATTTCTTTCTGTATGTTATCATATTAAAGTAATTGATGGGTCATATTCATAGAATTTGAATTCCAAAATTATATACATAACAAAGATAAGACGCATGGCGTATCTGTTAAAACACAAATGTTCTCTACAATACATTACCATATTTTAAACCCGAAAAAAACACAACAACAAAAACAACAACAACAACAACAATAATAATAATAATAATAATAATAATAATAATAATAATAATAATAATAATAATATTTATAATAATAATAATAATAATAATAATAATAATAATAATAATAATAATAATAACGAGGACTTCGTATAGCGCCTAAACATTGAAGCTCTAAGCCCTTTACAACATCTATAATGATATGACTTACAAAATAAAACAGCATGAAATTAGAAACCATAAAAACATGTTGAAAATATTGAAGATAGGAAACATTATTAGGTCTTTAAGTTTGTTTTTACAGTCGAAAAAGGTGAGTTTTAAGAGCCCTCTTGAAAGGAATCACTGTCTTTGTGTCCAATTTCAATGGGCAATTCATTCCACGTTGCTGGGCCTAGTATGCTAAAGAACGTTGTCCATATGAATTCGTTTTCATAGTGGGAATAATGATTATACGATTGTCATAAGAGGAGCGTAAGTATCTTTCTTGTGTGTACACATGGGTGAGGCCAGATAGGTATGTTGGACTGGTGTCTGTCAGTCAAACGTAGCACATAGAACAAATTTTTTGTTTGATTCTGGATCGAATGGATAGCCAGTGTAGTGTACAGAGCAGCGGGGAGGATGATCTCTGATCGTGGTACTCAAAGGATGACCTGAGAAGCTGTGTTTTGAACTTGTTGAAGTTCCTGGAAAAAAATATTGAGACGAACCAGACAGAATTGAGTTACAGTAGTCCAGACTTGAAAGTAACAATGAACATGCAAGGTACAGGATGTGAATAAGAAAATCTTTATGTTGTGAACAGAATGATCTCAGTTTTATTATCATTCATATGCAGCTTGTTATATGTCATCCATGATTTCACATCAGAAATGCACCTCTCTACTCCTTGGATGGTAGCATCAACTTCAGTTGGGTGGCTAGATTTGCATACTTGGGTGTCATCAGCGTACAGTTGGTTAAACAATGGATGATTCTGTATGACACTTGATGGAAATTTCCCGGTCGAAATAGAGGTATTAATAACATCAGTTAGTGAAAGGCAATATTGCATCTAAGCACGCAAGCAGCAGTGGTGTTGGAGTTGGATCAAGTTCACATGACTTGGGTGCACTCTTCATCACGATTGTCAGTAAATCCATAGAGACAGGCTCAATGCAACTAAGGGTTGTCGCTAAACTTCTGTATCGCAACTAAATGGTGACGACGAGTCAATTGAAATAGTGTTGTCACGCTTATCTCGAATGATTTGTACCTTGTCAGGGAAGAAATTTGCAAACAGGTTCGGAAGGTATGCTGGAGAGAAGGTAGTTGTAATTAGTGTACATTTGTTCCTTGACATTAATTTGTTAGTAATCTCGAAGAGCTCTTTGCAGCTGGAACTCTTCGTGATATTAGTACTGTAGTGGGATACTTTGGCTATATGAACTATGTTTGTGACGTTCTTTATAGCGGCTTCTTTGATGTTTTTATTAATAGTGAGTCTGGTAGAAATCCAAAGCCTCTTTGCTTTACTGCAGTCTCATTTAGCAGTGCGAAGCTGGTCCCTAACACTATTATACCACGGAAAACACTTTTGAATTGATACACTGCACTTGGTGGCTAGGCTATGTTTTTCAAGCTATGAACGCAGGCAGTTATCGAGTCGAGTTTTTCTGCTGTAGGAGATAAGCAAGATGTCAGGTTTGCTTGCATGTCATACATTAGTTTAGTTGTAATTATCATACAGAGGTTTCTCTTAGTAGCAAATAAAGGTGGAGGGTTAGGGACTGATACTTTCAGATGGCATATAATGCCGACCATGTTTATGGGTGGGTTGGTTAACTGACTGTCCCGTATACTATCGCTTCGGTATGGACTGTTTGTAACTTTGCTTTTGTGATCGTTGCCGTCATCAATGTTGTCGTTGTTGTGAACCGAGGACAAGTGGTTTTGACCATGTTTATGGGAATAAGTTTAGCAAGCCAGCATCTTATCAGCGCTGTAAATATAATCTGTTGATTAGTCTGGGCCTGCCTGATATAGAAGTTCAACGAGTTTACACGCGTCTCAATATTGATTGATCGTTTTCGTCACACCATCACACCACTACCAATACTACCACCACAAGTCATATCATATATAAAAGGGTTAAAGCAGTGACCCTGTACAGGGTAAGTGTACTCGTGGATGTCTTTGACCCATTATCAAAAGACTAATCTTGTTTTCATAGATATATGAACAATAGTAATACATTTGATATTATGTACAGCACTGTCTATGTATGTATGTATGTATGTATGTATGTATGTATGTATGTATGTATGTATGTATGTATGTATGTATGTATGTATGTATGTATGTATGTATGTATGTATGTATGTATGTATGTATGTAACTGACTTGCACACTATTTATAATGTTACGACTGTTGTTGAAAAACATTCCTGATTTAATTTATAAGGGAAAATTAAGTCAGTTTTGTTTACAAATTTTGATTTCGATAAGTATGTAAATTTCTTAAGTATTATACAACTGATGAAGTTGTAAATGGAAAATAACTTATTAGATAAACTTAAAGTGATAGTGTAAAGTTCAATGAGAAGTACAGCATGTTATCTTTGTGGCTCATACTTTCTTTTTGAAGATCTTGTCAGGTATCTCCTATAAAATGAGTATGATATGGAAACAATTTTTAAAAAAAAGTGAACTTAACAAGCTGTTCCTCAGTTTTTTCAACTGTTCCCCCAATTTAGAATCTTTCAGGTGGTTTTACAGAGTTCTCTGGTGGCCTAGTGGTTAGAGCATCTCACAAAACTTACAAAAATGGTACTAACAGCTGCCTCGCTTGGTGCTCAGCATTAAGAGGTTAGTGTTAGGACTGGTCTTCCTGGTGTCGGGATAATGTGACTTGGTGGGACATCATGCTACATGTCTGCGGCATGATGCCCCAGTGCCAGACATCGCTATAAACTGCATCACTGCAGACATCGCAACGATAAAACTGATTTTTTAAATAAAGATTTTAAAAAAATAACAAGCTACGTTGAAAGTCCTAACCACACACACACACACACACACACACACACACACACACACACAGGTGGTTTTGCGCTTCTGAAAAGGCAAGAAAGCCAATCCGTGCGAGCGTGAGTTGGTGAAAGCTTGACATCCCACAACTATTTTTACATGCTTAAATAAAAAAGCAGTAGCATTCAGCAGGAGAACTGAGTTTTGGTCCATTAAACCATATTATTGACATCATTTGGTTTTTCATTAGTAGCGGTCAAGATTTAACCCATTACTAAAATAAAAGTATGAAAAAAGTACATATTCTTTGAAATTTGTTACGACACAAGTAAATACTGACTTGGAAAGAAAGAATAACGCACATCCTATGTATAGTCTTATCATGAAGTAAATACCAGTTCACCACAATCACCTTCCGAAGTATTCGTTTTAATGAGCTAAATTTATACTATACTTGCAGCTTCTGACGTCACGAGGAAATAAATGCATGTCTAATTATAGAATAACACGTGTGCAGCTGTGTATTGTGTCTAGAAATGTTTGTAGACCATACACTATCCAAGTGTTTTGTTCTTCTTCAGAACAAGTAAATAGGCACATCAGCATAACCCACTTTGTCAATTACTGAGGACAAGTTATCGGATAATCAACACAAAGCACTTTCTCAATTACTAAGATCAATTATTCGGGCACATCAACACAAAGTACTTTCCCACACTATTCAGAATAAGTAATCGGGTACATCAACACAATGCAGTTCCTCTCATCATTCTGGACAGATTATCTGGCACAACACATTTCTGAAAATGTTCTTTTGTCAACCATCACACCGAACAAACCATGGCAGTGAAGTTATTGTGGGCCACACCTCCAAACCGCTAACTTTGCTCTTAAAATATGGTTTAATATTTAATCATCAAATTATTAAATTTATTTTTGTTCTCTATTTCATTCATTGGGAAAGCAAATCTTTACTACATACACACATAAATACTTTAATCAATATTATATTTGGTGATTGATGTTCTGGGAAAGACCAGTACACGAGCATAATTTTTTTACTCTGTCACTAGGGGTGCGGGGATTGCGGACCGCACAGGGTTACACCATCAGAGGGGGTGACACCAAAATAACTTAATACAATTTTGTAATATTTGTGCAGGAAGGAGGTTGATGGGGTTGGCAACATGAGTTGTCTATACAGTTTTTGAATTTTTGTGCAGTAATGGGGTCGATGGGGGGTACAACGAGTTACTGCACTGTGTGACATCAACCCTATTGACGCCACTGAAGCCCACTCAACAAGAAAAGGAGGGGATCGTTAATTTTCTGTTAAAGGTAGCGAAAGCAAGATTGGGTACGTTGTCAAGACTGTTAATATTTATGTTGAAGATTTTGATAGGAGATTGTGGAGTTTCAATATTTCTGAGAAAGTATTGTTCGTAACACCATTATCCAAGGATTCTCCTTTAAAATACTCCTCAGTGAAATATTTTGGTACAAAAAAATATTAAATTTAATCAACGTCTATTACCAATACACATAAAGAACAAATTAAAGGTGAGGCCATTTTTCTGGCCACTATTTGTAAAACACACCTATTATTGTTTACTTCGTAATGTGATTTACCTTAAGTTATTAATGAACTTTGGTGGCTTTGATGACCATAATTGCATTACAAAATTAACAAAACTGAAATAAATAAATAAATAAATAAATAAATAATTAAATAAATAAATAACTGTATAGCTGCTTTTTTTCTTTCTTAAGGAAAGTTATAACAATTTAATGGTGTCTGATACTGAAAAAAATTCCCGCCAAACCTATAACTAGAATGAACTATGTCGAATATTTTCATGACATCATGGACTGACGACGAAAAAAAAATTCACTATGCAAACAGTATTCCACTGGCAATGAGTTCACGAAAAGTCCTCAACCGTTTGCTGTGAGGTTGCTAGCGTTTGCGATACATATACGTTACTCCTTTATAAGCAATGAACGTTTTTTTTTTTTTATTATTCAGATCACTATCGTTTTGACATATAGTAGCATTATTAAAGAAATGATCATTTTGAGGACACAACTTTTCTTTTTCCTTTTTAAATGTTGATACTGCCGCATAATAAAATGCAATAAACCTTTGTTACAAGCAAGGGTGTGTGTGTGTGTGTGTGTGTGTGTGTGTGTGTGTGAGAGAGAGAGAGAGAGAGAGAGAGAGAGAGAGAGAGAATTACACGTGAGGGTCATTGTCGCAGATTACATTCTATCGTCACATTCGTAGTTCTTTAATTAAGTTATTTTGTCATTTTCACTAGTTCTTAAATTAGTTGCTTTAAGAAGCAGTTAGCTGAAAAAAATGAAACGAATACATGAAAAGAAAGAAAGAATGAACAACAAAGTATTATTGTAGATCCGATACTTAGTAAGAGTAAGTTTTAATTGTTAATCACAGTGCTAAAGCCTAATCGTATTTAATATAATGGAAATCAGAGTAACTAGCAAAGCTGTACTACAACAACACTAGTGATGTTGATTGGCTCTAATTTTAAAGATATGATACTGGGTCAGTATACACGACCCGTTACTTGGGAATGGCGGAGGATAAGTGAGTTATAAAGAGAAAAGGGATTTCAATTCAATTTAAACCTTAAATGTCTAAACACATCTTTGGCTCGATCGATAAATAAAACTATGACTGGGTTTGGACAGTACTTGCATTTTAGGCAAAGCATTGAATGATATAATCTGAGCTGGTATTGCGTGATACATGATATGAATTACATCATGTTATTCCCTGAAGTCATAGAGGATGCACAAAACGAAGCTTACATGACTTTGCTAAAAAAAATTGCCCATTACCAACTCTAGATATGATGCAGTGTCGTGGTCTGTTATTTGTCAGTGCTTGCTTTCGCAAAGCGAAACATTTCTGTTTAGCCAACGTGAGTAGAGATGCCTCGTACTTGTGAGAACAATGCATATAACCTTTACTATGTTTGTGGTGAAGTGACTTTTGCATCACAAGAGCGCCGTATCACCACAATGGTTAAGAAAGCATATGACCTTTATTTTGGCTGCAAAATTGGAGATCAGGACAAGAGGTGGGCCCCACATATATGCTGCAAGACTTGTGCAACAAATCTTCGCCAGTGGTGAAAAAAGGAATTCTCTGCGTATTCCAGTGCCAATGATTTGGAGAGATCTAACATATAATATCAGCAATTGTTACTTCTGCACGGTACGTCCAGTTGGGAAAGGTGTATAAGAAAAAGGTAGGCTGTGCATTATCCAAATATTCCATCAGCTGTTGAATCATAGCAGATGGTGTTATCACCCTTGCACATCAAGCTAAGTCTGATGAAAAACTTGTCAAGGCCATGGACAAAACACAAGCATGTTCCAAGTACTCCGCGGAAACTTTCCAAGGTTAAGTGAAGCTAAGATAAAGGAAGTTGCCTTTGTTAGTCCTCAGATTAGTGAACTTCTTCGAGATGATGCATTTGACCGTGTGCTACATGGCAGTTACCAGACGGCATTGAAAGCCTTCCAGTTAGTGGCAACACATTTTCTTGGAAACAAAAAGGCAATCCACTGCATCTAGTTGGTGCAAGACCTCTTCAAGGCATACAATAGCCTTGGATGCAACATGCCATTAAAGATAAAAATTTTCTTTTACACCGATCTGTTACTATTGCTGGATAGGAACATAACATGCTTCATTTAATGAATACAAGAGACAAGCCAAGAGGCGCCAAGTGGACACTGAACAAGGATTAACTATATAATTGTATATACATAATAATATGTTGTATTTGGTACCATAATACCTTTATATATATATATATATATATATATATATATATATATATATATATATATATATATAACCCGTTTGCTGTGTTTTTTTTTATAGTGTTAAACAAAACTGTGAAAGGGACCTTTCTGTTATAGATGAGTAGGACCTAAACTGCAAAAAATACATGTAATATTTCAAACAAAAAATGGATATTCTTTGTATTAAGTGTTGAAACCGGGGTCACACTGGCACACTGAAATATCGGCAGATTTATCAAAGGACCTTAGACAATATATTGAAAGCAATTTCTTAGAAGCCCCATAAACCACCAGTTTCTCCCTGCTGAAATAAAACAAGATATGCTTTGACAAGTTTCTCATGTTTATGTTTCTATTGTTTAGACCCCTGGGCTTAAATTATGTAAAAGAAGCAAGGGAAACTTTCAAGTTTAGTAAAATCAACAAACAATTTAATTATCTAAGTTATAATGTTAATATTTAAGAAACACGTGCAGTATTTTGAATTAAATCCAAATTAATCTTAAATGTCATGTCAGAAGTACAAACGAATAGAATGTTCAGAACAAATTCCACTAGTCTTGACCACTCTGATGTAAAACAGTGATGTAATCCAGCATGTTTTTGAATGAATGCACCATAATTCCAAAATAATATGTTAATCTAATCTCAATGAGCAGTGAGTAATTTAAATACATAACTCCTCTCGAATTATGTCTGAACAAAACTATAAAGGATTCCAATAATATTTTTAACACATGAACGAATTATTTATTTACAAAGTCTATGTATATGCAGATTTCACTTGACGTTATAGAACGTGAAAAATTCCAACGGAAAAACATAGTCTAAATGTAGGACTGACCTAGAAATTTTGCTACATAAACGGGTTGTTTACAACTTATAACACGGTTGAATATTATTTATGTAAACTTGTTATTTACAAATGACCACTATCATATGAATATGATAAAAAGTTATCTTAAAAAACACGGACATCAATCATCAATCTTCTAGCAAAATACTAAATTTCCATAGCTTTAATCCTTGTTGAAATAAAATTGAAAGTTTCATAGATGTTGTGAAACATCAGCCCGTTTGGAGATATAATTTATAAACCATGTCTAGTGCGTGAATCATTACGTCTGAAACCTAACATATTTTTGGGCATTTAATACAAAATATAATTATTGTACATGCTACGTTTTAAGTATGTCTGCTATTATTTTCGATTATTTTTCGTAACTATTAACAAATTAAAAAAATCAGTTTTGATCTCTGGAAGAATTTGGAAAAGAAATACCTGTAGCAAGAACATACCTTTTTCGCCTTCCTGTAATAAAATAATAAAAAATATGTTGGTGATTTGTGAATAAAAAGATAACAGAATCAATTAGTAATTTCATTAAAATCCATTGAGACTAATCTGGAAGGTAACAACATATAGGGTGCACACGAGGAAAGAATGATGTGCCTAGAAAGCAGAATCACACCCATTCTATGGTTAATCAGAAGTTATATTCTAAACAGATCAACCCAACGTTATAAATATTCGCTATCAATAATAAAACAAAATTCCAATATAAACTTGGCGAAATTGAAGATGAGTCTGTTTTCGAACAGACAGCGATTATAAAATATTATGCAAGACCAGGAAAATCTCCAAAGCATATACAAGTTGACCTGGATACTGTTTATGTACTTTAAGTACGTGCTAAATCTTGGATCAGAACATGAATGAGAAAGGAGACTATTAAAGATGTTATGAAGAAAGACAGGCGAAAACGTATTTTCCAAACCAAATAGCTAATTTTGAGGAAGTAAAGGTAACTGTCCGAATTTGTGGCCGTTTGTTGACTTGCATGCTTGATTTAGAACACATGGATTTCAGGGTAAAAATCTGCAGGGAACGGTTAGACATGCACAAGGTAGAATGCTATATTTTCTTAAATAAAATAGTATCATTACATGCAAGGAAACGTTTGCACACTTCCTAGAATCTGAGCGAATCGCGACTACTAATTGGAATCAAAGTCAGGATCTACGTCAACATTAGTTGTTTACGAAAGAATAATTCTGGTCAACCGATTTTCAGGAAAAATTATTATCTTAAGTGAGTATATTTACATTGCAATAGCATGTGATGAAAAATAATATTTAAAACTTGCCCAAATTAATGTGCTCTTTACAGATCGACATAAATTTGCACTCTTACACAATCACAGCTTCCAGATTAATCCAAGCGTGTTTGAAGGAGTTTGACATCGACAGGCATTTTTGTGGCGGACTGCTGTGGTCGCAAGTTATACTATGTTCATACTGGATAGAAATAGAAGACACTACCTTCATAACTTATCTCATCAATTAATTGGTGCTAATTTTAATTACATTAAATTCATAATTTAGTATAACGAATATGCTTTGGCATTATTTCTATCAATTTCATGATAGATGTCGTATTAAGAGTATAAAATTGACATCAAAACTATTCAAGATCAACAAATTAAACAAATTATATTTATTTAATTGAGCTGAAACTAATGCAATGAGGAGACAGCAGAGAACCATTTGCTTTTAATTTCTGCAGCTATGGCTACAAATTGGCAATTTTCCGTAACTTTGTCCTTCGTAAATATACTAGCCAGGACATCGCTATGTATGCGGCATAGCATATTTGTCCAAGTTCTATAAAAATAGCGCAACAGCGCATACCAAACAATGCCTTTTCCAAGATGTCACTCAACACAAACACGAAATTCTAAATGGTTGCAATAGGCATGATTATGTTATTCCAGGTATGTTTACGACTTGCCAAACATAGAATTTGAATGGGAAAAAGTCGATCTGCACAGGTCGTAGAATAGACACTTTTGATCACAGTACTTCAAGACCCACCTAATGTCAAATCTGCTTTTGAGCACTGTTGATTTACTTTTGCCAAATATTTTCTCTATTTTGCTGCTGAGACTATTTCCGTCAGAACACAATAGGTAGCGGCATCATAAGCTGGAGAGGCGGTTGACTATATATTGTTTATACCGTCAATTAGTAATGGCGTAAAAAAGGGAAATACGGAGATCAAGGAATGATGCAGCTATATTGAAGACGATTGGAGACAGTCGTCCTGTCTCGCCGTTTCCCGCCAAGGCTTAATACATCTAATGTTACATATCTTTGTTAATTGCCTTGGAAATGCTAGTCATAAACTCCCACGCATGATCATTGTCCAAATTGCCGACAGGGTGAAAAAACAATCAATCATCAAAGACGTTAGCACCATATTCAGCACTGATGAGGAGGCAGAAATGGAAAGCACCCTAAACCACTTCATAAAAGGCATCAATGCACAATTACAGGCGTCATGCACTTGTCCAAGATTGTCAACTCAGTACTATAAGTGTCACAGTGTGTGCGGTACATACGTGGGTAGAACGATGCTTGGTTTATCGAGAAGAACCCCTCCGAATCCTCTAATTTGCCCGATTGATAATCGGATATATCTTTATATTCGCCAAATGCTGTAATAGATGCTCATACCTTTATCAGTCATAAGCTCATATTCCTGGTACATTTCTTCTGCAGCAGCATTATAGCTGAAACTGTATAATCCATGGTGGGATAGGAGTACGTTATGTGACTGATGTTGTTCCCACACTCTCTATGAGTGTTAATCTCAAAATGAACTATTCCAAATGTGGCCCAATATCTTGTTAACATATATGGTGTAAATAACAGGACTGTGTATTATTTGCTATCTCAAATCTCATTTTATTATATCTGATATAGACAAAGAAAACAAGTCTTGCCCATAAGCTCCCCTTGCCATGTCTAGGTGTTGCTAGATTTTAAGCTGAACGACATACCATCGAGGATGCTAGAGCGGTGGGAGTTTCTTTAAATGATGTGATCGGGTCATTGTTCTCAGAGAAACATAATGTACTTAAAATTTGCTTTCTCCTTTAGTAACGTTCCCCGATCACATACATGTCAGAAAAATAATTAACAGGAGGGAATGTTGAACATCAAACCCTATCTCGAGAATTCATTTAGGGATTAACAGCTAGATTACCTATGCGAACAATAAACCCTTTTCCTAATTTAGACAAAACCAGCACAGCCTATATCAGATAACCTATAACTTCAGTAACCGCTTAAGACGTTGATTATCGAAATCATTTTACCGACAGATTTTCGCTGACGAATCCAGCAAAGCCAATAAGCTGTGTTGAACCGGGTCTAGTTATCATTTGGGACACCACCACATGACTCAGATTTATGGCATTTCTCAGCGAACGGCTTCCATTAAATATCGAATGGAAATATTATGTTTTGATATCATGTGGTGAAATAGCCATGATGTGATTACATTTTTGAGATCTCAGAGTACGCCAACTGATAGCCCACTTCAGACACGTAGAAAGGGCTCGAGGGTTGGATGATATCCACTTTACTACTTACACTTGCCACAACTTGCCTCTCTTCGCTTAAGGTATTGCACGAAGGCACAAAAAGGGCCTTGGATGGCCACTGCCCTCGATGTATCAGAAATAAAAGAAGCATACGAAGACTTGATTGTAGACTGGCAGTACCTATTGTAGGTTAAAAACTCTATTTTGTCGATGAGTACCACAAAACCACCTGATATGAACTGAAGATAGTTTGGGTTAATGAAAAGGGCATGTAACTCGCTTACCCTGCATGCTGTTGCTACATTTATCAGGAAACCTATTTTTTTTAGGCTAGTACCTTCAGCGATGTGAGGACTAAAGTCTTGAATTTATCCTAATTGAGGCATATTCAAAGCCAGCACAGATTCCATTTTGGTAACAGTGGGATGAATTTCCATAGCTTCAGATTCAATCTGGAATACAGGTCCGATATATCTTTATCCTGACTCATTGATTTTATCATGATGCCATAGTGAACTTTTTGTTCATGGAACTTTTGCTTTGGCTGGTAACTGTTTTTTTCACCGTAGAACCCGATAAAGTAGAAGCCAGTTGACGAGGCACTCAAATAGACCATGTTATTGAGATGAAACCAGTCTCGTAAAAGAACCAACTTTCTTCTCATTCATCTTCAGAACATATATCTTGCTTGTTCAAGAGAACTTTCCACATTCAAAGGTTAAAATTTATTTTCTCTCACAAGCAAGGTTGTCCAGATAAGAGCCAGGCGTGGAATAAACGGTTCACGCAGAGGTGGACCGCCTTTTATTATAAAAGATTCGATTTTATCGATTTTATGCAGATCTATCGCTCTTTCAAGTCGATATACGGACCAGGACTTGTCGAATCTGAGAGGCGCTATCAGACTAATCTTGCAGTTAGGACCCTTCAACGTCTGGATTATTTTCGGTACTAAGATAATGGGAGTGTAGGCGAAAACCAACAACTGCTCCCAACGGATTGACAATTCATTCACAGGTCATGCTCGTTGATTCAGAACTGGAGAGACGAAGGTGGTAACTAATTATTCCACCATGTCGCAAATCGGATAGAGCATCGGACGCCACAGATTTGCACAGATGAACTACTGATTGATGGAAAAATGAGTATGGTCATCCACAAAAGATTTTGTTTTTACATTACGTCTATTCATAAAAGCCTATGTAGCACCAACTTCATTCGGAACCATTCTCACATGATTTAAAAATATCATCTAAGCCTATGCCAATTTCAAAAACTTCATACGGTATCTGTAATTCATAAATACATTGGACATGGCGTTAAAGCCAGTCGTATTCCCAATGAGCATTATGTCATTACTCACACAGAAGTATTATTCTTAACCAAACTGCAGTTTCCGAAAATACATTTTTGTTTTATATTGAAATTTAAAAATTATACTTCAGATACAATTATATAAAATGCACTTATATATTAAGACATGTCCTAAAAAGAAGAGTAAAAGCTGAGTGACAATATGTTCATTCACCAATCTGTCCTCATCAGTTTGTCCTTGTATTGTCCGAGTGCTTCTCTGAGAGAGAGAGAGAGAGAGAGAGAGAGAGAGAGAGAGAGAGAGAGAGAGAGAGGAGAGAACTCAGTTTATTATTGTACAATGATTAGATGCTTCATAACTTTTATCTTTGATTATCAAAATAGGTTTACCAACAAATAAACAACAGCGGGAGGTGGTGGTGCTTTATATATATATATATATATATATATATATATATATATATATATATATATATATATATATATATATATATATATATATATATATAGTGAGAGCGAGAGAGAGAGAGATGATTACGAAGTATATCACGTTACAAACACGTGAGATGTGTCATCGTATTTCAATTTATTCTTAACACCCGCCACACACACACACACACACACACACACACACACACATATATATATATATATATATATATATATATATATATATATATATATATATATATATATATATATATATATATATGTGTGTGTGTGTGTGTGTGTGTGTGTGTGTGTGTGTGTGTGTGGTGTGTGTGTGTGTGTGTGAGTGTGTGTGTTCTGATCTTTTGACATCAGGTTCACCAGATTAAAATGTTCTCAACAGTTTGCAACATCCAGTTAACATGTCTCCAGTAACTTAAAAATTTATTTGAGATCTGAATAATATTGTTAAATTATTTTACAAATGTATATGATTTCTGAATCATTATTGTTAAATTATGTTACAAATTTTAACGATTTCTGAATAATCTTGTTTAATTATATTACAAAATTATATGACTTCTGAATAATCTTGTTTAATTATATTACAAATTTCTGTGATATCTGAATAACCTTGTTAAGTTATAATTCAAATTAATATGATTTCTGAATTATCTTGATAAATTATATTACACATTTTAATGATTTCTAAATAATCTTGTTTAATTCTACTACAAATTTATATGATTTCTCAATAATATTATTCAATTATATTACACATTTATATGATTTCTGAATTATCTTGATAAATTATATTACACATTTATATGATTTCTGAATAATATTATTTCTGAATAATTTTGTTAAGTTACATTAGAAATTGTAATGATTTCTGAATCATATTGTTAAATTATATTACAAATTATATGATTTCTGAATACTCTTGTTTAATTATATTACAAATTTATATGATTGTTAATCTTGTTAAGATATATTAAATTTTTTTATGATTTCTGAATAATATTGTCAAATTATATTACAAATGGTAGTGATTTCTGAATAATCTTGTTTCTTAATATTACAAATGATGTGATGTCTTAATACGTATGTGAAATTATATTGCAAATTTAAATAATTTCTGAATAATCCTGTGAAATTATATTGGCAAATTTATGATTTCTGAATAATATTATGTAATTATATCGCGACATTTATCACTCTCACCGCAATGGGTCCTCGTTAAGCATTGTGTAAGGTCATCTTATTTGTTATTTATTCATTTAATCACTGTGATAATCATCAACAATTGTATCGATGAGAGAACGATATACGTTGATATCCATAATACCGCCTGTAAATAATAGTTGAGAAATATCAAATGCTTCATTAATGATTTTTGGAGAATTATTACCGGCTCGTTTTCCTCCAGTCAGAATTTCTAATCGATCAACATCGGCAAGGATATTGTTAGAACAATGACCACTACATGAGTAACAAAATGGCTCCCTGTGGCGCTGGGGCAGGCATTCTTTTTGTTGCTGCACCTATAACACTGCTCAAATCTTCCACTGTTTCTTCATCTTCTATATCTCATATTGTTTTTGGGTTTTAAAAGTTCGTCTTTTGTATCAAATTTTTCCACGGCAATTTTTTATAACTTATCCACATATTAAATACTTTTTATGAAATCAATGCCATTCTTGGTGAATTTATTAATCATTTCAACTACTCCTGCTTGTTCTGATATACGACATTTTAGATCTCATATTTCAACACAGGCTTATTCAACACCTTCGAGTAATTCTTTTTCCCTGCTAGGTGATCGAGCAGTTGCTATTTCACCTGGAAGTATTCATAAAATTCTTTTTGTTTGTTTAGTTCTTTCTGCTATTTTGCCAGTTGCAATGGCAGTTTATTCTAATGTAGGACAAAGACCATCAGCAGCTTCTCCAACTCTTTCAGTAACCTTTGTAACCGTTTTAGATAATTGTTTAGAATCCTCTACAAATTCTCTCTGGAACTCCTGACGTTCTTGTAATTTTTGTCTGACAGAATCTCAAACTGGAAGAAATTTCTTATTATTGTTATTGTCGCTCTCGAGCTAATCTAGTTGCATACGATTCCATAGCTGGTGTCATAATATTGATATATAATAATGATTTAATTACAGTAGCAGGGAGGGTGCGACCTTGATGAAACGTCAAGTGGGTAAACAAAACATAAAAATTTGACAAAACACTAACGACTGATATAGTAACAAAATAAACTAAACCAATTAGAGAAACTTTAGGTCAGTTAGAGGCTTCGGTTTGGCGTTATTAAGCTTTTATTTTTCGTTTTCGTTGGAAGCTTAATTGTTTTCAAAAAGACGTTCCAGTTAAAGGTATGTTCACCCTCCCTGCTGCTTTTCGGTCGGGGTTAGAACGCGCTGCCTCACGTATCCGAGGTGGACGCCCTTACTGTTTATCAACTGGAGCTGTCACAAAAATATATCAAACAGTAAAAAAAAATTATACATGAAGAATATGAGAAAAACGTAAAAGTCATTAGATAGTACTTTTCCTGCTGGGTTGATTATTATTTTTTTTTTATTAATTCTTTCTTTCTTCTTCTTTATTTGGGCATTTACAAACAACACATTTTTCTAAGCACTGGTGTATGTATGGTCCCGAAACGTGATGTATTGAGTCACCTTTGTCACTAACATTAGCATCCATAACAAGTACATTGCTGTTGTAATGACCTACTGCTTTCGCTCAAGTCGCGGTGCAAATGAAATATAGCATAGATATTTTTTTTTAAAAAATCATCTTTAATTGGGATTGAATGTACAGTACCAGATCAGTTTCGTGCTATTTCTCTCACGACATCATTTAGTATTTTCTGAAGTATCAGTGCTATTTCGTACTGGTTAAATGTGATTCATTTGTTCGTGATAACGTGGTATACAGTGCTATTAGGACAGAATTTGTAGTAAAAGTAATAAGATTGACATTTTCTCTAATTGTATTAAAGTAAGTTTTCTACTTAAATATATTAAGATTACTTTCATTTATTTCTATATCACAACTATATACTATTTTAATAAAAGTGTACCCTAACAAGCAAAGATAAAATTCGCTTGCATTGTACATTACTCTTTGTAAGCCACATAGATTACATTCGTGGAATTCCAATTTAGTGACTACATTTGAAAACTGAGGAAACTTTCTGTCGAATGACGTAAAAACAACATGGACGTTCTTGTGTAATAGGGATGAGAGCATCTTTCTGGCTAGGATGTAGTATACACGGTATATCCAGGGGTAGCCATATTTGGTTGTGTGGATGTGCCAGGATTACACATAAATAGCGGTGCAGATTGCATACTGTCAATTTCTTCATTCTGAAGTTAGAAATACTCGCCTCTCTTATTACAAATTCCGTACCTCATTCTCCATACGTAGCTGTACTTCGTTATTGTAGTGACACCTCTTTTAAGGAAATTCTTCTTCTTATTCTTCTTCTTCTTCTTCTTCTTCTTCTCTCTCTCTCTCTCTCTCTCTCTCTCTCTCTCTCTCTCTCTCTCTCTCTCTCATTATGGCATTCGAAAATTAGCACGACCAAGATTTATAACACCCATCTCACAAAACCATTACCATAAAAGTTATCATACAAATGTTTATAAAATGATTTAACCCGCTAAAAACGGCGCATGATAGCTTCTTATAGCAAACTTGATAATGTGTCGTTCTTTGCTGATTCAATGTTACCGAGGCTATATTTAGTGTGGGCGTCAAGGAGCGCATTTTAAAGTATATTTTATGAGAACAAAGCTACATATTTCATCAGAACAAACTACATATGGTACATTAGCACTACATTTTGTAGAAGTTTTTCAGATCCCAAATATTTTTAATTTATATGTTGCAAATATGCTTTAAATTCTTAAAATATTAATACTATTGAGTAACTATTGACATTATGTACTTTTGTAAAGTCTTTCTACTTTTCCATATTACCTTTGCCTTGAGCAAAGTCAGTTATAACGTTCCATATATTTAGCACACAATCTGTGTAATAGATGTTAAGTTTTTAGAATATTCTGTACACATATGGAAGTGCGCAGGCCCAGTTTGATTGGAGAAAGTAATTTTCTAACAGAGTGAGGTCAGACATATATAGGATTAAACTAATTGCTTTGTTTTTTTTCTTCAATTGTTGACATCGTGTCACGTGTACCGTACAATGTGTGTGTGTTTGGGTGTGTGTGTTTGTGCAAATATGACAATATTGTCTGCACACTAAGCATAATGCATTCATTGTAATACAAGCACAGCAACTTATCAAAGAACCATAAAAACAAAAGTCCTAAAAGTTTATAATTAAAGAAATTCACATTGCAGGAGATGCGATAATTTTGGAAAGTGGTATAATGTTGAATTATATAATCTTTGTATAATGGTTGCAGTGTGCAACATTAGTTAATAGGGATTTGCCTATTTGTGTATACTTTGTAGGAATATCATGCGTAAGGATATATCAATGCAATATGTGCATCTCTGTGTACACTTTGTACAGTCTGAGTCTGTCTGTCTCTCTCTACACACACACACACACACACACACACACACACACACACACACATATATATATATATATATATATATATATATATATATATATATATATATATATATATATATTCACCGTGTACACATTTCAAGGAGAATGTGTATTTCGATGGGCACAAATGCGTGACCAAATACAGTAATGGATTATCTGATGATATAATGTTTAGTGTGAGTTTACATAGCTAGGAGAATATGCTATGCTAATGTTCTTGTTTGTTAATACAGGAAGCTTTTTGGAACCAGAGGGAATTACCAAAGTCTAGTTGGTCCGAGTCTCTGGGAGACAAAAGAGAAGTACGAACGGAGGGAGGAGTCAGAAGGAAGATATTAGGGACCGCAGGGAGGTATCCTAGTGCAGTTGATCCGAGTCTTTGGGAGACAAAAGAAAAGGAAGAATGGATGGGAGTTGGATTAACAGTCAAGAAAGATCATACAGATGATGAAATAGGCCTTCACTTGGTCGAGTGAAAAACGAGTGATAGGGTTATAATTGAAATTTTTTTGAGAGATTACTGTTATTGAATTATATTAAATTGTTGTTATTTGAATTTCACATTTTTTGTATTCATTAACTTAACTGTCGGTACCTCTGACATGGGTCGGAGCTGTGCATCTCTCTATCACTACTTCAATTTCTGACGAAAACGAGCCAGGGTGGGTCTTCTGTAATAATTTAAATAATATTGGAGTACCCCACCCCAACCTAAATAAATGCCAACCTCTACAGTATCAATCAGAAATAGCGAGTCCATTCTTCTTGCAATGGGTGAATGTTATAAGATATAATGAATACTGATCAGTCTTACAAGAAACATGATACCTAAACGTTGAGCCAAATTGAGACTTGGAAGTGATCGTATGAGACTAAAATGTTTTTGTACAGAAATACTGCTGAGAGGAAGACTTACTGACAAAATAAACTTTTGTAATGGAATAATTGTGAACTGTACGAGCAGTATTTTCTACCTTTGTTTGTTCATCAGAGTAGGTTTTAATGTTACTATGGATGCAATTTTCGTCAATTAATATTATGAGTCTGGAGCTATCATAGTCTTGACCAACTTTCTTGGATGAGCAGCACCTATCAAATAATTGTTCTTTCATTTTCTTGCTAATTCGACATGGGTCTGTCCTTTTTATTTTTTCTTTGTTTTTAGACTAGTTCCTAAATATTTGTCTATATGTTTAAGGTACCGGCTAAAACCCCTTTATGATACACTATCTTAGCCATCTGAAATGTTCAGCTATTTTGTCCAAATCAAGAAAATATTTATCTACTTGTTTTTCTATAGAAGAGGGTACTTGCCTAAAATTTCTGGTAACATCCAAGACTGGATTTGTATGTAACAGGGTGGGGTATTTTTCACTTGCTGCTTGTAATCAATTTAAGCTAAATTGATATTCCTTTTGACCTTTTGTCTTTCACTCGTTTATATTCACATTTCTTCTTTTTCTCTCTGCATTTGCATGTGAAATAGCCGATCTTCTCTCTATTTCTCTGCTCTCTCCCCTTTCCTTATGGTCTCTTCATTCTCTATTTGCACTAATCTCTGGTATAAATCGTTCTGTAACTGCATTTGTCTTTCTGATCTTTTTTGAATTGCAGTCATTTCACTCTTCCTTTCTAAGGCTGCAAGTTTCTTAACTCTATTTCCATCTATTTGTTTTGAATTTCAATTATATTATCCTCAAGTGAGAGCCAGATAGAGACTTACTAAGTAAACTCAAAGAAATTTTATCCAAAACTTCCTTTCCACCAAATGTTGGACCAAAATTGTTTATGTTTCATGTTTCGTCAAAGAAGCCTTTGTCTCAGATAGATCATATTGCCTGGAGATCTGGAGCAGTTCATCCTTTTTATTGGATTCCAACTGTTCCAATGTAGAATTTAAAAATAAGTTCTCCAGTATATGTGACATTGTGGAAGCTTGTTTTTTTCAGTATATATTTCTAAAATATGTGAGCTCAAAATACCAGGGACTTAAATGATTCCAAAACAAAACGAATTTAAATATCTGTTTTCTAAATTGTTTTAGAGAAATTTGTATAATGATTGTCCAATTGTATGTTATGAATCTATGGTCATAAACTAAGTACATGTAACAAAAAAGAGCAAAATCCATTAAGTTTTGTAAAATTTAACAAGCAATGTATTTCCCTACAAACAAGGTGAACATTTAAAACGAAAGTACAGTATTATGAACTAAATCCCAAATCTTCCAAGTATTTTCAACACAACTGCAAAGTAAACAGAATTCCAATTAAATTGCAATGGCAATTAAAACATGTTTGAACACTGAATATGTTGATGTGCATATAGTCTTGACATGTGTTAATGTGCCAGTGCCCTGGAACATGGCCATGTGCCAACAGTCGTTTGATATATCAGATCAGTAATATAATAGAAAGCCTACATAAATGCTAACCACTAGGCCACCGGGGCGGTCATAAGATACTTGTCCTAATATTTAATCTATACTCATAGAGAAGTATCAGGGTATGTAGTATGCTGTCTATAAAATCGATGTCTAGTCATGTACACCATTAACTTTATTTTGAATTTAGGTAAATTACAAAATACAATTATACATAACATAAAATCAATAATAAAAGACAACAAATAGTACAAATAAAATATATATAGCACATTATGCCCTCTGACTTAATCATAATAAAGAATACATATATTGGAACCTTTAAATACTCGCAATCTGAAAAAAAATTTGATTTAACCTCTGAATCATCACAATCTGGAAACAATTTGATGTAACCTTTAAAGAAATTTTTTTTTCTTCATGCAATTAAATCTGTATTATTCTAATGCCTAAGCTTTGGACTTTTCAGTTGATGCAATATGCTCGGGTTTATAATATAATGTAAAAGATAATGCTTTGTAACACAGCTGAAGGCTACAAATGAATTATACCTTACAGAACGAAGGAAAAAGTTTGCCACATCAAATGTTATTATCAGGACAGTTCAAAGAAGCTCTAACCAGTCGTCAACCACATTGGAAGACATATATATGGTCTCTAATTTTTTGAGTATATATAAGGAAGTATTTCACGAGTGAATAGGAAACATTGTTTCGTCACTAGTATAAGTCATGAGTGACAATATAAAATATTGTCATTTTACTAAAAACAAGATAATCAATGCCTTATTTATTTTAACATTTAAAAACACGGTTATGATTGTGATAAGAGTTAAAATTGCGAGTTAGGAAGTAGCGTTGTTATTATTATTTTAGTCAAGAAATTTCCTAAAAATGTGCCATTTGTTGTAGAACATAACATGTATTGAATAGCAGCAGGCCATGAAAGTACAGTCACTGAAAATATGCAAGATTATTGTGGAAATTTAATTACAAAATGTTAACACTACAATTGTATGCTATGTCCAGGTATTTTTCCTGTCAAATAGGTATGAAAAGTTATGGGACAAGGTTTTGCCTTAAGTTCTATATTCTATTTCTTTATGATCTTATTGACGAACTACGTACAAAATGCCCTCATACCTTTCTTGTAAATGAAAACATAAATTTTGTATGCCAAGAATCTTGCAAATAGCGTCGAAATGTTGATTTTATTAGAGAAACAAACATACTTTTTGGAATCAATTTTTTTCAAAATATCAGTACGAACATCAATGCAGGCTGAAATAGCTAACATAAATGGTGGAATATTGAGAAAGAACAACTTATAGTATTTTAGGGATTTATTTACTGAATGTTTTCATTTGTATAACTAAGGGGAGGGGGGATTGTTTTATTAATAACTTTATATTGTGCTAACAATACAGTGCTCAGACTTATAGATTTAGTCGATTCAATTCAAGACAGAAGTGGAGCAGCTTCAATAGTTCTGGTGTTTGACAGCAATTTTGGAATCTTTTAGGTTCTGAAATATATATATATATTGCAGGAGACGGTGAACTCTGTGAAATTTTCTCCGGATACACTTTCTTTTGGAGTGGCAGAGGAAGTGTAGAGCACCGTGAAGCTGGTGTTGGCTTTGCAGTGAAGACAACACTGATTGTCAAATTGGCTGGACCTCCCAAAGGAGTAAATGACAGACTCGTGACCATGAAATGCCCCCTCTTGTCTGGAAGAAAGCACCTTATCATCATCAGCTGCTATGATCCAACCATGGCTAACATAGATGAAGTGAAGGTCACATTATATAAGGATCTTTACACCATCATTGCTGATGTTCCAATGGCAGATAAGCTTGTCAGCCTTGGCGATTTTAATACAAAAGTAGACTGTGATCATGTTGCCTGGGATGGAGTGCTAGGAAAGCACTGAGTGAGTCACTGTAATAGCAATGGTCTCCTTTTGCTTCAGACTTGCGCAGAGCATGTACTGTTGATCACCAATACTGTCTTCTGCCTCCCTACCCATAACCAGAGATCAAAGATGAACCCAGCCTCTAAGTACTGGCACCTTATCAACTACATCATTGTCAGGAAGAGGGACAGGCAGGATGTGCATGTGACCAAGTCCTTGTGCATCGCTGTCTGCTGGACATAGCATCACCTCATCATTACAAAGGTGAGCATCCGCATTCAGCCTAAAAGATGCCAAGAGTGAGAAAACGCTCCTCAACAACTGAATATCACCAAGCTGAAATGCACCAGTACCAAATAGTCTCTCATGGATGCCCTGGAAGAATGTCTGAAATCCACACATCTAGGCAATCAGAATTTGGAGACCGACTGGGCATCATTGAGAGTGCTGGTCTACAGCACAGCTTTGGAAATCCTAGGACCCTCAACCAGAAAACATCAAGACTGGTTTGATGAGATCAAGCAGTTACTCGATTAGAAACACTGCCTCCTTCAAGCCTTCCTTAACAGCCCAAAGTCCACCTCTAGAAAAGATGCGTACAACAACATATGAAGAACTGTACAGCAGAAGCTCCGCCAGATGTAAGACACATGGATGAGCAACAAAACTGATGAGATACATGCTACACAGTCCAGCATGACATGACGAGCAATGCCCTGAAAAAAGTGTATGGACCTACATCCTCTGGATCATCCCCCCTTCTCAGCGCAGATGGGAACACTCTAATTACTAACAAAGAGAGGATTCTTCAAAGATGGAATGAACACTTTGACAGCATCCTGAATCGCCCTTTATCCATCAATTATCAAGCCATCAGTCATCACCCCATGAACCCATCCACGAAACACTGGATAACCCCCCAACCTTGATAGAGACACAGAAAGCGATACGTCTGCCCTCCAGTGGCAAATCAAATGGTTGAGACTCCATCCCAGCTGAAGTCACACAGCCCTGATAGACGGGCTCCACCAGCTGTTTTTACTGATGTAGCAGCAAGAGATGATCCCCCAGGAACTCAAAGGCGCTTCCATAATCCACTTGTATAAGTGCAAAGGAAACCACCAGGCCTGTGACAACCAGCGAGGTGTATCCTTACTTTCGATTACAGGAAAGATATTCTCCAGAATCCTACTGAACCGCCTCACTACACAGCTTGACCTGGGACTACTGCCAAAATGCCAGTGTAGATTACAAAAAAAATGTGGAACCAATGACATGGTGTTTGCTCCTTTTCTCCAAATACGTCGACATGACAAAGGCCTTTATACTGTCAGCTGATAAGGCTTGTGGAAGGTAATGGCCAAAGTATGGATGCCCAAGAAAATGTATATCCACGATGTAGCATTTCTGCGATGGCATGTAGGCATGAGTCCAGGACAATGGAGAGACATCTAAGCCATTCCCAGTAACAAATGGAGTCAAGCATGGTTGTGTTCTGGCACGGACACTGTTCAGTCTATTGTTCTCCACCATGCTGACTAATGCTATCAGAGATGGAGAGGTTGGAGTCATCAGGTACCATACAGATGGAAAACAATTTAATCCCAGGAGGCTTCACGTGAAAACCAAAGTCATGACAGACACCATCAGGGATTTCTTTTTTGCTGATGACTGCACCCTCATTGCTGGCTCAGACACAAACCTGCAATGTAGCACTGACAGGTTCTCCAGCTCATGCACAAGATTTGATCTCACCATCAGTACCAAAAAGACTGAAGTCCTGCATCAGTCGGCCCCTGGAAAGCATTATATTGAGACCAAAATCCCTGTCAATGGCCAAAAACTCAACGTAGTGAACTGCTTAACCTACCTTGGCAGTGAACTGTCACAGAGCGTCACTATTAATGACGAGGTGAACCTTCACATTGTCAGAGCCTGCGCAACTTTTGGCAGATTGTATGCCAATGTCTGGAATAGAAGAGGCATCAACATCTGGACCAAACTAAAGGTCTAAAGGGTAGTAGTGCTCCCCACACTACTTTATGCATGTGAAATGTGGACAGTGTACCAACGCCACACCAGGAAACTGAACCACCTTCACACCACAAGTCTCAGAAAAATCCTCAACATCAAGTGGCAGGACAAGGTTCCAGACAATTAGGTACTCGCCCAAGCAGGTCTCCCCATCATCCATACCATCCTGATGCAGTGCCAGCTGTATTCTATTCTGTATCTCTGCTCAGATATCTGTTATTCCTTCCCTTAATTTTGTATTTTATTGTTTACTCGATCCAGACATAATCACTGTGTTCGATCATCTCTTAGATAATGTTAACCTAAAACATTAAAGCGTGTTGGATATTGCACATCTTCGCTATTTCGGGACAATATGGTGTCTTATGACTGGTATATAAAAATCCAATATAAAAGTTAGAGTACCAATATGTTTGACTCCACAGAATCTGGACACTGGCAATTAAAACAGCAAAGCAGAAGTTTAATAAGTCACAGTGACAGAGATGGAATTCATTAAAGAATAATGTGTATATGTTAGAGCATGATAGATCTAAAATAGTATTTTAATAATAAAAATATTTTATTTTAAACTTTATTACTGGTATGTCATAATTATATTATGTTACTGATTTAGCATCATGTAATGAAACAATTTCGGTTAGATCAACATCTTATTAACACGTACATACATAAAAATGCTTTGTAAAATTAAATCAGTTCCCAAAAATATATCTAAATATAAGATGTAAATTCTAATATGTAATCTTGAACAATGATACAAATTTCCATTAATCTAAGAGTATGTATTGCTTTTAAAATTTACAAACAGGACTCTCGATTGATATGGATCACTCAGTCAGGCATGATTCTGGCTGAACAGGACTCTCACCTGATGTGGAATCGCATCACAATTAGTATTTCCAGTTCAATTTCTGGCAAGTACTTTAAAACTTCTAGAATGTGATGCACTCTAACATAACATATCTGTACAAGTTATGATTGTTTTGGTTTCTAGTTATTATGCAAACCTTGTCATAAATGAATCTCGACAGCAACAGCAAAAATAGAAAACATAAAAATACACGTCTAAAAATTACACATTTAAAATATAACATTATGTATATTTATCTATAAAATTTTCTTTCCTGACTTTTGAGGCTGAGAGTAATGCCAGAGGTTCAGTCAGGAGACATCACCTGACCCTCATATGTATGAGCTCCAACATATGGGACTGTATGATACATATCTGGCTATGTTTTCTGAGCTACTATGGTAGACCTGGGGATCCATTTATTTCCTATCAAATCAAGAGTACTGACAATCAGCGATCATTGAGGCTTTCTTATGCTTGCTATGTTTCTTGGCTGTGGTTATGTCTTTTGCCTTCTTTGCTCTGATTGAGGAATGTCTCTTGTTCAGTTCAGGCTGAAATTTGAATTATGGGATAATGTATTGATTAGTAGATAATATTGACTAATGTAAAAATTGTAGTGTTATTGTACAACCAGCTCTATCTAGTAGACCCCCTTACAAAAGACACATCTCCTTACTGGTAATTTAATAATTTTTTATCATCATTTAATCAACTTACAGTATTTAGCCTTTATTAAAAGGACAGGTATCCTTCAATTTCAATTATAAGCAGATTTCATTGTACATAATTAATATTCAACATTTAGACAACAAACTGAATTATCCAATATATATATATATATATATATATATATATATATATATATATATATATATATCTAAACTTGGAGATACCATGAAACATGTGCTGAGGGACCAATCTCTTCCACTAACAAAATGGGATTAAACAACACTGGTGTTCTCTTATTTGAGTTATTTACATTACATAATCTGACCATGCTTTGCATATTGAGGATTCTCTCAACCTAGTATCCAAACCAGAAGAGTGTGATAAAAGTATACTGAAATAAAAGGGAAGTTGCAAATAAAATATAATTAAACACTGAATTTTATCTAAAATGTAGGCTAATGTTGGTTATGGCAAGCACACCTGGACCCCAATTATCGCGTTATAGCGGGGTACCACTGTATTACCCAGTGTTTCCCAAGCATCTTTGAATTACTCTTGGTTTTTTATATATAAATGAATGACCAACTGTGCTAAAAAAGTTTCTTCCTCATTTTGATTAAGCTGACACTTCCTTGAATCCTTGCAATGTAACTTTTTTTCAGCATAATGAAACAATTATGACTTAGGTACACAATGTGTTACATGACTTCAAATTCAAATTGTACAAAGAATATGAAGCACATAAAATATAAATATCTTTAATACATTTTTCTTATTAGGCAATTATGGAAAACATATAATCATATCTATTTCCATTGGTATCATTAATGTAACTTATGCGAGATGATCAATATGAAATGGGGAATCAGAAATTAAATTTTCTTTGTTGTTATAAGTACATGTAATGACTTTTTTTTTATTTCAATGCAAAAGTCAAAGCATAGATTGTGCAGTTATATTACATTGTAAAAGAATAGATGTAAATATATATTTATTTTTATGTATAAACACAGTTCGTCTTGAAAGCAGAAACTGTTTTACAATAGTTCATTAGTTTAAACTTAGCACTATCAATAAGGGTTAAATAATTGATTTGTACTGGCATCCATGATTTTAAACCAAATCAGACACATTAAACATTTTCTGTAGCAAAATGTTCCTATTAACCAAAATTTCATGGAATAATTTGTTCTCCATCCCTGAAAAATTATAGAAGCATAAAAATAGGTCATTGTGATCTACTTTGGATCATATTGAAAGAACAAAATACAAAATGTTGTGACCTACCTTTTATCATAATAAAAGAGCTAAGTGCAAAAAGCTGTGATATACTTTTTATCGTAATGAAAGCCACTATGACCTTTAGCTTGTGGAGAGTAGTACCCTCTGAAACAAATACATACAAGTTTCATACCAGTTTGTGCAATAGCATCCAAAAATTATGCTAAAAGTGACAAGGTTACCATGAACACTACATTATATGCTTATCTAGTACATACTAGTCTTATGTGTAGGCATTAGATGGCTGACTCGGGATTTTACTCACTAGTGGAGTCTAGTCAAACTTAACCTTTTATCAAGGTATGCAGTCTTGCACTAAATTTAATGTACAGAAACCATTATTTTCTTATGAGATTTACTACAACCCTGAAATTTACACTCAAAATCTATGGGTCTCTTACACAAAGTGTAAGCCACCCACAAAGCTTTTGTGCAGAAACGTTTCTAATTCAGGCAGTGACATTGCCATTTGACCTGTTGACCCTTAAATAGATAGGATTTTTCCTTACCCCATGTATAAACTGTCCATAAAGATTGGTGCAGGTCCTTCTTTCTTAGCCTTGAACATTTTGGTATCAAAACAATAGCCTTCTTCCTTAACCTATTTGCAAGACATCCACAACATTTGTAAAGACATAGATGGCAAAACCAAACTTATTATGCAGAAACAAACTCATAGTAAATGATGTATTAGCAAAGTTATGATGCAAGCAGATTGTTATTCCATTTTTTCAACAACAGATAATGTTATAAAAGTTTGGTAAATGCATATGACTATTGTGTAGGAACAAAAGCAAGGTATTTGGTGTTTTAGTAAAGTTATGGTGCATAAAACATTTTTTCTGTGTCCATTTTAGCATTTTCTTTTCTGTAACATGATTTTAAAAAAAATATTTTGTATAGTCATAAGCAAGTAACTAGTAACAGCTTAATCTCCTGATTTGCTGGTTAGTTATGTTTATCACACAAGTGTGACAAGTCATTTAACTGCTAGTTAGTAGTGATTAGTTGGTAGTACGACATCAAGCAAAGTGCATCATGGGGAAAAAATCTCAACTTTCAGTAAGATGGAGGCTAATAGTTATCTGATGTATATGAATCACATCACAATTAATACTTCCAGTTCAGTACCCATGAATGTAGTTCTAGTCTATTTTTTGAAGAAAAAAAATCCGCTCTCATTTTGGTGTTGATAGAAGAGTTATATTTATACATTTTTGGTAGGGATTTAAATGTAATTGTTTATTCTTGAGAATATGCATTCAGAGAGTAGTTCTCTGTGTGTATTTTGGTGGCAGTGCACATTGAGTAACAAGGCCTTGGTGATGATCTGGAAGTGAAATCTGTGTTCTGTTTACATTCTGCTCTGTTTACAGTGCAGCCTCTAAAAAAAAATGCCGGTGAACCTTTCACAAGAACTTCACAATAAAGTCATCTTTAAAGGTATTTTAGATTAACATATGATTTGTATTGATTGTTACACAGTGGAAAGGTCAGTACTGAGAAATTAATGTAGAGAACATGTAGTAAAATAATTGTGATGAGTGTCCAAAGGAACATAGGAAGTGTGACATAGCGATCACTGGAGTAAAGTGTAGCATAACTATCAGTGAAGTAAAGTGTGACAAAGATATCAGTTAAGTAAAGTCTGACAGAGCTATCAGTGAAGTAAAATGTGACACAGCTTTCAGTGAAGTAAAGTGTGACATAGTCTTCAGTGAAGTAAAGTGTGCCAGAGGTATAAGTGAAGCAAAGTGTAATTAGAGCTATCAATGAAGTAAAGTGTGACAGCTATCAGTGAAGTAAAGTGTGACAGCTATTAGTGAAGTAAAGTGTGACAGCTATCAGTGAAATACAGTGTGCCACATCTATTAGTGAGGTAAAGTGTGATACAGCTATTAGTGAAATAAAATAAGACACATCTATCAGTGAAGCAAAATGTGACATAGCTAAAAGTGAAGTTAAGTGTAATACAGCTTTAAGTAAAGTAAAGTGTGACACACCTAAAAAGGAAGTTAAGTATGACACAGCTATGAGTAAAGTAAAGTATGACAGCTATTAGCAAAGTAAAGTGTGACCGCTATTAGTGATGTACAGTGTGATACAGCTATCAGTGAAATAGAGAGTGCCACAGCTATCAGTGAGATAAAATGTGATACAGCTATCAATGAAGTAAAATAAGACACAACTATCAGTGAAGGAAAGTGTGACACATTTATCAGTGAAATAAAGTGTGACACATCTATCAGTGAAGTAAAGTGTGACACTGTGACAGCAGTCAGAGAAGTAATGTGTGACACAGCTAAAAGTTAAGTGTGAAACAGCTATCTGTGAAGTAAAGTGTGACTGTCACAGCTATTAGTGAAGTACAGTGTGACAGGTATCAGTGAAGTAGAGTGTGACACAGCTATTAGTGAAATATGGTGTGATGCATCTATCAGTAAAGTGTGACACAGCTAAGAGTGAAATTAAGTGTGATACAACTATCAGTGAAGTAAAGTGTGACACAGCTATCAGTAAAGTGTGACAGCCATAGGTGAAGTAAAGTGATCCTAAAGCTATCAGTGAAGTAAAGTGTGATAGATTTCAGTGAATTAAAATTTAAAAGAGTGATCAGTGAAGTGATGTATGTATCAGTGAAGTGTGATACATGTATCATTGAAATAGAGTGTAACACAGCTATCACTGAGATCAAGTGTGACAGCTATCAGTGAAGACAAATGTGACACAGCTGTCAGTGAAGTAAAGTAAATTTTGACAAATCTGACTGTGAAGTACAGTGTGTTCAAAGGTGACTGGTTAAATTCTTGGTTTCCAAAGTTGCCATTATTAGATAAATTTAATAAATGTAAATACATTGTTCTTAAACAATTATTGCTTTTTTTGTGTGGATATGAACACTGGTGTCACATTAGCCAAAATTAGCAACATGACCTAATATATGGCATTCACTAAACCCGAGATGTAATGGATTTTATTAGCTATTTTTTCTATTAATAATTATAGACGATTATTAAAATCAGAGTAGATTCTTGAATGAAATTTTGTTTTGTTTGTTGTTTTACAGAACATCAACACAAATAATTACTTTGTGCCAAGGCAATTTAATCTATTAAGTGGCTTGTCAAAGGACACACAATGGTAGCTGACCATTTCTGATCTTATGATTGAATTTAAACTTGCATCTTTTCAGTTAAACCAGCACCATTTAAGCCTAAACTCCATCACATACTAACTAATGACCTGCATTGGCTTCTGCTAGATGAAGTAGGTCATGTTGCTAAGTTTGGCTAATGTGACACCATCAGCACAGTAACAAGAACATGTGCCATACGTTATGTTTGGTAAATAAAATTGGGCTTTTAAATATTGCAAGTATTTACCAAAGATGCCTGTGTTAAGATGACAAAGTGTTAACAGAAAGTTGTGAAAATTTGTCATCATTGATAGAATAATAGAAAAGATGGAAATTTATAGATGAAGTATACTTCCCTTCTAAATGCAGTAAATGATGAGAATACTCTTTCACTTAGGTGGGCAGATAAATTTTAGCTTTTCAGCTAAAAAGATTTAGTGTGGGAGGGCTTGATTTGTGAGATAGTATTAGTGTTCATAAGATGCTATGACTGGGTAATGTATTTGATAAAGAAATGCATGAGATGCAGATAAGATGATCCATTGATCGCATATCAGATGATATATTGCCATGTTCAAAGCAGGGGCACCACCCAAGGGCAGGAATAATACAGGAAGTAATTGAAGAACTTTCACCAAAAACTGTTAACCAACATGTGACCCTAAAATCATTAGTGAACACACAACCCATGATGCACAATAGGAATGAGAAAAGAGAAGTATGTGACGATGTTATAACAATAACATGAAGGTAACTGGTAAGGTAGTAAAGGAAATGAAAATGTTCTGCATACTTACTCATTTGCTTGTCAGAGTCTGAAAATTATTTATCTTTAAGAATAGTCATTATGAAAAACATGCAATTATTATTGCATTTAGAATAAACTTCAGTGTCTCTGAAATATGTTTTTAGATATGAATTAAAAGGACATAAATCATAATGCAGATCAGAATATGATTACTTGGGTTTATAATCTACCAGATATATATTTATGTAAAAGCTCAATGCAAACAAAAAAAACAATAATTTGCCATTATATACTGAATCAGCAGAGTAGTGTCTATATTGTTTGTTGTACTCATTAAGGCTAAAAAGCTGCGGAAACAAATATCTACTAAAGCATTAAGTGATAGCAGATCTTGGTATATGTAGCCTGCAGATAGATCTGACCTGTATGCAAGAATATACCACATTTAAGAACCACCATATATATATATAGTATTTACGCTCTATCAATGCTAAACCACAACACGTATACATTTTTCATTATAAGGACTCAAGGCTTGCCATGTTTTCTTTTAATGAAATATTTATAGTGGTACATCATTGATACAGTGTACATACTATAAATATATTTTATTTATCCCACATACAAGTTTTTATTTTAAATGGGAGATAAAACTGATGGCCATAGACAATGCACGCTACAGGAGTGAACTCTTCATAACCCCTCGCATGTTTGTATGCTCGAACAATATGTTCAGATCTGTAGTGATTCATATTTTCCTGTACACTTCATATGAATTGCTGTTTCCTTTAGCAAATTGAAATAAAATAAAAACACAAGGTCAATAGTTAAGATCCAAAATGTTTTAAATAATGTGCATGCAAACATTGAATTTAAGCATTTGTTGTAATAAACAGGAACAGGGTGGTAATTTGCATCTATAGCAACAATACAATTTGTTTATTTATATTGTTTCTGTAAATAATTTGCTATTCCTCTTGACTGTCAGTGTCATTAAAAAATATTATCCTATGTTTCTGCTGTGTGGGCAATGTTTGAGTATTCGCCTGTTGAAAGAAGTTGACCCAGTTAGGTATCTTGTTCACATTTTGCAAGAGGTTCATAACAAACATATCTTGTACGGTGATGTCTGATTCATTAATGGGTTGCTGATAATTTGATTCTTTTTTAATATTACACATTTGGAAACTTGATATACTACCGTCTGTTGTTGTGCGGTTTGAAATTTCTTTGTTGCTGGGGTGGGTGTTGACAGCTTCATTACTTGGGTGGCCGGTGTTACTCAGGTAATTGGAGTACATCTGTTGTTGTTTGTCACTAATGTTTGTGCAGCTGGTTAGACAATGTACATTTTTGTGGCCAGAAATTTGCATTACATCAGTTGAGGTAATATTTTTGATTCTTAACTTCTTAATTAGGTACTTTTGGTTATTAATGTTTTTAAACTTCTTTCTTTCTGTAATATTTGCTTTTTCTTTCATGTTTGTCATGATGCATCCAAGTTTGTTAATTCCAACAACTTTTTTCCTAAACCATTTTGAGTTTGTCTCTGAGATTGGCATAGTGTTGAATGCAACAGAGAAAGGATCTTCACATTGACAAAAGTCTGCTGGTCAGCATACTGTTTGTAGATAGCAAGTGAATCTCTCTTTTTGTTGTGTTTGTTTTCATACATCTTAAGATTAATATCCCTAATGTCCTTGACATTGTCTACTGATCTTGTTTTTGAATGCCTTTCATTGAGTTCAAGATACACAAGGTCATTCACATCATTCTTTAGTGTAACATTCCCCCCCCCCCCATTTCAGATTGTAATATTCAGTCACTCTCCTCAAACCAAAATGCACAGAGTTGTTAAACCACAATGTGTTAACAATGGCTTCAGATGGTTCCATCCCCATTAGTCTTTTGCTATACAAGGCATTTATTTCTTCGTCTGTGATTGATTGACTCTGATTGGATTTATTTTCTTTTCCTTTTGATTTTAAATATTTATGCAAGGCCTGAAGAGCTTCCCTTGTCAATGCAAAATTTGTGTCTGTTCCTCACATGATTGTACTTGCATATTTCTTGATTTTAAGGTGGTAATCAATGGAGCTGATAATACTTCTTAAGCTGTTTGGTTTAAACTCATATCCATCTTTTCTCCCAACACTGAGTATAAAACCAGCCAGGAGCTGATCTAATTTAGATGGGTGTATTGCATGTAAATTTCTTAATTTTTGGACTGCAAGAATCCTGTCAGCAGCCTTGAATAAAAAAGTATCTTTTTAAAGCTTTTGCATGCTGCTTACTTTCTATAAATTTCAGAATATTATCAGGCTCATGGTGTATTCCCTCACAAGCTCACATTTGGACACAGAATGATCATTTTCATTTACAAATGTGTCAGCCATGTCTCTATCAAACTCTCCAATTAACTCACAGTTTAGTAAATTAAATTAAGAAGATTAAAGGATGCTTCATTATCTTGCTCCTTATCTGACATCATTATTTTCTTTTCCCACAGAACTGCAGTGTTTGATGTTTGCCAGAGGAAGAGACATGAAACAGCGATGTTGACAGAGATGACAGCAGACGACACAGGGTGCTCAGTAATTTTTATTTCCTGGATTGAGTATGGTTATTTATTTTGTATAATAGTGCTAGTTTCTATAAAAACAATTTACATGAAAATCTTTTTCTAGTTTTTTTTTGGTCCTTTCTAAATGTAATATTCCAATAAATTCATATTCATATTTCGAGAGTATATTAGATATATAAATAAAAACATGATGGTATATCAAGTTGTTTTATACTAACACTTCAAAGGTCATGTTATTTTTAAAATATATATATATATATATATATATATATATATATATAAAAGACATTAACTAAAATCTTGGAGCCCCGAATGGTCTAAAGCGCTGTCTGTTACGGACCACTGCCATCTCACCTCTGTCTGCGTGTGTTCAAGTCTAAGATTCGGCAAATGTAGTTATGTGAGAAAGCTTGCCAGTAGCTTCTTGTGGGTCGGTGGTTCTTTCCGGGGTTTGTCTTGTTTCTTCCTCCACCATTAATACTGGCCGCCGCGTATAGCCTATACTGTGCTGAAAAATGGCGTTAAACCATAAAAAAACAAAATAAACTAAAATCTTCTCATTCACAGTTATCAGAAATAATAATAATACATCAAAACACTGGATATGTGAACCAGTCAGCGAGAGACATACATTTTTCCATCATAAATGGTTGCTCAGGTAAATGACGATGAATATTTGAGGAACATGAAAAAAGTCTGGTGAACAAATATACCTGTTTTAATGTAGAACGGATTATAAAGTGAAAATCCGTAGATTGATCTTATTAAGTAAAATATTGATTTTAATCATCTGTTCATTCATACACAATGAATTTGTCATGAAGTTGTCATTTGGAAATCCAATTAAATGTGTTCTCACTCTGTATAATTTATGTTTTTGATTGTACTATCTTATACATGCCTTACCTTGTGATGATCATCTGATCTTCTTGATTTACTGGAACTGCTCTTATCATCTCATGCCTTTCCTCCCTGTCAGGTAAATGACATTGTATATTTGAGGAATGTTAAAAAGGTCTGGTGAACAAATATACCTGCTTTACTGCAGAACGGATTACAATTAAAGTGAAAATCCATAGATCAATCTTACTAAGTAAAATGTTGATTTTTAACCATCTGTTCATGTATACGCTCTGAATTTGTCATGAAGTTGTCATTTGGAAATCCAATTAAATGTGTTCTCACCCTGCATAATTGATGTTTTTGATTGTACTATCTAATACAAGCCTTACCTTGGGATGATCATCTGATCTTCTTGATTTACTGGAACTGCTCTTATCATATCATGCCTTTCCTCAATGTCTTTCTGGAAAAATGAAAATTCTATTAATTTTCCTGACCCATGGAAACCCTTGCATGCATTTTGAAAATGTGAAATGACTAAATTGTTTTGATTCACAGCACCTTGAGTTTGTTTTAGCTTTACTGTATTTATTTTCTCAGTGTATACAAATACAATTATATCAAACAGACAAGAACAAAATGTATTTAAGTGATTGATATAAAACATGATCCAAAAAGAAACAAAAGACATAAGTGGCCTGAAATTGCTCACCTGCTGACATTTGCCTAATTGCAAAATGCAAGAGCAATTAGCCATCTGGTCCAGTAGGATGCAATGTTGTTTAAATTTCTTCCAATGCCATTCACTGCATATGGTACAGAATCATTTGTTTCAAGGTTGCTCAAGGTTTTGTTATCATCATCCATATCTGATGCTAGATTGTTATTTTTTGTCGTATATTCAAAAGGCCCCTTTACTTGGATGCTTTTGTCAAAGATGTTTAAATTCTGTCCAGCAGTTGTCTGTGATAATATTACATCAATGATTTTAAATTTTTTGTAATAGCTGCCTTATGCCAGATGGCAAACTGGCATCATTGGTATACATTTATAAGGCTACTATTATCAGAATGCTTGCTCTGAAATCAGGTCAATTTCCACATATTAGATTTGTCAAAGTCATTTAAAGTTTTTGTCTTCTAAGTTTAGTAAAGTCAGCCATATTTGATGGTGGATTGGCATTATTGGTAAAATTTTTGAAGCTGTATATGCCAGGATAATTTCTTTACAATTTGGTTAAACACTGTTTGTCTTTGTTACAGTAGCAATTTAAATGTCTTTTTTTTCTTTCAATTTACAAACTAATTCACTCATTTGAAACAAATGATCTTTGACAGGTAATAAAAATCAGCCTCTCACACAGAAATTGTTTTTCTTCAAATATGGTCTACAGTTTTAGAAAAATGACCAGTTCATAGTTATCTATTATCCTACACATACTGTGAGGCTTTGCAAAGTATGTCCATCTTTAATACTTACAATTTGTCCAGAGCTGTTTGATGAAATCTTTGGAGTCGTGGAATAAGTTACCAGACTGCGCTTTCTTTTAGCATTAATTTGCTTTATGGCTTGTCTTAGCTGTAAGACAAAGATAGAGCAATTTTTACAATAATAATAATAATAATAATAATAATAATAATAATAATGTGGATTTAGTACAGCTTCTAATTTGTAGAAGATTTAAGCACTTTACAATATTATGTAACTTATAAAAACATATACAACAGCAAGATTACAACCACAAACTCAATGAAATTACATAACAAAATGATGTTCAGTTTACTTGGATGTCATACATTAGCTGGATTCTGTTTATTATATGGAGGTTTCACTTAGCAGCAAACAGATTAACTCTGATAGTGCTGTATTTTTGTTGAATGACCTTGAAACCAGTGCTGATTTGTTTCTAACTGCTCGGTCTGTGTATGCTGAATTGTTTCAGAACAATACAGACTTTTTGGGCCGAATCCAGATAACAACTTCAAAATTAGTAACTATAATTAGATTTATATATGCATGCAGATTGCTAGCACTAAAAATGTCAGTAAAAATTATGGTATATAATTCAGATGATGCAATTTTTATGTAGTATATTCACAAATTTTCTCCACATAAAAAATAATTCCATTCACTTTTAATTCATTGGTAGAGAACCAAGACTAATCATACTAGAAATGAAATATAATTATAGAACTACTTTTGTTGCCATAGCAACCAAAAATTAATGTTAGTGGTTGAAAGGTTTAAAAGACTTTTTCAAAAAAAATACGTTTGGCAGAATCTTTTATCCAACTAAAGACAGTATTCATTGTTCAAAGAACTCAATGTTATCAAGTTTTAATTATGAATGTAAAATACTAATTCTCATAATGTAAAACATTTATATTGGTTATGTTTTAATGTGAAGATAATGGTTATGTATTAAACTAATGAAAAACTACTTTTCTCAATTGAAAATTGTTGAAAGGCAGATATCTTACATATTTTTATGTAAATGCATCTTAAAGCAATTACTGTTGTTTGCAAGAATACATTTGACAAATAGATGTATCTCAAGACATGTGACAAATGAAATAATTGAGATAAAATCCATTTGTTGGTTTGTTATCGACATCATGTAAAATGAAATGGATATAGATTTTCTTTTAAAATAAAATTATACTGCTGAAAACATTAGGGTTTCATTTATGGATTTTCTGACTTTTAGACAGTGCCAGATAACCAAATAGGCTAAGTAAGGCACTGGCCTATGGGCCTCATGACAAAGGATCAACATAATATTGATGGGAGATAATTTATGGAGGCAGGGGCAAGATTTTGAAGCATTTAGACTCCACAGGGTTTAATCCAGCAATGCTTTTAGAGTTATTTCTAGACTCATACTGCATACAATTTTATCATAGCCAGCTTCATTACTGAATCTTATGTATGTCTTAACTTTCCTGTGCTATCTAGTAACCAGCAAACTAAATGCATATCAATAGCATAAGATATATTATGTCTTTGATTTCTTTAATAGCTTTTATAATTAATGCCTTCTTTAATATATGAGAGCACTTTTAAGTTTAGAACATCTTTCTTTACAACTCAAGAAATATTAACACAGATTTAGTTTGGGTCTTCTCTAGACATAATAGTGTACTGTTTTTGGTTATATATCTTAACATCTGCTAAGAAATGCCAACGTGTTACCAAGCCAAGTGAGCTCTTTGATCTTTACTACTAAATGTGGCAGAAAAAAAACCAACAGTATGAACACCACGATTCGAGTTTGCAAAACTGGATGGGAGCTCTTGTCGAATAGACTTGTATGACAGCGACATTGGCTGCCAATTCTTTTGAATGGAGCTGTATATTTGAGAGGCCTGAAAGTCATTATTACTAAAACTTACCATAAATATTTTTCATTGATTATAAGATATAGAGCAAGAGTTGTGACATTTTTCAATGATAGTTAATTTCAACCTGCAAAAAGTATTTGAATTAGTTTTCTCAGCAATAATTTTAACATGTTATAATAATAATAAGGACTTTGTATAGTGCCTAATCTTAAGAAGCTCTAAGCACTTTAAAACATCTATAATGATATGAATACAAAAAAAAAAATAACAAAAAAACCCCACAATAAAATTGGAAAACATAAAAAATACTGAAAATATTTAAGGTTGGAAACATTAATAGGTCTTTAAGCTTTTTCCTGCCATTAAAAAAGGTGAGTTTTAAGAGTGCTCTTGAAAGGGATCAATGTGTCTTTATGTCTAATTTCAATGGGTAATTCATTCCATGTTGCTGGGCCCTGGTATGCAAATGAACGTTGTCCATATGACTTCATTTTCATAGTGGGAGCAATGAGTATATGATTGCCAGAAGAGAAGTGTAAGTATCTTGCTGGTGTATACACATGGGTGAGGCCAGATAGGTATGTTGGACTGGAGTCTGTCGGTGAAACGTAGCACAGAGAACAAATTTTGTGATTCTGGATTGAATGGATAGCCAGTGTAGGGTACAGAGCAGCTGGGAGGTGTGCTCTGATTGTAGTACTCTAAGAATGATCTGAGCAGCTGTATTTTTAACTTTTTGAAATTTCTGGAGTAGATATTGAGATGAACTAGACAGAATTGAGTTAAAGTAGTCCAGTGTTGAAGTACTAATGACCACATAAGTGTTTTAGTGGCATATACTAAAATATATTTGCGAATGGATATGATACGTCTCAGTTCAAGATATGCAGCCTTGCATATGTTCATGACATGTGGATGCAGTGTGAAAGTAACTGTCCAGAGTAACACCTAAGTTTTGTACTGACTGTATGAGGTAAAGAATTTGAATGCGAAAATCTTTGTGTTGTGATCAGTATGGCCTCAGTTTTATCATCATTCATCTGCAGCTTGTTACATGTCATCCATGATTTTACCTCAGAAATGGATCTCTCTACTCCTTGGATGGTAGCATCAACGTTTGGAGACACTGGATGATTATCTATGACCCTTGTGAGCAGCTGAGTGTTCGGAATGAAGAAAACAGATCCAATAACAGTTCCCTGTAGAACACCACACCAAAGATCAACTGGGCAGGAGTGTATTCCATTTGCAGATACAATTTGTGTCCTGTTGACTAAGTAGGTCTTGAACCACAGTAAGGTTGTATTGTGAATGCCAAATACATGATGGAAATGGTGAAGTATTATATTATGGTCTATTGTGTCAAATCCTGGAGACAAATCAAGGAGGGTGAGGACTGTAATATTTCCACTATTCAAAGCAGAGAGAATGACATTAAATACTTTCAGAAGAGTAGTTTCAGTAATGTGGAAAGGGCGATATGCAGACTGTACATTGCTATAAAGACTGTTTGAATTCAGATGAGATACAAGTTGAGGTAGAACAACTTTTTCTAAGACTTTTTATTTGAATGGGAGATTAGAAACTGGGCAGTAGTTCTTTAAATTTTTATGGTCGAGTGTTGGTTTCTTCAGCAGAGGCTTTATAATGGCAGTTTTGAAAAACGATATGGAATTCCCCAGATAAAAGAAAGAGGTATTAATAACATCAGTTAGTGAAGGCAAAATTGGATCTCTGCACTCAAGGACCATTGACTGTTGGAATTGGATATTATAATGTCTACATTGGCAAATGTTTGAGAGAAGAAGAAAAAAAACAAGCTTTATCTTTTCATTCTTTTACCTCAAAAACTAGCTATGTAAAAATAAAACTCAACAAAACTGATAAGAAATTTTTGAAACAATAGCTGTTGAACAAAAATCTTGATTATTAGATTCCCATGTCACATACATTTCACATTGCTGTCATAAAAGTTGGTTAATTAAGTAGATCTAAATCTCTCCCTCTCTCGTCTATTTTTCTCCTTTCCTTTTCAGCTTGATTGTTGAGAGAGAGAGAGAGAGAGAGAGAGAGAGACCAAGAGCACAAAATGAACTTTATAATACAAGAGGAATATCATGTTTTTTTTTTATTTAAAAAAATTAACATTGGCTCAGAAATTAAAGGAAAACCTCGGAGTCAAAACCTGACACCCCCAAAATGTGACGGTTGGTCTATTTCAGCATGCACAGTTCTTGCTCTCAATGATGTATAACCCAATATAAGAAAATGCTCTTTACATGACAGACTCATTAATAAACTTAGCTACTAGTTTAAACTGGATTTAGTGGAATTTGAAGTTTTTACTGAATGGGATGACCATGTCATAGCACATAAAACAAAAAGGGTTAAACAAAACATTATACCCAAGTGGATTACCCCTGAGATTAATGAGAGATAATTTATTAAAGAAAAAAAAGACATGAAAAGCTATAGAAAGTGGAGGAATAAAACTAAGCACCTGATAGATAAGGCAAAAGAGAACAACTATAAACAGGATACGTGAAGTCTATCATGTGAATACTAGAGATTTAACCAGTCATTAGGATTCATGAAGTCTATCATGTGCATGCTGGAGATTTAGTCATTAGGATACATGAAGTCTATCATGTGGATGCTGGAGCTTTAACCAGTCATTAGGATACATGAAGTCTATCATGTGAATACTAGAGATTTAACCAGTCATTAGGATTCATGAAGTCTGTCAGGTGAATGCTAGAAATTTAACCAGTCATTAGGATACATGAAGTCAACGGAAGCAAAAAAGGAAACGTTCTTTCAATGCTGGCCAGCATAGAACAGGAAGAATTCCAGTTATCTCCATTTCACCCATAACAGATAAACAATTTAAAAATTCTGCCATTAATTTTAATAACCTGGTTCAAATTCCTCTTAAATCATCAACCATTGTGTAAACTGTCCCAGGGATACCACTGCATTATTCAACGCTCAATCAGTAGAATCACCGGAAAAGCGCACAGTAATTATTAAGTTTATCAACGACCAGAATATTGACATCTTCTTCCTGACAGAAACATGGTTACAATTGTCAGGTGATGAACCTATGTGTGCGGATTTAACACCCAGTAATTACTCCATCAAGTCATTCCCACGCAACTCTCGCGGAGGTGCAATTGCTGTAATTACAAAGAATTTCATGATCAAATGCCTTAAGTACAACACAACCTTCAATTTCTGCCACACATCATTTGAACTAGTCCAAACAACGCTCACACTGGAACAACGGTCAGTCCATTTTTTCTGTCTCTACCGTCCTCCTCTTAGTAGAAAAAATAAGCTGACTCTCTCCTGTTGGAGCAGTTTCCAAATCTTCAAGAGTATGGAAATTCGATAGGTGGTAACCTAATTATTTTTGGAGATTTCAACTTTCACTTTGACTGTCCTGGAAAACCATACACATCAAAACTCCTAGATTCCATTCATGTTTTCAATCTTAAACTGTCAGTTAACCAACCTACCCATAAACTTGGTCACATTTTAGACTGGTTTCTTTATAGACCTGATGATAATATTCTGCAATCCACCCTTATATCCCACGAACTTGCATCGGATCACCTCTGCATTGTATGCCATCTCGACATATCAGTCCCTAACCCTCCACCTCTATTTGCTACTAACTTAAGAGAAATGACTGTATGATAAATAGAACCAAATTCATGCATGACATCCAAGAAAACCTAACAACTTTCTTACATCCAACAGTGGAACAACTTGATAACTGCCTGCGTTCATTGCTTGAAAAACATGTCACAGCCACCAAATGCAGAGTATCAATACAAAAAAGTGTTCTCCATGGTATAGCAGTGTTAGCCTGGGACCAGCTTCACACTCCTAAAAGACATTGCCGAAAAGCAGAGAGGCTTTGGCTTTCCACCAGACTCACTATTCATAAACAAATCTACAAGCCGCTAAGAAGAACGTCACAAACATAGTCCATTTAGCCAAATTATCCCACTACAGTACTAAGATCATGGAGAGTTCCAGCTGCAAAGAGTTCTTCGAGATAACTAACAAACTAATGTCAAGGAACAATTGCACACCACTTCCAACAACCTTCTCTCCACTAGACCTTCCAGACCAATTTGCAAATTTCTTCTGTGACAAAGTACAAACCAATAGAGATTCGCTTGACAGCACAATTTCAACTGACTCGTCACAATACAGTTATGATGCAGAATTTCAGCGAAAACCGTTAGGAGCATTTGAACCTGTTTCTATTGATTTAGTATGGACAATCATGATGAAAAGAGCACCAAAGTTTTTTGAACTTGATCCAATTCCGACATCACTGCTGCATGAGTGCTTAGACCCAATATTGCCTTCATTAACTGATGTTATTAACATGTCTCTTATCGGGGGAATTCCCATCATTTTTCAAAACTGCCATCATAAAGCCACTGCTGAAGAAACCAGCACTTGACCATAATGATTTAAAGAACTATCGGCCAGTTTCTAATCTCCCATTCATATAAAAAATGTTAGAAAAGGTTGTTCTAACCCAATTTGTATCTCATTTGAATTCAAACAGTCTTTCTAGCAATGAACAGTCTGCATATCGGCCTTGCTACAGTACGGAAACTACTCTTCTGAAAGTATTTAACGACATTCTCTCTACTTTGGATAGTAGAAAGATTACAGCTAGTCCTCACTTTCCTGGATTTATCTGCAGCATTTGACACAATAGACCATCACATATTACTTCACCATCTCCAGCATCTATTTGGCATTCACAATACAGCCTTACAGTGGTTCAAGTCCTACTTAGTGAACAGGACACAAATTATATCTGCAAATGGAAAACACTCCATCCCAGTTGAGGTATTTTGTTGTGTTCCACAGGGATCTGTTCTTGGACCTGTTCTCTTCATTCTGTACACTCAGCCACTCTCAAGTGTCATAGATCATCACCCAGTGTCACACCAATTGTATGCTGATGACACCCAAATATACAAGTCTACCGGTAGCTACCCAACTGAAGTTGATGCTACCATCCATAGAGTAGAGAGGTGCATTTCTGATTTGAAATCATGGATGACGTGTAACAAGCTGCAGATGAATGAAGATAAAACTGAGGCCATTCTGATCACAACACAAAGACTTTCTCATTCATACCTCAGACAATAAATATCTGCAACACCAACATTAAATTTTCATAGTAAAAAACCTAGGCATTATTCTAGACAGGGTACTCTCACATTGCACCAACATGTCATGAACATATGTAAGGCTGCATATCTTGAACTGAAACGCATCAGTTCCATTCATAAATATCTTTCAGTTGATGCCACGAAAATACTTCTGTGTTCATTAGTACTTTCAAGACTGGACTATTGTAACTCAATTCTGTCTGGTTCATCACAATATTTACTCAAGAAACTTCAAAAAGTCCAAACACAGCTGCACCGATCAGAGCACACCTCACCACTGCTCTGTATCCTACATTGGTTATCGATTTGATACAGAATCAAACACAAAATTTGTTCTCTGTGCTATGTTTCAATGACATACTCCAGTCCAACATACCTATCCAGCCTCACCCATGTGTATACACCAGCTAAATACTTATGCTCTTCTTCTGATAATTGTATACTCATTGTTGCCATGGTGAAAACAAAGTCATATGGATAACGTTCATTTGCATACCAGGGCTTGGCGATGTGGAACGAATTGAACATTGACATTAGACACAAAGACACAGTGGTCCCTTTTAAGAGTGCTCTTAAAACTCACCTGTTTCGACTGCAGGGACAAACTTAGAGACCTAATTGTGTTTTGTATCTTATATGTTTTCAGCATGTTTTTATGTTTTCCAATTTCATTGTTTTTGTCATATGTTTTTCTGTAGTGTAGTCATATCATTATTGATGGTGTAAAGCGCTTAGAGCTTCGAAGGATTAGGTGCTATACAAAGTCCTCATTATTAGTAATATTATTATTATTGTTATGTGAATGATAGAAATTTAACCAGTCATCAGGATACATGAAATCTGTCATGTGAATGCTAGAGCTTTAACCAGTCATTAGGATACATGAAGTTTATCACAACCATGCAAAATATGCCACTGGGATGCCTATTTTATTTCAACGCACGGTAATGTCTCTTAATGGTATAATAGTTTCCTATGTAGATAAACAATATTTTAGCATTGAAACCATTTGATTCTTTTAGTGTAGCATCGTCCGGTGGCCTTTTGATGCTCAAATTAACAGATTTCTTCGTCACATTAAGTGCAAGCCATCAACATGGTTTGGGACACTTGTCTGTGATGCAGAACTGCTGTTTTTGCTTGGAAAACAATTTGTCTTCTTTTAGATACCATCATCATTGATGTTCGGACAATAAACTCAGTAGCCTCCTTAATTACCCTAAGTGCAAGATATCTACAAGGTTAACTATGCACAATAATATTATTTTAATTTCAGTACCTGACCTTGCCCTTTTGACTCCAAAATCATTATGGTTCATCCATACACCATTTGAAATCTGTCTAAAAATCGTGGAGTGAGTGTGTGTGTTTTTTGGATTTTTATTGTAGCTTTAACAATTTTTAAGTTGTATTGCTATGATGACTGCTGTCTTGCAGTTTATCCTTATACCAGGTCAACAAGTCCTAACACTAGCCTTGTTACACTGAGCATCAAGCAAGGCAACTGTTAGTAGCATTTTTATAAGTCTTTGGTATGACTTGTCTGGGGATTGAACCCACAACCTCTCGCATCTCTCACAACCTCTCAAACCATTAGGCCACCAGAGCAGTTCATTACTGATTTGAAAATGATGCAAAAAAAAAAAACCAAAAAAAAAACAGACAAGCAGGCAGTATTTTTTTTTTTTTTTTTGGTACTAGCACTGTTTAATTTTCTAAAGATTTCATCCATTTAAGACATTGATTATGTAGTTGTTGTTGTTGCTGTTATTGTAGGGTTTAACACCATTTTTCAGCACATGATAGGCTACACATGGCGGCCAGTATTATTGGTGGAGGAAGAACCTGGGAAAACCCCCAGAAAGAACCACCTACCCACGAGAAGCTACTGGCAAGCTTTATCACATAACTACATTAGCTGAATCTTAGATTTGAACCCACACAGACAGAGGTGAGATGGCAGTGATCCCTAACAGAAAGCACTTTAGACCATTCAGCCACACTGGGCCCCTAAAACATAGTATGTTCCTTCTTATGGTGGGCATACAAATTCAAATGTGCTCAATGTCTGTTTTATACACACTCTTCTTAAATCTATTCACAAGAAATTTTAGTTGAATGAAAAAGCAGGAATATGCTACACTGACAAAATATCTATGCTTTGCCCCCGGGCAGTTTTATATAACAATATTCAGTTTGTGAAGTTTAAAAGATTTAAAACTAGGTACTCAAATGCAAATATAAACCCAAAATCAACAATATACAGAAATTTAAATTCTGAAAAACATTCAAAATATAGTAATTTTTTTAATCAAAGATGGTACTGCTGTTTATGAAACGGTCTGTGTCTAGAATAGAAACTGAACTGCACAAGATCATGAATATCAACCAAATGGTTGATTTTAAAGATAATGTATTAATACAAATATATTACATAAAATATCAGGTTTACATGCAAAAAAATTAGAGACTTAAAATTCATAAAATAGTATTGATTCTAAACTTACATTATGATTGAAGAAACAATGGAACAAGGAAATGAAAAGTCCCTGAAAATAGAAAGAGGAACATTTTAACACGATAATACTGCACACACAAATATAAAAAATGAACCTGTTTCACAAAAATTACATTTTCTTATTCAATGCTTGTGGCAATATTTATCTTTAATTCAAAGACCAAAGCAGAAAACAGTCATAAATCAAATTATAATAACATTAATTTTGTGACAATATGTATGTATCAATTATCTATCTTATTAATTACTCTTAAAAAGTCTATTCGGATATAACATATTCATGAGTAAATTAACAATTTTAAACGAGTGAAAACTTAATTTTGGTACTCTCAATCTTTTGAGAAATCCACAAGATAGATTAATAATACACTATATGATGTAAAACATAAAATAGATAGAATGACCTGTAAAACAAAAAAAAACAATGACATACTGCTAATTAATGTGTTTTAAATAAAATATCTGTATTTAACATTTGGAAAGTGACTATTTAACATTGCATACCTGTAATGAGTTTATTATTGCAAACAAATATTGAAAGACAACCAGATCTTCATTGACCGACAATATTCCAAATACCCATGTGATTCCTGTGATGGGCAAAAGAACACAGAGACTTCGAACAGTGGTTCTAGACAAAGAAAGTAAGTTTTTTTCAATATAATGCAAACACAACACACCTTGTTTGGTGATAATTCATAGCTAAATAAAAAAAATTAAATAGAATTAAAATATTTTAGTTTTAGTCAGATTTACCTCATCTGGAAATACATATTGGTGTTATCCGATCGTCTGGGTAACCCATGTACAGTCGTCTTTCTGATTGTCTGGGTAACCCATGTACAGTCGTCTTTCTGATAGTCTGGGTAACCCATGTACAGTCGTCTTTCTGATCGTCTGGGTAACCCATATACAGTTGTCTCTCAGTATAAAGCCACTCAGTATATACGTACTCATTTTATAAAGTGAGTAAAATCACAAAACTCTTTAAATGTTAAATACTGTTGTTTTATTGCTACTCTATCTGCTTCCTTTAATTTAAGTTCTTGTTGGAAATCAATGTGGATTGACATCCTCATGTTGCTTCTTTTGACCCAATAGTATTACCACACAGCCTTAATATAATAAACACTTAGTATAATATGGAACACATAACCACTTTTTAAAGAGGAAGCACTATTCATTGTTGGGGACCCTCCATGACTGAGTGGTCTAAGGCGCTCACCTTTACAGATTGCTGATATCTAACCTCTGTCAATGTGGGTTCAAGTCTCTGGTTCAACCAAAATGGGTATGTAAAAGACTTGCCACTATCTTTCTGTGGGTCATAGGTTCTTATCAAGGTTTTACCTAGGATCTTCCTCCATGAGATATACTCACTACCATATATAGCCTATTATGTGCTGAACAATGTGTTAAACTCACAAACCACAAACTGCTCATTGTTGACAAGAATAATTAAGTGTAACAATAAGACATGGCAAGGCTCATAAAAAGTATTGATGGGTGGCAGGTCCTACCCTGCATTCTCTGTTGGAGTATATACTAAGATCTGAGATCAGTAGAGGTGTGAGAAAAATCAAATTCAGTACATAATTACATGTATGAGGTGTCACTCCCTTGATAACTCATGCTGAACTATTTAATAGTTTGGAAACATGTGACTTCTGACAAGTTTATCTCTTGGGTCTGAAGGGGAAACTGCAGGTCCATAACCCTAGACCATTGCTATTTTCAAGCCCTGAATTATGCTTATAGAACTACAACTTGTCATCCATAAATTTCTGATGATGCATTAGAAATGTTATGCTATTGTTATAATGATACAGTCTAATTACAATCAATTTCATTTTTAGGAAATTAATTTCTTCTATAATTTATTTTATAGCAGAATGAACCATAAAATGTTAGATAGTTATTGTAATGAAAGTAAAGAATGTTCACGACATTAAGAAACTTATTATTACAATTGTTTACCCCCCTTTTCCCCTTTATTGCCTCCTTTGCACCAACCAAAATCATTTGTCTCTGATGATTTTGAGTTAGAAAGTAGCAACCAAAGACAACAATCCCTCTATTTTGGATTATATAATTGTGATACACCAAAATAATGTTAGCACATCATCACACTCTGGCCATTAGCATGTTAGCACATTCGATAATACAGGCATATCTGCATATTCAATATTAAAATTTATCAGGAATACCACTGGAATTCAATTGGAATTCATACAATTGGAAATGTGATAGAACTTTTAGGTCTATTTGGAATTTAGGTCAAGATAGTTAAGTTCTTTTCACATTTTCACTTTGTATTCAAGAAACTTTAAGTATTTGTTGTATTTTTTTTTAAAAATTGTTGGTTTTTATTCTTTTCTGTTACTTAATTTAAGACCATAGAGTCCTAACACTTTGAGAAAATGACAATACAGATTTTTTATCAGGTGCTTGATCTGACTTCCACCCACTGCTGATTCCATCTCCGGACCAAACAATCTGGTTTCAAATTAATAATGTTCAGAAAAGTCGATTTGTCCTTTAATCAGTGACAGTCTGGAACCACTTATTACCACTGCACTGGACAGCACACCAGGCAAACATAATACCATCCCTTCTATCCATCCAACTGAATAAGACCAGCTCATCTGGGCAAGGCAGCTCAGTACCTTAAAGAACTTAGACAACTACTATTTGGGGCTGCAATTTACAGCAAGATTCTCTATTGTGTATCAATACAACTGCTTTAATGTTTGGAATTTTACCTTTCTGTAATAGCCTACACTACCTGTCAAACTGTCCTGTAAGGTCCAACCCAAACATACTGCAACAAAAGCACCTGAAAAACAGTCTTTTCAGGGCTACAACAATCACTACTAATACCAAACTCACCAAAAAAAAACCAAGCAGTCATGGCTCAATCATGCCAGCAATCAAGGAACCAGTAACCAGTTGCACCAATAGAATCTCTACAATAGTAAAGGTGGAATATTGGCTATCAATACATGATAGTCTAATATCGGCAATATTTATATCAGGAGTTATCCTGAAAACATAGGCTATGCAGGTTTTTCATAATTTTTTATGTTACTCACTTTGTCCTATATTTCAGTTGTTGGTTATCAATAAAGGATGGTCTAATATGGGCATTTGTTGGTCCAGCAACATTAGTTACACTGGTAAGTAAGCAAAGGTTCAAGTCTTTAAGAGAATAATCCAATAACACCAAAAATGGTTTCTTTGAACATCAGATATGTTATTTTAAATTGTGTTTATATAACAAATTGCCAGATTATAAATTGTTTTAGGTCCTCTGATCTTTTTTAAATTTATTTAGGCATCATTTAAGGCTCTGTTTTAGGTAATCTTATCTTTCTTTTTATTCACCTGGAGATAAAGTTTAAGGCATTATTCAGCACACCAGGACCTTGAAATAGTACACGATGAAAATGCAATGAATGAAAGCAGGTTGTTTAAGAAATTTTAGAAAAGCTATTCAGTTTTCAATATCTCCCCACCCCTTCTAACACCCTCTAGATCAAGTGTCTGAAACTCAAACCACCCTGAGGACTGCATGAGGGCATTTTTGATGGGTCACACCAACTTTGTGATTTTGTGATGCCAATCATTTTGCAGGCCACATGATATGGCTTGGCAGACCGTGTGTTTGAGACTCTTCCTCTAAATAGAAGATATATAAGGTCATTATCAACCAAACATTAACACATTAACCCCTGAGCCAAACATTTAGGCAGTCCCTGACAACATACTTGCAGAGATTGCCTAAAGCAGTGTTAGCCTTACCAATGCCTGTATCCCCGAGACATGCTGAGAATACTTGGCTTGCAGATTTTTTTCAGAGAGCTACGAGTAATAAATGTTATATTTTATATTTACGTTTCTTTAATTAAGCTAAAATTTGGCACAGCAGTTCTCAATAAAATTATGTACAAAAATGGTATAAAAATTTTGAACTACATGCAGAAATAAAACTGACACATAAAGATAAAAATTTTCAGACCAATTTGTTTCTCTTGCAATGAATAATCCATAAAATCCATGATGAATTCACACTGAATAATTAACACTATCAACATGTAAAATTCACTCCATTTGATGTACATACAAATTCCACTTGTCATTTCTATTGCAAACTAAACCTCCGGTGAATACTTCTTCAGTCTGTGAAGTAAAAGTCTATTTCCAGTGGCTGATTCTCATAATTTTCTTCATTTTCTAATCTAAATATTTCCACTAATTTTGACGCTATCGAAGTCAAATATTTTTCCCCTTTCTCCAGCAATGTACTCTCTATCTATATAAGCTAACATTTTATTGATTAAAGTGCCTGCATAATTAGGAAATGGCTTCAAATCAATCAACAGTTTGCACCGATTTATCTTGTCATTCGGGATACAGGCATAGAAAAATACTGCCATTCAAATTCGGCGCTCAGGATACAAGCTATGCAAACTCAGCCCCATTATCGAGGCACTCGGGAGATGAGGGAGGTAAAGTGTGAGGAGTTATCGAGGCAGCTGGAGTTAATGTGTTAAGGTGAAAAACTTACTCAGTACAAGAGTACCATGAAATAGTACAGGATGAAAAAAGGAAATAACTGGAAGCAGGTTGTTCTCAAGGCATTTTGTGACAAAAGTCCTTCAGTCTTTCACATCTCCCCACCCCTTTCCCAACCCGTAGAATTTGTAGAAAAGAAATCCCCAGGAAATTTAGCATGATACATCATTTGTTTCTTCAGGCAATGATCAGGGCCAGCTTCTCTGTTAATGATGATTTCCACCTTAAACAATTAGCTGGGATGGCTTCTTTGCTAATGATAGTATCCCAGCTGTCCAATTATCATGGCTGGCATGTCTGTCAATGGTGGTATCCCAAGTGGCCGATTATCAGGACTGGCATGTATGTTAATTGTTGTATCCCATGTAGCCAATTATCAGAGCTGTCTTGTCTGTTAATGATGGTATACTACTTGGTCAATGGTTAGAAATGGCTTCACTGTTAATAATGTTATACCACTTGATCATTATCAGAGCTGGCAACTCTGTGAATAATGCTATATCACTTGATAAATTATCAGAGCTGGCAAGTCTGTGAAGAATGTTATATCACTTGATTAATTTTCAGAGCTGGCAAGTCTGTGAAGAATGTTATACCACTTGATCAATTATCAGAGCTGGCAACTCTGTGAATAATGTTATATCACTTGATAAATTATCAGAGCTGGCAAGTCTATGAATAATGTTATATCACTTGATCAATTATCAGAGCTGGCAAGTCTGTGAATAATGTTATATCACTTGATTAATTATCAGAGTTGGGCTCTCTCTTAATTATAGTTTTCTACCTGACCAATTATCAATGGTCTATGTCCCCATGCCATATATCTAATTTAAAAACCAAATGGTGTAGGTTGTTAACATAACTTCTGCATTTATTCATATTCAAATTCTCTCCATCTCAATGCCATACTTTTTCTTTAAATTAACAATGTTATTTTGACAAATGCCTGCCAATGAAACAGACAATACAATTTTGACAAATACCTGCCAATGAAACAGACAATACAATTTTGACAAATACCTGCCAATAAAACAGACAATACAATTTTGACAAATACCTGCCAATGAAACAGACAATACAATTTTAACAAATACCTGCCAATAAAACAGACAATATAATTTTGACAACTATCTGCCAATATAATAAAGCTGTAGCTGCCAAATATTTGAAACTTTCAGTACAGCTATACAGTGGATAGCTAATGAATGCCTGGTCATTCCAAATTTTGCCAATGTGCTTGATTCTGAAACATGGCTTCAATAGCTGCCAGAAAAGCTTTGGCCGATGTCAAAGTCAAAGAACATGCATCTATATACAACCCTTTACATGACCATGATAAGATAATAAATTAATATACCAACAATCTAAAGAAAGTACATATTTTTGATGCAAAGAAGATTATACTCACTTAGCCTTGTCTTTATCAGACTTGGTCATCATGGTAGAGGAGCTAAACATATGTTTGAACACCACTAATATGATGATAAAGTTTACCTGAAAAATAAAATACTAAAAAACATGTTATAATGAAGCACAAGGGGCTGAAAACATTATGTGTTAGCTAAGTAAGATTCAATCTTACAGGTGATTCACCAACTGCATTGAGAATTTATGAAAATATCAAATTTTTAAAAGATAAATGTAGTACAACAAACAAATGCTGACACATTTAGGATCTAAGCTGTTGGCTTAAATCCTAAATAGAACAAACTGTACAGACCCTAATCTATTATGATATTAATTTTATTAGAGCAGACCTGGGTCTATGATTTTCATAATTAGGCATTGATCAACAAGTATTTCCAGAAAGTGAGTATAAGGACTTAAGCTAATTTATGTACAAAGTGTATAAGATTAGCATCTACATAGTAAAGAAAGGACAACTTCAATTGTATTATTAGTTATTTGTTTCCAATGCATCTTCTTTCTAAATGTTGGTGCTCTTAAGAAGACTAATTTATCTCTCCAGGTCAATTTAAATTAAACTGCCCAAAGTAATAATAATTAATTAATTGATATTAATTTTATTAGAGCAGACCTGGGTCTATGATTTTCATAATTAGGCATTGATCAACAAGTATTTCCAGAAAGTGAGTATATTTGCCAGGACATAAGCTAATTTATGTACAAAGTGTATAAGATTAGCATCTACATAGTAAAGAAAGGACAACTTCAATTGTATTATTAGTTATTTGTTTCCAATGCATCTTCTTTCCAAATGTTGGTGCTCCTAAGAAGACTAATTTATCTCTCCAGGTCAATTTAAATTAAACTGCCCAAAGTAATAATAATAATAATAATAATAATAATAATATAAATTATAATATTTAAAATAATAATAAAAATAATAATACATATTCACAAAGGGAACCCATTATTCAATGATTATTTTCCACTGTGACCCTATTATGTAAAGTATCATACAAAATATAACAGTAATTACTATTTATTTTAACATGTCTTTGTTATCAAAGATACTAAATTATATTATAAGCCATTAGTATCATGTCCATACTCATTTTATCTCTTCATAAATATTGTAATATTTTCTGCAGCTTTTACATGCAGTGGAAGCTTGTTCCTCAGAGTGGTAGAGAGTATTGATAGCTTTTCTTTAATTGCCCTGTTCTTGGTTTTGGTGGATGAAGGTTTCCATGTGATGCTGATTTTTGCTAGTAATGTGATGAATAAGAAATGAATAAACCCTCTGAAGACTGTCTGGTGTAGCTTTATATAGACATTTATACACAAGAACAGCATTTAAAAAATCAACCCTTTTATAAATTATTGACCGTTTTAATTCTATAAACGATGCTTTTGATGAATTATAAATGGACACATCTAAAATAATGTATGCTGCCTTTTCTGAAGTTTATAAATCCTGTCAAGCTCAGATATGGCACAGTTGACCAATACAACTCAACAATAATCCATTGTTGGAAAAATATATGCATTGTCTTTCAACATGAGTTTATCTAGGTACATGTACATATTTCTTGATTTTTATGAACATATCAATTTCGGATGACAAAGTTTATCAATATGGTCATCCTATGGTAAATTATGATCTACCTACAAGCTTTTCATATTTGACATTTTCTAACTGATTATTATTTTATTGTAAGAGTTAATTTTGGGTTCCCATACTAGTGTATTTTGTCTCAAGATTAATCCATTTTGCTCTAACATCATTAATTACCTTTTTATGTTGTTATGGCCAACTTTGAACTCTAATAAGATCCAAGTGTAATTTAGTTTGGATAAAGTCAATACACATCATTAATTACCTTTTTATGTTGTTATGGCCAACTTTGAACTCTAATAAGATCAAAGTGTAATTTAGTTTGGATAAAGTCAATACCAGTATATCAACTTGATACAAATTTGCATCATCTGTGAATAAATCTGAAATTGTGGAATTTAATTATTTAATGGAAGTTCATTTACAAAAAATATATAAGAGGACCTAAAACAAAGCCTTGAATGATCCCTAAATTAATTAAAAAAAAATATGAAGACCTGAAAAAGAGCCTTGAATGATCCCTAAATTAATTAAAAAAAGATATGAAGACCTAAAAAAGAGCCTTGAATGATCCCTAAATTAATTTAAAAAAGATATGAAGACCTAAAAAAAGAGCCTTGAAAGATCCCTAAATGAAAAAAAAAAGATATGAAGACCTAAAAAAGAGCCTTGAATGATCCCTAAATGAAAAAAAAAGCCAGATAAGAGGACCTAAATCAATTTATTTTCTGGCAATTTATTATATAGTAACACAATTTAAATGAACAAATCTGATGTCAAAAGAAACCATTTTTAGGTGTTATTGAATTCTTCTGCTAAAGACTTGAATCTTTGCTTACTTACCAGTGTAACTAATGCTGCTGGACCAACAAACGCCCATATTAGACCATCCTTTATTGATAACCAACAACTGTAATATAGGACAAAGTGAGTAATGTGAAAAATTATCAAAAAACCCGCAACCCTATGTTTTCAGGATAACTTTTGATATAAATATTGCTGATATTAGACCATCATGTATTGATAGCCAACAACTGAAACATATGACAAAAGTTACTAACGTGTAAAATTGCTTGTAAATAATAAAAATTATTAAAAACCTGCATAGCCTATGTTTTTCAGGATAACTCCTGATACAAATAATTTGCTACAGTAACACAGGCTATCTATTGCAGAAAACAATATTAATCTTCTTACTTATATCATTTGGAAAATATCGCTTAGTACCGTTCCCCTTTACTTTGAGAATTTTAGTAAGAAGTTTCAGCTGGTGGAAATTTTGATGAACATAACATTAGCATTTGCAAATCTTGCTCAAGTTCAACTCATTTTAGACCTAGACAATAATATAAAGGTGCCCACCACATCTATGTTGCATTTACTCCTGAACCTCAAACTGAAACATAGGTTAGTAAATTATTTTGATGGAAAATTACTGCACTAAGAAGAATACATAATCATATATATAATCATAACCATAATGATAAACTTCCGGAAAGATGGCAGCTATCGCTTAACTGGCTTGATGCAGCTCTTCCATTTTTGTGCTATTTTTTATGATATATGTGTTCGCTGTCTAACTTCGTCTACATTATTGTGTTTCATCATGCATTGGCTGTTTAGTTCATATGTGTTTCTTCATCTCCTTGCTTTGGAAACGAGAACAATTATAATCTTTCTCAGCTGTCTTGTTCCACTGTTAAGATATCCTTTTTTGAAAAATTAACTGCCATCATGTGATCACCAGTCAATCCGCTTATGCTTTGATGAACCCTCATTAATAGCTTACAATGACCACACCTTGGCTCTTCATACTACATTGTGCTCAAGACAAAATGAATTATTATTCATTACTTGAATGTAAACGAAGCGAAAAAAGAAACATATTTCAAAGCTGGCTGGCATAGAACAGGAAGAATTCCAGTTATCTCCCTATCGACCTTTCCAGATAAACAATTTAAAAATTCAGCCGTAAATTTTGATAACCTGGTGCAAATTCATTTTAAATCATCAAGACTTGTGTCAACTGTCCCAGTCCCCAACCCTCCACCTTTATTTGCTACTAAGAGAAACCTCTGTATGATAAATAGCACCAAACTAATGCATGACATCAAAGAACACCTAACAACTTGCTTACTTCCTACAGCAGAATAACTCGATAACTGCCTGAGTTTATTGCTTGAAAAACATGCACTAGCCACCAAATGCTGAGTATCAATAAAAAGTCTTCCTCATGGTATAGCAGTGTTAGGGACCAGCTTCGCACTGCAAAAAGACATCGCCGTAAAGCAGAGAGGCTTTGGCTTTCCACCAGACTCACTATTCATAAACAAATCTATGAAGCTGCTAAGAAGAACATCACAAACATAGTCCATTTAGCCAAATTATCCCAATACAGTGCTATGTGATTGAAGAGTTCCAGCTGCATAGAGCTCTTCGAGATAACTAACAAATTAATGTTAAGTAACAAAAGTACACCACTTCCATCTACTTTCTCTCCAGCAGACCTTCCGGACCTATTTTGCAAATTTCTTCTGTGACAACACAATTTCAGTTATACAGTTATGATACAGAATATCAGTGACAACCATTAGGAGCATTTGAACATGTCTAAATGGATCTAGTATGGAAAATCATTATGAAGAGTGCACCAAAGTCCAGTGAACTTGATCCAATTCCATCACCACTGCTGCTTGAATGCATAGACCCAATATTGCCTTCACTAACTGATGTTATTAATACATCTCTCTCATCTGCGGAATTCCCATAATTTTTCAAAATTAATATGTAAAGCCTCTGCCAAAGATACCAACACTTGACCATAATGATTTAAAGAACTACTGCCCAGTTTCTAATCTCCTGTTCATATACAAAATCTTAGAAAAAGTTGTTCTACCCCAACTTGTATCTCATTTAAATTCAAACAGTCTTTTTAACAATGTACAGTCTGCATATTGCCCTTTCCACAGTACTGAAACTACTCTTCTGAAAGTACTTAATGACATTCTCTCTGCTTTTGGATAGTGGAAAGATTACAATCCTCACCCTCCTTGATTTGTCTGCAGCATTTGACACAACAGACCATGATATATTATTACTTCACCATCTCCATCATGTATTTGGCATTCACAATACAGCCTTACAGTGGTTCAAGTCCTACTTAGTGAACAGGACACAAATTATATCTGCAAATGGAATACACTCCAGCCCAGTGGATGTATGCTGTGGTGTTCCATAGGGATGTGTTCTTGGACCTGTTCTTTTCATTCTGTACACTCAGCCACCCTCAAGTGTCATAGATCATCACCCAGTGTCGCACCAATTGTATACTGATGACACCCAAATATACAAGTCTAGCCACCCAAATGAAGTTGATGCTACCATCCATAGAGTAGAGAGGTGCATTTCTGATGTGAAATCATGGATGACATGTAACAAGCTGCAGATGAATGATGATAAAACTGAGGCCATTCTGATCACAAACAAAGACTTTCTCATTCACATCCTTTACCTCAGACAATAAATATCAGCAACACCAACATTAAATTCTCACAGTCAGTACAAAACCTAGGCGTTATTCTAGACAGTACTCTCACATTGCACCAACATGTCATGAACATATGCAAGGCTGCATATCTTGAATTGAGACGCATCAGTTCCATTTGTAAATATCTTTCAGTTAATGCCACTAAAACATTTGTGTGTTCATTAATACTTTTAAGACTGGACTATTGTAACCCAATTCTGTCTGGTTCACCTCAATATCTACTCCAGAAACTTCAAACAGTTCACAACACCCTGCTCGGATCATCTTTAGAGTACCTCGATCAGAGCACACTGCACCACTACTCTGTACCTTACACTGGCTATCCATTTGATCCAGAATCAAACACAAAATTTGTTCTCTGAACTATGTTTCACTTACAGACACCATTCAAACATACCTATCTGGTCTCACCCATATGTACACACAAGCAAGATACTAATGCTCCTCTTCTGGCAATCGTATACTCTATGAAAACAAAGTCATATGGACAACATTCTTTTGCATACCGGGGTCCAGCGATGTGGAACGAATTGCCCATTGAAATTAGACACAAAGACACACTGATCCCTTTTAAGAGTACTCTTAACACTCACCTTGTTTGACTGCAGGAACAAACTTAAAGGCCTAATAATGTTTTGTACCTTAAATGTTTTTAGCATGTTTTATGTTTTCCAATTTCATGGCATTTTGTTTTTCTGTTGTCATATCATTATAGATGTTGTAAAGTGCTTAGAGCTTCTAATGATTAGCCACTATACAAAGTCCTCATTATTATTATTATTATTATTATATATACATCAATTTGAAGATTTCTTTGGCTAAAAGTACAGAAGAAACTAAACAAAATGCAAAACATACAAGTTACAAGAGCTAGATCAATCTTACCTACTATTGTTAATTTGGTATTACATGTACTTAACATGATGCATCCACTAATTTGGTATTACATAACACAATGCATCCACTAAATTGGTATTGGATAACACGATGGATTCACTAAATTGTTATTACATAACATGATGCATCCAATAAATTGGTATTATATAACATGATGCATCCAATAAATTGGTATTACATAACATGATGGATTCACTGAATTGGTACTGCATAACATGATGCATCCACTAAATTTTTTATTACATAACACAATGTATCCACAAAACTGCATTACATTCCAAATCCTAAGATGATTAGATAAAATAGTTTTGAAAAAGTAAAAGTCTTTAACAGTGAAATTAATCTAGGGTATAGACAGACAGAAATATGGATGTATGTATGTTATTTTCTGACATTCACATGGACATCAAAGTGAAAACTATAATGAGCTTCTGACAAGGCTGGCTTGACAAAAATATATATTCCACGTCCAATTAAAATTTATTCATAAATAAAAATTGTAAAGTAAAAGCAAGGGTAGCATAGCACGTGAACTTAAACTTTGAGCAGATGAACTACAAAGATAGTGATAGTGCATGACTAATCCTAAAAGTTCACTTACAATTTCTCATTTCCATATCCTTCTAGCTTTGTCACACCCAGAGATATGGCAACTACTACAGCTGGCAAACCTGAAAGTAGAAACAATGTATTTTCATAGCTCACAAATATGTCTTCTATTGGATATAATATTTTTCCTCATTAAAACCACAATGAATGAATAACAATGATATGCATAGAAAACGTACGTTTATTGCACTATGTCATCTCTGATGTAGCATATTTTTATGCTCACATTATCTCAAAACTAATAATAAAATTGTTAACAGGGGCCCCACGTTGCATAGTGGTCTAAAGAGCTTGTCGTTACAGATCAATGCCATCTCAACTCTGTATGGGTTTAAGTCTCTGATTCAGCTAATGTCGGTATGTTAGAAAGCTTACTAGTAGCTTCTCATAGGTCGGTGTTTCTTTCCAGGGGGTTTCCTGGGTTCTTCCTCCACCATTAATACAGGCCACCATGTAAGGTTGCACAGTCATAAGCCATTCTGGACAACAAAAAAACCAAATGCAGCTGAATTAACAAGAATTCTTCTAATAGACTGAACAGAATTTTCTAACATTCAAGATAAAAACCATTTATTTGTTTTCACTGCTATGTGTTGAAACCATGTCTGATAATCTTCAGTGATAAAATGAATTTCAAATTAGCTGTTTTTGTAGTCATATCGGATGTCCAATCGGCATCATTATTATTTAGAATGGGGTAGTCAACAGTTGAACCTTTTAGGAGACAACTTCATATCAGTATAACTTTTACATATGACTGATATCCTGGGCAACTGTCATGACAACCATATATTATGTACATGTACAATGTTACCATTTTCATTTCAGTCAAACTAGGGATCACAAGAAGACTGTGAATATCAAATGTTAATATAGTTATCCAGTTGGGAGAAGAAGAGATAATATTTTGTGGATGGTCACCATTATAACAAAATTGAGGGTCACTTTGAATACATTTTAGTTAGAACACTATAACAACTCTACTGATGAAAATCCTAGTTTCAAGATGGCCAACCATACTGGACATCACTATTTTAGTTTATGACCAAGAATACATTTTCTGTGAAACCCATTGTTGATATGACCTTTGGAGAAGCAACAATAATAAGATTTTCAATATGTCTGCCTTGATGGCCATAACAGATATCTGATTCACACAACTTCCATTTCAAACCAAATAGACATCACTCATCTTGGAGAAGTACAGACAAAAACATGTTGGAGAAGGGTATTGTGATGGTCACACTAGGGGTCATATCAGTATCATTTTCATTTAGGATCAACTCAATTTCATTAGATGTATTCTGATGAAAACCTCACCTCAGTATTATTTTTTCATCCTGAGTAGCAAAATCAAGATTTTCAAGATGGCTGCTTATGACAAACTTGATGTCATCTGGTGGAAACCCCATGTCAATATGAATTTTCTTTCAGTTGTAGGAGCATTAACATGATTTTCAAGATGGTTGCCATAGAAACTATATTAAATAGTAGATCAGAACCAATGAGGCCAGCTACACAAAAAACTTCTGTAAATGAAAATCCTCTGCTGATATGTTCATCCATGAGTAGCAGCATAAGATTATTTACAACATAGCTTTGTGGCAGTCATGTGGATATCAGACAAACAACATTTTCATTTAGGACCAACAAAACATTATCAGAAATCTTTATGAAAACCCTATGTCAACATGACTTTCCATTCAGGAGAATTAGTGATAAAAGTATTTTTAAGATGACTTTTATGGTGGCCATATTGGATGTCAGAAAAACACTTATTTTTATTTAGGATCAACAAAACCATGGGTAATAGACCTAACAACAAGTGAAGTTGTTACGTATTTTGTTTTATGAATCTCAAACACTATTTATAGTTATAAGATATATTTTGGCAGTAAATATAATCAACTTCAACACAGAACAAACCATTAGGAAAACCTTTGATGATATTATATTATTTATAAATTTTACTTCAGGAATACTGCAGTGCACAGAATTATTGTAGGTAAGGTTTATTTTCGAAAGCTTGAACTAAATTATAGTTTAAATGAACTTCATTTACATTTTATATAGTAATAGGTTAACATGCCATATGTAATAAAAAGTACTTTTTAGAAAAGATACTGGTTTCCACTGAATATCTGACTTGACTGGACCAAGATATTAAATGCTTACTTAAGAACACAGAAACAATGACCAGTAGGACTCCAGCCAAATTTGTCCACACCCACAGCTGTATTGTGTAACATGACTGAATATATTTCTTATATTGGTGACTACCAAGTTCGTAATGGGCTTTGTGTGTGCATGCATAGGTCCTGCTTATTTTCTTGCAACTTTCTAAAAAATCAAAATGCAATTCTCATGACACAAGATGACATTAACAGTACAACACTTTTTAACAATCTTATTTATTTACAATTCAGGCAAAACAAATATACAGAAAACATATTTTATCTGAGACCTTTGAAATTTTAATATTTGTAAACTTAGCAAATTGTGGGGTTGTTCAAACTGGACATCAATATCACCAATGACTGGACTGGTCCATATTTCTGACAGACATGTGCCGGACGACCAGAGTTTAGTCTCAGGCAAATGCAATGTTCTATAAACCAAAGGTCAAGATTTTATTTATCAGATTTAAGCACTGCCATATGGCATGGTACCATCTTCTAATTGACCTTTCCTTCTAAACTATGCAATTGTTAAAATGAAATACATAATTCACTTGTTGCACTTGACTTTTCTAACATTGGCTTAATATGTGCTGTTCAGATAAATAATTTGAAAATATTTTTACCAAAGTACAGGTAAGTCAAATATTCTAATAACTAGTTTGTATTGAACTGATTTCTTCTAACATGCAGGCAGACATAGAACACTAGATCAATAATCAATTGGTTTGGACCAATTTGTGGTAAAATCTAAAAAAAAAAAAAAAAACTAAAACAAACTGTTTATTCATCAATATTCCATAAATATTGTCCAATTTTGCAATATATTTAAGAGTTTTCTTTAAAAACATTGGACTAAGTCTTACAAAGGTGATACAAGACTGTACCAGTTGCCACATGCAACCAGTCTCTGCACAATTGTAACATATTCTTGAGTTTTGTACATTTTAAATTGGCAGAAGAAACAATCTGCACACAATATAAGATACATTTTTAGTTTTTTAATAAACAAAATACTGCATAAAATCCAGAAGAACTTATATTCATGTTGAAACTGATTTTCAAACAATTTCAGCAATTTCATTTTGAGATTGAGTAAATTAATATTAGCTTTATTTTATACATACCAAAAATAAAGGTATGTGTGTATTCTGTCTTGTGCAATCAGACACAATGAGGCAAAGCTAAGTGACTTTTACAAATTATAGTCCTCTGTGTCATATTTTGGGGGGATTTGGTAGCATGGTCACAAAAAACAATTTACTTTTAATAATGTAATCAATAAAATTTAGCTACTATTCTGACAAATTATAATTTAATTGATTAAATGAAGTTTAAGTAATATGCAGTGCATCCTTCTCTGGCCCCTTGCAAGATGTCATTGCAGCCAATATGTTAATAAGCTAGTAACTAAATTTAGATACTTTGTCATGTTGAACGAATCAGATGACTGAGCTGGAGCATGTGATCAAACATTATATCAGTTATGGCATTGTTCATATTGCAAATTATACACCTGTAGAGATGCAATGCTCTTAGTGCAGATGCAGCATTTAATGTTGAACATTATTTGCAGAAAGAACCACCCACCTCTCCTCCTTCCACCATGTTGTTTATTTGTGAAATTTACTGCATATCGTACTGTTCCAGCTCTGTTCGGGGTGGGGGTCCTCTGTCAAATTAGCTAATAATTATTATCATGGCAATTCTCAGGATCAGACTTATTGGGGTTTGATAATTGGTGTCTCCATATACCTTGTATTAGCACCTTGTGGCTCTACATACTGGTTTCAGACATTCTTCACAACACTAGAAACACCCCAAGTCTCTCTTCCAGAGGTATTCCTATAGAAAAATTGCCAAGCTGGGCTATTGCCAAGTTTATTCCATTCACGGTTTTGTTTTTACCCCCCTATTTGTGTCAGTACATAATTGTACTCAACTATTATAACAATATATTTCATACCCACTTTCTACAGTGCATGTATGAATTATCGGCTGAATCCTCAGTATCAGACACATTGAGTTTTGGTTATCAGGGTCCCAATATACCTCCTATCAGACATTTGCAGCTTTACATATAGGTGTCAGACACTCTTCACTTTTTCCTTTTTTTCTTCATTGTGGAGTATGCTAACTCCCGGCTCATCTCTGCAGACCATTATGGGGAGGCCTTCCTGCTCTAACTTTGGTTGCTTCATCGAGGTATGTATGCTATAGTTTGTTGTAATTATATTTAATCTTATACATATAATTTTTTTTTTAAATTTGTTTTTTTTAATTATTTTTAAAACAAATATAATTTTATATATATATATATATATATATATATATATATATATATATATATTTTTAAAAAAATCTATATTTGTATATAAATCTGAATTGTTGATATTGTGTTCATCTATGCTTTCTCCATATAAGGATTTCCTGTGCTCCTATTAAATAGTATTGTTTCGTCTAATTGTTCTTTCCATTGATGTCGCTATTTCTAGTTTATTTGCTTGCTGCTGTAGAAATCTGGTTGTATTGGTGGCAGTTGTTTTGTATTTATCTGCTGCTGTTAGGATTTGTGTTTAGTTGCTGCTGCTGCTGCTCATTTGACACTTTCTAAAGATCATCTTGTTTTTGCTTCCCTTTTATTTTGTTTATTATTCAATGCATTCATCATCTTGATTGTATCCTTGTTTACTCCTCTTTTCTTCGTCTTTTTTCATCCTTATTGTTTCTCTTCTTGTTTCTCTTCTTTGTAGTTTAAGGCTTTCTCTCATTTCCTCCTGTACTTTTTCTTATTCTATTTTTTTCCTTCTTTGTTCTTGTTGGTATACTTGTGTAGCTTCTCTCTGACCTTCAGTCAGGGGCTCTTCATTTTCATTGTGCATTTTTACTTTTTCTTTTTGTAACCTCCACCATTCTTTCATTTCATCCCTTTGTTTTTGTTCTTCCATTCTTTTCATTTCTTGTTCTAATTGATATTGTTTTATGAATTCTCTTTGACTTCTATTTAAAGAATCTTCATTATTCTTTCTAGCTGGCTTTTCCCTTGTATCTGTTCATTTTGTTGCTTTTCTTTCTCTTGTTCTACTTGTTGGTTTCTTCTCCTTACTTCATGTATGTTATCTTGATATTTCTCCGCCTGCTGTTGTGTTACTGTTGTTATTGTTTTAATAGTTTTTTGTTGTTGAGACTGATTTAGTTATTGTTTTCCCGGTTGCTTCTGGATATTGTGGGGGAAAATGCTTGGTATTTTTCCGTTACTTTGATTAATCTGTTCCATGTTTGTTCCTTTAGGTTCCTGTTCCTTTCGTTTGTAACTCTCTTTCTTCATTTGCTGTCTGATTTTCTCAGTTGTTAGTGCATTTATGTGGGATATGACCAGTCTTTTCACATCTATTACATCTTCTGTGGTGGATACATCTGTCACAGAATTAGGCGAAAATTGAACTGATTTTTGTTCTTCTTGAATTGCAAACGAAACTCACCATTTTCTTGATTTCGTCGTACACGCATTACCTGGGGTGATTAAGTGGTTTTCTCCAAGGTAAGTGGCGTGTAACGATTTGCATGTGCCAGTTTGTTATTTACATGAAATCCGAAATACTCGTTTCACATGGTGCACGGCAAGCTCGATGTGATTTATGTTCACCTATAGAGAGTATATAAGGCGAGATATTTCTCATAATAATTACGGGAACCAAAATATCTAATCGAAGGATAGATAAGCTCGTCTTGCAATCTCCAGCCAAAGGGGTGAGTGTTAAATTTACATTTTCGTTTTATTGTGAATTTTATTCAGATTATCATTTCGTATAATGATGCTTTTATTGCAATTAAACGTGGAATATTTGGAATTACTAGTCACTATTAGACTTTAAGTGCAATATCGTAATCTACGGCTTAGATTATTTTTGAGACAACTATTATTAGTCTGGTTTTGTTTTTTGTAGCTGTTACCGTGTTTCTGATACTGTAGCTGACAATCGCTGTTACCATAGATCTGATAATCGCTGATACCATAGATGTCAATGTCTCTGATACCGTAGATCTGATACCGTAGATCTGATACCGTAGATGTCAATGTTTCTGATACCGTAGCTGCTAACGTAGTTGATACCATTTCTGATACCGTAGCTGTTAACACATCTGATACCATCTTTTGATAAACGTCTTTGATATCGTCTGATTTGTTGTGGAACATCTCTGTATAAATATCTGAATGTGATTGTGCCGTTAATTTGTGCAAACGGAATTGAAGTATCTGTCTGTGTGTCGAACTGTCTGTTCGTCAACATCTGTGTAACGTGTAAATATCCGGAAAGCTAGAAGTCCGAGTGTCGGAGCTGTCTGAGTTGTAAAACATCCGGGTCGACATCTAGGGTAGTGAGGAACCGTTGGTTCTGGTAGATGTTGTATGTTGTCTGAACGTATAACTGTGGTGGATCCGTGAAGGGAAATGTCTGATAATAGTATTGGTCAACCCTAGGTTTTCGGGGAAACTGGGAGACCATTCAACTGTTGCTGAATCGTGCGGTTATACGGGGTCGAGACACATATGTGTATTGAAATTGTAATACAATTTAATACATTGTTGTATTTGCATGCTTATGTCAGATCACAATAATATTTCAAGTGATCGCATAGATATCAATAAAAGCTAGCAACTTGATTGAATACAAGTATATGGTCGTGCTAGTTATCGCAATCCATCGTGCGATAGTATAGTTTGTCGTTTGTGTTCATTTTTCGTAATTTATACTTGCATTAATTTAACTTTCGTAAAGGATCCTTGGATCTGTGTATAGTCCAAGAGATCCCTTTACATCTGAGATTCCTTTTGTATTAATATTTAATTTGTTCATGTATTGTGAATGGTTGTGAGTGTAATTGTGGGCTGAGTGCATGAATTATTGTGTTGTTACATCTGTATTTTTTTCATTTATAATTTATTACATAAATTTATATTTTCTTTCACAAATTGTGTTTGTATTGTTCATTTAATCCACCCTCCTCTCGGTAACAATTCTGTTACAATGGTGTCAGAAGTGGGATCGTTGGATTAAGTGAACTGTCAATCATTTTTGTGAAGGTATACATTTAATGTTTATATTTGAGCGTGACCTTCTGTTAAGATAATACTCTAGTTGGAGTTTATTTTTGTTTAGTTTACCTAGGTCTGTGTGTTCAGTATAAACGTGTTTAAAGTATTGGTTTGGTTATATATCTATATTCATATTACAATTGTCATGTCATCCCTTAAGGACTTGGTTGCCTTAGGCAAAGAATTTGGATATGAAGGTGAAAGCTTAAGGAAATTTATTCAAGAAGAACAAGCCCGGGAAAGGGAAGAAAGGGTAAGAGCACGGGAATTAGAAAGGGAATCTGATGAAAGAAAACGGGAATTAGAAAGGGAATCCGAAGATAGGAAATGGGCCTTTGAGAGGGAAAAGATAGGATTAGAGAAGGAAAAGATAGAATTAGAGAAGCAGGCCGAAAAGGATAGGATAGGATGGGAAATGGAAGCGGAGCAAAAGCGAATAGAGTTAGATGAAAAAGCAAAGCAACGGGATCATGAGCGTAAGGTAGAATTAGCGACATCGGGAAGAGAACACGATTCTGCCTTTAGCAAATTAAGGGGCCCCAAATTACCTCCCTTTGACGATGAAAAAGATAACATGGATAGTTATCTTCATCGGTTTGAGCGGTATGCCGAAAACCAGAAGTGGAGTCAAAATGACTGGGCATTGCATCTTAGTGCTCTTTTAAAAGGTAAAGCGCTGGATGTATACTCTCGACTTCCTAGGGACGATGTGTTTAAGTACGACGTCCTAAAGGAAGCACTTCTCAAAAGGTACGAGCTCACTGAACGAGGATTTCGTAAAAAGTTCAGGTATAGCAAGCCCGATAAGGGAGAAACCTTTGGTCAGTTCACCGTCAGAATTGCGAACTATTTTGAGCGGTGGATTGAATGCGGCAAAGCGGTGAAAACGTTTGAAGGGTTGACTGATTTCTTGCTCAGAGATCAATTATTTAATACAGTTGGGCGAGAATTAGATCAATTTCTGAAGGAGAAAGTCTTCACGAACGTAAAAGATATGGCTAAGCAAGCCGATTTATTTGCCGAAGCTCATGGGGGAACCCAGAACGTGGTTTTGAAAGATTTTAAGTCTGGAAACCAGTCTGTAAGACCTATGCCTAGGGAGCCTGTAAAATCAGCTGAGGTAAAAAGGTCAGTTAGGAATCCAGTTTTTCAGCGTGTGCAATGTTTCTTGTGTAATGCATGGGGTCATGTTCAAAAAGACTGTCCTAAAAGAAAGGCACTTATACATAAGGTAGCAGTGGCTATACAAAGTAAAGGTATATCTGATAACATCGTACAGGTAGAACCTTGTATTCATTCGCTTGGCACGTGTTTATTTCCTGAAGCGCGTGTACCAACCGCGAGAGGGTTTGTCAACGGTCGAGAAGTCGTGGTATTATGTGACACTGGTTGTACGGGCGTAGTGACCAAGCGTAGTCTCGTGCAGGATAACCAAATGCTCGGGTGGGAATCCCCATGTATGTTACTTGATCAGACGATGGGTCGCATTCCCGTAGCAAGGATCACTGTAAAAACACCTTTCCTAACGGGAACTGTTGATGCCCTTTGTATGGAAAACCCTATTTACGATCTGACGATCGGTAATGTTGAAGGTTCCCGTCTTCCAACCATGTCCGATTTTAAAATACCTTTGGCCCAGGCAGTCGAAACGCGAGCGCAAACACGGCGAGAGAAAACCGCGTTTCGTAAATTAATAGTCCCTGAATCGATCTCAGGAATTTCCCGCGATGATTTCAAACAAGAGCAAGAACGTGATGAATCCATCAGAACAATTGTTGAGAAAATCACGTCCGGCGCAATTAAACATTGCAAGCGTGGGGGTAGCTCGAGATTCGTACGCAAGAACGGATTAATTCATAGGGAGTTTAGCGCTCGGGAGGGTAAGAAGTATTGGCAAGTGGTCGTACCCCAGAGATATAGATCTCAAGTACTTAGGGTGGCGCATGAGTCAAGCATGGCAGGACACTTAGGTAAGGCTAAGACCACTAGCAGGGTAGTCGCTGAATTCTACTGGCCCGGTGTTAATGGCAATGTCACACGGTTCTGTAGGTCGTGCGACGTATGTCAGAAAACCGTGTGTAAGGGAAGGGTCACAAAGGTGCCCTTGGGATAGATGCCATTAATAGATACACCGTTTAAAAGAGTGGCAGTAGATATTGTAGGACCAATACACCCAGTTACCGAAAGAAAGAATCGGTATATTCTTACTCTGGTTGACTACGCAACCAGATACCCTGAAGCCGTAGCGTTACCAACTATTGAAACGGAAAGGGTAGCTGAAGCATTAGTTGATATCTTTAGTAGGGTAGGGGTGCCAGAAGAAATCCTCACGGATTGTGGTGCCCAATTCACCTCTGACCTCATGGGTGAAATAAGTAGGCTGTTATCCATCAAACAGCTAAACACTACCCCATACCATCCGATGTGCAATGGACTGGTAGAGAAGTTTAATGGTACCCTGAAGAGCATGCTACGAAAGATGTGCGCGGAACGTCCGCAAGACTGGGACCGTTATTTAAACGCTGTTCTGTTCGCGTACCGTGAAGTACCGCAGGAAAGTTTAGGGTTCTCACCCTTTGAACTGTTGTATGGTAGAACAGTTCGAGGCCCGATGCGGATACTACGCGAACTATGGACTGGTGATGTCGCGAACGAGGAAATAAAAATGACTTACCAGTACGTTTTAGATCTAAGAAACAAACTTGAGAGTACATGCCAGATGGCACGTGACAAATTGATTAAATCGGGGCGCAGATATGCCAAGTATTACAACCGCAGAGTGCGTAATAGGAAATTTCTTGTGGGAGATCAGGTGCTATTGCTTCTTCCAACGAGTTCGAATAAGTTATTAGTCCAGTGGAAAGGTCCATATGAAGTTAAAGAAGTAAAAGGTGACATGGACTATAAAATTGACATGGACGGTATTGTAAAAACATTCCATGCGAATATGCTCAAGTTGTATATTAAGAGACAGAGCGACAATGTTGGAAAGGGGGTCTTAAATGTCGTTTGTACGGCAGTTGTAGACGATGATGAAGCTGATTCGAATATAGAGAGTTCCCTTGAATGTCCCTTTGGGAGTTGCGGGGGAGGGGATAGATAAAGTCGATGTGAGTGCGGAGTTGACGAAAGACCAGCGGCAACAGATTAATGCGCTCTTGGCTAAACATTCTTATGTATTCACTGACAGACCAGGTTGTACAACTTTGTTGGACCTCAAAATTAAGCTGAATACGTCTGACCCTATTCGAATCAAGGGCTATCCGGTGCCATACAACGCACGTGAAGCTGTGGATGAAGAGGTGGGTAAAATGTTGGATCTGGGGGTGATTGAACCCTCCAACTCGCCATATTCTTCTCCAGTAGTGCTTGTCAGGAAAAAGGACGGGACGAACCGATTCTGCATTGATTTTCGGCAGTTAAATAAAATCACTGTGTTCGATGCAGAACCAATGCCAGATATGGAGGGTCTATTTGCGAAGTTGTCGGGAAACCGATGGATTTCCAAATTAGATCTGGCCAAGGGATATTGGCAGGTTCCCATTGTCCCAGGATCCCGACCATTGACAGCATTTGCGACCCAGAAAGGACTGTATTAATTCAAAGTGATGCCATTCGGGTTAGTTGGAGCCAGCGCCACCTGTTGTCGTTTGATGCGTAAATTGCTTAAAGGTTTAACAAATGTTGATAGCTTTGTAGACGACATATTCGTGTACACGAATACTTGGAGTGAGCACGTGTCCGTCCTGAGCGAGCTCTTCAATAGACTCCGCAAAGCGAACCTTACAGTGAGACCCACTAAATGCAGTATTGGTTATACAGATTTAGATTGTTTGGGTCATAGGGTCAGCGGTATGGGTCAGTTAAAACCTCATCCCAAGCAAATTGAAGCAATTAGAGATGCACCGAAGCCAACCAACAAAACGCAGGTAAGATCATTTCTAGGTCTAGTAGGTTTTTACAGAAAGTTTATACCGAACTTTGCAGCCATTGCTAGCCCGCTGTCTGATTTGACCAAGAAGGGGCAACCAAACAAAGTTGAATGGGGACCGCCACAAGATAAAGCATTTTGTACTCTGAAAGAGAAACTGGTTAGTGCACCTATATTGAAATTGCCAGATGTCAGCAAACCTTTTATTCTAAGAACAGATGCTTCTGAAACTGGGTTGGGGGCAGTTTTACTGCAAGAGCAGGACGACAGTAAATTACCCGTAGCTTACTTGAGTAGAAAATTGCTACCCAGGGAGAAAAATTATTCCGTTATAGAAAAGGAATGTTTGGCCATAGTATGGGGAATTGGGAAGTATCACGCATATCTGTTTGGGAGAGATTTCGTTCTCGAGACTGATCACCAACCCCTACTGTATTTAAACAAGGCCAAGGTCGCTAACGCTCGGTTGATGCGTTGGGCGCTAACACTACAACCTTATCATTTCCGTGTAGAAGCAATAAGGGGAGTTGAAAATATAGGCGCAGACTACTTGAGTAGGGCATGATGGGAAATTTGTATGAATTTGCCCAGTAATAAAATCCAGTTTGTAGTATAACCAGTGTAAATGTTGTAAGATATCATCAGTAGTTATTTTTCTTCTATTCTGTGTTAGTTTTAAAAATGTGTACATTTTTATTCTTAGGGGGGAGGTATTGTCACAGAATTAGGCGAAAATTGAACTGATTTTTGTTCTTCTTGAATTGCAAACGAAACTCACCATTTTCTTGATTTCATCGTACACGCATTACCTGGGGTGATTAAGTGGTTTTCTCCAAGGTAAGTGGCGTGTAACGATTTGCATGTGCCAGTTTGTTATTTACATGAAATCCGAAATACTCGTTTCACGTGGTGCACGGCAAGCTCGATGTGATTTATGTTCACCTATAGAGAGTATATAAGGCGAGATATTTCTCATAATAATTACGGGAACCAAAATATCTAATCGAAGGATAGATAAGCTCGTCTTGCAATCTCCAGCCAAAGGGGTGAGTGTTAAATTTACATTTTCGTTTTATTGTGAATTTTATTCAGATTATCATTTTGTATAATGATGCTTTTATTGCAATTAAACGTGGAATATTTGGAATTACTAGTCACTATTAGACTTTAAGTGCAATATCGTAATCTACGGCTTAGATTATTTTTGAGACAACTATTATTAGTCTGGTTTTGTTTATTGTAGCTGTTACCGTGTTTCTGATACTGTAGCTGACAATCGCTGTTACCATAGATCTGATAATCGCTGATACCATAGATGTCAATGTCTCTGATACCGTAGATCTGATACCGTAGATCTGATACCGTAGATGTCAATGTTTCTGATACTGTAGCTGCTAACGTAGTTGATACCATTTCTGATACCGTAGCTGTTAACACATCTGATACCATCTTTTGATAAACGTCTTTGATATCGTCTGATTTGTTGTGGAACATCTCTGTATAAATATCTGAATGTGATTGTGCCGTTAATTTGTGCAAACGGAATTGAAGTATCTGTCTGTGTGTCGAACTGTCTGTTCGTCAACATCTGTGTAACGTGTAAATATCCGGAAAGCTAGAAGTCCGAGTGTCGGAGCTGTCTGAGTTGTAAAACATCCGGGTCGACATCTAGGGTAGTGAGGAACCGTTGGTTCTGGTAGATGTTGTATGTTGTCTGAACGTATAACTGTGGTGGATCCGTGAAGGGAAATGTCCGATAATAGTATTGGTCAACCCTAGGTTTTCGGGGAAACTGGGAGACGATTCAACTGTTGCTGAATCGTGCGGTTATACGGGGTCAAGACACATATGTGTATTGAAATTGTAATACAATTTAATACATTGTTGTATTTGCATGCTTATGTCAGATCACAATAATATTTCAAGTGATCGCATAGATATCAATAAAAGCTAGCAACTTGATTGAATACAAGTATATGGTCGTGCTAGTTATCGCAATCCATCGTGCGATAGTATAGTTTGTCGTTTGTGTTCATTTTTCGTAATTTATACTTGCATTAATTTAACTTTCGTAAAGGATCCTTGGATCTGTGTATAGTCCAAGAGATCCCTTTACATCTGAGATTCCTTTGTATTAATATTTAATTTGTTCATGTATTGTGAATGGTTGTGAGTGTAATTGTGGGTTGAGTGCATGAATTATTGTGTTGTTACATCTGTATTTTTTTCATTTATAATTTATTACATAAATTTATATTTTCTTTCACAAATTGTGTTTGTATTGTTCATTTAATCCACCCTCCTCTCGGTAACAATTCTGTTACAACATCCTTTGTACCAGGATTTCTTTAGAAACCCATGTAAAAAGAAAGCTCTTTTGATTTCTTTAAGTCTGGTTTTCTCTACTTCCAAGATTCTTGTTCCGTTGTATATCGTGGTTGTCAGTATTGTATCAACCCTAGCATTTTCAACTTTAATTTTAAGTTTCTTTTCAAACCTCTCCACTGTAGCTTCAAGAGTTATTTCTAGTGGAATGTCTGTTAGGTGTATTTCTCCCCTTTGCTTTTTAATTATCCTGATGATTGGTGTTGGCTCTCATACTATTACTAATTCTCCTAGTATGTTGATTTCCCCATATGGTATTATTGGCTTTTTTCCTCTGGGCTGTAAAATGTATCCCTTATACCCATTCCTGTTAATGGAGTACGTCTGGTCTGTAAATTCCAGATTTATTGCTTTTAGAGCTATCATAACAGATGTTATTCCAGGTATTCTTTCTCTCGGTGTTGCAGACATATCTAATTTTTTTGTACCTTCTTTATACAGGCATTCTAGGTATGAACCTTCTTCATTGTCTATTCTATGTAGCTTGAAATACTTTTCAAGATCACGAATTTGCCTTTGTTGTTCCGCCATTTTTTTCCTCACTTTACTTACTTTCTCCATGCTAGTTGCAAAATGAATTCAGCTCACTTCCTCAATAAAGTTAAGTTTTGTTTCCTTCTGTCTTTCTTTAGTTTTTGTTACATTGATTGATTCAATACATTATTGTTGTGGCATCTCTAGTATAGTCCATTTGTTTCTTTTTTCCTTCTGTAGAACTATTTAATCCATTTCAGGTCTGTTTAATGCAGGCCATTGTGATTTTGATTGAAAAGACTTGCTAGACTTCTCAACTACAAGTACTAGAATGGCCACTCTTCACAACCCTACAAACTCCCTCAAATATCTCTTCTTGGCATATTCCTATAGAACAAATTAAGAGCTCGGCTGGTGTAGTGTGCTGTGACAGGATTTGCCCTCATTATGCCAAAGATTTTTTATATTTGAAATAAAGTTTATACTGAACTTATGTATTGTGTGTTGTTTAAACAGGCAAGTAAAACCATAAAATATGGCAAAATTAATCTGGGTCTATTAAAACATTTAATATTAACCATTTTATAGAAGAAAAGTAGGTGCTTTTCTAAATATAGGATGGATTGACCTAGAAAATAAAGGTAATGTTTATAGATTTGATAAAGTAATCAGCTATATTATGCTGCAGTATATAATCAAGTAACTAATAATTCAATACAGTTATGATCACACAAATTACAAATGCTGCTCTTCACATAATAATTTGTTATGAAGTTGAAAAATTATACAGTAAAAGTTTGCCCAGGACAAGTCACATTTTCAAATTTACTTGTCTAGGACAAGTGGCTGGAACATTGAATTACTGCCTGCGTTACAGTTTGGCCTTGCAATACAAACAGTATAATCTATTAATCCAGCATCCACAAAGCACTTTGATTTATTCACACAGTCTTGATTGCAAGAGTTTTATTCATGTTAGATTTAACTGCAATATGATTTCATACAGTAGAACCTGTCTTGAAAGACCAATCTTTCTGCCAAAAAAATAATGGTCTCCCAAGACAGGTGGTCTCTCATAACAGGTCATAACACTATATAATCAATAGATAAGTGCATTGAGATTCTTGTCTCCCAAGACAGGTGGTCTCTCATAGCAGTGGTCTCTCAAGACAGATTTTACTGTATTGGGATAATAAACATTTAGCAGTGTTAAACCATTGAGGTAAGAGTTTGAGCACAAGGGTTCAAAATCTTACCCAAATATTCATGCAAACATTTATATACAGCAAGCTGTTTATTATCTTTAGTCATACATACTCAATTGCTATATAAATGCAATATATTTTAAGTACATACGAAAATGGAATTTTAGTGATGAAGAAAATCTGTTCTCAGAAATGACACAAAATTGTGATGCTTGAGTACACTGACATGACAGGGATATTATTAAAAAACAATCTTGATTGGAAAAGAAGAAACTTACTCCATGCAAGAGGCAGCAACCATTGTATTCGTGACCTTGTGACAAATACATAGATCACAGACACGGCAAGCTCTATTCCATAGGTTAGCATCAGAAAGAAAACAGCTAGGTAAAAGTAGTGGAGAAGGGCTGCCACAGCAATGCAAACACCCTGAAAGATGCAAAAGTGGTAAAATTCTGACGTTATCAATCTGTCTATTCTATATGTCCTAGAGACAAATGACTATATCTGGAAAAAAGTCTTTCAAATCAATGTAACAAACTGCAATGCTTTTTCAAATCATTACTTTAAATTGGACAGGGTTTATTAACATGCTCCTGGATTATAACAATTAATAACTTAATCCTGATGAAAATGAAGTAAAAAAGATGGATGATTTATTCTTTTTAATGTGTTTCTATTTTTACTTTGTGAGTTAAGAAAGAATGTAATAAAAAGCCCAAGATCATTCACCTCAATTAATTCATACCATCTGCTCAACCTAGACTGACTACTGAATTTCATGTAATGTTTTTAAGAACACAGTTTTATTTTCTTAGTAGTTAAAATCAAGTGTTGCTTCAAGAATGTATGCTAATTATTACAACTTTTTAAAATACTAAACACTAACAATAATAAATATAAATTTTTAATATAATTAGTCATTAATGGCACTGATTTGCAAAATGACCTAAATAATGCAAAAGAGATTAAATATAAAAAACAAATGTTTCAGGCATTTTAATATGACAAATCAAAACACAAATCAAATGCTTTATAACCAAACAATACAGACATGCTACAAGGTATTCAGGAATTTAAAATATGGTCAATTTGGTGTAATAATTTTCTGCAAAAATACATCAACTTAGATATTTCTTAATAAAAAATAATGCTTTTCTTAAGATAAAGCCATTTACCAGAACATGATTCAATATAAGCTATATTGATTTTAACAGATTTAATTACAAAAAATTGTAAATTTAAATTTTTGACATTCCACTCAATAATATCATTGTAATTTATGATGGATTCTGTTGACATCTATCTATCCATCCATCAATCCACCCACCCATCTATTGATCGATCCAATTTGGTTTGTTTATGGCAACCCTGACTGAAAACATGTTATCCATTCATGTATATCTATAGAAATTGGCCATTTGTAGTCTTAAAACAGGGAGACGAGAGGAGGGGAACTCCTACTTTAGTTGTCTAGTTGTCCACTGTGCAACCCTGACTGACAACATGTCACCCTTTCATATGTGTCTATACCCCAAGAGAAATTGGTCTTTACAAATTGTAAGTTTTAAATTTGTGACATTCCACTCAATAATATAATTGTAATTTATTATTGATTCTGTTCACATTTATCTACCTATCTATCCAACCATCCAACCACCCACCCACTCACCCACCAATCCATCCATCTTTTGATCCATCCATCCAATTTTGTTTGTTTATGGCAATCCTGACTAAAAAGATGTCACCCCTTCATATGTATCTATACCCCAAGAGAAATTGGCCCTTTGTAGTCTTAAAACAGGGAGAGTGGAGCTCCTATTCTAGTTGTCTAATAAGCAAGTGTATATGGTTGATATAGCAGTATATTCCAACACAGCTTGTTTGTTAAATAAACACTATTTCATTTACAAAATTGTAATAATTTACAGATAATTTACAAACTTGTCTAATAAATATGATAATATTATTAAAATTAATATAAAATTATTAATTTTAATAGAATGTTCCATGTTATATTGCCAATATATATTTTTGTTTAGTTTACATAACAAATATTCATTAAAGTATCTAATTTGTATTCTTAGGTTGCCTTTCATAAATTGGTCTATTAAAATGTATGCTTCTTGTATTAGAAAATTAAATGTTGTGCTCTGCAAATGATAAAACTCTGAATAACTACTCTGTCCAAATTGTGATTCTTAATAGCCCTCAACTGGTTATTCCTTTTGCCTTACTTTAATAACAATTGGAAATTAACTACATTTACCAAGACCATGTGTATGCATTATTTCAATATGACATTACTAGAACTGAATCTTTGGCATGCACATGTGCCGTAAACAAAAGACATAACCCATTCCAGAATTTGATGTTGTAAAATTAGATATCAAATCTGAAGAAAAAAATGCACTCAGACTGGCAACAGGATCTGCACCAATCAAATGCATGATGAAATCAAATGTATGTGTGTGTGTGTGTGTGTGTGTGTGTGTGTGTGTGTGTGTCAGTTGGTAGGTAGGTAGGTAATTTATTGAGTTAAACTTATATATAGGATCGGATAAAATTCAGTATGCTGTGTGAAACTAAGTATAGTAGTTCTGACAAGACATTCAAGAGTTTTGACAGTGGTACTTTCAACTTTGTGTGTCAATTTTAATAAGTGCAACAGCAATAAGCAACATAGAAAAAGAACCTTTAGAACATACATAATTAAAATGCTAGTAAATTATTAAGAGACAATGAATTAACTCAACCAAGGCAAGCACAGTAAGTCCATGCACACATGGTGAAATAAAGTACCAACTGCCCCACAGTAAAAGGCAAGTGAGATAAATACATATGAGTAATCATTGCCCCACAGTGAAAGGCAGGTCACATAAATAAATACATATAGTAATCAATGCCCCACAGTGAAAGGCATGTGAGATAAACACATAGAGTAATCAATGCCCCACAGTGAAAGGGAGGTAAGATAAACACATAGAGTAATCAATGCCCCACAGTGAAAGGGAGGTAAGATAAACACATAGAGTAATCAATGCCCCACAGTGAAAGGGGGTAAGATAAACACATAGAGTAATCAATGCCCCACAGTGAAAGGGGGTAAGATAAACACATAGAGTAATCAATGCCCCACAGTGAATGGCAGGTGAGATAAATACATAGAATATTCATTGCCTCACAGTGGATGGCAGGTGAGATAAACACATAGAGTAATCAATGCCTCACAGTGAACGGCAGGTGAGATAAATACATAGAGTAATCAATGCCCCACAATGAAAGGCGGGTCACATAAATACACAGAGTAATCAATGCCAGACAGTGAAAAGCAGGTCACATAAATACATATGAGTAATCAATGCCCCACAGTGAAATGCAGGTCACATAAATAAATACATATAGTAATCAATGCCCCAGAGTGAAAGGCAGGTCATATAAATACATAGACTAATATTATATCAATGCCCCACAGTGAATGGCAGGTCAGATAAATACATAGAGTAATCAATGCCCCAGAGTGAAAGGCAGGTGAGATAAGTACATAGAGTAATCAATGCCCCACAGTGAATGGCAGTTCACATAAATGCATAGAATAATCATTGACCTACAGTGAAAGCCAGGTGAGAAGATCTTTAATTCTCTCATCATGACATTATTAACTTTTTGCTGGGTTTACACAATAGCCAAAGAAAAAATGATCCTCTGAACTATGTACATCTGTGTTCTTTTCCTTTACAGGAATTGTTAGATTTGTAGCATAAATGGGAATTTACATAACCATGACATTTATAATGATGATGTTATTGTTGTTGTTGCTGTAGGGTTTAATGCCATTTTTCAGCACACGATAAGCCATACATGGCAGCCGGTATGACTGGTGGAGGAAGAACCCAGGAAACCTCCGGAAAGAACCACTGATTCACAAGAAGCTACTCGCCAGTTTTCGCACATACCCACATTGGCTGAATCTGAGACTCGAACACACACAGATAGAGGTGAGATAGATGGCAGTGATCCATAATGGGGTGCGCTTTAGACCACTTGAAGCCCCTGACATTACAATAACAGTTATATGATATGTAATTTAATCTTGTTTATGATTAATAGCAGGTAATGCTACCTGTAGGCTTAAGAGAGCAATTTGTGGTTGCAAAGATTTATTTCAAGGTTAGGTGTGTATTAATATTTCATTTTGTGATGCAGTCATTCATAACAGTATTGAAAGACATCACTAAATATTATGACCATTGTGGTGTTTAGCAGATAGGCGCTCACATCATTGCATTTCAATAATAAAGCTGAGCCTTAAATTACAAATCTAGTCCTAGTTGTAAATAACAGGCAGTGGTACATTGCAAAAGTCATTAAAGTCTGATAACAATCTGATGCAATATAAGAATAAGCCACTGGTAAGGTGTTCTAAACATGTATGACAAGGCAAGTAAATTTTTACATGCTTGTCATAAAAATAATTAAATTATCTTTCTTGGAGACTACATTTAGATTTCATTAATGATTTAATTTAAGCATGCAATTTTCAGAATCTAACTACTAAAAAGAGGATTTCTTTTTCTCATTCTATCTCACATAGACAAAAAGCAATAACTCTTGCCCTTTACCTCGCTTTGCCATCACCAGATGTTTCTAACTTTTAAACTGAGTGAGATACCATATAGATCAAAAGTGGGGTACTTTGGAGGGATTTTAAATAATATGAGTGGGTAAGTATTCTTGGAGAAGTATAATTTAGTTAACAATTTGCTGTCTCCATTAAATACATTCCTTGATCACATTAACATTAGGTAACAGGCTGTGGGAATGCTAAGCATGCGACATATACTTTGGATATATTTCTAGGGAAGATTGACTGGATTTCCTGTGTGAACCATAACCCACTCTCCTACTTAAGTCAAAATCAGCATTTGGTCATAGGATCCATGACTTTTATATCAGGTGAAGATGATTTATTCAAATCATTTTGCCATCCAATTCCAATGGCAATCCAGCAAAGCTAGAGGCTGTGTTGGTTAATTGGGTCCAGTGGTCACCTGCACAGCAGCTATGGGAGCCACTGGATTCAGGTTTTGTCTCTACGAAACTATATATTCAACAATAAATGAAAGAAAGAAAAAAAATCAGATAATATTCACAAATTAAAAAAATATTTACCAATTTGTTAGGAATGAATATTAATCCACATAAATATAAAATCCTATATGTATGGTTCACATTTGGCACAAATGTGTAATTGGATTAATGGAAGGTGTCTTATACAATTTTGTAATATGTAAGTGAAGCTCTAAAACTAACAACACCCTTGTGGCAGCAAGGTGAGGTAATACATGTAGTCAAACTTTACTAATTCTTGCTCATCGAGATTCTTAAATTGTTGATAGGCTTGGTATTAATGATATGATACTGTATTAATAAACACAGCCCTTGACTTTGGAATGGATGAGGATTAGTGAGTTATAATGGGAACCAGATTTAATCCATGAATGACTAAAATACATCTTTGACTGGATATATATAAATAAATCTATGACTGGGTTTGGACAGTACTTACATTTTAGGCAAAACAATGAATGATACAATCTGAGCTGGTATTGCATCATACATGATATGATTTACATGATATGAATTACATCATGTTATTCCTTGGATGATGCAATTATAACTAAGCTTATATCACTCTACTGGGGCCTTGAGTGGCCGAGTGGTCTAAAGCATTTCATGTGCAAATATAGTTTAGTAATATATCAGCCAGGCTTACCTTGTTTTCTGTTCGATCTACACCAGCCAGGAATATGATGTATGAGATTATCAGGGCCAAACATAAATTCATCAAAAGACTGGTTCTATCAGACTTCACATATCTGAAGAAACATAAAAATATTGATTTTGATATATATGTCTTATTATTATATTTAAAAACACATTATGGTGTCTCTATATTGATTTTGATATATATGTCTTATATTATATTTAAAAACACATTATGACATCTCAGCTGAGTGAACAATAAGTGTGCTTCAATCATCACTATCGACAATCCTCTCTCTCTTTTTAATTTAAAGGAAGAAATGACTTTCAGACTTAATTATATAAGACTAATTTCATTTATCTAGATGAATTAGAATGGGATTCATAGGGTCCCACACATTTTCAAACAAAATTAATGTCTAGGTCTTTTCCAAGTTGTTTTCACAGGATGAATTTGATTTTCATTTTTCAAAGAACCACTTTTGGTTAGAAACATGTGATTTTAAAATCAAAGTCTGTTTCTTTTTTGAGACTCTTCCAATACATCTGTAAGAAATAAATGACTGTGTACTAAAGCAAGAAACAGGTATGCCTACTGAAATTCATAAAAATTTGCACGTAACTGATTACAATGTCACCTTTACTTTGCTTAACTGCATGTGCAGGTATAGAGGAAGTCTTTTAGGCAAAGCTTTATTAATGTGGATAAAGAAAAACATCAAATTTATATACACTGGGATGAAAGGCCTGATTTTTTAAAAAAATTCTTATTTTCTTTTGGGGACCTAACATTTACTTTCAATGTAGTCTGTTAAAGGTTGTATAATTAATGCAGTCTGTTAAAGGACTGTAGAATTAATGCAGTCTGTTAAAGGACTGTAGAATTAATGCAGTATGTTAAGGGACTGTAGAATTAATGTAGTCTGTTAAAGGTTGTATAATTAATGCAGTCTGTTAAAGGACTGTAGAATTAATGCAGTCTGTTAAAGGACTGTAGAATTAATGCAGTCTGTTAAAGGTCTGTAGAATTAATGCAGTCTGTTAAAGGTCTGTAGAATTAATGCAGTATGTTAAAGGACTTTAGAATTAATGCAGTCTGTTAAAGGACTGTATAGTTAATGCAGTCTATTAAAGGACTGTAGAATTAATGCAGTATGTTAAAGGACTTTAGAATTAATGCAGTCTGTTAAAGGACTGTATAGTTAATGCAGTCTATTAAAGGACTGTATAATTAATGCAGTCTGTTAAAGGACTGTATAATTAATGCAGTCTGTTAAAGGACTGTATAATTCATGCAGTCTGTTAAAGGACTGTAGAATTAATGCAGTCTGTTAAAGGACTGTAGAATTAATGCAGTCTGTTAAAGGACTGTAGAATTAATGTAGTCTGTTAAAGGACTGTAGAATTAATGCAGTCTGTTAAAGGACTGTATAGTTAATGCAGTCTGTTAAAGGAGGATGTAAATGGAGGGTAAAGAAGGTATGCATAATTAGATATAAGGCAAGTATTGTATCATCATTTGGACAAACGGTATGTATCATCTAAATGGAGGGTAAAGAAGGTATGCATAACTAGATATAACGCAAGTATTGTATCATCATTTGGACAAATGGTATGTATCATATAAATGGAGGTTAAAGAAGGTATGCATAACTGGATATAAGGCAAGTATTGTATCATCATTTGGACAAATGGTATGTATCATCTAAATGGAGGTTAAAGAAGGTATTCATAATTAGATATAGGGCAAGTATTGTATCATGATTTAGACAAATGGTATGTATCATCTAAATAGAGGGTAAAGAAAGTATGCATCATTAGATGTCTAAATAGAGGGTAAAGAAGGTATGCATAACTAGATATAACGCAAGTATTGTATAATCATTTGGACAAATGGTATGTATCATCTAAATAGAGATTAAAGAAGGTATGCATAACTGGATAGAAGGCAAGTATTGTATCATCATTTGGACAAATGGTATGTATCATCTAAATGGAGGGTAAAGAAGGTATGCATAATTAGATATAAGGCAAGTACTGTATCATCATTTGGACAAATGGTATGTATCATCTAAATGGAGGGCAAAGAATGTATGCATAATTAGATATAAGGCAAGTATTGTATCATCATTTGGACAAATGGTATGTATCATCTAAATGGAGGGTAAAGAAGGTATGCATAATTAGATATATTGCAAGTACTGTATCATCATTTGGACAAATGGTATGTATCATCTAAATGGAGGGCAAAGAATGTATGCATAATTAGATATAAGGCAAGTATTGTATCATCATTTGGACAAATGGTATGTATCATCTAAATTGAGGGTAAAGAAGGTATGCAACATTAGATGTCTAAATAGAGGGTAAAGAAGGTATGCATTATGAATTGTATGAATGCGTGTCATTAATTGTATGAATGCATGTCATGAATTGTATGACTGCATGATATGAATTGTATGAATGCATGTCATGAATTGTATGACTGCATGTTATGAATTATATGAATGCTTGTGATGAATTGTATGAATGCATGCCATGAATTGTATGAATGCATGTCATGAATTATATGAATGCATGTCATGAATTATATGAATGCATGTTATTAATTATATGAATGCATGTCATGAATTATATGAATGCATGTCATGAATTATATGAATGCATGTCATGAATTATATGAATGCATGTTATTAATTGTATGAATGCATATTATGATTTGATTGAATGCATGTGATGAATTATATGAATGTTTGTGATGAATTGTATGAATGCATGTTATGAATTATATGAATGTATGTTATGAATTGATTGAATGCATGTTATGAATTGACTGAAAGCATGTTGTATGAATGCATGCTATGAATTGATTGAATGCATGTTATGAATTATATGAATGCATGTCATGAATTATATGAATGCATGTCATGAATTATATGAATGCATGTTATTAATTGTATGAATGCATATTATGATTTGATTGAATGCATGTGATGAATTATATGAATGTTTGTGATGAATTGTATGAATGCATGTTATGAATTATATGAATGTATGTTATGAATTGATTGAATGCATGTTATGAATTGACTGAAAGCATGTTGTATGAATGCATGCTATGAATTGATTGAATGCATGTTATGAATTATATGAATGCATTTTATGAACTGTATATGAAGAAATACATAACAAACACTGTCCTGTTCATAAAAGTAAAAATCAGCAGAGTTACACTAAAAATACCTATGCATAAAAAAATATGAACTGCAACTATTAATACACATGGGATGATAATGTTGATATGAAATACATACCTCCATACTATGAAATGTGCAATCATAGTCACAGAAAGACAGAATATTGATATTGCACATCCAATGATTGATATGATGCTAAGTGGCACCTGGTCTTTATCACGCTGTCAAAACAAAAATAATGATCAGCAGTTAAAACGGATCTTGCCAATTGCAGTAAATAATGAAAAGATCTATAAAACAAACCTGAAGGTGTTTACTTTTAAGCATTATTCCCATTCACAGCATAGAAATAACATACAAGAGTCAATGAAGCCTGAAAATTAGGTCATAATGTAAGGTAAATTAACTATTCTTGAGATGAACCTTTCACACCAATTTTCATGAGTGTAGCTGAAACAAGATCCAAGATATTACTGGTATAATATATTGAGATCTAAAAATACAAAGTTACTCAGCATAAAAATTAGGTTACCATAACCTAATTTGGTGTGGTTGAAATATTCTCCATGAGATCCCTCCTGAATGTAGGCAAACAAAGTGTCAGTTTAAACAGTGGTAAGTTGAAACCACAATGGTTACTCAAGCAAGAAAATTAGCTCACACTGAGTTTGTATTTGTTGGGATTTCTTACACTAATATGCATACAAATGGAAATTTTCATAAGTGTCAGCAAACTAAGGTCTAAAATAATAAGAATGTTACAAAGATATATATATATATATATATATATATATATATATATATATATATATATATATATATATATATATATCACAAGTTACTAAAGCTTGAATATATGGTCAAAATGAATTTATCTTACTAGATGACATTACTGTTTGCAATGATACTTAAATCTCATTATTGGCTATATCAAGCTGACAAAAGAGAAGTGTCTTTCCCAAGAACACTCTGAGACTTCTGACCTGGGCGGGCCTGGGTTAATATTGATCTGGCAATCATTGGATAATGAGTTTGACACTCTACCACCTTACCTGTCATGGTTACCCTAGTTACCCACATATTAATTGTCATATGTACAGATAAAACACAACTGCTCTGGTGTCCTAGTGGTTAGAGCGTCCGTCATGGAAGCAGGAGGTCATGGGTTCGATCCACAGCCAAGTCATAACAAAGGCTTAGAAAAATGGTACTAACAGCTGCCTTGCTGGCACTCAGCATTAAGAGATTACTGTTAGGACTGATCGGCCTGGTGTCAGGATAATGTGACTGGGTGGGAAATGATGCTACATGTCTGTGTCATGAGATCCCAGTGCTAGACATCACTATAAACTGCCACACTACAGACACCATAGCGATATGACTGGAAAATTGTTAAAGCTAACTTAAAAAACCTAATCAAACAAACAAACAAACAGATAAAACAGAATAATATAATTTTGATTTTAAGAATGAATTGTTTCAAATTCAAAGTCACTCAAGCTTGAAAAGCAGGTCAGATTGACATCAGTTTGACACGGTTGAGTTACTTTAATTGAAGAGTAGTTACATATCCAGTTACATTCATTGAGGTGTAATTATATACCAGTTTTCTAAAGAATCAGTAAAATAGTGTCCAAGATATTGTGGTATAATGAATAATCAGATGAGAATACAATAGTGACTCGGATTCAGTCTATATTGATCTAGGTTAGGTATGACTAAGTTAGTCTTCCTGAGATGCATGTACAATTGAAATAAAGTGTGAGATACTGTATTGATATAATGGCTGAGATGCATGTATACTTGAAAAAGTGTGAGGTACTGTATTGATATAATGATTCAGATGCATGTATACTTGAAACAGATTGTGAGATACTGTATTGATATAATGACTGAAATGCATGTATACTTGAAAAAATGTGAGGTACTGTATTAAATTTGATATAATGACTGAGATGCATGTACACTTGAAATAGTGTGAGGTACTGTATTGATATAATGGTAGTAAGCAAATCTGTCACTATGAGCCTAGCATTATCCATATTGTCTTATCTTTCATCGTAAAGTTTATACTTTTTCAGATCAATATAATTTTGACAATAAACACAAGGTAAAGATTAGGGGTCCCAAGTGGCCGAGTGGTCTAAAGCGCTGTCCATTACGGACCACTGCCATCTCACCTCTGTCTGCGTTGGTTCGAGTCTAAGATTCGGCTAATGTAGTTATATGGGAAAGCTTGCCAGTAGCTTCTCGTGGGTCGGTGGTTCTTTCCAGGGGTTTTCCAGGTTCTCCCTCCACCATTAATATTGGCCGCCATGAATAGCCTATATTGTGATGAAAAATGGCGTTAAACCGAATAAAAGAAGAAAAGAAAAAACAAGGTAAAGATTACAGCTTGGAGAAAATGCCATTTTTTTCTGGTCTGACCACTGCATGTACACTATTGAAATTTATAGCCGAGAAACATGCACGATTACAATATACTAATACTGGGATGCACGATTAAAATATACTAATATTGGGATGTACGATTACAGTACACTAATACTGGGACACAGCTGATTTTTATAAATAGACTGCTTGGTAAACATTGCCATGTATTGCACTGTTGTGGTGTTGCCATTTTTCAGCACAAGATATGCTATACATAATGATGTGACTCGCTTTTTATTAAATACATATTTAGAATAAATCTAGTGGAGGATAAACCATGAAAACTATGGTAAGAACCACTGACCCATGGGAAGCTACTGGCAAGCTTTCTGACATACTTATGCTGGCCATGACAAGACTCAAACCCACACAGACAGAAGTGAGATCATTGATCAGTGATCATTAAAAGTGAGTGCCTTAGACAATTCTGCCATCCATAGGCTCTGTATTGCAGTGAAATGGAAACACACTTTACACTGGATGGTGTGGGGATGTAAAATCTATATTCTATTGATGTTTAATATTTTATGTTGAGTGCACAAGAAAAATTTACATTAAATCTGACTAATGTAAACTGCACTAACAACATTCCAAAGAATGTCATAATTTCAGATGTTGCCCATTCACCATGATCTGCCACTGCATTATGGGATGGCAGATCTCGGTTTGGACTTTTCATTGTTGATGCACATTTTCCAATGATACATTTTAAAACACAAATTACACCACCAAATTTCAGTGTTTATTACTAATGCTTAATTACTGAAGGACATTATACTAAATCAAAGCAACGGTAAAATATACATTTATTTGGATAATCTTAAATCTTAATTTCTCAACTTACCGTTTTTCCAGGACTCATTAGAATAGCAAAGTTTGTAAGGTGATTACATTCACACACGGTAGTGTAATCACTAGTTGACACAACATTGCAGCCATTGCTTGACCATGCCCCCTTCCCACTTCCACTGAAAGGAAAATTATAATTATTCAATATAAACAAATTTGAACACATTAAATTTGTTTATTATTAATTCCACAGGGACACCAAAATATAGATGGAACAGATAGTCAATGTGCAAAACATCCTTTTTTCATAGTAACATATCCAAATTCAAGTGATATCATATCATGTATTACAGAACTGATCTATAATGAGATCCAAATTATTTGCAAAATTAAAAAGAACTTATGTACTGGAAATAATCTAAACACTAAACTTGTCAGATAATAATGTTTTAAAAAGAAAATAAACATTTAAAACTAAGATTCATGTTGAATGTTTTCTTTCAATCCATGGTGTCACACAATCAACAACATAATACAAACCATAGTCTGAGTCTGTATTCCCGTTTGTTTGTACCCCCTGCCGATTTTAGTAATGAAAAGCATAAACAAGATAAAAAGTCAATAAATCTTACTCAGTTCATTCATTGATTTATAATTGCTAACCCGATTGCGACCAGGGTGTCCATAACACCTTTATCATCTGCGCGTCTGATGCTTAACGGAAGTTTTCATACTAACATGACACATATTACATACAATTTGGGCAAGTCTATTTTCGGCAAATAGAGTGACGTCATTGCTCCTATTTGGTTACTCCTGGATACTTCTGTCAATTACAGTAAGGTTAAGAGTTATATCCCTTTGCCATCTATAAAATCTACCTTCTATGTACATACATGCGTATTTATGCATCTGCGCCTTTGCTGAAAATGGACTTGTGCAGGAACTGGAAATTGATCTCGAGGATGGCCATGGTTGTAATATTCTACTAAGCTACATCCCTGGGGAATATTAAATATGTTTCTAAGTGAAAAACTGGGTGATAATAAATAAGCTACCAAAACTGAAACTCATAAAGATGTATATGTAACAAAACTTCAAGCCATGGTGATGTTGAATATGTAACAAAACTGCAACCCAAGGGAATCTTGAATATTCTACAAACTACACCCCAAGGGGATTCTGAATATACCACAAAACTAAAATCCTGTATATCACTGAATATGCTACTAAATTACTAACCTGGTGAATGTTGAATATACTTGAAAACTACAACTCAGGGAGAAGTTCAATATGCTACTAGGCTACAACCCATTGAGACATTAAATAAACTACTAAACTACAACTCGGTGGGACACTGGATAGACTACTAAACAACAACCCAGCAGGACATTGAATAAACTGATAAACTACAACTCAGTGAAATGCTGAATAGACTGCTTAAAAAAAGATTAAGACTACTAAACTACAACTCAGTGGAATGTTGAATAGACTGCTAAAACAATGATAAGACTGCTAAACTACATCCCAGTGGGACACTGAACAGACTGCTAAAATACAACCCAGTGGGCTAAACTACAACCCAATGGGACAGTAATAGACTTCTAAACTACAACACAGAGGGACATAGTATCGACTGCTTAACTACAACCAAGTGGGATGTTGAATAGACTGCTAAACTACAACCCAGTAGGATGTTGAATAAACTGCTAAATGACAACCCAGTGGAACAGTGAATAAACTGCTAAACTTAAACCTAGTGGGACACTGAATAGACTGCTAAATTACAACTCAGCAGGACACTGAATAGACTGCTAAATTACAACTCAGCAGGACACTGAATAGACTGCTAAATTACAACTCAGCAGGACACTGAATAGACTGCTAAATTACAACTCAGCAGGACACTAAATAGACTGCTAAACTACAACCTAGGTAGAAATTGAATAGACTGCTAAACTACATCCCCATCAGACATTGAATAGATGGCTAAACAAAAACCCAGTGGGACGTTGAATAGACTGCTGAACTACAAACCATTGGGATGTTAAATAGACTGCTAAACAACAACCCATTGGGATGTTGACTAGACTGCTAAAACACAACCCATTAGGATGTTGAATAAACTGCTAAACAACAACCCATTAGGATGTTGACTAGACTGCTAAAACACAACCCATTAGGATGTTGAATAGACTGCTAAACAACAACCCATTAGGATGTTGACTAGACTGCTAAAAAACAACCCATTAGGATGTTGAATAGACTGCTAAATTACAACTCAGCAGGACACTGAATAGACAGCTAAACTACAACCCATTGGGATGATGACTAGACTGCTAAAAACAACTGATTAGGATGTTGAATAGATTGTTAATTACAACTCATTGAGACATTGAATAGACTGCTAAACTACAACCCATTGGGATGATGACTAGACTCCTAAAAACAACTGATTAGGATGTTGAATAGATTGTTAATTACAACTCATTGAGACATTGAATAGACTGCTAAACAACAACTCAGTGGGATGTTGAACAGACTGCTAAACTACAACTCAGTGGGATTTTGAATATACTGTTAAACAACAACCCAGTGTGACATTAAACAGACTGCTAAACTACAACCCTGGAGAATGCCCACATATGTATTAAAACTTTAATAATAATAAACATTTCATCAAAAGGAAACAAGTTACTTAGTGTATAGCAAGAGGGCAAAATTCAAAAGCTGGTTTTCAATTCAGTGTCATACTCAAAAGCTGGTTTTCAATTCAGTGTTGTATGCAAAAGCTGGTTTTCAATTCAGTGTCATTTTCAAAAGCTGGTTTTCAATTCAGTGTTGTATGCAAAAGCTGGTTTTCAATTCAGTGTCATTTTCAAAAGCTGGTTTTCAATTCAGTGTCATGCTCAAAACCTGGTTTTCAATTCAATGTCATTTCCAAAGCTGGTTTTCAATTCAGTGTCATTTTCAAAAGCTGGTTTTCAATTCAGTGTTGTATGCAAAAGCTGGTTTTCAATTCAGTGTCATTTTCCAAAGCTGGTTTTCAATTCAGTATCATACTCAAAATCTGGTTTTCAATTCAGTGTTGTATGCAAAAGCTGGTTTTCAATTCAGTGTCATTTTCAAAAGCTGGTTTTCAATTCAGTGTCATACTCAAAAGCTGGTTTTCAATTCAATGTCATTTCCAAAGCTGGTTTTCAATTCAGTATCATACTCAAAATCTGGTTTTCAATTCAGTGTTGTATGCAAAAGCTAGTTTCAATTCAGTGTCATTTTCAAAAGCTGGTTTTCAATTCAGTGTCATACTCAAACGCTGGTTTTCAATTCAGTGTCATATTCAAAAGCTGATTTTCAATTCAGTGTCATTTTCAAAGCTGGTTTTTAATTCAGTGTCATGCTCAAGAGCTGGTTTTCAATTCAGTGTCATTTCCAAAGCAAAAGCAAATTAGTCATTGCATATACGCATAAAGACGATGATGTCTAGGCACAAAAAGAAAATCTAATTGCATTTTTGATCTGTTTGTCTGAATCCTGTTTCAACAGCATAATATTTTTGTAAAATTTGATATGGCTTGGCAAACATAATTACTTTTTCTCATTATATTTCTCTTCTGACAAGATATGTGCTTTATGTCAAACAATGAATTATTTTTCAAAGTTTAAGACACTTATTTATGACTTGGCTTACTAACTAAAAAAATTAAGTACTTACGGTGCAATGAACACCCAATAGCTGCATACTGGCTTTGAATAGTTAGTCTGGAATATAAAAAGAGTTGCTGACTAACCTACTATATTATTGTAAATTTATATTTTATCAATGATAGAATTTCACCTGACTAAATATGACTGTTTTACTCAAACTGACTGCATTTTTAGAACAACACTTTATAAATCTGTATATCTCTTTCTTGTTCATGTTAGTTCATATCAGTTTTGTTTTGACTTTTGTAAGATCATTCTCATCAATATTAATTCCCACAATTTATCAAACAAGACAACCCCATAGCTTGGATTTTAGCACCAGATTTGGCTATATAATGCTGAACATGTGGGAGCTAAGTGCCTTTTCTCAGACAGCTGATTGGTCTTAGGTGCTTGCCTTTGCAAATCAATGACATCTCACATCTGTCAATGTTCATTTAAGTCTTGTGAGAAAGCTTGTTTGTAGTTTCCCAAGGGTAAGTATTTTTTCCCCCAAGTTCTCTCTCCACTAAATAACAAGCCTTCGCAATGGTATCACTGTAGTAAAAAAAATGGCAGAGTATCTGAGGGGCAAATCATAAGCATTTCTTTCTTTTTTTTCAGGCAAGGTTGTCAACATATTCTCTATTTGTGTAAGACTGCAATATACAAATCTGTCCATTTTATTTTATGTCATAAATATTTGTACACATTATACCTTGCCAGAAAGAATGAAAGCTTATTATTTGTTGCCAGGGTAACATGACGGTAGGCATAAATCCAAAGTAATTCAGAAAAAGTCATCGTGCATCCAACACGACAAACATGGAGTGTAATAAAAAGCAGGGTGATGGGAAATGAACATAGTTCAATATTTATCTAACAATTTAATATCCATCATTCTTCCTGTTCCACTCTGGTAGAACTCTATTGAAATCAAAATCCTTAAAAGATGTTGCCACTAGTTGTATATGCATTAATTCTACTGATTGTTTCTGAGCTAAATTTGTTCCTAAGCTGTGTATGAATGTTGTTCTTTTCTGTGAACCCATTTTCACAGTGACATATACATAGATAGTTAAGTCAGATTGATCAAGTGGGTAAACTGTTCTTTAATATGGTAAAATTTTCAACATCTCACAGGCATCATCTTCTAGACATTTCTGCTCTAAAATGTGATTTTTTGCTATCCCAATCTCTGCCAAAGTTTCAATGTCTTAAATCAGTGCTTTGCTGACTCCTGTGCCAGATTTCTTATTTGTTCCATAGAACTGTATTAGCATTTCAAGTCCATCAATACTATCAATTGCTTGTTCCATAGAACTGTATTAGCATTTCAAGTCTATCAAATATAGTAACTATAGTTTGCTTGTTCCATAGAAGTGTATTTGCATTTCAAGTCCATTAATAATATCGGTTCGATAGATAGATAGATAGATAGATAGATAGATAGATAGATAGATAGATAGATAGATAGATAGATAGATAAGATAGATAGATAGATAGATAGATAAGCTTTATCCTGTCTAATATTCTGCCATTTTCTCAATACACTGATATAATTTCAAAGGCCTGTATAGCAACATACAGCATACCATTTCCCAAGGACAAATTAAGCCAGATGACATGGGCTCATTTGGGTGAGTATTGAACCAGCAATTCTTGGGTTACCAGTCCAATGCCCATCCAGCTGAAAGAGTGAGGCTCCATTCAATTTTTTCATCCAGTAATCCAAATGCTTCTTTCTTAATCTGACACTAGTGATAATTCTAATGGAAATCATTGTCCCCTGGATCTTAGGTTACAAATCAGAAATTAAAATAAATAGCATAAAATCAGTTTTTAGAAGTAGTAACCTTGAGCTTCAAGCTATAAACTAAAAAATCAACAAAATTATTTCTTTTTTAAAGAAGATATTTTTGTATACATACTTCTCTGTAAACCTTGTAGACAAGAACTTAATTATTTTGCAAATGCATGAAAATTGTACTAACAGTGACCCTAAACCCCCCACCCGTAAAGTATGCTTTTATCAGGTGAATCATGAATAGTTGATTTCAATAAAATCTGTTCTCAATAACTGAACTTAATATCAGGAAAGGAAAGGAAATAGTCAAATCTGTACTTATGAACAGTAACCCTGACCTTCAACCTACTGAAACCAAAATCTAGAGACTTGATTCTTCAATTAAGTTAAACAGATATGACAAATTTAAATGGAATCTGTCCCCTAGAATGTGCTTCAAAATATGGAGCAGAAGAAAAAGGCTAAATTTTAAATATTTTAGTTGATTAATTGTTGTGTGTTTAGTGCCATTTTTCAGCACATAATAGGCTATACATGGTGGCCAGTTGATTTGGTGATGAAAGAACCCAGAGAAACCCTAGGAACAATTACCTACCCATTGGAAACTATTGGAAAACCTTTACATATACCCATATTGACAAAGTCCAAGACTTTATTCCACATGGACACAGGTATGATGGCACTGATCGGTGAATGGAAAATGATTTAGGCCATGCATCCACCTGATTAGGCCATGCATCCACCTGATGCCCCAAAGGTTTTTGTAACATAAACATAAAGTTAATGACCGGCAGTTCAATAAGAACTATGTTTAACAAATAATACAAAGTAGCAAATTTTCAGCGAAATACATGCACTTGAACCTTTACTACTGTGCAGAAATCAAAACTAATTGGATACAAGGCCACCCACCTCTGCAAATAGCAGAAAAACATTACCACCCTACCACAACAATTACCAGCAAAAACAAATATTTATGCTGATTCAGATTGTAATTCACTTACTGAAAAATGTTTAAATGTAAGGATAAGGGGAGGAGACAGCAAAGGAGGTGGAGGAGGATCAAGTTGCAGGGACAGCACAGCTGAATTTATTTCCAGGTCAGCTCCAGTATTTGTTTTGGACCTAAAGAGAAATATTCAGCCATGATGTCAATGATTATACCATTCTCATTCTGAGAGACATATCTACCATACTTATTTTTACAAACATTTATACCATACTCATTTTGAGAGACATATATACCATACTCATTTTGAGAGATATATCTACCATACCATTTTGAGAGACATATCTACCATACTCATTTTGACAGACATAGCTACCATACTCATTTGACAGACATATATACCATACTAATTTTGAGAGACATATATACCATACTCATTTTGAGAGATATATCTACCATACCATTTTGAGAGACATATCTACCATACTCATTTTGAAAGACATATCTACCATACTCATTTTGACAGACATTTAAATAACACACAATACATAGGTTAATATATTCTTTATTGTACATATAAAATAATCTTTGGCATAATGGGGGCAAGTCCTGTCACAGCACACTGCACCAGCCCAGCTCTGAATTTTTTCTTGTTGAAAAGGAATGCCTCAGGAACATGTGGGAGTTAGAGGGTTGTGAAGCATGTCTGACACCTGTATGTGGAGCCTAAAGGGCTGATACGAGGTATATAGGGACCTGATAACCGAAACTCGACTAGTCAGATCCTGAGGACCCCATGACAACAAACATTAACCTTGACTCCATACATGCACCGTAGGAAGCTGGTATGAAGTATATATGTGCATAATAGTTGAGTATTTATAAGTACTGACACAAATTGGGATCAAGAAGCCAAGTTGTGAAATGCATGAAACTTGGCAGTATCCCTCGGGAAGAGAGACTTGTGAGAGTTAGAGGGTTGTGCAGAGTGTCTGACGCCTTTATATGGAGCCTAAAGGGCTGATACGAGGTGTGTGGGGACATACAACCGAAACTAGTCAAGTCTGATCTCAAGGATTGCCGTGGTAACAAGCATGAGCCAATATCCCATACATAACCATGGGAAGCCAGCATGAAGCGTGTGGCACATAAGTTGGTTATACAAATATAGACAAATTGGTTCAAGCAAAGTTGAATGCATGAACTTGGGCAATGTGCCCGATAACAGAGCTGGAGCAGCATGCTATGAAAGAAATGCCCCAAACAAAACAACATGGTGGGTGGAGGGGAGGCGGTTGGTTCTTTTTACAGATAATTTAGTGTAACGCTAGAACTGATAGGCACGTCTTTGTTGCATCCAAGCCACTGTATCACTGCCTCAAACCAGCTGATGAATGTTAGATCACGTGTTCTAATTCCATCATCTGATTGGTTCAACATGAACATATCTAAATTAGTAACTGACTTTGTGTTTGGCAGAACCACCACAGACAAAGAGGGGCCCAAACAAGGGGCCAGATTAGAATGCATTGTGTGTTATTCAAACTATATCTAACCAATTAAATTACAATTTATACCATACTCATTTTGACAGACATATATACCATACTCATTTTGAGATATATCATACTCATTTTGAGAGACATATATACATGTACCATACTCATTCTGAGAGACATATATACATGTACCATACTCATTTTGAGAGACATATCTACTATACTCATTCTGAGAGACATATCTACCATTCTCATTTTGAGAGACATATCTACCATACCATTTTGAGAGACATATCTACCATACTCATTTTGACAGACATATATACCATACTCATTTTGAGAGACATATCTACCATACTCATTTTGACAGACATATATACCATACTCATTTTGAGAGACATATCTACCATACTCATTTTGGCAGACATATATACCATACTCATTTTGAGAGACATATCTACCATACCATTTTGAGAGACATATCTACCATACTCATTTTGACAGACATATATACCATACTCATTTTGAGAGACATATCTACCATTCTCATTCTGAGAGACATATATACATGTACCATACCATTTTGAGAGACATATCTACCATACTCATTTTGAGAGACATATATACCATACTCATTTTGAGAGACATATCTACCATACTCATTTTGACAGACATATATACCATACTCATTTTGACAGACATATCTACCATACTCATTTTGAGAGACATATCTACTATACTCATTTTGAGAGACATATCTACCATACTCATTTTGAGAGACATATCTACTTATGAAGCTCATGCCATTCATTAAATAACAGCATTGCAACTAACTGTATAATTTGTTACAAATAAAGTCTAATTAAATGCATGGTATTAAAAGTGCTAATTATTGGATAAATGAAGTTCGATAATTACACACAGACTGCAATGACTTTTTATGTTTCATACAATTTTAACTATAATATAACATTATGGTATAAATAACAACAAATATTTACAATCCTTGAATAATATCTTGGTTTTAATGTCTTTAAATATAATAAAATGCAAAATAGTCATCCTGTAATCTATACAAGAGAAATATTCCCTAAATTAAAATTAATATTATACTATATATAATCTCTGGCGAGTCAAGTTGAACTGAAAATTGCAGAGACCAAGATCTGCTATCATATACTGCTGTCAAATCAGGGTATAAGCAGTTCTTCTGGTACAAACAGTAAAACAAACAAATAAGTCCTGATCTGCTATAGCATTATTCAGAGAAAATCAAGGTCTTTTTTTGTCAGTTTATAAATTTTTAATGTGTTATGTTTGTACTTACTCATTTTGAAGCACATACCTCTGTATTAATCCCGAAACGTTGTTGAAGTAAGCACAGGAATAAGAGGTATAATACCCTAATCAAAGGAACAATAAAGAAGTTAAAAAGAAAGACATTTTAAAAACGTGTTACACAGATATATTCTCTCATCTGTGAATGATCTTATATTAGTTTACCAAAGTTTCAGTTGAATATGTCAATCTATGCATGAGATGAAATCATATGGACAAGCATAAATGTTCAATTATTTATTTCTGCATCTCAAACATAATTTATGACATAAACAGATAATGCAGAAACAGAACAAACCTTGCAAAATTGAACTGTGACCCTGAATTGATAGCCATGAAATAATTTCAGTAAGGCAGTCAATATATTTGTGTGAGAACAATTTTCAGTAAGATGTAATGCAAATCTCATGTAATACATTTGACAACTTGTATAACATGCATTGTAAGATGTTTAAAAGTGATGTCTGATAAAGCATAGGAAATGCTATATTCACCAAAAACTATTTAGTGTCATTCGTAAGTCTCAAAAGGTTTTAAAGTTTTAGACCTGAAGGTAAGTGTGGCAGAAAGCACTAAGCCATAAGCTTGAACTAAAAGATAACACCCCTTTATGTGGTATGCTTGTTGTTATTGTAGGATTTAATGTCATTTTTCAGCACAAGATAGACTTAACATGGTGGCCAGTATAAATGGTGGAGGAAGAACCTGGGAAAACCCTGGAAAAAACCACTGACCCATGTGAAGCTACTGGCAAGCTTTCTCACATAACCTTATTGCTTGAACTAGAAACTCAAACCCATACAGACAGATGAGATGGCAGTGATTCATAACAGTGAATGTGATATGTAACACACATTCAAGTGAAGGTGTGTAAGTATACTAAACTTCATTTATTAAAGGCTTAATGGTTATAGTACAGAAGGGCATAAGTAAATGAAACATGAAAAATAGAGCCATGATCTTTACCTTGACCCCTCCCCACAATTTGATACACAGCACACCTTCTAGTGATCATAAATAAGCTAGCACACTAAGATTCATCCCTTAATCTCAAGAGGTTTTAAATTTATTCACTCAAAAATAAAGTCTAAAGGAAAATGTAGAATACTACCATATATACTCATGTAAAAGTCAAATAATTTAGGAAAAAAATAAAGCCAGAAAGGAGGGGGCTTATCTGCAGGCCAAGGTTTAAGTCTGAAACTTTTAAAGCTTTTTTTCTCTTGTGTATTTATTGTTATTGTCAATTAAAGAAGATGAGATGACAGGCCTAATAATGCCACATGGCTCATATGATATGTGCTGTAATGAAGTGAAACATATTTTTTCTAACTTAACTGGTAGGATAATAAATGAAAAACATGTATTACTGTACTTGACATCTCTTTGACAGATGTCCAACCAGTAGTAAACGCAGCTATAATTGTTATCTGAGCCACTGGTGGTATGTGTATTTTTCAACAGAACTGCCATTTTAGTAATCTCTCAGTCAAGTATTTAACCCTCAGCGAATCAGTAATCATTAAACTCTACAGAATCGTACAAATGCACATTATCTTATTTCAGTGTAAATATGAAAAGAATTTACATTTAAAAAACTAGAATTACAATATTGAAAGTATTTATGATACAAACATTTTGTTATTGAGAGTAGAAATATATGTACAATAGTCATAAAGGAACAATATATAGTAAGAGGCTCCATAGAGGTTTGTTTTCTGCATGCTAAGGAAGGGTAAATAACAGGCAAGTAGCAATATACGAGTTAGCATGAATAATTGTAAACAGTGTACTTTGTGTGGGATTTCTTTGACAGGTGTTTATCTTCTACTATTGTTTATTTGTTTGTAAAGCAAAGAGGTTTGTTAGTGGTAGAGTGTTGTACTGTAACTACTGGTATGCTTAATCTGTAGTAAATATCTCAGGAAAAATGGGTTTATGTTGTTGCACAATGCCAATGACTTTTCTAATACATACCGACTCTCAGATGTATTGTTTTATGAGATAAGGTAGTAGACATGGTTTCTGCTCAAAGTTTTAACTGTCACAATAATTGAACAATGTCCACACTGAAACCAATCATATGTTGGTCCACTGAATCATCCTACTGGTAGTTTAAAAAAAACAAACAAAGACAACAAAACAATGATAAATAATTATCCAATATAAACTGATAACCAACCACCCATGTATAAAAAACTACAGGATAATGTATAAATAGTATCCTACCACTATAAGAAATTATTTCAGTTTAATCTTTCCAGAAGTTTATATTCAATCAGATCAAATGAATAGTATTGGAAGTAAAAGAAAGCGTTCTGCTTAAGATGTAGCATTCAAACTTAATGTTATTGAATATGCAGAAGCAAATAACAACTCTGCTGCAGCATGCAAATTTTGTGTGAACAAGTAGTAAGTACAGGAATGGTGGAAATGCAAAGCAGCATTAGAAGAAATGCTAAGAATCATGAAGACTCATCAGACTGGGATCGCCTCTTTCTCTGAACTGGAGAAAAAACTGAGTGATTTTGTAAGTATATGTCAACAAAATGGATACATTGTCACAAACTGCAATTTGTCAGCATGCTATGCAGATAGTGAAAGATGACAAATACAAGATGGCAGATTAATTTTGTTTGCATCAGCCAGTTGGCTGATCTTGTTTTATGAACTGGCTTGGTTTCTGTCTCGGGTAGTGAATTAAGATAGCACAAAAGCTACCAAATGACTTGGAAGAAAAAAATGTAATAATTTCACCAGTTCATCATTAAACGCAGAAAGGAGTGCTTGTTTGAACTATGACAAATCGAAAATATGGATGAGATACCTATGACCTTTGACTTACCAAGCAACAAAACAGTCAATACTGTTTGTGAGAAAACTATTCTGATAAAAATAACTGGCCATGAAAAAAGGCATTTTACGGTTGTTTTGGCCTGTTTAGCTGATGGAGCCAATATTTCTAAAAGGAAGACACTGCTGAAAAGTATGAAATTTCCTGCTGGTGTTATCATTCATGCACATGAAAAGGGATGGATGGACAAATGTGGAATGATTGAATGGTTGTAATATGTATGGAACAAGAGACCAGGTGCACTTCAGAAACCTTCAATACTTGACTGGGACATGTTTCGACCACACAAGACAGATGAAGTCAAAAATGCAGCAAAGAAAATGAAAACAACATTGCCTGTGATACCAGGAGGTTTATCATCAGTGTTACAACCTCTTGATATCTGCCTTAACAAGCCATTTAAGGACAAGTTACAAAAGATGTGGTCCAAATGGGTTTGTTCAGGCGCTGTGAAGATGACAAAAGGTGGGAATTTAATGAGATAGGATATTAATTTGGTAGTGTCAAAGATGCATGCAACTCAATTTCAAAATCATTTCAAAAGTGCTGTATCAGCTATGCATGGATGAAACTGAGGATGATATCATATTTGAATCCAACAATGATGAGGAGAATGAGAATGAGAATGACACACTATCGGATGACCATGTGGACAATAATGACATATATGATGACAGCAAGCCCATAACAGAAGCTGAGTTTTATGAACTGTTTTGCAATTTCAATACCAATCCAGATTTTGAAGGATTCTAAAAATGTTTGAACTTTTAGAATTCATGATATTAGAATGAGGATTTTTAAAATTCAGATTAAGATTTAACATTGAATAATAATTGTTTTGATTTCAACATATAAATTAGCTTTCTTACTTTCATTTTCATTAAGTTTGATGGTAATATTTATTTTAGTAATGTGTTTTGTCAAAATAAATGTATTCAGAACTCACTTAGTGCATCTTTTGATATATTCTAGAACTTATGGGTCAGCTTATATGCGGGTCATGCACTTTTTAATACTTTTATCTCTTCAGCTGGAGGTTGGCTTTTACATCAACAGTCTTATTCGCATGTATATACAGTAAGCCATGACTTGGACTTTAAAGAGAGGACTTCTAATTTGGACCTTAAAGAGATGACCTCTAATGTGTACATTAAAGAGAGGATCTCTAATGTGGACCATAAAGAGAGGACCTACAATGTGGTACACAACATACATCAAATGAAGATATGTAAGAATACCAAGCTTTATTCTGTAATCTCAGATAACTTTAATGTTATAAAACAGAACGTAAAGGGTGATTGAAATATAACTAATAAATCTTGACTGTAACAAGAGGATGATCAATGTTATATGCATCACCTTCCAGTGATGATATACAAGTATACCAAGATTCATTACTTATCCTCTAACAGTTCTTAAGCTATATAGAACAGAAAAGTATGTTGGAAAACAGATTATTGATTCATGAAATTAATCGTGAACATAAAAACCTCATCTTCAAGTGTTGCTGTGTAATTATAATAACCATCATCCATGAATCTTAAATCTATTTAAAATTATTGAGCAGAATGGAAAGTGTGAGGGACATCATAAAATAATGAGCGATGACCATAGTATCTAACGATGATGTATACTTATTATTTCATCTCTCAATGTAAATGACTTTAAAGTTCTAAAGCAGAACGAACGGTGTATGGCTACATAAATTGCCCTTGAGCATAGGTCCCCAAACTGGTATGGTAATCATGTGCAAGTATGCCATATATTTCATCCCTTGATACTGAATCATATAAATGTTATAAGTTATAGAACAAGGGAAATATGTGATGGAAAATGTAAACTTCAATGAGCCTTAACCCTGAAAAGACCCTAACACCATATGAAACATACCTTCAATTTTATATAACTATCATTTTTCATCCTGTAATCTCAAATGGTTTTAAATTTAGAGAGTAGATAGGAAAGTGTGATGGATAGATTGAAGCACAGACACTGTTCTCTGTCATGAGAATACATATTACACTTCATTTATACTAATGTCCTATTTTTCCACTGGTGAAAATATTAAAGAATAACACTGGTTCCTAAAATATCATCTTAATTCTGTTATGTGATCCAATTATTTTCCCAGGAAAGCAAACTTAAATATTAAGAACTCATTTCTAATAAATTATCTGAAGCCTGAGTGAAAGATTACCATTATTCAAAGCATCTCGAGAAAGGACAAATCTAAAGCTTGAACCATTGATGAAAGCTGATCCATTTGCTGTTGTGTTTGGAAACTGAATATCACTCACTGGATTATATCCTATTTCTACAACTGAAATTGAAAACAGAATTGATACAGACATTTTTACACTATGTACAACTTTTTAGCTTTATCCAATACAATAATTACAATACACATATCTGACAGATATTAGCAGTGTCAGAAAGATTAATTTGATTATGGCATTATGCACAATTTCAAGGAAAGAAATGAGCAGTGTTTGAAAGCTAAATTTGATATCTTTTTGCATAATGAACAAGGCATATAGAAGCTTACCATGATCTTGATCATTGACAAATTATGAAACACAGATATAAATTGTTAAATAGGTCAAGTTTTAGGAACTAAAACAAATTAGTTCTCAATAAAACTTCTTTGATCAATACATTTTGTATGGTTATTACCAAATCTCAACCACTAGTGGTTAGAGTATCTGCTTCAGATATGGGAGGTTGTGAGTTTGATCCCTGGCAGAGTCATACCAAAGACTTACAAAATGGTACTAATAGATGCCTTGCTTGGCAAGTGCTAGACATAACTATAAACTGTCACAATGTACAAATTGTAGCGATATGACTGAAAAATTGTTAAAGCTACATTAAAAATCAATCACAAACTCACACCAAATCTCAAGAAGGTGCAGGTGCTTTTATAAGGATGACATGATACCTTGGTTATATATCTCAACAATGAACTTGCTATGTAATATTGTGTTTTAATTCAAATTTTCAAAATAACAACATAAAGATTAGTTAAAAAATAAAGCATCAAGTACAACTATTAAAATCTGAGTTACTGTACAAAGAAATTCCATTTACAATGTACTTTATTTCTCACACAATTATTAGTATTTAATAAAATATAAGAAAATTCTTACATAAATTCTTCCTGGTAAATCTTTTCACAGGTTCATCAGCTGAGTTGATTGATTTTGCTTTGATTCTGTTATACTCCTCTACATTCTGAAGTACTGTTGTTGCCCCTTCCTTGCCATCAATAATTAGTGCTTGCCACGCAGGGCTGTTTTTCACATCAATTAGGTTGCTAGCAATCTCCAGAAAATTCTTGCCACAAAAGATATAATGAAAGTTGATCTTAACTTAATATTACTTCAAACTCCTCATAAATTATGATACACTTCTTAAAAGTATTATGACAATGCACAGATCTGACCTGTCAATCAAATCCACAGATATTGACCAATCTGATAAGAGCATTCATTGCTACGGTAACATCCGCCATGGTTCACCCACAAACAAACATGCAGTGAGAATGCAGCTGCATTACAGACTTTCATGATTTTTGGGATATATTAACAAAATGGTGTTTCACTGTGTATTGGGAACATGCAATGCAGATGAGAAGGTTGGAAGGAGGCTGTTTTATACATTTTCTGAATCTAAAACAATATTTGGTAAAGGTGAAATGATGGATCAAAGCATGTGGTCAACCGGATGAAAAGTTTAATATTGCCAGAGTAAAACAACACATGGCAGTTTGCTCAAAGGTAATTCAGTTTAGATTTCAATATGGTAAATAAGTATATGTAGTATTCTTGAAAGTAATATTAAATAGAAAAATATCTAATACACATTTCATAAGGCTGGTTTATGTAATTGCTGTTATCTTGGGTTAACTACATTTTTTCAGTACATCATATGCTATACATAGCGACCAGGCTTATCATGTGGAAGAAAACCACGGGAAGAACCGGAAACTCACAGGAAGCTACTAAAAAGCTTTTCTACATACCCACATTGGCTGAGCAATAAATCGGAACCAATGTGGACATAGCTGAGATGGCAGTGACCAGAAAAGGTGATAGTCATTGACCACTCAGGCATCGAGGTCACCTTGTAATACTAGTGCTTTAATTATAAGCATACCTTTATCACAAACCAGCCCTCTTGATATTTTTGTCTTGTACTGAAGGAATTAACATCAGGTTAATACATTGGGTTATTGTCAGTGCATGTATAATGGAGCATATATTTATGTTATGACTAGGTCATCAATAAGAATAAAAATGCTTTTCTTCAGATTACATTGCCCATACATCTAAATAAAATATAGATATAAAATGTTTCTTTGCTGATATTAATATAAAATGTCAAATTTAATTTGCTTTTTTGATTGTAGCATAATGCTTTGTTTTTATAAATATACATATTTTTCAGCACTTTACTGGAGGATATGGACTAAATGAGAAATATCCAGACCAAGCTGATAGTTCAAATACTATGTCAGCAAGAAAACTTCCAGTGAAGCGAGTCTCTTCACAACAAAATGAAACCAGTCAACATAAACGCAAATGCCTGCATTTGGAAGAAAACATGACTACACAAGGGCCAAATAACTCACAGAATATGTCTAGCTTTATTAATCTTTTATTTATAAAATTTAACAAGTTTAATTTCAAAATAAAGTCCAACATTAATTTTAAAGTAAATATGCAAAACTAGCAAAGTTAATGAACTGATACTGTTTGAAAAGTGTTCCAATCATATTACTTATACTTCACAATCAATTTAAACATTATATATATATATATATATATATATATATATATATATATATATATACAAACATGAAACTACTTGTTGACTAACCATTCTTGTGGCATAAGTATTTATTTCTTACAGATTGAATAGTCCAGATACGAATTGTGATTGTGAGTCAGAGGTGTCTACACAGACTGAACACCCATGTAAGTATTTATTATAATCACTTATTTTGAAGAGTGCTGATGTGGAATTGCATAATTTCTGTAAACTTCAGTTAACTTTGGTAACATTGAAGTCTTAAATGGAATGTCTGGTTTAATTCTTACCACATACATATCCTTCTGTGTGTACACAATGAAGACACAAAATTCAGAACCTGTAACCATAAGTTGGCCTTGAATTGGTGTATAGTAACTGTGTGTTTTCTTTAATGATACAGATTTCCTTCTGTAAATAGAAATCTGGTATATCATTGGATGCTTTTTCAATGGTCATTTTTCTAGCAGAGAAAGGGGCATTTAATTTCCACAGTTCCACATACTCCATTGTCACCTAGTTTCCCATCAGGCGAGGAACTCAAAAATGAAAAGTCATTATTAGCCACAAAGCCACACTCATGGAAATGCTGGAAGGATACAATTTAAGATTCTTTTCTTTAGCACTTTTCTTGTGTCTTTTACCATATTCAAGAGCTTTGGCTTTCACATCATGTTTTGAAAATACACTGTTTACACTGGGTTTAAATTTCTTTGATATTAATTTTCAAAAATTAGATAATGTAAATTTGTTTTTTCATGTATGTCAAAGCAATGGAATTTTATGTAAAAGCTTCATCACTGTATGTCAAAGCAATTGAGTTTGGAATTTAGGTAAAAGCTATATCACTGTGTATGTCAAAGCAATTGAGTTTGGAATTTAGGTAAAAGCTTTATCACTGTGTATGTCAAAGCAATGGAATTTTATGTAAAGCCTCATCACTGTGTATCTCAAAGTAATGAAATTTTATGTAAAAACTACATCACTGTTTGTGTAATCAATGGAATTTGATGCAATGCTTCATCACTGTGTATGTCAAAGGAATGGAATTTTATTCAAAGCTTCATCACTGTGTATGTCAAAGCAATAGATTTTTATCCATAGGCTTCGAGATAACGATATCATTCATAGAAAATATTTCAGATAAAGTTAAGATATTCAAGTTGATCATAAGTTAATGGAACAAATGTATAGAATACCTCTACATCATTATCTGTGATGTTGGTGTTGTTAGAAATCTGTATAACATCATTCAGTATATTACTGACAACTTGAACCTCTGCTTTATTCAGTTCCACAGTATTTGGGTTTGTCAAACCTGTTAGGTTTACCAGGGCATCTGGTACAATATTTGGAGCCAGCCCATTTTTGATTTTATCAATCTGAAAAGATATGAATGTTTGTCATTTATTTATTATTACTAGGTGCAGTACATTTGTAATAATAATAATAATAATAATAATAATAATAATAATAACAATGAGGACTTTGTATAGCACCTAATCTTTGGAAGCTCTAAGTGCTTTACAACATCTATAATGATATTACTACAAAAAAAAACAACACACCATGCAATTGGAAAAAAAAATGCTGAAAATATTTAAGGTAGATAACATTATTATGTCTTTAAGTTTGTTCTAACAGTTGAAAAAGGTGAGTTTTAAGAGCACTCTTGAAAGGGATCACAGCGTCTTTTGTGTCTAATTTCAATGGGCAATTCATTCCACATTGCTGGGCCCTGGTATGAAAAGAAAATTGTCCATACAACTTTGTTTTCATAGTGGGAATAATGAGTATGTGATTGTCAGAAGATGAGCATAACTATCTTGCTGGTGTGTACACACGGGTGAGGCCAGATAGGTATGTTGGACTGGAGTCCCTCAGTGAAACATAGCACAGAGAACAAATTTTGTCTTTGATTCTGGATCGAATGGATAGCCAGTGTAGGGTACAGAGCAGTGAGGTAAAACAATTTAAATATCTCAGGAATATATCATTTGTATAAATATCCCAATTAAAACAACTTAATTCGGATAGGAGTTTTAAAGATATAGATGCTACCAACCTACCTACCTAACCATATATCTATTCATATATCATCCATCCAGTCATCCAACCATTAATACAGTCTTTATCATTATCCCAATCAAGCCAACTTATTCAATTATGATTCAGAGGTTTTAAAGGCTTGTGTTCTACCAACCTACATACCTACCGACTTGTTTGTCAATCTTTTCACACATCCAGTGATCTAACCATCCCTGTATCTTGGAACACAGCTTAACTTTCAATGTTCTCTTCTATGAATAAATATTGAGCTAGTTATATAAAATATTACTTATCCAGCAAAATCTTCATTTGGTAATTAGGTTAGTCATATATATTGTTACCCCTGTCCTGTCCTGCCATGAGATCTATGAATGTTATTAAATACAATATGGATATGGAACCTATTACCAATTACCCCATTGATACCTTGCACGCAGTTCTAGAAATTTGTTATTAAATGCAATATGGACCTTGTAAAATAAATGTTTGTGTTAGTTTTACAACATATTTTTTTCCATTACATGTTACTGTAAAGTAATATTGTTTAATGGACTTGATTTTGTCCAGAATTGTGTTCAGTTCTGTTTGACTTGATTGACTTTTGGTATTTATTTCATTGATGTAAATACCTAATAATAGAAACATTGTATCTAGTTGCTGACCTTAAATTTAGTAACAGTTTTGGTAAACACTTATTTTGTATTTTTTAAAATGATGTCTCAGAGTAAGATTCATTAAGTTGAGTCAAGGTTATACCTGGATTATGTGATATGAAGCATGTGTCAAATTCAGAAACAATCTTCCTTTTCCCCGGAAGAATGAACTATTGATCCATTATCCAGGAATCCGTTTTGCATCTTAAGTAGTCTTATAACTGATGTTGTGATAAAAATTCTATCAGTTGGGCTTAAATCATTTAACATATTAAGTTGTATTAGGTTGTTACCAGTTTGGGCTGAATTTTTATTTTCTTTAAATTATTGAATTCAAATGATTATTTTCCCTGGAAATACAAAAGTGCTTTGATATAATTCTTGGACAAAGATGTTCACTGAAATTTTTATGGAATCAAAACTGGAATAAGATTTTCTATGATTAAAAAAAAAGTTTACATATCAGTACTTTGCTGACTATTACATGTCATCACCTTTCATCTTGAATTTCATTGGGATTTGAACTGAGATTCACTTAGAACTTTTCATTGATAGGACTTCTATTTATTAATTTTTTTTGTCATTTTTCACTTTTAAGTGTAAGGAAATAAATTATTTGTTAAATTTTATGAAAGCTTGTTGTCTTCACTCTTTTCTGATACTTATTTCAAGAGCATGGACTTGTAAGAGAAAATTCAGGGCTCATCCAGTGTACAAGTTTAGGCTAAAATATTTCAGAAAGCTTTGTTTTTGTAATTTAATTTCCCTTAGTTTCAGAAAATCAAATCCCAAGTATTATATCACATTTTAGAAATCTTTAGCGCAATCAGCAAGCTTTTTGATAATGTCATCAAAAGTGGAGATCTTTTTTTCAGATTCTACCCAGCAGCATTTGGACTGTTTTACAAAAGATGAATTGCTTTTACTAAGCTTGTTGTCTTCACACTTTTCTGTTACTATTTCAAGAGTATAGACTCATAACAATTGCTACTCATGGCAAGGGTTTGGGATCAGTCTAGGTCGGCTGCCATGTACATCCTTGGGAAAAGCACTTAATTATCATTGCCTTTGCATGATGCAACCAATAATTATTTAGAAAGCCATCAAAATTCTTATATACAGTGGAGCCTCGTTAATCCAGACTCAATTTATCGGGAAACCTCACTACGTGGACATAATTCAATGGGAACAGAATTCCTAAATGTTAATTTGCTCTGTTCCAAAAATCAAAATCAGGGACGAAAGTGTAAAATTACATTAAATCTTGTCTCGATAATCCGAAAATATCCTGTCCAAAAATAAGATAATTCAAAAAATCGTATTTGAAATACAGTCAGTAGAATAATACATAAAATGCAATAGTGAAGCCCTTAACAATCTATGGCCACTATCAATAACTAAGTAGTGTGACCATATTGTAACCAGCGATTGTATAAACAATGTATGTTTTAGCTAGTCACCGAAGGGGTGTTAATAACTAAATAAACATACTGGGATCAAATCATCAATGCTTTTTGACATAATATAAGGTAAATAAATAAAAATTGTCATTAAGCCTCTTTGATGTTTACCAATTGTATGTAACAGTTTATTGATGGCTGTACAAATACAGCTGACAGATTTAAGCTGTGGACAGTATAGGGCTTCATTTCCGAATAAAATGGGGACATCAATCATTAACAACTGTAACAGCTGTAAAATACGACTTATAAAAATGACTGCATTTTATTAGTTTAACATAACACATTTAACTGCGAGATAACATATGGTAAATAAATAAATAGATGTATTCATTAATTTATTTCAACCATTATTGAATATACAGTACATCACAATTTAAGCTAGCATGTATATGTACATATATATGCTGTGATGATATAGTAAACTAAAAATTTGCATGATTCAAGTGATGATAGCGTAAACTAAATATTTGCATGATTCAATTATTCAGAAAACTCGTTAATTTGGACATATCCACTGGGAACGAACGTGTCTGGATTAACGAGGATCCACTGTATACCTTTGTCTGCAAAAATATAGCAATGTATCACTAATGCAATGGAGATAATGGTGTCACTGTTGTATCTTTCTATTTATACCTGTATTTTCAAATCTAGCAATGCATTGTTAACCTTTCACAGTATCCCTTTTGTCTACTAAATTGATATATGTGATACACATGAAATATGTGATTAAAGAATGATGAATATGATTATATTTTAAATATTCCAATTTAATTTCAAATTAAAATATGCTGTTAATAATATTAAATTTGATTACTCTGAAATTTCCATAAATTCCTTAATAAGATAAATTTACTGGTACAGTGAAAAACGAACCGTGGTATGAAATAATGAAAAACATACAGTCATAACAGTATACTGGTAATACCATTCACCTGTACCATATGGATCTAGTTAAATATGGTAATTTTATTTACTCATACCAGTTTCTGCTGATCTAGCAAAGTGTTCTTAATGCAGTTATCATAGGAGGGATTGCTCCAGACTCCACCGTGTAAACAGTATCGCACAGCTTCACCTAATAATGTAGAAATAAAGCTGTCAAAATCTATTTTAATTTTTACACATACTTAAGGAAAGCATCAGAAGGGACTTGTGTAAATTATAAATTACAATATTTTAGCACCATTAGACATGTGTGAAATTTTAATAACAATCTATTGATGAAATTATATCTTACTTAATAATAAAATAAAATCCTTTATTTAAAAATTACAGTTTTGTCATCTTAAAGGAAAGTAGTACCTAGAGCTTTTAGTGATGAGTGGGTGACCTTAAATACAATTTGCTTGGCAGAACCTTAATGTATGAATTTATGGGTAATGATCCTTCAGGGGCCATAAATATTCTAAATGACGACCTTCAACTTGCTTTATAATCTGAAAATAATGAGTTAATTAATACTGCAAAAAGTCATGAGAATATTCAATAGTCAGCCACATATTTAAAATTGACAACAAGCCCATAAAATGCATATATAAGTCCATGAGAAAATTTACACACTAAAATGTATCAGGATATACTGAATGGTTACTGACCCATGTTTGGGGCAATGATCTGTTACAGGGAGATTAAAATCATTGTTAAAATGTCATACATATTGGTCAAAACTGGATATGGAAATATGATATCTTTACAAGATACATCTACATATGCACCAATAAATCTGTCCCCAAAAGATTTTCTGATTATGATAGTTGTTATTGAAAGTTTGAACTCCTTTGGTCATGTGTCTATTTGTTATGTAATTTCAGCGCTTTAGCAAAACTATTTATAATTACCCATTGTTGTGGATTTCTCATTTAATTAATTTAATGTATGATTAAACAAAACAAAAAAAATGGCAGAACATATATATATTGAGTCCAGTCATCATATCTAATTGGTTGCTAGGTGGGCCGGAACACCCATATGTAAATTCCAAATGGTGACATGTTGCAGGGTTGTAGTAGTACTATTCCACATAGCTCTACAAGTTGTCATTAACATATTTATTCCATATATATGTATTAAGTAAAGGCCCATTTAAAATACGTTAATTTAGAAACTGTACAAATACAGATAAGTGTCTGAAATACACACTGACACACTGATGTTTTGCAGACACACTAGTCTGCATCAATATCAAGATTTTATAAAGAATTAAGATCAGATTGAAACTGTCCATCATTTTTATTTTTCGTCCAAACTTAAGCATGGGATGAACATGTGTCTATAATTTAATGAAGATTCTCCATCAGTGTAGAGAGGCCCCAAATGGCTGAGTGGTCTAAAGCGCTCTCTGTTATGGATCACTGCCATATCACCTCTGTCTGAGTGGGTTCGTGTCTCAGATTCGGCCAATGTGGGTATGTGAGAAAGCTTGCCAGTCGCTTCTCGTGGGTCGATGGTTCTTTCTGGGGTGTTCATAGGTTCTTCCTCCACCATTAATTTAATACAAGCTGCCATGTATAGCCTATCTTGAGCTAAAAAATGGCGTTAAACCCTACAACAACAACAAATTGTGCAGACCCAGATTTGCCACCACATAATGGGCCAGTTTTAGTTTTTCTATGACCTATCAATAGATTTACTGGTAAATTATGTGAAAGCAGATCTGGGTCTATGTTGTTTGATGGTGGATTGATTTTGTAAGCAAGCAGATATGGTATCCCAGAGTCAATTGCGTACTGTCTGAATATAAATCCGTGTAATTAGCTAAACAGAACTCATGAACTTAAATTGTGATGTATTTAATAAAGACTAATATGGCATTAAAATTGTACAATACCTGACATTTCTGATGGGCATGGTTTCTTATCAGGAGTGTCCTGCAGTGTTCTTGACCATTCTGTTCCCCTTGTGTCATTTTCTGTTTTACAGGTCTCACCTGGTTGTGACCCAGGTAACACTACATATATGATAGCTTGCTGCATATTTCCTTGTCCTGCATCATTCTCCCCTCTACATTCATATCTAGTTGTATACTTTATATTTCTGTGTGTTAATACATGTATGTTTGTTGTAGTACCATTTGAGAACGTTTCTTCTGAAAAATTAAAAAGTACAGACAATACTGGGTGTATTTTGAGGCAAGTTTTTTTTTATAACTCTGTTGAGATACAAGCTAGTAATACAACTTTTAAATGTATGACATCAGCACACTAAAACATGAGAGTGTTCAGAAAACACATATTCCTATATAGTATCATACCTCCCTAAAATTTGTGCACCATATGGTCAATTTACTGGTTGTAAGAACAGATCCAGGAGTCAATTTTAGTAGAAAAGCTAAATTTGCCATTGCTAGTGTATACATAAAATAGGGTCATGGAAACAACTTTCTTGATAACTGATGGAAGATCAAGCATTAAATTCCTTTTCCACCCAGAAAATACTCAAAGAATGTTCCCCAATTTAAAGAACGCGATGAAAATCACAATCAAAATTGGTTAATAAAACTTATTTTTGCAACGTAAATTTTTGTCTCTGAGGTAATGATGTAGTACTTTCATTATCTTTATTTTTTCTAATTGTTGTTTCAAGAATTATTATACCTCCATAAAGTAGCCTCACACTATGACCTTAATCTGATGAGAGAAAACTCCTGTGGCTTCATCCCATATCAAGTCACTGGTAACTTGGAGTGTATGGGGTGTCCTGGGAGAGGTAATACCTCTGGCTGTCTAAGCAGTCATACTCCTTCGGGGTTAGCTCACCCACCGTTGGTCACCACTTAGCATTCAGCTCTCACCTGTGGTTTCAAGAAGCTGTTGTATACACAGTGGCAACATCCCATAAAATTGCTTTGACTGGCTGGCAAATCCAGGCTGAGGGTTGCTGATGGTCTTAAACTCTCGGTGAGTAAGGCTTTGTCTGCCTAGCATGTCAAGCCTGGATTCGCAGCCTGCGATGAGGAACCTACAGTTGGTTAATGGGCAGAAAGACAAATCCCAGCAAAGTACCGTAGAACACTATGAGCTCGATGAGACACACAGGACGTCCAGGTCATCCATAAAATTGCTTAGACTGGCTGGCAAATCCAGGCTGAGGGTTGCTGATGGTCTTAAACTCTCAGTGAGTAAGGCTTTGTCTACCTAGCATGTCAAGCCTGGATTCACAGCCTGTGATGAGGAACCTACAGTTGGTTAATGGGCAGAAAGGCAAATCCCAGCAAAGTGTCGTGGAACACTAAGAGTTCGATGAGACACACAGGACGTCCTGGTTATCCACTGCACTCAACTCCATCTCTGGTTGTCTCGACGTTGTCATGCTGCTGGACTCAGATGGCTTTGGGTGAGAGAGTTTCGTTGATGTATTCTTATATCTTCCTCAATTAAAACAAAGTTACAGCACAAGTCATTCTTGTCATCCACCCATCCCATTAAGTCACCCACTAAGGTCCTGTAGTGACAGGCAAGCAACGAAGTGGCATGTGTGGGTACAATGGCAGCTGTAGCCACAAACCTGCACACAAAGTAGCTCAGGCCAATAGGGTCATTCACAACTGATACAGAGCAGCAGTGTAGTCCAGCATCCCCTTGAGTGACTGAGCAGTCTTCTTCAGGAATGCACTGCTCACCTCTCTGGCATGAGGATGGTGGGACTGGTGGGGACCCTACTCCAGTGGTCAAAATACAATTAAGAAAATTTCCTCTCACACTTAGCGCATGGAATGTGCACATCTTACTGGACAGATAACATGCAGAAAGACCGCAGTGGAGAACCACCCTAATAGGAAAGAAAATCACCAGATACAACATGGACATTGCTGCCTTGAGACCTGGCTTGCATGAGAAGGCAAACTCTGTGAAAGGGGCTCTGGAAACAATTTCTTTTGGAGCATCCGAGGAAGTGAAGAGCACCTTAAGGCTGGTGTCAGCTTTGCAGTGAAGACAGCACTGATTGGCAAATTGGCTGGATTTCCAAAGGGAGTAAATGACAGACTCGAGACTGTGAAACTCCCCCTCTTATCTGGTAGAAAGCACCTTATCATCATCAGGTGCTATGCTCCAACCATGACCAACCCAGATAAAGTGAAGGTCAAGTTCTATGATAAGATAAGCTCCTCATTCTTACTGATTTTAATGCAAGAGTAGGCTGTGATCACATTGCCTGGGATGAAGTACTAGGAAAGCATGAAGTGGGACACTGTAACAACAATGGTCTCCTTTTGCCCCAGATTTGTGCAGAGCATGAATTGCGGATCGCCAATAGTCTTCCATCTCTCTACCCGTAACCAGATGTCATAGGTGCACCCACCCTCCAAGCACTGGCACCTCATTGACTACATCACTGTCAAGAAGAGGAACAGGCAAGATGTGTGTGTGACCAAGGACTTGTCCAGTGCTGACTGATGGACACATTACTGCCTTTTCATGATCAAGCTAAACATCCACATTCACTCGAAAAGATACCCACAGGGAAAGAAGGCTCATAAACAACTAAACATCACCAAGCTGAACACCAGTAACAAACATTCTCTCGTGGATGCCTAGGAAGAACATCTGAAATCCACCCATCTTGACAAAGTCAGAATGTTAAGACCAACTGGGTGGCATTTAGAGAGCTGGTATACAGCACAGCTTCAGAAATCCTAGGACCTTCAACCAAAAAGCATTAATAATTGTTTGATTAGAACTGCATTGAGATCAAGCAATTGCTGGATGAGAAACACCATTTCCTTCAAACGTACCTCAACAACCGCATGTCCACTTCTAGTAAAGATGCATACAACAATATAAACAGAACTGTACAGCAGACACTCTGTCAGATGCAAGACACATGGATGAGCACCAAAGCTGGCGAGTTCTAGTGCTACGCAGACCAGCATAACATGAAGAACTTATACAATGCCCTGAAAGAAGTACATGCTCTGGATCATACCCCCTTCTCAAAGCAGATGGGAACACACTAATTACTGTCAAAGAGAATATTCCTCAATGATGGGCTGAACACTATTCGCCCTTCATCCATCAACAATGAAGCCATCAGTTATCTCCCCAAATTACCCATCAATAAAGCACTGGATGATCCTCCAACCTTGCCTCAGATGCAGAAAGTGATACATCTGCTCTCCAGTTGAAAAGCACCTGGTTCAGACTATATCCCAGCTGAAGTCTGCAATGAAAGGGGCAAAGCCCTGAGAAAGGCTCAACCAAAAGGTTTTACAGATGTGGCAGCAAGAGACGATCAACCAGTAATTCAACGTAATTAAAACCAGGCCTGTGACAACCATGGGGTATATCCTTACTCTAAACTGCAGGAAATATAGTCACCAGAATCCTACTGAACCACCCCACTATGTATCCTGACCTGGGACTACTGCCAGAAAGCCAGTGTGGATTCCGAAAAGAATGTGGGACCATTAAGATGGTGATTGCTGCAAGGCAGCTAAAAGAGAAATGCCAATGGTAAACCACTGAACTTTTCTCCATCTCCATCTACATTGACTTGATAAAAGATACTGTCAGCAGAGATGGCTTGTGGAAGATAATGGCCAAGTAAGGATGTCCGAGAAAATTTATATCCATGGTGCAGCAATTACATGATGGCATGCAGGCACAAGTCCAGGAGAGACATCTGAGCCATTCCTAGTAACCACTGATATCAAGTAGGGTTGTGTTCTGGCACCGATACTGTTCAGTCTAGTGTTCTATGTCATGCTGACTAATGCTTTCAGAGATGGAAAGGTTGGAGTTGACATCAGGAACCATACAGATGGAAAATTATTCAATCTCAAGAGGCTTCAAGCAAAAAATAAGGTTATGACAGACACTAATCATGGATTTCTTATTTGCTGATGACTGTGCCCTCAATGCTGGCTCAGAAGCTGACCTGCAATGCAGCATTGACAAGTTCTCCAGCTCCTGCACAAGCTTTGGTCTCACCATCAGTACCAAGAAGACTGAAGTCATCCATCAGCAGACCTCTGGAAACCCCTATGTTAGCCTAACATAACCATCAATAGCCAAAACTCAATGTAGTGAACCCGCTTCACCTATTTTGGCAGCACACTGATGATGAGATGAACCTTGACATTGCCAGAGCCAGCATAACATTTGGCAGATTGTATGCCAATGTCTGGAATAGGAGAGAAGAAATGCTTCAAAGACAATCTGAAAGCTTCATTGAAAGTGTTCAACATAAACCCTAATTGCTGGGAGCAAACAGCAGCAATCGAGTCACTTCGCATTCCTCCATGAACAGAGGCTTTAAATTGTGTGAATTTAGTAGAACAGCAGCTGAAGAACTGAAGTGGCAAGCCAAAAAGGCATGTGCCATCAACCCTCCTGGAGATGTCATAATCATCTCCTGTCACTTATGCAAACGAACATTCCATGCAATGGTTCATCAGCCACCTGTGCACGCACAGAACAGAACCAGCCCCTCCAACCCATGGATGAATGATTGAGAGGTCCTTGTCGATTTGACGAATGAACAACAAAGATAGTTTAGTATAGACATGTGTTTTTGTAACAGTCTACAATATAATGGAGCTCATGGATTCAGGAAATATTTTCAAATGGGAAGCTGCAAAAATGGGTTAAGGTCACACATATTTTTCCATTCAATGAAATTTCAATCAAAGGAATTGAGGGAACATAAGATATGGCTCGAAATGATGTGAAAAAGGATGGTTATAATCAGAGCATTGGGTCCAAAAATATCATTTTAAATGGTGCAAAAGGTCCAACAAGGCTTATTTTTTTTCCCTATGTTCTCATTTTGTGAAAATAATCGCTATTGATCACATGCAATGGATGTTAATAGGAGTTCAGAAACTCCTTCTTTGCTTGTGGTTTTCAAATAAATTTTCAGGTAAGAAGTTTAACTTGCAGATTAAACCTCTAGCACTGGAAAGCTGCATAATATGTCCTTTTTACTTTATTATGGCGCTCCTATCTTGAGTGGCATATTAGATGATGCAAGCTTTAATCACTATATATTGATAGTAAATGCGCTTCATATACAGCTTTCAAATGGCTGTTCATTGCAAGATATACAAGAAGCAGAGATTATGCTACTTCAGTTTTGTAAACATTTTGAAAATCTATATGATAAATGTTATATCACTCTTAATATTCATCAACTGGTTCATTTAGCCGACTGTCCAAGAACATGGACCTTTATACACACTGAATAGTTTTCACTTTGAAGACAAACTGGACTTTTTCTTTTGAAAATGATTAGAGGAACTCATACCATAGATAATCAGATCATAACAGGAGTTTCTTTTGTTCCTGAATTAAAACAAGAGTGTATTATTAAAGGGTCAGAAGCTGAGATGTTATACCATTTAATTGAATCCCTTTCCATTTTAAAAAGTTGTGAACAGCTAGAGTTAGGTGTGTATGTTATTGGAAGTTTTCACTGTCAGATTTTGAATAAAATGAATTCGATTCCCTAACAATATTTTCTTGTTCATGCTTACAAAGTACAAGGCAATGAAATTAATGCATTTAATAGACTGTAGTTAATTAAAAACAATGAATGACAAAATGAATTAACTCTACTATTAGGTATACATTTTTTTAAAACATGCACTTCAACAGATGCTGAGAATCTGAAATGAGTCTTGCCTTTGTAGAGATTTCAGTGTACAAATTACAATGAAAAACTAAATATTCTTGATGTGGAAAAGACAGTTGATGAAGTAGTTCAACTAAGTTGCATATTGACAGGTTGCATGACTGTAGAATTCCCTGCTTCAAATAATGCTTACATCAGTCTATATCCATTCTCGAGTCAGATTAAGTTACATGTACTTGGTTTTGTTTCTGACATTTGAAACCTGTTCTCTCATCTGCAAAAGCATCATGATATATATATATATATATATATATATATATATATATATATATATATATATATATATATATATATATATATATATATATATATATATATATATGTCATTTATTTTATCAGAAATAGCAACAATAGTGGCAATTTTAAAAAAAAGTTTCACTTTAGTGTCATTTTTTTTAATTATGTGGGACTATTGCTTTTTTATATTTAGTTGCCTAGGAGTTTCGTAAGACATTCGGTGTTCATGTGACTTGCTTGTCCAATATGGCATGTATAGGCAGTTACATAATAGGTGCTTTGTTGACACAATTGTACCCAATTCTGTACAAATTACAAGCATGCATAACCAATAAGCATTCTCAACCAGAAATAATTACTTCTGTCTCCAGTTAAATGTTCAAGTGTTTGAAACAAGAATATGTATAATTTATATAATAACTTTCATATTATATTTATCCCTGCATTTCTCTTCATGTTTAAAGAGTAAATCAAAGTTGCTTGTTTATATGTAAGGATCTATAATTGATTTTTATGTCTATATATTTTTCTGCCCTCTATTTTTACTAATTATCAATCATATATGCAAAATTATTTTTTAGTATTTGCTGTTGACCATAATTTCTTATCTCTTCATATATTCATCATCATCATCATCAGTCTCGTGACCTAGTGTGGTCATTGAGGCACTGTGCTGCTGAACATCTGACCAGTTCCCTCCCCTTGTCTCGATCATGTGCCAATGCCTGTGTCTCTGCAACACTTTTCTTGGTCCATTCTGTGATGTTGTCTGCCCATATTTTCCTCTGTCTACTTCTCCTTCTGCCATCTTGGACACTGCCCTTCATATATTAATTTAAGGTTCATGTATCTATCAAATTCTAGCTTCGAATACTTACCATTTATACTTAGATTTTTGGCAAGCCTGTGGATTGGGTTAATGGGATGGTGGAACAGAACATATTTGGATATTCAAACATGTAACAGTTTCATTACATTTCAGCATTCATTTGTCTTTGTATGTCATTATTAAATATATTCATGCATATACACAAAGATTTAGCTTTGTAATTTGTTTGAGACTTCTCAGTAGACTGGAATAAAACAAAGTGTTTAAATACGCCTCATGTTTTTTGTCAAAGTCCTCTTTACGCTTCATTCATAGTATGATGATTTTCAAAGTTCAAAAGTACATCTCATCTACCATACTGCAAGTTTTTAAGCTCCAAACTATGCCTTAACTAGTGAATTGCAGTTTTCTAAGTTTCAAAATTCTTCTTTTTGTGCCATTACACGTACATTGATTTTGGAATACGCCTGTAATTTTCAAAACCCTAAGACAAAAGACGCCTGTATTTCATACTATTATTATGCTTCTAGGTCTTGTATGCCTGGAAAAGTGGCTTTACTCCTTTAAATTGAACGAATTTTGCCTATTATACTACTCCAATACAGGTGCAATACTCCCATACTTTTGTACGATTTACTAATACTTTTCGAGAATTGATATCTATTTTTTGACATTCAGTGGCAAAACAATAAACAATCAAACAGACAAAAAGATAGGTAGGAAACAAGTTAACTCAAGAATGCAGACAAGAAAAGAGAAGATCCCATAACATGCAAATTGAATTACTAACCTGAAAGCTTATTTGTTGAATTGATGTTGGTACCATTCCTGTACCAAAACATCCGAGTTATCAGCACATTGTGTTTGACCTCACATGAAATGTTGACAGTGGACCCAGCATCTACTGTCTGTGTCACTGGTTTTATAAATATCTCAGGCTGACTCAGTACAGTGACAGTCTTATTCTTCACTGATGGTGGCAGGTTGTCATCCGTAACAACACATTCGTAAGTACCTTTTATAGGATGTAAATAATGCATAATTAAACTAGAGGAAAGGTGCATACATCAGTACTTGTACATCCTCTGTATACTGTTTATACTCCATGATGGAGAGGAGACTAAAGTAACAAAAGCTCACAAGTCTTCTCAAAATATGCTTAAAATGATTAGTCAACATGTCATCTGCTCATGACTATAGTATGTACTAGGGCATAACCGACTTTTGATCCGGAAATCGGATTCCACCGGATAGTATGAACTTCCGATTAATCGGAGTCGGACAAGGCAGGAACGACCGATTCGGATAGCAAAAATAATAAAGTTGAATTTCAAGAGCATCGTGTCTAACACTGCGTGTCATTCGATAGTGCGTTAATAAAGTTAAATAAGAAGTCAGAAAAGTCCAATATGGTCAACACAACCACGCTGTGAGACAATCTATTTGAACTGGCGGGTAAAAACCGGAAATGAAGCCAGATATGGTAAAGTACTAAGTAACATGCTAGACACGTCAAGACCAGATACCAGAAACCCGGAAACGGAAGATGAAATATTTTAGAAAAAAAAATACGGATTTAGCATTTCCAATTAATCGAATCGTATCCGGAATCGGAAAAATTTCATGCCCAAAATCCGGAATTGGAAATCGGTAGAAAAATGCTAATCGGTTATGCCCTAGTATGTAGCATATTTCACAGCAATGCATTTACAAAAATCCCCATAACATTCTGTCTTATGATACATACAGCTACAGGACATAATGGGTAGTAACTCTAACATAAATTTCAAAATCAATGAGATGTTATAAAAAAATGCACATCTTTAAATGATGATCAAAACAGTAAAAATGTTTGAAGTACTTTACTAAAAACAGTCAGACTGGCAGAGTTCACTAGATTTTATCCTACATATATTATAAATTTGGCTTCAAGTCAAACGTAATGCAATGAAAATAGTAGGAGCACAGTGATTTGCTGTTATGCACAGTTTAAGATGATGAACATGTATTTTATAGTTTCATGATGATCCACTCATACCTGTTAAACTAGCTGCATTCAAGAGATTCTGGCACACAATTGCAAATCAAAAGGGCCATAACTCTTTAAAAACTCGAGGAACAAACTGATTTGGATAACATGCATTTGCAAGTGTTGGCCATAATATTTTTCCAAATTTCATGTAGATCCACTGATATTCATGAGGTGAGCTGCATTACAAAATCTGATATACACTATTTAACTGTAATCAAAAAGGGCAATAACTCTTATAATAACTGCATGAGAAAAGTGATTTGTTGATATGTGCATGTTGATGTGATAACCATAATATTCACTAAGTTTCATGGCAACCCATAGCAACTGTGGGACTATTTATACTAACAAGGTTGTGTCATATCATGTATCATGCTACCCAATAAAAAATAGTCAAAATCTAACAAAAATTGTGGAAGCAGAGAGATTAATGTTAAATTAATATGAGCATCTTCAAGTGATCAACATAATATTTACCAAGTTTCATCGCAATTCAGCAACTAATTCAGGAACAGTTTCTCCAAGAAGATTGTATCATGCACTGCTACATGACAAAAAGGTTAATAACTCTACCATATATTGCACGAGCAAAAACGATTTGTCGATAGGCACATCTTCAGGTGATGACTATAATATTTACTAAGCTACATGGTGATGCTTCTAAACCTGGAGGACTAGCTGTGCTGTTGAGATTATGTCAAACGCTGCAACAACTTTAATAAAACTGCAGGACTTGTTATGCTGTCAAGATTGTGCCTGCATATTGTTACGTGCTTAGGCTCGAATAAGCAGCAACACAGAAAGAGTGAAAACTAACAAGCTTGTAAAATTTAACAAACGATTTATTAAGTACAAATATTTTCATAAGAAAATATAAACAAACTTATGATTTTAGAGAATTAAATCCAAAAATAATCCAATATAAAATTCACAAAAATAATCCACTAATGGAATGGCAATAGTCCTGATTAATAAATGTTCTAATAGTTCCAGGTTTGAATCTTGACGATGTAATCCAAAATGGCTGACAATGTCATGTGATGCAGTTTTTGTTTTTTTATAATAATAATCCAAATTAAATATCTATGAGCACATATTCTCCTCCAGATAATTAAAATAATTATTCTTGCTCCAACGAATTAACACAATTTCCTGTACAAGGTAATTAAAATTATAACTCAAACAGAAGACACAACTTAACATCATAAAGCCCAACATCTACTGATTTTTCTCTCACAGTACAATAATTTAAATGCCCGTTTTTTACGTAAACAAGGAATCACGTGATTCTATGGAAGTTCATTGAAGGTCAAAGAAAGAGGCTACCTTCACTAAATCACATACCCCCATCATGAAAATCATCAGAGATTCAACCATGGCCTAATATTTAGCCAATAGTTTTAGAAGCTTGTTGACACTGTCTGAAACAAGGCTAGAAATGAGGTTAACAAGTCAAGGTCAACCTGTGTTTACAGATAAAGTTAGGTCAGTCTTAATTTTCCAGAACAGATATCTCCCAATTAATGAATTTTAAACCCAAAAGGACAAATTTGGATCTGACATTTAAAAAAATAAATAATTTAAATCAAATAGACATAACAATATAATCGAACAAAAAGATGAACATGATACATATAACAAAAAGATGAACATGATACATATAATAACTATATATGCTACCTCAATAGAGGTGATAATGCAAATAATAATTTTCATCTATCATAAAGTCAACACATGACACTCCATCCTAAGCAAGTTTATTGATTTATTATATTTTAAAAGGAATGAAAACAATGGAACATTTTTTTTACATTTCTCATACAAAGTTTCATGTTTCACACTTATTCTACTTCTGTATGAAAAGTAGTGAAATTCTCTCAATGATTTAGAATGAGAATTTTTAAATAAATACATCTTTAAATAGATTTTTAAAAGTTGTTAATTGTTCATAACAAGTTAGCTGAAAATGACAAAATTTAGGAAATCAAAGATAAATAAGAATGGTGAATGAAAGAACTGTGATGATTATGTTGAAACAAATTCACTGGAATGACAAAATTTATTATATTTTGAGGAAGAAAGGGATAATCCTAAAACTGATTAATATGTTAACATTCAAAAATTTTCTCACACTTATTTGCATGATACAAACTACATTTACAGACAGCATAAATAACTCTGTTCTACCAAAATGTGTATAATAATTGGATTCAATACTGGTAACTTGAAATCACAAAAAGAACTAGATTTGTGTTGGTCACCAATTTTAAGTCCATACAATTTATAGGTGATGAAAAATGTGACAAACTACTATAACAACATGAAAATTTAATCAGGTTGTCTTGCATACCAAATTTTCATCAATCTACAGCATATTATATTTGCTTAATTGTGCCAACAAGTTTTCAAAAAACAGTGCAAGTCCCAAATGTTAAAAAAATTGTGTGCAAAAAATTAAAACTGCTTGGTTGTCAAATTAGGCCATCTACATATATTTATACAAATTATATGACAGCAAATTTAAGTTGTCTCTATTGAGCTTTTTTTCCATATTCATTCAAAGATGCTTTCCACCATAAATAGCTGTAACCAAATCAAGATGTCTAGCTTAAAGAATTGAGAAGATAAAACAAATACAGTAACCATAATCTGCCAGGGAATTATGTGGCAGCAGGTCCATGTCTATACTGTTACTAGCTACCTACCTACCTACCTACCTACCTACCTACCTACCTACCTACATACATACATACATACATACATACATACATACATACATACATACATACAGTACATACATGCATACAGTAAATACAGTTCTGGTTTTCTCACCTGAATCAGAAGATTGTATTGGTTTAAATGACATAGTCTGAGATATTCTCTGTGGTGTTTTGGGGTTGACTGTAATATCTGATATGCTTATCCTAGAGCCAGTTACTGGTTTCATGACAGTCCCATCGTATTTCCAGGTGATGGTTGGAGTCACATTTTTAACTACTCTTATCATACAGGTAATATTTACTGGGCTTCCATTAGAAATATTCCCTGCATTGGTGATCATAATATCCACAATGGAGTATCTATCTGAAATGTACATAAATTTAAAAAATATGATTTGAGTGCATATCCAAACTAGTTTTTGTATAATTGTGCTAAAATAATTCCAGAATTGGAAAGATGGTAATAACAATAGAATGCTCCTGCTGTATAAACTCTTTATTGGAAACAATTACAACATTTCCCTTTTGGGTTCAGCCCAGAGTATTACTTCAATGATTACCAACACATCTCCGAAACCAGAACTTTGACTTTTTCAGCACCTGTAACCACTAGTGAATTATGCACACTTGAGATTGCACTAGCATCATTTCTTGTTTATTACAGTTGGCCTACTATCTGGTAATTTTCCGCAAACAACATATTTGTGTTTTCAGCAGACACTAGCATAAACTGACATATTTATCATCCTTCTTGGGGGTATGACATAAAATCAGTCAATGAAGAAATTTGATGAAGAAACATTTCAGAATATCCCTGTAATTATCAATCAGTTCTGTTATTGCCATTGAACCTCAGATGTATGAGGTTGATACTGCACAATCATCAATAAAATCAGTTTTAGGTTTGCCTGGCAAAATTTCAGAAGGTAAATGATTTTTACATATGTGATTATGTCACACCTGACATTGTGAGATTTACCTCAAGGACACAGGCTAATTTAACATGAAATGCTGTCAGTAGTAGTTATAAAAGCAGGTCTGAAACAACAGGTGTAGCTATTCAAAGTTATATAATGTTTGGGTTTTCCCCATCCAAGTGACTAGATTGAATAAAACAACTAGTTTCACTGGCATTTCAGTCACTTTGAGATCAATTATGGCTGCTAGAATACAGAAACCTTATTTAAATACAATATTGTCTGCACAACATTTTTAGTCTTCTCTTAGATACCTCATTTGTTTCCTCAAATCTGGTGTAGTTTTGTTCAAACATTTTCACCACTCTTCATTAGACAAGTTAAAAAAAATCATGTCATGCCATTACCTCAATTTTCAGTTTTTAAAATGGAATGAAGCTTTAAATAAAGGTTTAATCTGCAATGTAATAATGATTTTCTTTGCTGCAAAATGACTACCTCTTGTTTAAATTTTTCCATTACAAATTTTTATTTTTGTTTGTACATGTATTTAAATGATACAAAACTTAAAGTTATTTATTCTTCTGTCTATGGGTAACATAAAAACTGTATGATTTATTTAATTACATAAGGCTATAAAAGAAATATAATTTATTTATTTGTGACATCAAGTTTGATACAACTTTATAATTGTAAGTAACCCTAAAGATCTAACAACATACAGATAAAATCCATTATAGTGCAGTGTAGAGGGTCCAAAGAATAACATTGTGATGTAAGGGGGATCACGTCAACAAATATTTTCGTAAAACTTCTCCATAGAAAATGTACATCAGTTTTAACTAACCTATTGATCATATATATTTTGTTTTCTTCACCAGATTTCTTCATACATTGAATATATTTCAGTTTTGGCTTCTATACATGCTAAAATGGTGGAAACAGTGCATGGTGAAGTTACATCAACATTAAAAGCAGTTCTGGAATTAAACTTTTCTGCTAGGAATAAAAATAATTGGCTTTTCCGAGAGCATGTATTTATGATGTTAAAACAAGAGGTTACCTTAAATTTAAAAAAATGGGAAACCATGCTGCCATCACATTATAAGCAGAATCACGTTATAGCAAATCAAATTTCAATGCCTCAAAGCTGGGTACTTTATCATCATAAAGGCGTTAGTCAACTATCTGTGAACAGTTATCTGACTTATTATGTAGCTTAACCAATGATGGAGTCGAATATACAATTGAGTCACTTTACAGGATAAGATCTGGCCATCTGGACAATAAGTAGATTTGGGAATTAAGACTTTAATCTATATTTATGTAACTATTCAACTAACATTCACACAGTATGTTAGTTAATAAATAAAGTACTCACCTTCAGGACATTCAACAGTCAAATTCCAATTAGTTTCTGTAACACAACTTACTGATTTCTGTAAACAAAATGAAAACATTCTTTATTTATAATCAGACTGGTTTCCTTCTTTACTCTAGATGCTACATGGGAATTCAAATTCAAATACATTAGCATCATTCAGATAGAGAATTAAAATTCAAATACATTAGCATCATTCAGATACAGAATTAAAATTCAAAATCGTTCAGATACAGAATACTTTTGAGTACAAGATTTGCAGCAAATAAAATGATGCCGTTTAATCAAAACAATTATAAATGATGCCATTTAATAAAAACAATTAAAAATTTCAACATTTTCTTTATATACATCCATTAGTTATGCTGAATAAAGCATAGCTATTGTAATGTGCATGCTGCAAATTGCTATTCTTTTTTTTTCTTGTCTTGTATCTCTTAGTCACAAAGGACTCAGATTGCAAATTGTCTTTGCTGAATTTACCAGACTATTTCAGTTAAATATCCCTAGTGTCATTGTTTCCAATTGCTACAAATATTTTACATGATGAAAATGATGACTATAATGTAACAAGAAGTACCGCCTGAACAAGCACATGATGATTTTTTTTAATATCCACTATAAATAACAAAATAGACTGCTTAGAAGTTCTACATGTCATTCTTTAAAAATAATTGTTACTAAAAGGTACTTCAATAAACATGTTTCAAAAGTAAATAATGAAGTTTTAAAAATTTGTCACTAACATTATTAGTAATTCATCACAACATGAATAATATGCAATGTGCACCACAATATCTCACCATTGTAAAGAGTCCTCAAATGCACAGATATGCAAATATATTTTCATTGGAAAGCATAGTTAGTACATCACTGGCAACAAATGCAAGTTTGTTTACATATTTACCAATTCTGTATAGTCAGTATTCTAAGCCATATGCACCTATAAACATTGCAGCTTTACTGAATGTTCTCAAGAAAAAATGCAAACGGCACAGCCATGGACAGCAAGTGCAACTGACTTAAATGTTGTGACATCATGAATATATTGACATTGTTTAATATGTTGAGCTATCACACTGCAACATTTTTGCATTACTAGAATGTGCTAAGATCTAGAAATGTATTCACACAAAGATGCCTGACCAGAGCACCTGACAACTGACAGAAAATGCAAAACTTTGGTTAATATAAATAGTAATAGTTTGTGCCCAAGTATGTTGTATTGTATCATGACCAAGCAGGTTATGTACAGTTTGAGAATGAATTCAAGACAGAATGCATAACAAATTTCAACAGCAGTAGCAGTACTGCCAGTGTAATTGCTACCCTGAAGTCATCATTTCTGTCCCACATTGCCAGTGTAATTGCTACCCTGAAGTCATCATTTCTGTCCCACATTGCCAGTGTAATTGCTACCCTGAAGATATAATTTTTGTCCCACACTACCAGTGTAATTTCTACCCTGAAGTCATCATTTCTGTCCCACATTGCCAGTGTAATTGCTACCCTGAAGTCATCATTTCTGTCCCACATTGCCAGTGTAATTGCTACCCTGAAGATATAATTTCTGTCCCACATTGCCAGTGTAATTGCTACCCTGAAGACATCATTTCTATCCCACACTGCCAGTGTAATTGCTCCACTGTTGATTTAATTTCTGTCCCACACTACCAGTGTAATTGCTACCCTGAAGACATCATTTCTCTCCCACATTGCCAGTGTAACTGCTACTCTGAAGATAACATTTCTGTCCCACATAATTAAGTGTTATTGCTAACCCAAAGACATCATTTTGGTCCAACAGTGGCATTCAAATGTTCAGGTATTTATGAAACTGGTATCATGATATGTATGTGTTCTGCAAAATGAGTCAATCAGATCAATTTACAATACCTTCAACAACAACAAAAAGCAACAAGCTGATTGCTGATCTCACTTGGTATCTGCTGTTCAGAAAACATTCAGTATCTCAAAAACATCTAAATTATTTACATTTGGTTGAATTATTTGTTAAAAAACCATTCAGTACATCAAAAATATATCACTTATTTACTTTTGGTTGAAATATTTATTCTTAAAAAACATTCAGTAACCTCAAAAAGATCTCACTTATTTACTTTTGGTTGAAATATTTATTCTTAAAAAAGCATTCAGTACCTCAAAAACATCTCACTTATTTACTTTGGGTTGAAATATTTATTCTTAAAAAACATTCAGTAACCTCAAAAACATCTCACTTATTTACTTTTGGTTGAATTATTTATTCTTAAAAAACATTCAGTAACCTCAAAAACATCTCACTTATTTACTTTTGGTTGAATTATTTATTCTTAAAAAACATTCAGTAACCTCAAAAGCATCTCACTTATTTACTTTTGGTTGAATTATTTATTCTTAAAAAAGCATTCAGTACCTCAAAAACATCTCACTTATTTACTTTTGGTTGAATTATTTATTCTTAAAAAACATTCAGTAACCTCAAAAACATCTCACTTATTTACTTTGGGTTGAATTATTTATTCTTAAAAAAACATTCAGTACCTCAAAAACATCTCACTTATTTACTTTAGGTTGAATTATTTATTCTTAAAAAAACATTCAGTCCCTTAAAAACATCTCACTTATTTACTTTGGGTTGAATTATTTATTCTTAAAAAAACATTGGGTACCTCATAAACATCTCACTTACATGTATTTACTTTTGGTTGAATTATTTATTCTTAAAAAAACATTCAGTACCTCAAAAACATCTCACTTATTTACTTTGGGTTGAATTATTTATTCTTAAAAAAACATTCAGTCCCTCAAAAACATCTCACTTATTTACTTTAGGTTGAATTATTTATTCTTAAAAAACATTGGGTATCTCAAAACATCTCACTTATTTACTTTGGGTTGAATTATTTATTCTTAAAAAAACATTCAGTACCTCAAAAACATCTCACTTATTTACTTTGGGTTGAAATATTTATTCTTAAAAAACATTCGGTATCTCAAAAACATCTCACTTATTTAATTTGGGTTGAATTATTTATTCTTTGGTCAAAAATTCTTTTACTTTCAATCTTGGTCAAGTCAATCACTAACTATAAATGTGAATTTAAATGTGTGTTAAGAAGTCAGTATTCAAAATGGGCTGTGTAAATACATACAGTATAAGTATCATGGTTTTCAGTTTGTATATACACTATACCACGGTAATTAACCCATAGGGGATGGAATTAATGAGCAATAAAAATGCTAGCTTTATTTAAAGATGATATTCAATATTGGACAAACAAACCAATTACCCATAAGCCTTTCAACAATTATGTATATGATGCATAATTAATACAGTTTCTGTGCCAAATAGACATCAGTGATATTATAAACTAGATAAGTGATCTACTACTACTAAAAAATATGTGTAAGACAAGACTGATACAAGATATAGTAGTGAGTACTGTATAAAAAATAACAGATGAGTAGACATACAAGATTCATGCAAATATATGAAATGAACCTTAATGTCATTACAGGTGTGTAACATGCAGGATTAATACAAAGATTTGTAATGAGTCTGTTTAAGATATTACAGGTGAGAATATACAGAATTTATACAAGGATTTGTAATGAACCTGTATAAGATATTATGGGTAAGTACGTACATAATTCATAAAAAAATTTGAAATGAGTGTATTTAAAATATTACAGGTCAGTACATAGGGAATTCATTACAAGGATTTGTAATGAACATGTGTGTTATTACAGGTGAATATGTACATAGTTCATACAAAGTGTTGTAATGAGGAGTGTGCTTAAGATCATACATGCGAGTACATACAGAATTTATACCAAGAGCTGTAATGAACCTGTCTGTCATAAAATTACAAGTGAGTAAATACATTGTGTGTGTGTGTGTGTGTGTGTGTGTGTGTGTGTGTGTGTGTGTGTGTGATTTTGATTTTTAATCCTGGTAGTTATAACAATTTTTCGGTCATATCACTACAATGTCTGCATTGTGACAGTTTATAGTGATGTCTAGCAATGGAGCATCATGCCGCAGATATGGGTCATGATGTCCCACCCATCACATTGTCCTGACACTAGGCTGACCAGTCCTAACACTATCCTCTTAATGCTGAGAACCTAGTGAGGCAGCTGCTAGTACCATTTTGTAAGTCCTTGGTATGACTTAGCCTGAAGTTTAAACCCGTGACCTTCACATCCGAGGCGGACATTCTAACCACCAGGCCACAGGAGCAATCATGATCACATATGTGATTGATACAAAAATTTTCTAATGATGCTGTGCAAGATATTACAAGTGAGTATATACAGAACTGATACAAAAATTTGTAATGTGTGTGTATGTGTGTGTGTGTGTGTGTGTGTGTGTGTGTGTGTGTGTGTGTGTACGATATTACAGTTTAGTAAAAGAAGGCAGTTTGCTTAAAGAGAAGTACTGAATTACATAAAAGATACAAATTATTTATAATATAGTTATTTACCAAACTGCATATACCTAGCAACCATTTGATTTAAGTGAGCTGATATTTCCGAAGGTAAGATGAAATTACATCATTTGGCTCATGGAATTGGGTGCCAACTACATCATTAGATGGAGGTATATGCCATCATGGGTTTTTAGAAAACATGGTTAGCTGCAGTCTCTTTAATAGTCTATAATCAGGCACTAGCAGAGGTGACATTCTTGGTTTGAAGTAAGCATGGCCAAATTAAGAGGAGGCAGATAGAGCATTTGTAACAGGCACCCCTAGCAACCACAGGAGTTCATGAATGAATACTTGGATTTAAAGTGAAACCGGCCACTAGGGTCATATGTTCACTATTTTGCACTGCCATTTATTTACATGGCAGTGATTTAATTTATCCAGGAAGATGGAATGGTGCCACATCTTCCTGGCGTTTATGCGCACAGAGTGCGCTATTTAATTTGGTCGTCATATCATAACCCTAAAAAGGGGCTAATGATATGAATGTTAGACCTGGGTGAGGAGTTCATATTGTTGCCCCTGTGGTTATCACACCCCCACCCCTGGTTGCCGTGGACAAAATTACATGCAATTAAAAGCTTATATAGATCTACGCTTTGTCATACTTAGCCTAATAAAGCTAATTATACAAATAAAAACCAGTTAATTCTGTCTATTAATATTTGCGTTGTTTCTTTGGGGTTTTTTTTGTTTTTTTTTTTGTTTTATACCTGGTACCCATCGGAGACACCTAATATCGCGGTTTGCTATCGATGAAATTCGTCAGGACTTCCTTAGAGAGTTTGACTCTATCCCCTAGAGATCAAATATTAAAGAAGGTTATTTGTCAAAACTGTATAAAGATATAATGTTCTTATGGCATGGAGTCTTATTCGACCTACATCTATCTGTAGATTTCTCAGAATCGCCTTGATGAATTGTTTTAAAATTATTCTACTGTAAGAACACGTAGCTAGTTAGTACAAACTATCGATGCAATCCATTAACATTTGCGTGTTGGGGGCTAATACAAGGTACCCATTGGGCGTCCCTTATTACGCTGTTTCCTCTCGAGGAAATTCACCTTGACATTTTTTGTGGATGGACCTCCATTGTGGAAATATTGTTACCGCATTAGTCTACAAATGCGCTTTATTATCAATAATTTCGATCGAAGCTCCCTTCGATTTATACTTCGATTCATACAAAATCTCTCCTTTTATAGTTTTTACTATTATTATAGTTTCTTTTCTAGCTCAGCGACATCTTTAATAGATGCTCCAATATCTTAAACTATTTCTACCCACTTGTTTACTTTTTTACGTCTTACATCTGTTAGACCGTTTCAATGTATTGCGTTTACGAAGCATTCAATTACTATTTCGGCTACACAATTTATTTTTGAAAATTTCATCGGTTTTAGATCCTGAACGCTGGGTTTATCATTCAGCGGATATATCCTACAAATAACAGCAGTTAGATGATACACTTGTTCGTAATATGGTGTGCCAATGCCAGTCAACATTCCTGGTTTGGAACTTTTACTCAATATAGCAAATTTTCATAATGAAGGGCAAAGTCACGTTTGTCATGGATAATCCAAGTATTATTGTCCGTTTCTGCTAATACAACAAATTTTGCTTTAAAAAGATATCTTTGATTGTCGAGATAATTAATAATCGTCGCCGCTAGCTTGTCGTTCCGTATCGTATTGATAACATCATTGTTGCGTATGATTTTGAATGTTGACCACACATCATATGCACCATCGTCGCAAAATTCTTTCTTGGTGCCAAGAATATTTTCAATCAGATGATTCGTTGGATCAACCAGAGCTCGCCTCCGCAAGTCAGGGGTTCTTCTGTCATGGTCAAATCTAGACTTAGAAGGATTAGTCTTTAATATATATCTAATGATTCAAACAAACGATAGGTAATGATTAGGCTCTACAACTCCTTGTAAATGTGTGTAAATGAATTCTGCGGATATCACTAACAAAGCGTACGTCGCGGAATTCTAGGACCAAAACCATGTTTAAAGTGTGGTGTTGGAGTTAGAGTAGAAACGCAGTTGTGTGTGCATTGTAGTGGTAAAAAAATATGCAGAGAGCTGAAAAGATATTATGATTTTCAAAATGCGCCGACAGTGACAAGGTTATAAAAAGTGGTGAAGACTATCTCGCTTGATTTTCAAATAATAATTTAGACAAATACTCATTTAGACAAATAATATTATTGTATAAAAATGAAGCAACGAGTTTATGAGACATCCCGTCACCACATAATTATAAAACATCTCGTGGTGGTGTAGTCAGGCAATGTCGATTAAAAAAACAGCCGGATCTCAGATTCAATGCAGGGGGAGCAATATGTATTTCTGTCATATTTGAATATAATCATGGATTAATCGAAGATGGTTTTATGATCGTTCAATATCAGCGCTTTAAAAATTCGAACACTCTTTAGATAATGTATGGATGTTACAAGGAGTAAAAATTGCAAATCTGAAAATATTGGTTATAATGATAAAAGCTCAAGATCAGTTGTATTTCTATATACAGAGACCGGCAATGATAGAATATTTTCATCGATGTATGCAGCCAAATGTTTTGGTATTGACAACGCTACATTACAACTCGTCACAATAATATAACTAAATCGGCATAGTCAAGGAACATATAAATAAAAAAGTACGACCTCAGTATATAGATAAGACAGATAACTATATCAGGCAAATCTTTCTCCATTAATTTAGTTATGTCGGTTGTTACTGCGTACTTAACATCCGCATTATTTGTTTTTGCCATCGTAACTAATTATGAACAATCTAAGTGATAATTAATATCACTGGAGTAACAAAATTGTTCCAATTAATAAAAGGATATTTACACTTTCTAGCTTATCGACAAAATCAAACGAGACAAAAGTAAGTGGACACACGCCCGCTTACAATATAAAGAATGAGGACTTTGTATAGCGCCTAATCATTAAAAGTTCTAAGCGCTTTCCAACAGCTATAATGATATAAATACAAAAAAAAAAAATATCGGAAAACAAAAACATGCTGACAATTGTCAAAGTAAGAACACATTTTAAGGTCTTTAAGGTTGTTCTTGAACTCGAGAAAAGTGAGTTTTAAGAGAACTCTTGAAAGGGATCACTGTGTCTTTGTGTCTGATTTCAATGGACAATTCGTTCCTCGATGCTGGGTCCTGGTATGCATAATAATGTTGTCCATATCAATTCGTTTTCATAGTGGGAATAATGAGTATATGATTGTCAGAAGAGGAGCGTAAGAATCTTGCTCTTGCTAGTGTGTAGACATGGGTAAGGCCGGATAGGTATGCTGGAATGGAGTCCGTCAGTGAAACGTAGCACAGAGAACAAAATTTGTGTTTGATTCTGGATCGAATGGATAGCCAGTGTAGGGTACAGAGCAGCAGGGAGGTGTGCTCTGTTCGTGGTACTCTAAAGATGATCAGAGGAGCTGTGTTTTGAATTTGTTGAAGCTTATGGAGTAGATATCGAGATGAACCTGACAGAATCGAGTTACAATAGTCCTGTCTTGAAAGTACTAATGAACACACAAGTTTTTAGTGGCATCAGCTGAAAGATATTTGTGAATAGAGTTGATGCTAAAGGATGCATTATATGTGCAATACAGTTAGTTATTTTTTAGATCTCTGTTTATACAGACACATATACCTACTTTGTCAAGTGTATACATATATATATATATATATATATATATATATATATATATATATATATATATTGGTAACGTTATAATTATTTCTAAAACTCATATCAGTAAGATGTTCGTAACTCTTTGCTAACATGTTCATTTTCATACTCGAGGTCTGGCGTTCCAATCCAAAGACTGACAAACTGTTGATGGCGGCGATATTTCGCAATTTTTCATAGAAAAAGTGGGGGTCCACCCCAAGCTCAAATTTCAACAGAAAAAATACAACATCCAACCAACCATGTCACCATGTGTTGGTTGTTTTTTTTTTTTGTTGTAATCTTTCAGGGTTGATTATGTGATGTGTGCTTTTATAAATTTGTTGAACATAGAGAGGAAGTAGAGAAGATCCCATCTTATAATTAAATTACTTAACATTAAATGTACTGGGCCATTCCTTAAAATTAAGATTGTCTATAACACTGTAAATAAACTTCAATATTGTATGTATAACGCTGTAAATACGCTTCAAAAGCAATGACAATACTCCATTTAATCAGCGGTTCAAATATTAGTTATAATGATTAATTAATTAAAATCACCAAACAAATTATATTAAATCTTTGGCAACAGTTAAAGATACAGAAGTTTAGAAATTCGTCTCGCTTTTACTATGCAACCGTCAAGATCAAAATTTTCTCACAAATAAGAAACAATTTTTTTATCCACACACGTGTAAAAGAACTAAAAAAGATTGTCAAATCATGAAAACGAAAACGGTGGCACACATCCCAGTATTGATTGCAAAAGTGAAAGTAGTGACGAAACATTTCTGTCTTGACTTTATAGAAAGATGTTTTGTGATATTAATATTTTTTGTTCTGCCTCGACTTTGTATTTGATAATTCATTCGATTCTGATATAATCATTGCCTCAATGTAAATCTAAATCATTTCTGTGAAGTCACTATCTGATAATATTCCATCACCGAGACATGTTATATATATATATATATATATATATATATATATATATATATATATATATATATATATATATATATAGTTTGTTTGAAGTTGTATATAATTGTTAAATAATATTGTAATATCAATTTATTCATTGGAGATAGTATTTTCTTTTACAGCAAATCATCTGACCTGAATCATTCTTTCGTAAACAACAAATGTTGACCTAGAACCTGACCTTGATTCAGGGTTGGTAGCAGCCATGTAAATAAGCTATATCTTTTTTAAATTTTAAAATGTTTTGTTGATGTTAAGGTCAATATGGGACTATGTGAATTAAATAGTAAATAACATTTTCTAAAATTGTATCCTCAGAGTAATTTGATTGGTACATGTCAGGGTCAAGTTAGGACTATGTGATGTAAACAAGGTCAGACGACTGTGAGTTCGAAAGCCAGCGTTTTCCGTATTTGCGTAAAATTTAGATTTAATAAGAGACGTTTAAGGAACAATTATCAGTTTGGGGCGATAGCTTTACACTGGAAAGTGTTTGTTGTAGCTAGTTTCAAAATCTGTGAAATTGTCTTCAGATCATTTGGAATTTAAAGGATTATTTCGTATCTCTGAAAATAGTTGATATACCCATTTAAAAATCCTGGACAAAGACAGTTTATATAAAATTTATTTGGATTTTCAACACCCAAGTCTTACATTTTGCGTTTCTACAAGGACCTGTATTTAAGCACTGTACATTCTTTAGCAGACGTCATCATCTTCCATCTTGGAATTTTAGGACTCAAGATTGAATTTATTAGAACATTGTATTACCAGGATGTTTGAAATAAATTTTGTGGATTAATCTTGGATTAAGTTTTTTTCCTTCATTTTTACAATCTTTTTCCAGGGAAATAACTTATTTCTTACATTTTACAAAGCTTTGTTTTCTTCTTTTGAGTTACTCTCCATTAGAGTCTAATCGTGTAAAACATATGATGATATCAACGAAGATAATTTATAGTATGTATGCATGTATGTATGCTGTATTTATTATATAATCATGCAATTTTGCATTTGTGCACATATATTTTCTTTGGAGATGATGTTAAGAGCACCAGCATTTGTTACAGCTGACACACAAATTGTTACAACTACCGGTGATTTCATTGTTATTGTTGATAGCAATACGCCAATTCCAGACATAACAGCGGACGCCAAAAATACAATTGTCAACAACTATGTCTGATATATTGTTTTAAACTTTTACTGTATACTTGTCAACGATATGTTTCAGTTTAGTTTGCCACTCACATGTTTGATTATGTCTTTAATGTTGCACGTTGATTGTGGAGTTCATTATATTTGAAGTAGGTGGTACTTGAGCAATAAATCAAGACAAAAAATGGTAAATCAAGCCCAGTTCTTTTCTTTAGGTTTGACTACAAATGTTTCCATCTCCCTCGGATGCGGCAGGTTGTGGTTTCGATCCTTGGGTACCAAAGACTTGCAAAAATGGTAGTGACAGATGTCCCGCTTGACTCTTAGAATTATGAATTTAGTGCTGGAAATGGGTTGGCCTGGTGTCAGGATAATGTGACTGGGCGGGACACCATGCTACATGTCTGCAATATGATACCCCAGTGCTAGATATCACTATACACTGACACACTGCATGAAAACTTTGTAAAGCTATGTTAAAGATCCAAATCGCACACACACGCTCACACACACATACACACGAATGTTTCCTCATCGTTTTGCTTTTGTTGATGATGGATGTAGGGTTTAACACTATTTTCAGCACAATATAGGCTATTCATGGCAGCCAGTATTAATGGTGGAGGAAGAACCTACGAAAACCCAGAAAGAACAACCGACTCATTAGAATGTACCGGCAAACTTTAACATGCCCGCATTGGCTGAACCCGAGACTCAAACCCATGCAGACAGAGGTGAGATGGCAGTGATTGGTAATGGTGGCCGCTTTAGACCACTCGGCCACTCAGGGCCCCCTTGTCATTTTCCTTTAACATCACTAACATAAATCCAGACGGAATCAGGAATGGATCACGCCGTGGTATTGTAGTATATATTGTAAATATTGTAACGCCGAGTACTGAGAATCTGTATATACCGGTAAGCTCAACGCAAAATTTAATGGATTTATTAAGTTTGTTTGTTTGTTTGATTGGGATTTTTAAGGTAGCTTTAACAATTTTTAAGTCATATCGCTACGATGTCTGCAGTGAGGCAGTTTATAGTGATGTCTAGCACTGGGGCATCATGCCGCAGACATGTAGCATGATTTCCCACCCAGTCACAGTATCCTGACACCAAGCCGACCAGTCCTAACACTAACCTCTTAATGCTGAGCGCCAAGCAAGGCAGCTGTTAGTACCATTTTTATAAGTCTTTGGTATGAAACGGGATGGAACACACGACCTCCCACTACAGCGGCTGACACTCCAACCACTAGGAAGTGGTGACCATAATACTGATCCAGACGCTAGCGTAAATACCACGTTGTCAGTGATCATTTTCATGTCAGAGAGTTTAATGTCAACGACTGCTGGATTTCCATTAATGTTTCTCTTTATACTTTTTATTTCTGCGAAAAATCAGAAACATGTTTACGTTAGCAGTCTCAGATCGGTTACTTCACTATTGATTGTTGTTAACGAGTTCCTCATTGGAAGGTTTCTATCATCGATGTATTTCTTCATTGTAGCGTCATCGTCTGATTCTGGTTCTCCAAGATCATTAATTTTATTATTAGTCCTATTAATGATACCGCATATTGTATCACCGGTTTATGTACTCGATTGTGAATATTATCTAATATCGTTGAGATAACAACACCATGCTTAATTTTTCCATTACATACAAACACAGCTATGCTGTTTTCTGTTATGCCATTAATTCTAACGATACTATCCTGCAATGAAAGATTAATCATTTCTAATGTTCATTGCTTATCTTGAAATACAACCACTTTGTTTGGATCTACATTTGCAAGATTTAATAATTTGGATATTTCATCACTAATGAATTTATTTATATTTACGTAAGTTATTCAATCAGTTGTTTGTTTTGTTTAGAGGAAAATCTTCTGTAAATATCTACCATTATATTTTTAATACTTGTTTAATGTGTATTCATGTATAACTTTATGGGGTGGTTTGATTGATAAAGATACAGTGTTGAGTACAGCAATTAGTTCACGGCCACATATTGGTGGATCAGTTATTGTCTGTGTTGTTAAAGTTTAATACAAGATTGGAGTTTGAAGTCCACCGATATATTTTTAAAATTATTTTGGTGGCGCCAGTCCTTACGGTCAAAATAAACAATTTGACGTGTATCAATCGCGTATGCAAAAAAATAAGTACCTGGACCAGAACTTCCATCGAGATTAATTATACCGGTTTCAACATTGTTTGGTTCATTTAGTCATTGATCATGCAAAAAACACATCTAAAGTTTTTATTTTTAAATTTTCAACAGCATTAATTAAATCCCAATTTGATTGGAAGAAGATGTTTTACATCTAACGAAGTGTCCTGGAAGTCGAAGACCTTTTCCGTATCAATGTGGAGTTCCTGGTAATCTTTGAACCTTCCCCTTTAATTTTTATAGAATTTTTTATTCCGTGACCCGTTGCTTTCTTTAATGCCATTCCAGCTGCGGTTCCAACATCACCCAAATGAGCTGCTTTTCCAACAGCTGGAGCAGCAGCGACTCTTAATGCTGGTCTGGCTGCAAGAAGTGGAAATATACCTTCTGTTTTTATTGAATCTTTAATGGAACTCAAAGTAAGATGGAGTTGAACTCCTGTATTTGATTCTAAAACTTTGTTAAAATGTTTGAGTTGAATTTTAGCTAATGATAATTTGTTTAGAGCACCACTAATTTGATCTTTTTCAATGTTATTTTTGTTCCGTATTTGCATGCAATTTTTTATTATAAGTTTTTCTTCACCTGACCAGAGGTCAGGGTGACAATGACACATTTATAAATACAAAGAGGATTTAAAATGATGCTAAATATTTTCGACTGGGGCATCAACGGTTCTCATTCATCCACCAACACCTTCAAGTAACATCAATTTATCACTGATATTAGTGATTGCTCTATTAATTACCACCAGGGGGTAATACACTTACTTGAGCTCGAAAATGTATATCAACAACAGATTGTCTAACTAAATCCAGGTGTTCTAGTGAAAAATATCAAATTGGATACAACCATGTAAAATCTAATTGTAATATTTGCAAAGCAGTATGTATAATTTGATCATGTCCCATAAATGTCATTAAACGATTATATCCACGTGCTACATGATTTTGATCAAAATTAAGTAAAATATCTTCAGATGGCTCTTATTGGCCACTTATCCTTAACATAACCTCAGAAAGTCTAAGGAGATTAAATATCATATGGTTATTTATTTTACTATTTTATCAAGTTACATCTTGAAAAGCAATGAAAATATGTTGTGGTGCGAAAAAAACTTGCTGTGATGCTATATGCCATGTAAATAAACCATTAACAGTATACGATGATATGAACATGCTACATGATTTGTGTTATAATCTAACAATATATCCCCAGCTGGCTCTTACTGGCCACTTTTTTTTAGGAAATGTTGCTAACTTTTAGTTTGTTAAATATCATATGATTGTGCGTTTGCGAGTTTAATCGAATATTAATTTGAAAAGCAATGAAAATATGTTGAGGCTTAGAAACGCCTTGTTGTGATGCAATATGTCAAGTAAACAAACTTTGAACAGTACTTTGAACACTATCTGCAGTTACTGTTAACCACGAGAACATTGATTTACCACATTGATTCATAAAAGTGAGTAATAGTTTTTAGAAGCAAGTAATTTTTGTTCTTTAACAATAATTGGAGACATTACTGGCATTCACAGTGAAAGTTTTGTTAATATTACTTTCCCATGAAGTGCTGCATTAGCATCAGCAACTTCTGCATGACAGATTGTATCATCATCAGTAGCTTTTCTTACAAGCACTACTGTTATGTTTGGTTCTGAAAATAACCTTTCTAACACGTCAGCAAAACCCAAAAATATGCGACAGTGGAAATGAACAGGTCCATGTTGAGCATTATGGTTACGGTAATCATCTTATTTTATAGTCACTTATTTTAATTGCTTTCAACCACTGTGATTAGAGGTACATCAATAAGAGATCAATAAACGTTAAAATCCATGATGCCACATAAATAATCATTGACAAATATCAGCTGCTTCAGTAATAATTTCTTGGCAATATTTACCAGCTCATTTTCCTCCAATCAAAATTTCTGATCATTCAACATCAGAAAGTACATTGTTTGGACAATAAAAAAAAGACTCCTTCCTTGAGTGTTAATAGCATTTCAGGCTGCTGCTTCTTCTTCTTTCTTACTTGGGGAAAAGCATAATTGCCACATTTGTCTAATTTTATTAAATTTTGGATCATTTTCTTTTTCTTTATCTTGTTCAGCTTCTTCATCACGTAGATGGTTGATCTTCTAATGTTAACAGATATGCATAAGATAGAGATGGGTGTGCCCCAGGGCAGTAGTTTATCTGTGAAACTTTTTGACATCAAATCGATAGCATCACCAAGTGTTTGGCTCCCAGTGTGGATTGCTCACTATACATGATGATTTTCCAGTGTTATAGATCAAAGCACATGCATACAATTGAAAGACAACTACAACAAAATATCAACAAAATGCAAAATTCATTGCTGTCAGTTGCAAACATATCACGATGAACCTAAACTGATGCTGGACAGAACACCTATTCCAGTTGTTGAGGAAACTACGTTTTTGGGTATTATCTTAGACACAAAACTGACTTTGATTCCACACATCAAGAATTTGAATGCTAAATGCCTGAAATATCTAGATACACAGTCATGGATTACTACACTCCCCCCAAAAAGAAATCTCCATCTGTGCCAAAATTACAGAACTATCAGTTTGATCAGTCATTCTATTAAGGTGATGCTGAAGATCATCTTGAACAGACTAAAACCTCAATCAGAAGAAATAATGACTGAAGAACAGACATGGTTCCAGAGTGGAAGAAACACAACGGAACAAATATTCAATCTCAGGGTTCTGTGTGAAACATACTTGCAACACCAACAAGACATCTATCATGTGTTCCTAGATTTCAAACAGGCTTTTGACAGAGTGTGGCATGAGGCACTGTGGGCCACAATGATGAAGTACAACATGGGTCAAAAGTTGACCAATACCATCAAGCAGCTGTATGCCAAGGCTACCAGTGCAGTAATTGCTCATGGTTTTGTTGGGGACTAGTTTAAGACAACAGTTAGAGCATGGCAAGGCTGTCCATTGTCATCCATGCTTTACAATTTCTAGTTAGAGCGAATCATGAGCTATCCCCTAGAAAATCACTGTGGGACATTCAGCATGGGAAGGCATAACATCACCAACCTCCGCTTTGCAGGTGACATTGATGGGCTGGCAGGCAGTGAAGATGAGCTTGCCACCATAGTGAAAAACTGGATGCAATAACTTCCAGATTTGACATGGAGATAAGTGCCGAGAAGACAAAGCTGATGACAAATAGTGGCAAACAAATCTCAACCAAGATTAAAGTCAGATGACAGGAACTGGAAACAGTGGGCCAATTCAAATATCTTGGTTCCATAATCACCGAAGAGGGATCAAGAGCAATGTTGCCATGAGCAGCACAAACAATGGCAGCTATGTCAAAGCTAAGACCCATCTGGAGAGACAAGAATATCTGTCTGAAAACTAAAATCAGACTATTGAGAGCATTAGTCACCTCAATCTTTTTGTATTCATATGAGGTCTGGACCCTGACAGCAAAATTACAATGAACAATACAGGCACTTGAAATGAGATGCTACAGAACCATCATTGGCATCTCTTACATAGACCACATCACAAATGAAGAAGTGTGCAACACCACCAGGCACAAAGTAGGCCAAAATGAAGATTTCCTCACCACTGTCAAAAAGAGAAAGCTGAAATGGTATGGCCATGTCACTACAGCCAACAGTCTATCCACAACAGTACTGCAGGGCAGCATCCATGGTGGCAGAAGGAGAGGTAGACAGAGAAAAAAGTGGCCTGACAACATCACAGAATAGATCAGGAAATGTTTTGCGGAGACACAAGCATTGGCACATGATCAAGACAAATGGAGGGACATGGTCAGATGTTTAGCAGCACAGTACCTCAATGACCACACTAGGTCAAGAGATGGAGGATGATGATCAATGCAAAGAGAGCACAAAATAAGACAAATACACAACAAAAAAAAGTGAAAGAGAAATGCAAATATTAAAAGATGAAAATCCTACTTAAATTAAAAGAATTAGTACTGGCAAGGACAGCAAGCTTGCCCTCTTTTCACAAAAGTTCAAGTTTAGATGGTACCAGAGATATTAAGAGATTATGCATAGTAAGACCTTTAGAACAGAAAGATGATCAATGTTGTCCTCATTTTGAGAAACATGCTGAAAATTGTTATTGGCCAAGAGAGCACTGTAGTTCATGAAGTCTATACTTCACTCGAAGTACAAGATGTTAAATATGATGTAGTTAAGGAATTATCTTGATGGGTTATGAAATGGTACTTAAGCTATATTCATTTTGTCAAAAAGTTTACAAATTGTTAAAAAGCAACTGGACAAAGCCATCTTAAATTTGCACTGTATTCTAGGTACTTACATTATTGTCAGGATCACAATTCCTGGTGACTTTAAGCAGTGCTTCAATTGTCTTGGATGGAGATCCTCCATCCCTAGCCCTAATCCAAATCTGTATTAGAAAAATAAATTTTACAAAGTTACTAAACAAAAACAAGACAATAGCTTAAAACATGTATAATATTTAAAAAAAACAAATACCTGAGAATGCATGTATGCCATGAACTTTAGCATCTTGCTTATTATTTTTCTGACCTTTATACCTCTCAAAGAACGGATTTAGAATAACTAATGCTCCTTGACTCATCCATTCAAGCTTTCATTTTAGCTGAATGGTTTTGTGTTTGGTACAGAATTTGACCATAATCCAAGGGTTGCAGGTCAGTTAGTGCTGGTCAGGTCAGCCTGGGTCAGCTGCCTTTGTGCATTCTTCAGAAAGCCACTTAGTTGTCATTTCTTTTGACATGATACACCTGTAACCTTGACCATGGGGTTCACAAACATTGAGCTCACTATAAGAAAGGGCACAAGTTACTGAAAAACATCCACAATTTGTAAAACGTCACTTAGGCTTTACTTTAGAAAACTGCGGGGATGGAGGAGGGGAGTTAGTGAACTAGGCAGTTTAATGATTGAATCCTCCTTTTACAATCACGTTGAGGAGAATTGTTAATAAAAATGTACTTTTTCTAATGAAGTAGTTCATTATTCTATATAAATAACCTTTTTAAACAATATCCAACATGTGAAAGATCATTTCAACTGGTTTAAACAATCATCATGTAAGCACAAAAACATTTGTTTTTTGTTTTGCTGATTAGTCTGGTTCCTGGAATGGTTTTTAATAGTATATTACCAAGTCAGGAATCAGAGTATCAGGGAACTAGACTAACTGTAGATACACTACCAAACAAGATTCCTTTTTCTCAAAAACTTCTGACATTTATTTTGTGAGACAATCATCTACATCGAAACTCAAATATTGTATTGCTCATTTAGTATAATATTGAAGTGATGATTTCATTGGAAGTAATAGTAAAACTTCTTATCATTCTTGAGGATATCACTAAGTGCCAGTTCAGGAATTATCTGAAACTCACTTGCCCACAATGGTCTGTATCTGTGAAACCAAGCTCTTTAGTTTGCATATTTTTCATTTCTCTAGCTTGCCTTGCTATCTTTCATCACAAATATGAATGAGTTAAATTAAGGTAGTTTAATTATGTTACATACACAATAACATTTATAACAGTGTTAAATTGGACAAATTAAATGAGTTTACCTGAATACAATCAGGGCCTCTAGATTTTAAGTAGGTTGGGTTCGTATGCCTTTTAATTTTTCTTTAATTCAACCTCATTTATTTGATTCAACAGACATTATTACCTAATAATACAATGGAGTAAGCTTTTAATTCATTGCAACAATACAACCAATACTTCCGCAAGTTAGTTATCAAAACAGTCAGGACTTAATTGGATTCTTAGAAAATTGACTGCAGACATAGTTGACACATTTTATGTTTAAATACAACATTGGATTTATGATGATTACATTGAAGAGAAACTCAAAGATAGAATTAAACACAAAACTTCACTAAATAAAATGCTTTTAATTTAATATTTAATTATTTATGTACTGCCTACACCAGTCATCAGTGACATTTTTATTGATCTAAATTTCCATGAATATCTTTAATTACGATGTACTCAGAATAATGTTTGGAAAGAAATTGTAATCAATTAAATGAAAAGGTGATAATTTCAAAATGTTGGTTAAAATTTTCCAGGTACTCTCTACCATTTTTGACCATAAAACAAGTAATATATCAATGTTTCAGAGAGTTATTTCAATCACGAATTTCTTCAAGTTCAACAAATTTTATCAATTTTTGGGGAATTTTCTGGTATAAAAATTGGATTAATGCCAAACCCAATGTTATAAGTGGATGTGTGAGTTATCAGGACATGAGTTATCGAGGGGTGGTGTATAGACATGGATTCTGAAAATGCATTCTAAAAATACAAAATAAATTAATGCATTTTGCCCTAAGAATTCTCTCCCCCTATCTCCCACCAAGTCTAGATATAAAAGGTTCTGTGTTTAAAGTTTTAAAACATACATAGTAATTCATTTGTGTTCCTGTGTTGGCATCTCTGTTCATGAGAATGGATGCTTGATTTGCTACCACAGGATTTATCTTGAAGAGATCAGAGGTTGGCACAACTCCAACTATTTCTGTTGAAATGGTGTTGAAAGGAGCCTGTAACCATGGAAATAAAGAAACGATTAACAAACTGATCATCAAAAGAAAACTATATTATGCCATAGAATTTTATCAGATGTTTTGATGTTCATGTATAAATGCCATAGAATTTCGGCAGATGTTTTGATTTTCATGTATAAATGCCATAGAATTTCGGTAGATGTTTTGATTTTCATTTATAAATGTCATACAATTTCAGCAGATATTTTGATGCTTATTTATAAATGCCATACAATTTCAGCAGATGTTTTGATGTTTATGTATAAATGACGTAATAATTTCAGCAGTTTTGATGTCCATGAGTAAATGACAATATTTCAAAATGTTTCATTGTCAGTGTGTAAATGACACAATATTTCAAAAAGATTTTTTTATGTGTAAATTATATAAAATACACACATTATGAAAAAACTACAATATTTATTGCTTGCTTTGTTACTTACTATGTAAATTATTTCAAGAACACTTTGGCTTGGACAGTTTTTATCCAATGTTTATGATTGTTGATTTTCTGACTAACTCTAATTTCTTACCTGGGTGTCATTATCTCTGTACTGAAGAGTGAAAACCAAATCATTTTCCAAATAACTACTGGTAATGTTGATCTGACTGGGCAGATTCAGGATTTCAGGTGGGAACTGGTTTCTAATAATACTGATGGTCACGGGAATATTGTTGCTCTTTTGTGAAGGATTGCCACCATCATATGCATAAATTTGATACTGTAGAACAAGATAAAGTTCAATATCAATACATTTTAATATGGAAGACATTCATGACAAAAACAATGCAATAGATAAAGCTTGTACATTGTCACACTAAATAAAGGCATGATCCACTGGTATTAATTCCGACAGTTATTTGTTTTATATCAATATTTATTTTATCCTTTACCTGCTTGAATGCAGAATATTCAAATATACACAAGGCCAAATCAAAAATAGATTGTAAATGTGTACATAAGTTGAAAAGAGACATTTCTGTTAAAGAAAAAGTGTGAACCTTAAACAAAATACAGGTACAAACCAATTTTTGTGAAATCAAAGGGTAATACATTCCATGACAAAGCATGTACACTTAGCATCCTGACACACTGACCATGTGCTCAAAGTCACAAGAATGAAATGTTGTGACATGTATTTGTAATGGCTGTTTAGTTCTCCAAGGTGGATCCACACAAGAAACTACAAGAGAGTGTAACTCAAAACATTCACCTAAAGTAATCCAAAAAAAAGATAATGAGAGTTCAAATAAATCCAAACAAAGATGGATAGATAGATGAGGTTCATACACAAAAAAACACAGATCAAGTTAAGTTTTTATTGATAATTATACTGTTTGCCTAGGAGGACTATTTGCTGCTACTTATGAAGTCGTTTTGGTTCATTCTGTCAGTGAGTGATTCAGTGGCTACTGAATGGCACAACGTGGTTGTACAGAGGTCACAGCTGGTCTGTGAAACTCCCTGACAGAATGTTATGGATTACCCTTGAGTAAAGTTTCTTCAGCAGAAACTGAATGAGCCTAGCAAATACTGGGCTGTCCAACATAAGTTGGGATGTCAGCGGCAACTGTGTGGACTTCACTCATTGGTTTAGTTTGAATACACCATATAGTGCTGACATTAGATTCTTGGGTGAATAACAAAATGGAATGAAGTGAATGCCCAAAGAAAACATATGCAGCAGATGTTGTCCCCCATGAAACTAACACTAAAAGCCCATTTCACAATTTCTCTGTCAATGTAAGAAAACGAAAAGTTTGCCTATATGGGAAAAAAATTTTCTTCAAAACTTTGAACAGAAAGATAAAATAAAAACTTAAAGCTCATACTTTTTACTTTAAATTGTAATCAAAACAAGTAAAAGTTGTTTAAAAAATTATCAAGGGCCAGATCATTTTATAAATATACACAAGTCAAATTTAAATGACCACTTTCTGCACAGGTATATAATTAAAACCTTAAAGAGTTTACCTCCTGTCTACATGAAACCATCTTTATGAATTTCAACCTCAAACTATTCCCCATACTTTATAAAGACAATTCCATTAATAATTGGGTACAAACGTTTTCAACAAGGTTAAGAACGTGTTAACATAATTTTCTTTTTTATATACTTAAATATCTTTTACCTAGAATCTTAATTAGTCACTGTGAGAAACTAAACCAATTTTGTTGTTCTTCAAGACCTGTAACAGTTAACACATAAAGTATTAAGACAAATTTCTTTTTGCTTTGTTAAATCTCTCCAAGTTTACAACGGTAAATGGTAAGTAAGCTCACTTAAGCTGCCTTTCTTATATTACCAATGGTTACCATAATCCTTGTGGAAACAATTACCGAGCTGCAAGGTGCTGTAGCTGTTTGAATGATTTATACATTCAATAGTTCTTGTTACTATGTCTAAATTCTTCAAGGTTTCAAGCAGAACATGATTGAATTATTATAATCAATAGAGATTTTTTTAAAACTATTTTTACTATAAGTCTGCATGGAAAATTCATTTAATACTCACAGTGTATAATGTAGCTCTGTTGGTATCGGACATTGCTGATTTCCTGAGACTGATTCCACCAGTTGCCTCATCGATCATAAAATATTGTCGTCCGATATCACTAGAGGTACTACTGCTGATACTGTAACGTACAATATTGTTGGGTGGCTGAAAAATAATTTGAATAGAGTGTAATGAGCATGCAATTACAGCCTTTATTACGTATCATATATTCAATACAATGATATTGATCGTTATGAAGCAGACATGAAAATTCCATGGCAATTCCTAATATTGTATCTACATATATAATCTGCTTTCATGATATTTGTAAACAATAACAACTTGCACAATTTATGGGCTCTCTAATACGTTTTTATATTGGCAGTTTATTGTAGCTAATATTATGTAGCTAATATGTAATGAAAATTTTGTAAGGAATTAAATTAAATGTAATGAACATCCAAAATAATGACTGATAAAGTGCAAAGAAGAAAACGTTGATATGCTTCAAAACAGCAACCAGAATCTGTAAACTTTAATAAATACCCTATATACTTGCTTATTAGACAAGTCCAACTATAAACTGCACAGACCCAGATCTACCATCACATCATGTACTGCAGATCCAGGCCTGTGCAGTATGTTAGGACAAATCAGCAGAACAAACATCATAGACCCTGATTAGCAGGCACATTATGCTGAAGCAGATAAAGATCTTTGTTTGTTTGCAGTTTGACTTGACTTATAAGTGAGTATATATGGTGCTGGAGATGTAAGATTATAGGTAATAATGATATATACAGTAAAATGGGGATTATCTGGATGATGATTGCTTGTTTTCTCACCTAAAAAGACCCTGCCATTTCCCCAGATCTGAATTTCAAAATAATTAAACTAGATTATCCACATGACTAATTTTTTTAACACAAATTTATTCTAAAGTGCTGCCTTGCTTATTGGTAAGCAGAGGCAACATGATGCCTAAGTGCCTTGCTTACTGGTAAACAGAGCTAACATAAAAATGCTCTTCAGTTCCACAGGAAGTAAAAACTGTAACACAAATTCAAACATACAGCAATTTCATCTCTCTGTTCAAGATATGGAGATAAACATCAATTTCTGGCAACATCTTTTTCAGTATAATAATATTAACAGGGAAAAAAAGAAAAGAACGGTGCATGGAGTGATGGATTGATATGAGCAACCTGTTATCAAATACAAATATTCATTTTAATTGTTGATATGGGACCTCAAAATTCATGTATTATGACAATCACTAATCTTCAATACTACGTTAAACTAATAAACATCCTTTGCAATTTCATATCTATGTAAAGAAAACAAATGCAAGATCTAATTTTAGACATTAAAATGCTTCTTTACATGGCAAATACACCAGTTTATCGATATCTGAGATAAGTTTCACAAGTCCAATCTATATGTTTAGTCAACTATACGGTAAAATGCCTCATAACACAAATGATGGGGATCAGTCAGAATTTCATAACTGATAATCAATTGCACTTAACTAATAATCGGTTATGAAAAGCAAATTTACATTTCTATGTTACAGAATTACATTTTTTCTCAAGAGTTCAGAAGATTAATGTATATGAGTAATATATTTTGTTATGACATGTACATTTTCTGTTTCACCTAATACATATTTTTCAGTTGTGTTATTTTTGTTCCACAATTTTGAAAGCAACATTTTATAGCTGATCAGTCTTATGTAATTGAAATAATGATGCAATCCTAAAACCACTTTCATTCATAGGTGATATGTCTATAATTTCAAGTATAGAAGGACATGGCTTTTTTTTTTGTCATAATTTACAAATACTACAAAAGGAATATATAAACTTAAACCAATCATCAAATTTTGTTTAAATTTATTAGCTAATCAATTTAACAGCTTAAACTTGCACCATGCGAACACCCATTTTTCTTATTTTTCAGTCACAATGATCTTCACACAAAAGTGATACAATTCTTCCTTACAAACCACCTACAAAATTTGGTTCCAGTTGCGACATAGAACTAATATTGTTGTGTACAAACAACATGTCTCCTTTCTGTCACAACCTCCTTGACCTCTGACACTGACTGTAAAATCAATGGGTTTCTTCCTTACTCTAAATGCAAAATACCATCAAGGTTTGGTTATGGTGGCTGGTTTAGGGCTTAACGTATTATGCAGAGAGTGAATAGAGAACAATCAAGACAGATGGACAGACATCACAACATAATTAGCTACATCTTATGGTGGGCATATAAAAATAGGATTCCATCTATAACAACATAATATAGCATACACATACCTTGGTGTCTGCATCTATAGCTGTGACAGTCAGGATGATGTCACCAGTGTCTCTAGTTTCAAGAATTGTTGTGTTGTACAAAGCAGGTACAAATACTGGAGCCAGCAGGTTCCTCTGTACTTGAATGGTGAGGACAGTTGTTCCAGATTTTGATGGAGAACCTCCATCATGAACTTGTACACGAAGCTACAAAAAGAAAAGTTATTTCACATGAACTGGCCACAAGTGTACTATACAGAAAAATATTCCTTTCAGGTTTTGTTTGGTTTAATGGCTGACTTTTTCTGTATTAACCTAGATACAAAAGTATATGGGCAAGATAATTACTGGGTTAGATAATTACAAGTTAGCCATGATTGCTACCCAAAAAAATCCACTGTTGTCACTGGGACATGAAAGATGTAACAGTTATATTTTGGGGGTGGTGTTATATTATATAATTCTAATCCAAAACTTATTATTTGCTAACTGGTTTACCTTGCAAGTAAAAATATTTAAGTTACACCTAATAATCTAGAAAAGCATGTCCAAGTTACTATTTTAGTTTGCTTATGTATTAAATGCATTAAAGAAAACAAACAGGCTAACTACTTTTATTCAGATTTTAATTTCCTGTCATTTTTTATAAGTTTATAAAGACAGCTTAGTTTAAATAGGATGACATTTCCATTGGTGGGGTCACATACACTGTCCCTTCTGGGACTTTGAAGCACTTGTTGAGTCTCAAAAACTCCCAAACTACCTGTGTATATGACTTGTATGATATAATGTGCCTTTCATAAGCAAAGCCATGTAAATGTAAACATGATGATACCTGATATGTGTTGGCAGATTCCAAGGTCAAGTTACGGTTGGTTGTTACACGGCCGGTGTTATCCACATTAAAAACACTAGAACTAAGTCCGTCACCAATAGCAGTTAATGACATCGTATTGAAAGGAGCCTGGGAAAGATAAATAAAATATGATACTCAAGAACAGTATCTAGGTAAATATGGTAACATAAAATATATATATATATATATATATATATGAACAATCTGAACTGACAGATGAATAGTTCTACATGATCTGTAAGGTAAAACCTCTCTTAACCTCTCTTAACTTCCACGGAAAGAATGCTTGCTCATGAAGGACAACATTTTATAAGTTAACATATACATCAGATATTTCCCTGTATATAAAGATTTTCATGTATGTAAAGAACATCAGTAAATAAACGACAGCATTAAACCTTTAAGTTTACCAATAAATTTCATCTATCTAGTCTATAAAGAACAGCAGTCTATAAAGGTCAACATATCTAACCCCTTGCATGTAACAAAACATTACTACTGTATGCAAACATGTCCATAAAAAATTACATTTTAAACTATTTAAGTTTGCCTGCACCTTGCAGATGATATAAAAGCAACCTTCTCATATAGGACAACATTTAAAACCTTTTAAGTTTACCCACACATTTCATCTACGAGTGTCCTTTATGGATAGGTTTTACTTTATTTGCTTTCACAGCTTATAAAGTGACTGTAAGTAAAAACAAACATTTGATGCAATAATATATTTTACTTACATCTGTATCAGAGTCGAAGAAAGTCAAAAGGAAAATAATGATACCAACTGGCGTAGTTTCGTTGATAGAAGTGATATAATCCACTAAAGTAAACCTTGGAGCATTAAGATTTCTGTACACTTCAATTGTTACTCTTGCTGTATCTACAGATATTCTACGTGGGGAGCCACCATCTCTGGCTTGAATTATCAACTGAAATATAAGTTATTACTAGTAAATCCAATGTTTCAAATGAATAGTAATTACTGCTTCAAAGTAGTGAATGTAGACTGTTAAAATCATCCATAATAATGGTATATATCACAGAATTACAACAGCCATGATGTCAGTTTGCATTTTCTCCATTATTAAATCTTTTAAAAAAATGAAATAAACTGTGTAGATCTGACATGTTACCCAGCTGACAGAATTATGTCACCCACAGCAGACAAAAGATGTTGTTGAAATTACAGGAACCATTTACTGTATCTTATAGGTAAATTCTAAACAGATTTCAAACTTGAATCACAGAATCCTTCATCTGATTATAACACAATATCTTTATAAGACAATACGTTTTATAAAGGTGTAAATAAACTTACTTCAAACTGAGAAGATAATATTAGAACATAAAAAAGCATGAAAAAAGAAATAGATTTTTTCAAAAAGATATATATTGTAAGAGAATATATTTATAAGATATTTTATCATAGTGTTTTTAAAGTTGTCTTTTAAAACAATAAAGTATTGACATGTACAACATACCGTGTAGATCTGAGTATTGGCTGGATCAGACTGCAGAGGGAATTTCACAAATATTTCTCCTGATGTGCTGTTGATGTTAAAATAGATACTGGCCAGTGTATCTCCAATTACATAGTATTCAATCATGTTGTATGGTGCCTGAAATAAGAAGTTATAGTATTCACCCGTGTTGTATGGTGCCTGAAATAAGAAGTTATGGTATTCAACATCGGTATATGGGGCCTGAAATTAGAACTTATATGTGTGTGTGTGTGTGTGTGTATGTGTGTGATATAGATTTTTAATGTAGCTTTAACAATTTTTCACTCATATGGCTACAATTTCTGCATTGTGGCAGTTTATAGTGATGTCTAGCACTGCAGCATCATGCAGACATGCAGCATGAAGTCCTATCGAGTCACATTATTCTGACACCAGGCCAACTAGTCTTAACACTAACCTCTTAATGCTAAGCGCCAAGTGAGGCAGCTGTTGGTACCATTTTAAAAGTCTTTGGTATGACTTGGCTGGGGTTTGAACCCGCCACCTCCCACATCCAAGGCAAATGCTCTACCACTAGGCCAAAATAAGAAGTTATAATATTCAACTTTGATGTACAGGACCTGAAATATAAAGTTACAGTTTCAATAATGTTGTATTGAGGTTTAAAAAAAGAAGCTATTTTATTCAACAGTGTTGTATGGGGCCTGAAATAAGAAGTTATAATATTATTTGAGTGTTCATATTTTTATAGTGTTCACAGAAATCAAAAGATGAATATTAACAAGTGTAAAAATAGGCATACTTCCTAAAAATAATCTAAATCATTATTCAGTTTGGAAGAAAACTGTTAAATCATGAGATTAAAAAGGCTGTAAAAACAACTCATAATGTAATATATTGCCCCAAACCAGGACTTGGAATGCCCCAAGAAAAAATTAACTATGTATGATGATGACTGCCAACCCATTTTCTTACTGTGTTTCATTCTTAAAAATTAATAAAACTACTAGTATTTCATAAATCAACACCAATACAGTAATCTGGTAAAAAAAACATTAGATTTTGCATGTGCTTGTTTTATTTAAACCCTTTGAAAAAATAACTGTAAAGCTTTTTTATATTGTTTCAGTGCACACTTATCAATAAAGCATCAAACTACTGTTGAATAATACATTAATTCTCCTGAAAGCATATTTATTTTTACTCATGAATTTTTAATCCAAAAGAACAACAAACCTGTAAAGTACTCTAGCAATTGTATGTATATACACCAATTACAGTAGAATATTAAAGATCACAACTCACTGATTACATATTTTGTTTTCAAATTGAAATTATTTGTATTGCAGATGATTTTTCTTTGTATTTTTGATGGTTTGTAACAGCAGTTTGCTTGTATCACACCGAGAATGAAATGGAAGCAAGTGATGTCCCAAGAACACACCAAGGTATCTAACACAAGATGGCCTGGGCAGGTAGTGAAGCTGCAACCCTTGGATTAAGACTCTCCTGCTATACCAAATGAGCTACCTTGATTCCCCTAGAGACTATATATTGAAGTTTAGGTTTATTAAAACATGCAACAATATTCCACTCCAGAAATGCAGTGACATCAGAACAAAATTAACAGATTAATACTTACCAAGTTATCTTGGTCAGTAGCATTTACTCGACTAATTGCTACACCTATAGTTTGTGTCTCTGGGATTCTGAGACTAAAAACCTCAGAGTTGGTCACAAAATTAGGTGAAAATTCATTGCGTTGCACAAGTATGGTGAGGACAGAATCAGTGCTCTTTGGAGGTGTACCATTATCGCTGGCTCTAATTAACAGCTAAAATGAAAGAAAAATAATTTTATTATATGGCCACAGTCAAATACTGAGTCTCTAAATTAATCTAAAGTATCTTATGTTACAGTAAAATGTATTGCATCCCTTGTAAAATTATCATCTCTACACACCCTGTATCGGTCTACTTGATAATATATAATGACCACATGTTAATAACAATGGGATTTCATTTCTTTCAATTCCCTGGTCTCTAACCACTGGCATCCTAACTAGATTAGGATAATAATAATGATATGGTATTGTAACATATTGTTTAAAAAAGGTATATCCTAGGAAATGTACAACATGCAATATACCCTTCTATTAGTGTTTACTATATTCTGCATTATTTTCATTAAGTATTGTTTACTATACTCTGAATTATTTTTATCTTAATGTCATTGATCAGCTATTAATAGATATTATATATATTAATAATGATGAGTATTCATATTAACAGATAATTTGTCCATAATAATAATGACCAATTATTAATATATGATATGGTCCATAATAATAAAGACCATTATTTAATATATGATATGGTCCATAATAATAGGACTAATTATTAATATATGATATGATCCATAATAATAAGGACCAATTATTAATATATGATATGATCCATAATACTAAGGACCAATTATTAATATATGATATGGTTCATAATAATAAAGATGAATTATTAATATATGATATGGTCCATAATAATAAGGACTAATTATTAATATATGATATGGTCCATAATAATAAAGATGAATTATTAATATATGATATGGTCCATAATAATAAGAACCAATTAATAATATATGATATGGTCCATAATAATAAGGACCAATTATTAATATATGATATGGTTTATAATAATGACTAATTATTAATATATGCATTGGTTCATAATAATAAGGACTAATTATTAATATGTTATATGGTCCATAATAATAGGGATTAATTATTAACATATGATATGGTCCATAATAATAAAGACTAATTATTAATATGTGATATGATCCATAATAATAAGGACCAATTATTAATATATGATTGTGTGTGTGTGTGTGTGTGTGTGTGTGTGTGTGTGTGTGTGTGTGTGTGCCCATTCATTTGCCCATTTTAATTAATAGATAGTGAATTTAGGTACTGCTAGAAATAGCTTTTACATTTATGTGATTTGGTACTTAAAAGTTTAAGAAGTATTTTAATAAGGTAAACTTACATAGAATGTTGTGTCACTGACAGTTCTAATGTCTCCAGTGAGAGTGACAATTCCAGTATTTGGATTAATGGTGAAGAAAGATGGAGCTGTCCCCACACCAGCGATGCTGTAGGTGACAACGTTGAACACTTGGTCAGAATCAATGGCATTAGCTGTGTACACAATGTTGTTGATTCCAGAGGACTGTGTGATGACTTGTGTTTGTGGCAAATTCTGCCACTGTGGAGCATTATTGTTACGAATGACATTGACAACAATGGTGCCTGTCTGTGCTGCTTGTCTTGGAGGACTACCACCATCTCTGACAATCACTGTTAACTACAATATAAATTCTTCCGATATTGTTCAGCAAAACCAAAATTATTTCAGAATTAAGAGATTTTAAACTGACACTATGATCTACATAACTACTAAAATTGATTCAAGGGCAGACAAAAGTGTAGAAATACCTACACCTACCTAATTATTGATTAAATATATGCACAAATTAGTGCATCAATAAAGACAAATTATCATAACTCAGAGCGAATCAAGATTGGGATTGATGCTAAAAAATTTAAATAGATCAATCATCTGAAATCACAGACATGATCTACTGAAATAATTTACCTCCACAATCAATCAAAGTTTAATGCTGAATTTTTCTTATGCAAATGATGTAAGGAAATACAAATTTTGCTAATAACTGTTTCATAAGCCTATCAAAAGACACTAAATCTAATTGATTTATTCTGTTAAAATCATACAAAATGTTTCAAAGTTTAAAGGTAATAAATAAAGAATTAACAGTCCACTTACATTGTATTGAATGGCGGTATCCTGCAGAAGTGAAAGCCTAATTGTAATCCTGCCATCAGTTGGAGAGATTCCAAAGTAAGTTGGACCAGTCCCAAGTCCTGTCAAGGTGTATGTCAGATCATTGAATGGGCTCTGCAAGAAAATCAACAATTTTCCTCTGACATACAGAACCCTAAGCACTATTTAGTTTTGAAGACACCAATTTATATTATTTATTTATTTTATTTTATTTATATTATTTATTATTATTATTTAAATTTGAAATAAAATGAATTAAAATACTAAGTATCTGCTCCTCAAAATGTTTTGCTTACACTTGGTTTTTAAATAGATCTCACAATAAATTCATCATTGTTGTTTGTTTAGACATTTATATATGTTTGAATCCAGGTTTTTGTACTTTACTATTAAATATATATTTGACACCAAATCTTACTGATGTGTCAGCATCCATTGCATCCACATCATACACTGTATATGTTGAGTCTATGTTTTCTCTAACAGTAACTATTGCTCTAAAACCATCAAGTGCTCCTGGTCGGATAAAAACAGGTTCATTCAGGTTAGAGTCAACCACAAGAGTCAGAATCTCAGAATCGCATCGTCTGTTTGTACCTCCATCGCATACTTGAGCCACAACCTGATATGAAATAAATATATAAAAAACACATGTAATCTTATGGATTTTTATCTTCATATTCAATGACTACAAATGTGTCTCAAGTCTTAGATGCCCTTCCCAATTGTGTAGAATTTATAAAACTTTGCAGATGGAAGGTTTGCATCCATATCAATCGAGAGTCATAATTTAGTCAAATGATTATTTTAAAATAGCTGAAAAATGTCTTCTAGGTATTCTTAATAGCAAGCCTTTGAATAATGCAATTAAATACAACATGTCCAAAAATTTACTCAGTTAAAGCAAATTAATTATGAAAGCAATGGAATTATAAAAGCAAAGACTGACAAATATGGACAGCACATAAGTTCCTTCTATGGAATATATAAAAATAATATCAATAGAAATTTTGTATACACTTTTGTATAGTGCAATAAATTCTACACATGCCAGGAGATGCATGAAGGACATGACCTTCAGATTATCCAGTTACACAACAATTGACTCCAATGAGAAAATATGCACGTTCCTGCACCAGACAAAACCTAAAGTTGAAACAGTGGGGCAATAATATTAATGTATAGAGACTAGAAAACATCAAGATATGTTTAAAAATTAATTACTCCACTGATGTGATATCAAAAGTTATGCTCTGCCATGTCAAGGCTATGTTTTCACAACTTAAACTACATTTTTGAATTTTTATAAAGAAATGTGCAGGAAAAAATATTTTCAAGATACTCACCTGGAGTTCAGCTTTTCCATATGCAGTCAGGTTTGTTGCTACAGATATATTTCCATTACCATTGATACTAAAAGCACTCATATCTCCGGCAACTAAACTGTAACTAAGAGTATTGAAGGGTACCTGGTGGAAAGAAGAAAACAAATAGAGTAAAAGGAAAATCAACATTAACACAGCAATGTTATTGGCTTTTGGCTTCATATTTAAAGATCATAAATATATAAGAACAAAACTTATTTGTGATGATAAAAAATACATTGGCTTGAAAATGTTACTGGTTATTTTACAAAAGTATTCAACACAATATTTAAATTGAATAGTTTCTTTGTTTTATCATTAATATTAATTTTTCCACAATAATGAATCCACTTTAATGATGTTATTCATACACACAAGTATTCTTTTGAAAAAATACCTATTCTATGTACTTCTACTTTACTACACCCAGACCTTCCTACATATTATACATGTCCTTAAAATAATATAAATTTATCGTGGGCATTGAAGATGCACGAACTTACAACTGTGTCAGCATCAGTGGCCCGAACAGTGAATATGACAACACCCAGATTAGTTGTTTTGGCAACTGGCCTTCTGTCTGGCAGGTTGATGATAACTGGTGGGTTCAGGTTATGGAAAACATTAATGGTCACAGTGACAAAATTGGTAGGCTGTAGATTACCTCCATCCCTGGCTGATATGGTATACTGAAAGTATTTTTAAAACCCATATTTTATCATTAAATGCATATTAAGAATTTCTGAATCACAGATGTATACATTTAAACATTTTCTAACATGATCCTTTGAGTGAAATATACTGACAAAAATAAAACCAAATGTAAATATTCATTTATTCATCTGTATTCCTTTAATTATCACTTTATTTTATAAAACATAAATTATGTTGATATAATCAAAACAGACTGAGGTTAAATCCATGAAAACAGATCAAGATTGTGTAGAACCTATTAATCATAAGTTCAGTGATGAGACAAGTAAAATTGCTTACAATGTACTGTGAAGCTGTCCCATCTGTAAGAGGACGTGCTACTGTAACTTCCCCTGAAGAAGGATTTACATCAAAGTATGGCAAACTGACAGGCTGACCAGTCTCAAAGTAAGTCACATCTCTGTATGGACTCTGAAAAAATGATAACAGGTATACATTTTTGTGGATGTAGTAAGTGCTAATACCTTGAACTAAAAACCCAATGAACATCTATCTTTTTCTGGAGAAATAAAGCTCTTTCCTCAAATCATGAATTTATGTACTAATGTAAATGTCAGTTTTCCACAAAACCACAAAAATTGATGATCATGAACATAAATGAATTTACAGTCATCACTGAGACTTGTTTAATTGTGATCAATGTTAATATCTCAAGTTCCATCAATCTTTTTCTGAAATTCAGCATCTGCATGGTAACAATTTGAACTAAACCTGATTCAATTCACCTTATTCATATGCACATATCCTGCTTTCAAGAAAACTCGGATTACTTACAATTCAACTGAAATGTCATTGAATTTTGTTTAAAGATAAAACCATTTGCACTTTTCAATCTAATTCAGATTCATTTCTAAATGTCATTGTCCTTCATTTGTACATGAGCTGCATCTAAACCTACATAGAAGATGAGCTCTGGTGTGGTATTAATCGTCACAAAGCAATTATGTCATTATTAAAAACAGGTGTGATTAATTAGTTTGAAATTAGAAATCTGTCTCACTTTTGTGTCACAATGTTTGCATTTAAGTATGTACACACAAAGTGAAACTTAACTTAGCAGTTTTGTTGTAGAAGTAGTTGCCCCACTTCCCAAAAATTTTAAGCAAACTAGGCAACAGAACCAACAAAACATGATACCGATTGATATGCAAAAAGTAAATGCATTATTGGCCAGACAAGGCAAAAGATAACAATGCCATTATGACCCTTTCATAAATAATGTTACAAGCATACAAAACAAACATAGAAATAGATGAATAAAACAATGCTAACACCACCTTTAGCTACACAATAGAGACACTGTAACCTACCCTCAAGTCTGAGTCAGTGGCCAAGACAGTAACCCTGATGCCACTACCAACTGCATGATCTTCAGTGATATTCACTACATAAGATGTCTGTGTGAACTGTGGGGCATTCAGGTTTCGTCTTATGTCAACAGTAACCTCAGCATAATTGCTTAAACCACCATCATCAGTGACCTGCACAATTAGCTGCAAGATACAAAAATATTTTCCAGGTATAAGCAGTTTATAATAGGTATCAATGTTTATTCGAGCCACCATCCTGAGAAAAAGCATAACAAAACACAGCAAAGTCGCATTTTATATTAACTTTAAGATGTAACCTATTTTACTCAAGATGCATGCTAAAGATGTTGGGTTATTTAAAGGAGTCCTCATTTGAAATTATGAAAGTTCGGTATAATGTAACCATTTATGTCAAAGAAGAATTAAAAAATAACAAAAGCTGCAGGACCACAATACAAATTTACATTAATAAATTATTCTCCACTTACAAGGGACTTTTTTTTAACAAAATGTTACTTACAGGTACTAAAGACTATTGATAGTATTAGGAAATATAGAAAATTATATCTGAAATGAAATCAGTGTATGGCATTAATGTGTACAACACATACATAGGAAAGTGCTAAGAATGTCCTACTCACCAAATATTTATCGAGTGGTGCATTTGTGAGAAGGGAGACAATCCTGAGAACCATCTGACCATTATCTACCAAGACCGAGAAGTATGGCAGAGCAGAAGCAGGGTTCGCAATTCTGTAATTTAGTTGACTAAACAGCCCACCTGGTATCTGTCGCATAAGAAAAAAATATCCATGCATTATTCGGTAAAATATGTATTTCTCAAAGCATTCAAGTATTTTTAAGCTACTAGATGATGACATCACTGTATATGCAAGTAAATTTTCATAAATATGAATGTCCAACAGATTGGCCAATAAACTGACCTAATTACAAAATTGAATTACTGTGTAGGGGACAGATAAATGGACAGATGGATTGGTGTTGGGTATACAGAATCTTTGGGTACTGCAAGATGCATGCAGACCTTTGCACAATTAAAGGGCCCTTCACTGTATTATATTGCTTTCAAGTCTGTGTATAATGAAAACTTTTTAAATAGTAATAACAATAACTACAGTATTTTGGTGAAACACTTCAACTTACATGCTGAAGATCTTAAAAGTTTTCAAATTAGGACAATAAGGAGTAATAATTTTCATCCATTTTTTACACCACCTGACTGACATGCTAATAATCAGGCCAGTCACTCCTGTCTGATATGTGCTAATAATCAGGCCAGTCACACCTGTCTGATATGTGCTAATAATCAGGCCAGTCACTCCTGTCTGATATGTGCTAATAATCAGGCCAGTCACACCTGTCTGATATGTGCTAATAATCAGGCCAGTCACAACTGTCTATGCGCTAATAATCAGGCCAGTCACTCCTGTCTGATATGTGCTAATAATCAGGCCAGTCACACCTGTCTGATATGTGCTAATAATCAGGCCAGTCACACCAGTTTGATATGTGCTAATAATCAGGCCAGTCACACCTGTCTGATAAGGTTCTAATAATCAGGTCAGTCACACAAAAATTGTCTGACATGTCTCATAATTTCAGAATTACAATTAAATATATACAAAACCATCCTATAACTCTCTATCCAAGCTTGAAAATTAAAATTAAAATTAAAATTAAAATTATAAAACTTTCATTAAACCTCAAGATCACCCCCCCCCCAATCACTTACAAAAGCTTGAAGTCACAATCTTGAACAGTGGATGAAAAGTTGTGTGATATTATGAATGCACACATGCATGGACAGACAAGATTACAATATTTCCAAATTTTCTCTGGAAAGTGCCATGATAATAATAATACTAATTATACTACTACTACTACTACTACTACTAATAATAATAATAATTATACTACTACTACTAATAATAATATTAATAATAATACTAATTCTAATTCTAAGAAGAAGAAGAAGAAGACTGTACTAAGCAGACCTCAAGACATAATAGTGACATACATACAAATTTACATATCCAATATGTTTAGATGTTCATTCTCTTTAGGGCTTAAATATGAACATGAAACCTATTTAGGTCTGAGATTACTCTTCTAGCTGACATTGACCTAGATGCCATGTGCAAGAGAAGTTAATCAAGAAATCTACGTTTGATGTTTTCTGGCAATGTATAGTCTTAATAATTTTAGCAAAAGCAGACATATTTTGAATAGCGAATTAACATAAAACATGCAAACTTGAAAGGCTTTATGCCAGCATGTTTTCATTTAGTCAACAGCTTTAAATCAGTTTTTGTGAGGTTTTGATTTTTTAATAACAGTGAACATTTCTGACCAGTAGATTGGCATAATCAATACAAAATGAAAATGTTTTCAAGCTGGAATGCTCTTTAGAAACCTCTGTCCAAGGGAATCATTTGAAAAAAATGTGAAAGCCTTGATGCCAGAATACTTAATATCAAATTAGCTAAAAATCTGTCCCAAGGTATTTGAGAAGAACAGTTAAAGTTTTTATATTTTTGGTGTCAGCTGCTCTATGTCAGATAGCTTTCAAGTGTACCAGGATGCATTTCAAGTGAAAAAATCTGAAAGGCCTTCATACCAGGATGCATTTCAATTGTACAAATTTGAAAAGCCTTCATACCAGGATGCATTTCAAGTGTATAAATCTGAAAGGCCTTCATACCAGGATGTATTTCAAGTGTACAAATCTGAAAGGCCTTCATACCAGGATGCATTTCAAGTGTACAAATCTGAAAGGCCTTCATACCAGAATGCATTTCATGTGTACAAATTTAAAAGGCCTTCATACCAGGATGTATTTCAAGTGTATAAATCTGAAAGACCTTCATACCTGGATGCATTTCAAGTGAACAAATCAAAAAAACTTCATACCAGGATGCTTTCCATCAAGTTTGATTTCATTTGGAACAGTCATGATGGAGAATAATTTGAAAATGGCAATTGCTGATGGACAATTAACAACACAAGCAGGATGCCAGTCCATACCATAATCTCACTTGGCCTTATATTCTGGTAATCTTTAAACTTGCTTTTGTGATTCAATAAAAGCTAAAATTGTAACATATGCCCACACACTAAATCTAAAAGATAATTATTTAACTACTGGAAAGTAAAATTAAATAAAAGTTAAAAAAATGTGTAAAATTCACTTACACTGACTGCATCACTGTCAGTAGCAGACAGCGTCAAAATGTTTGAGTTCACATTCCTAGTTTCATCCACACTTACATTGTATATACTAGGACTGAACACTGGAGGAGTGTTTCTGTATACATTAACTGTCAATGTAAATGTCTGTGTACCCGTCAAAGAAGGAGTGCCGAGATCATATGCTTGGAATGTCAACTGTAAGAAAAAGCATTGGTTATGTTAACTATACTATGCTCGCCAAGTCTTTAGAAAACAATTTTCAAAATACCAATAATATCATCACTCCTTTAACTTTCATTACAAATAGGTAGCCTGCACTGTGTAAGGACTTCTATTCAATTATTCAATTTTACAAGTGGAATAGTGCAGTCAGGTCCATTTTAGACCTACATTGTATAAGGACTGCAATACACTTTACAAGTCAATCCAGACTGTGCTATCAGGTAGATGTATTATCCCTGCACTGTGTAAGGACTTCTATTCAATTATTCAATTTTACAAGTGGAATAGTGCAGTCAGGTCCATTTTAGACCTACACTGTATAAGGACTGCAATACACTTTACAAGTCAATCCAGACTGTGCTATCAGGTAGATATATAGCCCTGCACTGTGTAAGGACCTCTATTGAATTTTACAAGTGAATACAGACATTGCTGTCATGCAGATTTATGGATCTCCATTGTGTAATGACCTCCATTCACTTTTAAAAGTCAATATGGACTGTACTGTCTGGTAGATTTGTAGACCTGAACTGTGCAAGGACTGCTATTCATTGTAACACTAGTCAATGCATAGATTTACAGAACAGCTTTTGTGTAGAAAATGACATTTTTATTTCCTATGCCAGCAAAATTAAAAAAAAGTTGTTGAGCACATGTGCATTTCATTATCTCCTTCAATGACTATAGACCTCATTGAAAGAATGAGTTTATATTAAAATTTACAAATTTGTTTACTTACGTTGCATTTTAAAGAGAATATCTAGTTTATCAGAGATAGACAGAGCATCTCAAAGTTCTCCTCAACCACTTTCCAATCCCAAAAAGTAAACTATAATACTCTGTAAGGAGGACTTAAATAAGAAAAGAAAAAAAGAGAATGATTTGTGGTGAAAACACAAAACAGTCTTGATAATATCTCTTGTAATAACCACTCTAATTAATAGCAGTGCTCAACAATTATTTTCAGACACAGGCACAGGTCAAGTGGCCTAAAAAATCACTTCAACAAGTTAAAATTAGCTTGTATGATTTTCTATGTTATTATTTTATTTGCAAACAATGGAATCACAATATACTTTTAAAAACTGCACTGCAAAGGTATCCAAATGCTCTCATAGTTAAAAACGATAGTGAAGTCTGAGGCACAGAATATTTTTTGTATCACTACCAGTCAGTAAAAACAGTAACTTCCAGTTTTTGTAAATATGTCATGTCATGGAATTGTGGATGTGTAAGAATGACAGAAAACACCCATCTTGCATTTCAATAGAACCAATTGCAACCAATGTTTGGAACTAAATGGATTAAAATACAATTATTTCAGTTTATTTTTGGGTGAAAAACATTGTTTTGGAGACCTTTATAAGTCACTCCACCCAACAGCTTAACTTAATTGTCAAATAATCACACAGATTCCACTGGATATATTTAACCAGTGATGCATTATCAATTTACCATGGGAAGGGACAGAATATTAATATTCATGAAGAACAAGTGAGTGATAATTCTGGCAGCCAGTGAAATATGGAGAACAAAAATAGTACTGTTCATCATTCATCAGACACATGCTTTGCCTTTGAAAGTGTTTATAAGGCGGAGAAGAATGGAGTCACAGCAGGGAAATGAATATTAATAATTTAGGAGTGCATTTCAAGAACTTCAAAATAAAATGTCATATATCATCAACTTGTTCAAGACTTCTTAACAAGCATGATAGGCAACTCACTAAGAATGGGAAATGTCCAAATTTAGATTAATTGGGGCAACTTGCACTAGGCTATCTGATTTCTTGAGCTCTGGGTTGGAATGCAACAAGTGTGATAACCAACTGAAGTTCTCGCAATGTTGCAAAGAGCTGTCATTACTGCCCATGAAAAGACCTTCTAGATTACTGTGGTATTGCTCATCAACCTTTCAATGATGAAAAGACCTTCTAGATTACTGTGGTATTGCTCATCAACCTTTCAATGATGAAAAGACCTTCTAGATTACTGTAGTATTGCTCATCGACCTTTCAATGATGAAAAGTTAATTTTCAAACACTGTCATCAATTATGTATAAATCTGAGAAGGGCTTTGCTGTTAGTATGTTTTATCCACAAGATATCAGAATTAAGTATTTCATTCATAAAACCTAAGAAATATTTTTGTTAAACTAATGCTAGGTAAAAAGACATTGCAACTCAAGGGGCTTTGTGACACGGAGGCAGATAGTTTGGCAGTTATCCCACTTATCTGCCAGTGTTAGTAACTCTTCCATGAACTTTTCATGATGAAGCAATGTATCTCCTAAATTCATTCTTACTGTCAATATTTCATTTGTGCATATGCTTTTAATGTTTACCCTGTACCCTGTAACTTCAAAGCATTTTTACTCATTGATCTCGCTGAGATTAATGTAGCTGTATAAATCCCTAGCTAACTGATGATATGGATTTCAGCCAGTCATAATGATGGTGGGAAGTTAATGTAGCTGTATAAATCCCTAGCTAACTGATGATGTGGATTTCGGCCAGTCGTAATGATGGTGGGAACTTCAGACTTAAAGACATATTTGGCAAAATTGCCAGATCCAAGAGACTTTTAATTTTTATTACTATCATCGATACGCAAATCAATAATTATGTTCCTACCATCTGTACAATACTGTGATCCAAGCTACCATTTATCAAACATCTTTCGATACACCAACATCTGGCATAGTGCTTATGGTGATTTTTGTTTTAAATTATGCTTCCATTCATGAAGCACTTGACTTTTTTTCTGCCTTAACAGTCAGCATCCATTCATTACATAATGTGATACTTTCAAATGAAGTTCAATACAAGTATGCAAGCAAGAGACCCAACCAGAAGTTAAAATAAATACATAAGCAACAATGAACTAAAATTTCAGGAGGATCATGTTTCTAGCTTTTCAATGATTCTATTATTTTTAAATTTTTTTATCAGTATCAGTAAATTAATGATTTTAATACAATACATTTGTTTTGCACTTCTGGTACATTCTGCACATGACCCCAAATTGTGCAAACCTGAAACTATCTGAAGTTGACCCCAAAGTCGCCAACCAAATTTTATTTCTCTAATAATTAGTTACTCATGCTAACAGGGCTTTAACTAAAATGCCCAAACAACTGAAAAATGTGCAAAACATTAAAAAATTACTGTCAAGACCTGAAAATCGAACAAGATCAACTAAATATGGATACAAGTATGCATGTAAACATTAACTTGGATTTATTTTTAGTATGGATTTTTGCACAAAATCAACAACAAACTTTTCAGGATGAAATAACAGACAGACCATACAGTAAAAACCCCAAATAAATTGCAACATAGAACAGGCCTAGACCTCACTACTTATCATTCTTAAATACAAATAGATCAATATAACTAAATAATTTATATCAGTTACATGGAAGATGCAGCAACTGCCATATCCAACCTTTTGTAATTAAAAGTACAGATGCAACAAAACATAGAAAACTGGAAACACTTACCCTGTAAGGAGTTACACCAGGGTCTCTAGTGAGGTCTTTCTTTATGGTTACTTCTCCAGTAGCAGCATTAACCTGGTAATAGTTTTGTCCTTGTGAGGGTATTGAACCTATTAACCTATAATTTGTTATATTGTTGGGACTTGTGGAATCTCTATCTGTGGCTAAAGGCAAAGTGTAGATGACAGAGTCCAAATTCTGGTTTTCTGGAATCGTCACGGAACCAAACAGCTGGTTTAATGGCCATAAAGGGCTGTTGAAGTTATGAAGAACCTTGACAAACACCAAGGCTGTAGCTTTGCGTGGGAAGGCACCATTGTCTGTTGCTTCTAATCTAATCTGCAAGGAAGGAAATGAACTTCTTGAAAATCTATCCAACTATAAATGTTAAAGCACCATGAACATTTATTTGGTCATTTTGTTTGACTTCTGCTTCAACTCCAACCTGCAAACTAAGACACTTTCTACATCTATAAAGCAATTGTAGTTATGATATCAAACAAGTAAACTTGAAAGTTTGATCAACAAGAGAATTCAAAAATTACATTAATTTTCAACACTAACAACCTACAACAGTAGAAATAATTATGTTTACCATATTATATTTCATTTACAATATATTTTACATGCCAAATCAATGGCTATGGGACCTATCAACAATTCCTGTGGAATGATACAACGGTGTGATATGTACAGATGTCTAACTTTATAAGGCACATTTTCTTAATGTACTAGATTAAATCTTTGGCTTAAATGGTGCAATCAAAAGCTCCAACTCGATCATTAGTTTTCCATTTCTTTTCTTTGAGTATAATATCCAACTACATCAAAATTCTATGTATTATTTAAATTTTAAAAATCACTTTGTCTTTCATGAGTAAAACATTCAATTGAACAGGAAATTCATGAAACACTAAGATGGTGCACAGACAGACACAGAAACACAGATTACCCTGAATATATCTGTTGAATCACTTGCAAGATTTCCACTGGTGGTGATCTGTCCAGCCATGCCTCCAGAACTGACAATTGTAAAGAAGTTTGGTGCTGTATCATCTCCAATGATCCTGTATGTAATCTGGTTAAAGTTGCTCTGAAATTGAATATGATATTTACAGTTAAAAATATGAAACATGCTGAAAAAAATTAATTACATGAAATAATTAGTGTAGGAGATATAGGATTCAAACTTAATCAGAAAAGTGACAGCAATATTTTAGGCTCCATAAGTAATGTTTTGCATGGCTTCATTTTTCTTACTCTTGCAACAGCATTATCACAAATCTTGAAAATCTGTATCCTGGGAAAGAATACCAATTCACAATAAAAAGCAAAGATGCAAAGACATAAAATTCATATATTATATTTGGTAATTTTACATGTATAATGCTGCCATTCTTCTCACGATATACATTCAGAAATGATTCCTTAATCTAACAAAGGTTGAACCATATATATTTCATTGAACACTCCATATCTTTTACAGAAAACATTAATACTTTTTATAAAATAGAGTTTAACTTTAAACCATTTAAAAATAATTTATTACAGTTTCACTAGACTCTTCATTCAATACATGATTTGTATGGAGATGATTCTCATGGTAAGTGAACACAGTATGCCAGCAATGTAAATAAGCAATCAAAACATACATTTGTGTCACTGTCTGTTGCTGAAACTTGAACCACATTGGTACTGATTGCTACATCTTCTCTTAATTGTACATAGTAGGTTGAATTGAAGTACACGGGAGGTTGATCATTCCTCAGCACATTCACAAAAACAGTGGCTGTTCCAGCACTTCTGGGTGGTACACCCTTATCTGTCAGGCTCACTGTAAGCTAAGAGACATGAAAATATATTTGCTAAAAGTATATATATATATAGATATATATATATATATATATATATATATAGACTGCGATAAAACAAAAGTGACTTTGTTTCAAAGGAAAAAATGTTAAGACATTAGGTTACCAACATTGTCGAGTGCTCATTAACATCTTTGGAATGTAGTATATGTATTTTAATGACATAAAGAAGTATGGATCAAAATGCCAGCAAAATGTTATCCATCTTTTTCTTTCTCTTGGCACCTGCAATGGCTTAGTGATTAGCATGCCACTCACACACCAGAGGACTTCGGTTTCAATCCTCCACAAATCAGTCTTAGTCACCTGCTTTGGAACATAACTAAGAAAATCACTTTACTTAACCCCACCGTCAAAATACTATGAAGCCAATTAAGTACTGATGTGTCATTCAATGCAAATTAAACAAAAAAATACACACCGTCTCTTCTGCAATACTTACTGTGAACTGATTGATTGTTCTGTCCTGAACTGGTGATCTTATGACGCTGATGACACCGTTGTAACCGATACTGTCAATTCTAAAGTAGTTCTGAGCCTGCGTATTTCCAGTCAGACGAAATTCTACTTGATTGTCAGGTGACTGGAAAAATAAATATTTTCTTGTTTTATTACATTAATTTAAAATGTTCAAATTTTAGCACACAAATGTGTACAATTTAACAATTTAATATAAATTAATTTAAGACCAAAAAAAAGAGTTTCCTAATTTGTACATTTTTCATATAGTAAATATCAAATAAACAATTAAATAATCATTGAAAAAAAAGTTAGAGACAAAGGATCAATTTTTTGAGTAGTGTCCCTACAAAACAATGCAAATACAGAGATGAAAAGGATATGTTGAGTAGTGTCCCTACAAAACAATGCAAATACATAGATGAAAAGGATATGTTGAGTAGTGTCCCTACAAAACAATGCAAATACATAGATGAAAAGGATATGTCCAGTAGTGTCCCTACAAAACAATGCAAATACATAGATGAAAAGGATATGTCGAGTAGTGTCCCTACAAAACAATGCAAATACAGAGATGAAAAGGATATGTTGAGTAGTGTCCCTACAAAACAATGCAAATACAGAGATGAAAAGGATATGTTGAGTAGTGTCCCTACAAAACAATGCAAATACAGAGACGAAAAGGATATGTTGAGTAGTGTCCCTACAAAACAATGCAAATACATAGATGAAAAGCATATATTAAGTCGTGTCTCTTGGAAGTATACCTGTACACAGTCAATAACAATTAAGCTTTCTAACAGATATGATGGGCAGAGAAAACAAAGTCAAAATAATTCAACTGCACCAAGCTTTGCAGATTTATTATTATTACGTCATAAAAGAAAACACTATTTGCATCCATGTTTTCAAGTTATAGACTTTATTGGTTTCAATACAACATGCAAAGATCTCACTGTCCAATACAACATCTGGGATATTCTGTTATACAGGTAATCATCATCCAAATGATCAGTTATGTATTTGTTATACAGGTAATCATCATCCAAATGATCAGTTATGTAATACTATAATGGATAATGTGTACAAGAGCTAATGAAGGTCCATCGTGAGTAAATGATATATTCATTCAAAATTTTCAAATTCTATCAAACCAATAACAATAGCACAATTTCTTCATGAATAATTTGAACCTTTCATTTCTTTTTCAAACTTGTCACCATTGTTTCAAATATGTGCCGTCTAAATGACTTGATTCTCATTAAGTATATTCTTTACTGATGTAAACTACTCAGTGAACCAATCTGTTATACAAGTGCTGAAAAACTTCAATGGGACCAAGGATCAGATTTATAATTCTTACCTCAATGAAAGTACAAAACAAAAAACTCACCAAGATATCCAGATCTTCAGCCGACAGGGTGAATACTGCTTGTCCAAGTGGATCATTCTCAGTGATTGAAATCGTGGTCTGGAGATTTAATGGAAGGTTTAACCATCGTGGATCTTGAAGGTTACGATTTACATTCACTGTCACAGTTGCTGTGGCTGTTTTACTTACAATACCAGCATTATCTTTGGCAGTGATTGTAAGCTGAAATTAAAAGGTCATAATATGTCAAAAAACTGTGATATATTATGCAAATGTACAACACTTATGCTGAATGGCAAAATTAGAACACAATTACTATTACATGTGCTTTCTATCAGCCAAGCCATATTATAAGAGAAAAAAATCTAATTTTCACCTAAAGTAAAGCTGAAAACATTATATATTAGGATTACAAAAACTATAAAACATAATTGTATGCATTTTTAATTAACCATTTTATTTTGAACATCAAGGCTGCGAAGAAATATTACATTATACACAAACTAAAAGAAACCAAGACATTTTATATTCCACCTATCACAGTTCAAACCTTGTTAAAGATAATAAATTAAAGAAAAAAGGCATACTCACATAGTAAGTCCTTGATGTGTCCTTAGTCAACTGGTCAATTGTGATGATGTTAACACCATTGCCAGCTGGAACAAGTTGGAAATAGTGACTGGCTATGCTGTCTCCCAGCAGCAGATAATTCAGTCTTCCATAGTCTCCCTGAATTATTATACAGCCTCCAATAAATTGTTAAACAACACAAATATATTAGGACTGCTCCAGTAAAACATACATGGGACCCAGGGAAGGCACTTTTAATCTGGGGTACTCACCCATAGATTAAATTAGAATTTTCTTATAATTTTAATATGTCAAAGTACACTGGTATATACGTTTAAAAAACTGCTTTTCCTGGGTAATATATCTATTTAAATGGAACAGTGCTTATTAAAAATACAGTTATTTTGAAGTGTTCATGCTTTAATATTTTGCATTGCTTGTTCTTGATGCTGAAAATGTTTCACACAGGATAATGAAAGAATCTAAAGATGTGACCAAGTTTTTCATATCTACTTGTTTCCCTCCACGTTCTGACTAAATGAAACTTTATCTTGATCAAGACTGAATAAAACTTAATTTCCCAGATTAAGTATTGAGCCTACACTATAAAGGAACCTACCCATAAAATTCAGCTAACACTATTATCTTAACCACCTCATGATTTAGTACAGTAAAGATAACAACCAACCTACTATACTGGAACCTACCCATAAAATTCAGCTAACACTATTATCTTAACCACCTCATGATTTAGTACAGTAAAGATAACAACCAGCCTACTATACTGGAACCTACCCATAAAATTCAGCTAACACTATTATCTTACCCACCTCATGATTTAGTACAGTAAAGATAACAACCAACCTACTATACTGGAACCTACCCATAAAATTCAGCTAACACTATTATCTTAACCACCTCATGATTTAGTACAGTAAAGATTATAACCAGTAGAAGACAAAGAACCTTTTGCAGCTTCTTTGCAGATTAAGTACTCAATCTTTCAGAAAATTTACTCTGAGAAAAAATTATACATTTGACACAAAATCCCTCAATTCTCTCTAATGCAATTAAATCGAAGTTCTATTTAAAAAAAAACATTTGTTGACAAAAATATGACCATTACATCAACTGATGTTCATTAATTTAAAACCAATGACACAACATTCCACATTTAATTAGCATGAAAACAGACATATAAAACCATACCCTATACATTTACCAGATCAGTACAATATGTTCATTAATTTAAAACCAATGACACAATGTTCCATATATAATTTGCATGAAAACAGACATATAAAATCATACCATATACACTTACCAGATCAGTATAATGTTAATTAAATTGAAACCAATGACACCATCTTCCATATTTAATTTGCATAAAAACAGACATATAAAACCATACCCTGTACACTTACCGGATCAGTATCTACTGCCTGAATACTGCTGACTGTAGTTGTTGTTGCTATGTTGTGGTTTATGCGGACTGTGACTGAACTTGGATTAAACAATGGCGCTGTGTTTCTTGTGACATTAACTGTAAACGTTGCCTGGCTACTTAGCACAGGTGTACCTCTGTCACTGGCACGAATAAGAATCTAGAATATAACAGAAAATGCATATTGTAATAACAGCAGTATGATAACGCTGTCATAGTAGTACTTGCATCTGAAGCAAATGTCATATACATTGTTGCAATATTGCTGCTCACAATTATTAACTTATTATTAATATATTATTTGTTACCAAAATATAACTTCAATGTGTTCACAAGAATGCTCCTTATGGCTCTTATCTTGGCATAATGTAGTCTTTCATCATACCAAAATGTTATCGATAATATCCAGTTAATGTTCACCGATCTTTCAACATACCAAAATGTTATTGATAATATCCAGTTGATGTACACTGATCTTTCATCATACCAAAATGTTATCAATAATATCCAGTTAATGTACACCGATCTTTCATCATACCAAAATGTTATTGATAATATCCAGTTGATGTACACTGATCTTTCATCAAATCAAAATGTTATCGATAATATCCAGTTAATGTACACTGATCTTTCATCATACCAAAATGTTATTGATAATATCCAGTTGATGTACACTGATCTTTCATCAAATCAAAATGTTATCGATAATATCCAGTTAATGCACACTGATCTTTCATCATACCAAAATGTTATCGATAATATCCAGTTAATGTACACCGATCTTTCATCAAATCAAAATGTTATTGATAATATCCAGTTGATGTACACTGATCTTTCATCATACCAAAATGTTATCAATAATATCCAGTTAATGTACACCGATCTTTCATCATACCAAAATGTTATTGATAATATCCAGTTGATGTACACTGATCTTTCATCAAATCAAAATGTTATCGATAATATCCAGTTAATGTACACTGATCTTTCATCATACCAAAATGTTATTGATAATATCCAGTTGATGTACACTGATCTTTCATCAAATCAAAATGTTATCGATAATATCCAGTTAATGCACACTGATCTTTCATCATACCAAAATGTTATCAATAATATCCAGTTAATGTACACTGATCTTTCATCATACCAAAATGTTATCGATAATATCCAGTTAATGTACACTGATCTTTCATCATACCAAAATGTTTTCGATAAAATCCAGTTAATGTACACCGATCTTTCATACCAAAATGTTATTGATAATATCCAGTTAATATACACTGATATACAGAAAATTACAAATAGACAACACACAGACATCATAATGGAAGAAAGTCAAATTAGGCAGAAGCATTGAGATAACATTTCAAAGTACTTTTATACCATTTCATTCACAGTTTAGCCACAAATATAATCATAAAAAATGATGAATGAAAAATAATGTTTATTACTGAGTTTAAATATATTTTTTTAAAATGTAAAATCAAGAATTCATGAAAGAACAATAGCATTTACAGGTTTCCCTGTACAAACACTGAAGAAAAATGAAAGCACCTGTACCTACCTGATACTGATTAACACCTTGGTCATTTGTAAGGGATCTTTCTATCACTAGTTGACCGTAATCACGATCAATCGAGAAAAAGCTTGATCCTGACGTTGGTGTAACACTGACAATTGAAAATCTGATCTCGCTGTTGGTTGTATTCTAGATATAGAAACAAAAAAGATGACATTAAGAACAGCAACAGAATCAAAGTAATATTCCTTGCTTTAGATCTGAATGCATGATAAAGCTGTCATACTTATCTTCTATAATGAAAATTACTTTGATACACTATTCTTTTTATTTAAATAAAACCTGCTTTTGTACTTTATAATCATCTAAAACTATGATCAATGATTACATAGCCATCTCTACAGTATTTGTTTAAGATATTATGAAACCAGCTCACCCATCAACTAATGTACCTACCTACTGTGAACAGATATAAAAGACTTTTTAAAAAAAAATCTAAATCAGTTTTTTCTATCACATCAAAACGAAGGTGATATGTTGCATCACTATTCTTAAAGTCTGTTTAAGAAGCTATTACCATTGTTCACCTCTAAACAACAGAGTTTTTCTACATCACAGAGTGGAAGAAATTATTCCTTATTTTTAGTACATGCATATACATAAATAATTTTGTATTAAACACCATTGGAACCAAGTGAAACTAGAATCAAACCATGGTACAAACTTCACACTTAAACTACAATCAAACCATGGTACAAACTTCACACTTAAACTACAATCAAACCATGGTACAAACTTCAAACTTAAACTACAATCAAACCATGGTACAAACTTCACACTTACTGCTGCATCAGCATCTGTTGCTGAGACAGTTACTAGGACACGATTTACTTCAGCATCCTCAAACACCTGAACTGAGGCAACAGGCAATGACAAAACTGGACTGTTATCATTTTGATCCTAGAAAAACAAGATGAAAATTTTATGAAAATATTTAATCTGCTTTATATTTCATGGATATTATTGTTTACAAGTCAATATTATTTTGCTCTTAGTATTTTCCCATGTTTTTATTCCAATAATTTCTTATGCTTAGCCTTTAAGTATTATTAATGTATACAATAGATTTTGTTTAAAGGACAATTAAAATAATTAACATATACAATAGATTTTGTTTAAAGGACAATTAAAATTATTAACATATACAATAGATTTTGTTTAAAGGACAATTCAAATAATTAACACATACAATAGATTTTGTTTAAAGGACAATTAAAATTATTAACATATACAATAGATTTTGTTTAAAGGACAATTAAATAAATTAACATATACAATAGATTTTGTTTAAAGGACAATTAAAATAATTAACATATACAATAGATTTTGTTTAAAGGACAATTAAAATTATTAACATATACAATAGATTTTGTTTAAAGGAAAATTAAAATTATTAACATATACAATAGATTTTGTTTAAAGGACAATTAAAATTATTAACATATACAATAGATTTTGTTTAAAGGACAATTAAAATTATTAACATATACAATAGATTTTGTTTAAGTACAATTAAAATTATTAACATATACAATAGATTTTGTTTAAAGGACAATTTTCAATTATTAACATATACAATAGATTTTGTTTAAAAGACAATTAAAATTATTAACATATACAATAGATTTTGTTTAAAGGACAATTAAAATAATTAACATATACAATAGATTCTGTTCAAAGGACAATTCAAATTATTAATATATACAATAGATTCTGTTCAAAGGACAATTACATTTAGATAACTAACAATCATAATAATAAAAAGACTGGACACTGACAGTCTGCTTCACAAGTCTATTTTAAATCACTCATTGGAAATGTATAAATAAATGAATTAGTATTAAAAAAAGGTTCCAAAGGAGTCCTGTATGTTTTGAATATATGGATATGACTGGGATAATGAGATGCCATATTAAATGTTTGTTAAATCTGAAGAATTATGGGATTACCAATTCCATGCATATCTTGTAAATCCTTAATATTTTCACACTATTGTGTAATGTCATAACTGAGGAAATCTTCTATATCCTTCATACGCTTACCAAAACAGTGACTCGGACAGTGGCTGTGGATGATGGATTAGTTGACCCTTGACCATCAACTGTTGTTACAAAGAATTCATAGTACCTCTGAGTATCATAGTCCAAAGCAACAGCAGTATTAATTTGGCCTGATGCGCTATTAATATTAAATGTTGTTGCTGTGGCTGGTGATAGGAACCTGTACTGAATATTATCAACTGCATCCGCATCAACAGCCTGTAAAGTAAAATCGATGAATTTTTTCCAGCAACAAGTATTCTTAGGGTAGAAACAACTAATAAATGTAAAAGTAGGGGTTTGATAGAAATGATGATAAATTTTGAGGTACCAAAATAAATAACTTTGTCTATGAATTTGAAATTGTTGATCTCAGAAATGCAATCTGCATAAACATAGATGAAAATATTAAAATAAAATATGAACAATGTTGCAAGACATTTATGTTTGGTGTAAAGAAAATCTACATTTCTGATTAAGCATTTCTGGAGGCTCTCTGACAACTTTCTCTTCCTCACATGTAGACAATTATTTCACTTGCATGCTTTTAAACCTTGCAAAGGAATGTCTTGATCTGCAATTAATATTAAATATCTGTCATATAAGTGACAGATTAATTAGCTAATTAAGGACATAGGTAATGAATGCCCCTCCCCCAATGGCATACTATACACCATATTAACCATCAATTTGCATTTGATTTATTTTGTGCCTAATCGTTCTATCAAGCTTCACACTTTAACAAGAATATTAGCAATTTGAAACTTTATTCATCCTTACTGAGAAAATCAGTCAGATTGCCAAGGATACGTACAGAAACAGAGACAACAAATGCATTGGCATTTCCTTCAGCAACATTTGCAGTGAAGATTTGCTGTGTAAATAATGGCACAGAATCCTGTACATCTGTCACAAACACGGTAACAGACACTGTTCCTGTTCGAGAATCACTGGCATGATCAACAGCCAATACTTCAAATATATACTGACTTTGAGATTCATAGTCTAGTGCTTGCAAAGTAGTGATCTGTCCAGTAGATGGGTTAATGGCAAAGCTAAAAATAATAATATTGCAAACATGTTTAAAAATGACATCAGTGTTTAATTATAAATCCAAAATGAAATATTTGATGATTTTACATTTTAACAGTGAAGTTTAACAACTTAAAAAATACATAGTATTGAAGAAAAGTTCATGCTGTTGAGAAAATGCTCCCATCTTAGAGGGTGTGATAGATAGAATTGATAGATTAGCTGAGGAGGCATTATTGCTTTGAGAACAATGGTTGTCTTATACAATGCAATTCTCTAATGTACCTCTGTAAAACATCTTTTTGACATCATGTTCACAAGAATACAATATTTTCAACCAACTGCAACATCCAATTAATATGGCTCAAATTTCTTAAAAATTTATATGATTTATGAATAATCTTGCAAAATTATATTGCAAATTTTGTAATCTTCATGCAATTATATTATTTGATTTTGAATATGAATACGAACTTCAGCTCTGAAAATCTAATCCCACCAGGAATTTTTCCCATTTTAAAAATAAATTACATCAAGTTCAAATGAATTATTTTTAAAACAAACGATGTCAGCTTTTGGTCTCAATCTTGCTTAACAACAAATTATTGCCACTTTATAATATTAGTGAGAATAAATGTTTAAATCTAACACATTTTTAAACTATATCATAGTCCTTCACTGAATAACAGGTTTTATATGAGTCTAGTGTTGTTCTTTTGCTTTTTAAAATTGAGAAGTTCTGAATAAAAATTATTAATACACTTTTGAAACATTATAAAAATACATTTAACACATGTCTATTTATCATTCTGTATTCATTGAATGGCATGAAAACAGAGGGACAAGAGAAGATGGAGAAAGCTGTTGTCAAGATTTAGAAGTGTATACTATTTGTACAAGCTTACAAGCTATTAGGCAGATTTAGTCTGTAAGTAAGTTCAGAATTCACAGTGCTAGGCTGATCAGCATCTGTTGCCTGCAATAAAGTTTAATATTTGTAAAATATGCTTCTACACACAAACCAAAAGTAAATTACGAAGTAAACAGCAGTTCACTACGGGTTCTTGCACTAGTGAATACAACCCTTACTCACGTGATTAACTTTTACTGTCATCTATGTTATCCCTTCCACTTGTAAAATATGCTTGTACACACATACCCATTTTTAAATTACCACAAAAATAATGCATAAGAAAGCAATCAATATGCACCAAAAAATTGGATTCAAATAACTTAAACATAGTTAAGATATATAGATCTAGATATACTGCAGGCATGCCAAAGAGTAATACTGACCTGAAATAATCTGAATGAACATAAAATTATTGTGAATTTGGCAAGCAAACTTAATTTACAAAAGCTATTATAATATACACTATGATGCAAAACAGTACACACATTTACCAAGCCAATTAACTAATTAATAACAAACAATACACACATTTACCAAGCCAATTAACTAATTAATAACAAACAATACACACATTTACCAAGCCAATTAACTAATTAATAACAAACAATACACACATTTACCAAGCCAATTATCTAATTAATAACAAACAGTACACACATTTACCAAGCCAATTAACTAATTAATAACAAACAGTACACACATTTACCAAGCCAATTAACTAATTAATAACAAACAGTACACACATTTACCAAGCCAATTAACTAATTAATAACAAACAGTACACACATTTACCAAGCCAATTAACTAATTAATAACAAACAGTACACACATTTACCAAGCCAATTAACTAATTAATAACAAACAGTACACACATTTACCAAGCCAATTAACTAATTAATAACAAACAGTACACACATTTACCAAGCCAATTAACTAATTAATAATAAACAGTACACACATTTACCAAGCCAATTAACTAATTAATAACAAACAGTACACACATTTACCAAGCCAATTAACTAATTAATAACAAACAGTACACACATTTACCAAGCCAATTATCTAATTAATAACAAACAGTACACACATTTACCAAGCCAATTAACTAATTAATAACAAACAGTACACACATTTACCAAGCCAATTAACTAATTAATAACAAACAGTACACACATTTACCAAGCCAATTAACTAATTAATAACAAACAATACACACATTTACCAAGCCAATTATCTAATTAATAACAAACAATACACACATTTACCAAGCCAATTATCTAATTAATAACAAACAGTACACACATTTACCAAGCCAATTAACTAATTAATAACAAACAGTACACACATTTACCAAGCCAATTAACTAATTAATAACAAACAGTACACACATTTACCAAGCCAATTAACTAATTAATAACAAATAATACACACATTTACCAAGCCAATTATCTAATTAATAACAAACAATACACACATTTACCAAGCCAATTATCTAATTATTAACAAACAATACACACATTTACCAAGCCAATTGTCTAATTAATAACAAACAGTACACACATTTACCAAGCCAATTATCTAATTAATAACAAACAGTACACACATTTACCAAGCCAATTATCTAATTAATAACAAACAGTACACACATTTACCAAGCCAATTAACTAATTAATAACAAACAGTACACACATTTACCAAGCCAATTAACTAATTAATAACAAACAGTACACACATTTACCAAGCCAATTAACTAATTAATAACAAACAGTACACACATTTACCAAGCCAATTAACTAATTAATAACAAACAGTACACACATTTACCAAGCCAATTAACTAATTAATAACAAACAGTACACACATTTACCAAGCCAATTAACTAATTAATAACAAACAGTACACACATTTACCAAGCCAATTAACTAATTAATAACAATCTGGTCTTACATAAATGCTGTAAAGACCAGATCACTTAAAGATATTTTAGAAATACATGGGTTGCCAAGTGTCAAACTTGAATAGTGTCAAGTACACTCATAACGAGGGTTTATCAAAAATTGCTACTCTTAAATATTTCATTTGTTTAAATGAAGGAACAAAACTCCATCATACAGGGTATCCATCATGGATGGGTGAGAGATAATATTACTTACTGTCACAGTTCCAACACTGGTGCCATCTGGTTGATTTTCAGGCACAGTGAACTGGTACTGGCTGGGAAAGACAGGGTTGTTGTCATTGACATCAGTTAGGATGACAGATACTGTGGTTGTTGCAGACTGTAAAAAGATGAAGTACATTTGTGTAATGAGATAATCAAACATAAAACTAAATTTGTGTAATGAGATAATCAAACATAACAACATATGTGTAATTAGATAATCAAACATAACAACATTTGTGTAATGAGATAATCAAACATAAAACTACATTTGTTTAATTAGATACTCAAACATATAACTACGTTTGTGTAATGAGATAATCAAACATATAACTACATTTGTGTAATGAGATAATCAAACATAACTACATTTGTGCAATGAGATAATCAAATATATAACTACATTTGTGTAATGAGATAATCAAACATAACTACATTTGTGTAATGAGATAATCAAACATAAAACTACATTTGTGTAATGAGATAATCAAACATAACTACATTGTGAATTAGAGAATCAAAGATATAACTGCATTTGTGTTAACGAGATAATGAAATATATAACTACATTTGTGTAATGAGATAATCAAACATAACTACATTTGTGCAATGAGATAATCAAATATATAACTACATTTGTGTAATGAGATAATCAAACATAACTACATTTGTGCAATGAGATAATCAAAAATATAACTACATTTGTGAAATGAGATAATCAAACATAACTACATTTGTGTAATGAGATAATCAAACATAACTACATTCGTGTAATGAAATAATCAAACATAACTACATTTGTGTAATGAGATTATAAGAAATATAACTGTATACTGGTATAAAGAAATAATTATAATCAAGATAAGTTACTACATCTGTGAAAAAGAATTATACAAAATATAACTACATTTGTGTAAAGAGTTAATCAAAATATAACATCTTTGTATATATAAAATATTAATAAAATAAATAAATAATTAAAAATATAACTGTACATTTAATTGTTTAAAAAGATAATCAAAATATAACTGAAAATTTGTGTAAAGAAATAATGAAATATAACTGTACATTTGTGTAAAGAGATTTATCAAAATATAATTACATTTGTGTAAAGAAATAAAAAACAAAAATATAACTGTACATCTGTGTAAAGAGATTTGTCAAAATATAACTACATTTGTGTTATTCGTATAACTGCATAAATTACATTTTTAATGAGATGCTACTTTAGGTTTTAAAAGAAATGATCATAATGCAAATAACAGTTATGAAAAACATTGAAAACTATAAGTAAATACAATTGCTGTAGTGAAGTAACAATTTTACTGCAAATACAATAATACAGAAGATTAGTTAAAATCACATATATAGGCAGGTTTAGTACATTGTGGAGAATATCAATCTGATGCCTCAACAATACTTCATGTTTTAAAAACATCTTTATTGAAATGTTTTTCACTATAAAATACAGAAAACCTCAAAAATGTAAAATACTGCTATAGTAGAATGGTTTTTAATGTTACAGGTAATATATAACTTTATTCATGGACTGGACAAGTCATTTGACAGATATTGAGTTACTTCATTAACCAGTGTTGGAGTTTTAAAGGTTTGACTGTATGGAACTGAGAGAGGTTGTACTTCTTGTGTCATTAATGCTGGAGTTATGTAGGTTTGACTGTATATAACAGAAATGTTGAGTTTTAAGTGTTGGAGTTTATGTAGGTTTAAATTTATGGAACTGAGAGATGTTGAATTACTTGAGTAATCAGTGCTGGAGTTACATAGGTTTGACCGTATGGAACTGATAGATGGAGTTACTAAAGTAATCAGGATAGGATTTACATAAGCTTTGACTGCATATCAATTTTATTTCTGGCAAATATGGCAATATTACCAATGGCAGAGGTGTAGTGGTGTCCCTCACTGTAACAGTCAAACCATAGGTGGGGGTGACTTCTCTGTCTAAGCTTCCTACGGTTCTTAACTGACCACTGCAACAAAGAAACAATCACAATATGGAAAATTCAGATTTAATTCTTGAGATAAACCCTGGATCTGTAATCTACATTTATTTCAGCATTTTGATCATATGTACTAAAGTAAAGCAGCTTATGAAACTATTATAACCCTATCATATCAAAACTAACAAAGTGTCTTCAAATATATTTTTTCTGTGAAATCAACCAATTGGTGCCCAGATGCAAATGCAAGCATCAAAACTTTGATAAAAATAATCTCAATACTTTGGTATTGTGTGAAGGTCATACCTAATATTTATACTGTGTGTAATGTCATTTATAACACTGGATACTGTGTGTAGGGTTATTCCTAACATTTGGATACTATGTGCAAGGTCATTTCTAACATTGGATCCTGTTTGTGATGTCATTTCTAAAACTGGATACTGTAAGATCATTCCTAAGATTTGGATATTGTGTGCAAAGTTATTTCTAACATTTGAATATTATAAGGTCATTCCTAGCATTAGAAATCGTGTGTAAGGTCATTACTCATTCCTAGCATTTGGATACTGTGTGTAAGGTCATTTCTAACATTGAATACTGTGTGTTTTGTTTGTTTTTTTGTTTTTTATGGTTTAATGCCATTTTTCAGCACAATATAGGCTATACATGGCGGCTAGTATTAATGGTGGAGGAAGAACCCGGACAACCACCCCGAAAGAACCACCGACCCACAAGAAGCTACTGGCAAGCTTTCTCACATAAATACATTTGCCGAATCTTAGACTCGATCACATGCAGACAGAGGTGAGATGGCAGTGGTCCATAATGGACAGCGCTTTAGACCACTCGGCCACTTGGGGCCCCTCTAATACTGTGTGTAATGTCATTCCAAACACTGGAGAGCATGTAACATCATCAGGTCTTTTATAACATTGGATATGGTGTGCAAGGTCATTCCCAACATCAGGTACTATGTGTAATGTCATTTCTAAAATTGGATATTGTTTGTAATGCCATTCGTAACATTTGGATACTGTGTGTATAATCATTCCTAATATGGGATACATGTAATATGTGTAATGCCATTCCTGTTACATCAGACACTTTGTGTAAGGTCATATCTAGCATTGAATACTGTGTGAAATGCCATTTCTACCCAAACCAAAATGCATCCTTGCCGCAAGCTTGTGGCAAGCTTGCGATAAGCTGATTTGATGTTTATAAGCTAACATGGATGCTTGCCCAAGCTTGTGCAAGCTTAAGGCAAACTAGCTGGATATAACCGCAAGCTTGTACAAGCTTGCGCAAGCTTGTACAAGGTTTCTTATTTGCTCCAGAAAGTAAAACTAGCTTGCGCAAGCTTATTTCTTTTCTTCAGAAAGTAAAACTAACTTGCACAAGTTTTCTTATATGTGTCAGAAAATAAATTTAAAATAGCTTGCACTAAGTTTCTTCATATATTACCATTCTTGTAAAAGATTGAGACCATGCATGTATCAAACTCTCATGCACATGTTTGCAGATAAGGTGCACATTCTGCAACCATCGGTAAGCTTGCAGTGAATGAATAAACTTGAAGAATGAAATTTATCATAATGTTTTTGCTGAACAGATTTGTTTTCCACTACATTCCAACTATAAGATTACATTATTTAATCATTAAATATGCAGGTAGATCAAGGAACATTTAACCTTCTCAGCATTTAGTAAGTCATAATTTAACTTTGCAATTCCCCAAAAAAGGCATATAAGAAAATCAAACTTGTACCAGAATGAGGTATACCTGACACAGGGTTAGCTGCTGTCAGACCTGAATACAGGTATACGTTTTGTGGGGGCAAAATATACGGATTTTAATTAAAATAAATAATAATAATTTCTTTGGAATTTTCAGTTTAGAACGCGCATTCGGTTCAATTTTGATAGAATGTATCGCATGTATATTATTTGAATACAGTTCTACAATATGATTGGTTCATTTGAAATCAAGGCTACCGTTCATGTCCTTATCCGCCATATTTGATTTCGCTAAAAAGTTACCATTGTCGAAGTATCTCGTCTTCGTAATATTCAGCTTCTAATCATGTTAAATAGGAAAGAGGAATATTCAGGATTTTCTCCAGGAAAAAGAGAAGGAAACAACTGGAAGGACAATTGTGCCGTCTTGTGTAGATTTATGAAGCCATATGGTAACGGAGAAAACGACGTTTTCAAATTGTGTAATGTGATTTCGCTATTAAGCATGAAGGCACACGAAAACGCAAATAAACATCAGGTTCTTGTTTCATCACACGCAACTCAGCCTGAACTTGCGACATATATAAATACCAGAGAGAACCTTAATAAAATTCGATCAAAATTAGATTTATTACATTTCTTTTAGAAATAAACCTTTCTCTTTCAGTTACTAGTGTTGCTCATGAGTTATTTTTGCACACAGGGGCTCGTATCGTTGCTTACAATCGACCGGTCCTACATGTAGTATATAATAACTATATAGTACATGTAGGACCGGTCGATTGTAAGCAACGATACGAACCCCTGTGCTACAACTCGCAGGGCATCAAGTCCAATTGAATCTTAATATCATGTACTGCACTTGTTTGAAATTGTTGTTACTTTTATAATGCTCAATGTTATTTTAATTGTGATTTTTCCACAATGTTGAAGTTCATTAGCTTTATATTTGCAAAACATGGCATCTATACTCTAGAGTTACTGACAGACCAGGACACAAAAAGTTGGAATAAACTCTAAAAAGGTTTTAAAAATGTGTGGAAATAGGAATGGCTTGAGTGCATGGAAAGTTTATGTAAATGTAGTTGTTCAGTTCATAAGAAAACTGAACGCTATAGAGAACTTGCATTTTGTGATCTTTACAATAAAGAATTGAACTACGCCATTTGCAGTTGGAAGAGTTGGGAGCATAAAACGATGAAACCTGCAACACAGTACAGGACATCCCCACCCCTTAATATTTTTAGGTTTTTTTGGGGGGGGAAATGCTGGGGACAACAATCGTGTCTGATGTTTGAAAGCCCCCATGCTTGTAGCAAGAAATCTATACAAGCTTGCACAAGCTTGCAAAAATAAGCTTGCGCAAGCTTGCAGCAAGGTTACAAATACTAGCTTGCGCAAGATTGCAAAAATAATCTTGCGCAAGCTTGCCACAAGGTTCCAAATACTAGCTTGCGCAAGCTTGCAAAAATAAGCTTGCGCAAGCTTGCAAAAATAAGCTTGCTGCAAGGTTCAAAATAACTAGCTTGCACAAGCTTGCAAAAATAAGCTTGCGCAAGCTTGCAAAAATAAGCTTGCCGCAAGTTTCAAAATACCTAAGCTTGTGCAAGCTTGCAAAAATAAGCATGCGCAAGATTGCCGCAAGATTCCAAATACTAGCTTGCGGATATGAGTTTGCGCAAGCTTGCTGCAAGCTTGCATTAAGAGCTTGCGATTTCAGTTTCTGTAACATTGGATATTGTTATTATCCATGTTTTGTTACTGTGTTTAATGTCATTTATAAACTTAAATACTGTGGGTAAGGTCATTTCTAACATTGGTTTAAGGTCATTTATAACACTGGATTAAGGTCATTTATAACATTGGATTAGGGTCATTTCTAACATTGGTTTAAGGTCATTTGTAACATTGGATATTGTTATCCATGTTTGGCTACTGTGTGTAATGTCATTTAGAAACTTAAATACTGTGGATAAGGTCATTTCTAACATTGGATTAAGGTCATTTCTAACACTGGATTAAGGTCATTTCTAACATTGGATACTGTGTGTAATGTCTTTTCCAATATTGGCTATTGTGTCTAAGGTTATTCCTAACACTGAATATTGTGTGTAACACCATACCTATTGTTTGTACAGTCATTACTAACACTAGCATATATCAAGTAATTACTACATATGTGCAGCAAGTAGTCTCATTTTGGTTAAAACATTTGTATAACTGATGGGATTCTAGCTAATACTAATAAGATTTTAACTTCCATTGATGGGATTTAACAGCTATTGATGGGATTTTATGTGCTATTGATGGGGATTAAACTACTATTGATGGAATTTAAAATCTATTGATGGGATTGTATGTACTATTGATGGGGATTATAACTGCCATTGATGAGATTCAAATTGCTGATGGAATATTTCTAACTGCTCTTGATGGTTAATCTAACTGCTATTGATGGGATTTAACTGCTATTGATGGGACTTAACTGTTATTCATGGGATTTAAATGCTATTGATGGGAATTTATGTGCTATTGATTGGGATTATAACTGCCATTGATGAGATTTTAATTGCTGATGGAATTTTTCTAACTGCTCTTGATGGTTAATCTAACTGCTATTGATGGGATTTAACTGCTATTGATGGGATTTAAATGCTATTGATGGAATTTAACTGTTATTGATAGGATTTAAATGTTATTGATGGGATTTAACTGCTATTGATGGGATTTAAATACTATTGATGGGATTTAAATGATGAGATTTAAATGCTATTGATGGGATTTTAAATGCTATTACACAGACATAAAGATGACTGATAATGCTCTTTTAAAACCCTTTTGACACAATCTGTAATGTTGAAATTTATGCCAATCTTTGTGTCAGTATGCTTCCTGCATCTGTCACAAATAATTTACTCAGCACTGCAAGTAATGCAAACTTACTGAAAGTGTGAAAATACAGACTTTTTCTTTTAATTTGTTATAATATTTTCAATTAAATTATTTTTAGTTGAGTCTAGTTACAGGAAGGTAGGACCAGATAACAACAATTTGTTTGCCTGTACATTTATTTCTTTTATCTGTCAGAATAAAAGTAATTTTTTTTAATATGGTGGGACCAAATACAGACATATTGTACTCCTGCACACTTATTTCTTTGAAAATAAATACATGTAACCAGGAATATCTCTTACATTCTAATAGGTAATAAACAAATGGATCCTTCTTTATTTGTCAATGGCCAAGCAGGCTAGATATATAAATAACATTATACATCCACTTGTAAGAGACAATCAGACCCAATACATGCACTGAATTATGACATTCTATAAATTATAACAGTGTTATAGTGCTCTTATTCTAATTATAAATATAACACTGAATATGTAAACTAAACAGAAACAGAGACACAGTCATGTAGACTGACATTCTTACTTACCTACTGTCAATACTGAATTGACCAGCTGCATTCCCTGCAGTTATGATATATGACAGCACCTGGCCATCAGGATCTCTTGCCTAAAATAGCGAAAAAGGGAACTATTTTAAATCTAATTAGAGACAGATAAAAACAATTTTTATTCAAATAAAGTTAATCTATTAGGGACCATCATCAAGACAGTTCAATCCAGGTGATGTGTGGTGTGTCTTACATATGACACAATACCTACAAGATGTTTGTACTGAGACCAGGATTGTATGTTACCTTAATGAAAAATTTACTTGTTCTCTGCTATAAGGAAAAAAATCTATCCAAAAACAAGAGTATTGTAAATGGCATGTTATAATACCCCCACCGCCATGTTTAATAGTCCACTATGTCGGTAACTGAAAAATTTATGCTGAAACCATTTTACTTTTCAGTCATAGGATTTTTCATCAGCAAAAATGATAACCATCCAAAAACTATGGTAACGAAAGACAGTGGAAAACTGAGATATTGTACAGAAACTATTTTTCTTCTATGAGTCACAGAGACCTTCACTTTTATTTTTGATCTTTTGACCCTAAATTCAGTAGAATTTTCGTATATCCCAAGAGCAAGCCATCCACAAGTTTGGTAAATGTAAGAGTGGAAAACTCTAGTTATTATGTGCAAACTGATTGCATATTTCAGACACAAGGACCTGGAACGTCTAAGGTTTTTTTCAGCCAAAAATTGTTTGGGTCTTCTTTACCCAAGTACAAGTAACACACAAAGTTTGGTAACTGTATATGGCGGGAAGCTAAGCTAAAGTTATTGTCCAGAAACCAAACTGGTAATGCATGGACACATGAGTGGATATCATAGCACAATATGTTCCACTGTATGGCCACCATATAATAAACACAATTAACCTTGCAAACATCACTCTTTCGTATATTAAGAGTTGAAACTGAAGATATTTCCTAAATAGATAATTTAACAAAACAATGATTTACACAATAATATTTCCATCCGTCATGATCTTGCAATGTTTCAAGGTTGACAGAAGTTCATGAATTGAAAATCATTTTTCTATTTTTTAAAAATGAAGAAAAAATGTATTTTTTACCTTTTTGGTAGAGGCAAAATAATGACAAAATGTGAAACAGTGTATAATATTGAACATGATATAATTTATGTTAAAGTCATATGCTTTACAACTTACCTAAAATTATTTAAAGAGTTAATTGATATCAGACAAGGATATTGATTTGATATGTAAATCTGCAATTATGTGATAATAAGAAGGGATTTTGTAAATTTGCTTCTAAAGAAGATAACTTAATATGAAACGGAAACCTGGCATAATTAGGAATCAAAGGATTCCATTTGTATCTAGGTAGCTTAATTAGGAATCAAAGGATTCCATTTGTATCTAGGTAGCTTAATTAGGAATCAAAGGATTCCATTTGTATCTATGTAGCTTAATTAGGAATCAAAGGATTCCATTTGTATCTAGGTAGCTTAATTAGGAATCAAAGGATTCCATTTGTATCTAGGTAGCTTAATTAGGAATCAAAGGATTCCATTTGTATCTAGGTAGCTTAATTAGGAATCAAAGGATTCCATTTGTATCTAGGTAGCTTAATTAGGAATCAAAGGATTCCATTTGTATCTAGGTAGCTTAATTAGGAATCAAAGGATTCCATTTGTATCTAGGTAGCTTAATTAGGAATCAAAGGATTCCATTGTATCTAGGTAGCTTAATTAGGAATCAAAGGATTCCATTGTATCTAGGTAGCTTAATTAGGAATCAAAGGATTCCATTTGTATCTAGGTAGCTTAATTAGGAATCAAAGGATTCCATTTGTATCTAGGTAGCTTAATTAGGAATCAAAGGATTCCATTGTATCTAGGTAGCTTAATTAGGAATCAAAGGATTCCATTTGTATCTATGTAGCTTAATTAGGAATCAAAGGATTCCATTGTATCTAGGTAGCTTAATTAGGAATCAAAGGATTCCATTTGTATCTAGGTAGCTTAATTAGGAATCATAGGATTCCATTGTATCTAGGTAGCTTAATTAGGAATCAAAGGATTCCATTTGTATCTAGGTAGCTTAATTAGGAATCAAAGGATTCCATTTGTATCTAGGTAGCTTAATTAGGAATCAAAGGATTCCATTTGTATCTAGGTAGCTTAATTAGGAATCAAAGGATTCCATTGTATCTAGGTAGCTTAATTAGGAATCAAAGGATTCCATTTGTATCTAGGTAGCTTAATTAGGAATCAAAGGATTCCATTGTATCTAGGTAGCTTAATTAGGAATCAAAGGATTCCATTTGTATCTAGGTAGCTTAATTAGGAATCAAAGGATTCCATTTGTATCTAGGTAGCTTAATTAGGAATCAAAGGATTCCATTTGTATCTAGGTAGCTTAATTAGGAATCAAAGGATTCTATTGTATCTAGGTAGCTTAATTAGGAATCAAAGGATTCCATTTGTATCTAGGTAGCTTAATTAGGAATCAAAGGATTCCATTTGTATCTAAGTAGCATAATTAGGAATCAAAGGATTTCATTTGTATCTAGGTAGCTTAATTAGGAATCAAAGGATTCCATTTGTATCTAGGTAGCTTAATTAGGAATCAAAGGATTCCATTTGCATCTAGGTAGCTTCAGTGCTTCCAGCATGTTAGCTGACAGTCACAATGTATATTTTAAAAAATGCATTATGTTTGTTTTAATTTTGGTGACCTTGACATTTTTTCAATTAGCAAAAGCTAATACCTTTCAAATATCGCTGAAGTATTTTAACAAATCGGGATATAAGAAAATGTCTCATTTAAATTAAGAGGATAATAAAATAATGATGTATATAGCAACAAAAACATGCTTATCGCTGCCCACACCCACTTATATCTTTAGATAAAAAGGACAGGATTATTAAAACAAGACTTTCCTCTCTCAAGTTATTTAAGCAGTCTTCCATCATAACAAACAAAGACTGCTTTGGTTTTTTTAAGAACCTCAGTAAGACGTCTTCATTATTTATTTGCATTACTTATTTTTTTTATTTATTTGCATTATTTATTTGTATTATTTATTTGAATTATTTATTTGTATTATTTATTTGTATTATTTATTTGCATTATTTATTTGTATCATTTATTTGCATTATTTATTTGTATTATTTATTTGTATTCTAGGCTTATGTACTGAGATCTAAATTCACCTTGTTTCTATGATGACATTTAATTCTAACAGCATACCCATCACGGACACATTAGAAACATCAATGAAGTCAAAATTATAATGACTTTATTTAAAGAGGGTAACACAGTTAGCTAAGAACTAATCTACCTTGAGGCCCTCATACAAGGAATTTATTTAATTCAACAGCATCTCAGAAGCCACTGGATATATTGGGTTTGGAAGATGGAAATAGAGTGGGCATTTCTAATCTCAACTGGAATACTATTCCAGAGCAAAGTTCCAGAGTATTGGAAACTTTTCTTAAATAATTCCTTATTTGGTTTGGGAATTTTATACTGTTTTGTAGATATTGATTGCAGGTTGGGTGTATTACCAGGTAGCCTATACTGGAATAGGGATTGTAAATATTCAGGAGCACTATTATAGGACATCCTGTACATTAATTTGGCTTTTCTTAAACATATTTGGTCTTTAATAGGTAATATTTTTAACTTACCAGCTAAATTTTCCTTGCTTTCTTTCTGGTTTGATATTAGCCTTAATGCTCTTTTCTGAATTTTTTCCAACTTTGATATGTTTTTATCATTTGAATTACCCCATACTGTATTACAGTAGTCAAAATACGGTTGTATGTAACTGTTATAAAATAATTTTCTGTGCCTTTCAGGGAGAAAATGTCTTATCCTACTGAGAAGCCATAAACTTGAATTGACCTTTTTACTGATATGTTTGATATGATCAGTCCATGATAGATTATTATCTACCAAAACACCAAGTAGTCTGTCGTGACAGACCATTTGCAAATTTTTATCCTTCCATGTTAGACATAGTTCATTGCTATCAAGATTTTTCCTTTTTTTCCTTGTTGAGATAAGTAATATTTTAGTTTTACCAGTATTTACTACCATGCCATTGCATGTGCACCAGTTTTCCAGCTTGTTTAATGCATTCTGTAAAGAGATTTCGAGTTCATGCTTTGTGTTTTGGATGTCTGATAATGTTGTGTCATCTGCATAGAGATCTGTAGATGATATCGAGTCTCTTAGTAAAAGTGGTAGGTCGTTAACAAATAAAATAAATAGTAATGGACCTAGAATTGAGCCTTGTGGCACTCCATATCTAACTGTTTCAGGTTCGGACAGAACGTTATTTATATAAACATGTTGTGTTCTCTCACTTAAGTATGAAGTAAACCATCTAACTGTTTTTTCATCGCATTGGTAGATTTTTAGTTTCTTCAAAAGGATTTCATGATCCACTATGTCAAACGCTTTCCTGAAATCTACAAATACAGATCCTATTATTTTACCTTGGTCAAGTGCTTGAAGCCATTTATCAGTTAGGGAGATCAAGGCAGTCTCACATGAATGTTTCTGTCTAAAGCCTGATTGATTAGGGTCTAACAGCAAGTGTTTGGTTAAATATGACATGAATGAGTCATGGACATGTTTTTCAATCAATTTTGACAAGGTTGGTAGTATTGATATTGGTCGGTAGTTATCAGCATCATTCTTAGATCCAGATTTGTAAATAGGAGTTACTTTTGCAGTTTTCCATATTTTGGGGACAGATGAGGTTGCAATACTTAAATTGATTATGAATGTTATGCTATCAAAAATAGCAGAGGCAGAAGATTTAATGAGTCTTGGACCAATCTGATCAAGTCCTGTAGCTTTCTTGGTATCAAGTTCACTGAGACATTTTTTAACAAAGTCTTTTGATACTGGTGGTATAGAGAAACATACTTCCTTAGAGATTTTGCTGCTGCAGAACTTTTTCAGTTCACTAAAGTTGTTTTCTATCACTGGTTCTTTTAACTTTGTGGAGATACTGGTGAAAAAATCATTGAAAACATTTGCAATGTCAGTTTCATCAGTGACTGTGGTGTCATTTACCAGAAGTGAGTTAATTTTACTTGTCTGATTGTTGTGTGTTCTTCCAGTGAGTTCATTGAAGACTTTCCAAATGGAGATTGTGTTGCTCTTTTTGTTTTCAAGCAATGACTGATAATACAACTTTTTAGCTATTTTAATCATACTTGTTATTTTATTTCTCCATACTTTATATTTTGCATGGTTTCCCCTAGCCTTGAATTGGTCTCGTGTTTTCATAGCATCTAGTATTTCAGTAGTAAGCCAATTAGGTTGGATTTCATTCTTTACTCGATGTACTTTCAGTGGTGCATGCTTAGAGACTACATCCATAAATAAGTCAGTCCACACTCTCAGAGCTTCATCTATATCATCCAAATTTTGGATCATATTCCATGGAACTTTATATAGGTCATCAAGAAACTGTTCTTCACTAAAATGTTTGAACGATCTGTAAGTGATCGTTTTGTGTGTGTTTTTCTTATCTCTCTGGCATTTAACCTTTCTTGTCAAAAAAGTAGGATAGTGGTCACTAAGACCAACATTTAGTACATTAACATAAGCCACATTGTCTGGTAGGTTGGTATAAATGTGATCAATAAGAGTGCTTGATTTTTCAGTTACCCTTGTGGGCTCATTTACCATCTGGACTAGGCCTAATGATTCAATAAATTCCATCCAGTTGTGCTTATTTGAGTGTTGAGAAGGTCCTTATTTATATCACCAAGTATATATGTTTCTTTCTCCTGTGCAAGAACATTTTCCATTTGTTTCAAAAAATCATCATTCCAGATTGCTTTGGAGGAAGGTGGCCTATAAATGAAACCAATTAGGAATGATTTAGCATTATTTTGAGAAATTTCCACCCAGACACTCTCAATTTCATGTGACTCCAAGTCAAGTCGCCTTTCTGCATTTACATCTTCTCTAATGTATACAACAAGACCTCCCCCTGCTGTCTCTCTGTCCCTGCGTAATGGTTTATTGTAGCCTTGACAGTGAAATAGATTATCATTGTGGTTAGCATTTAATTTAGTTTCAGTGAGTCCTAAAATATGTATATTATTTTCTTTAGAAAACAACATTAACTTAATCTGGTCTATTTTTCCCAATATACCTTTCTTTTTTTTTTTTTTTAAACAAAATGGCTGCCATGTCTGGATGGTTCAAACACAGCTCCACTCAATTCAGTGAACTAGGTGTAAAAAACTGGTGTTAAATATGCTAATACTTATTGCCATACTTCATACTTTGCATTTATGACAATTTTAGGTTAAAGTAAGTGAGATTCAATGTGCACATTTTCATTTATTCAAGTGAATTTGGAAACCTGTTCAAAACAAAGGATTTTAAGGTTATCCAACATGGCTACCAAAATGCTGCCTTTAAATTTTGTACAAGCAAACTTATATGTGATATAACATATGCAAGAGTGTATTAGCAACATTCTGTGCCTCTTCTATTCAACTAAACTGTGTGAACTTTGATGGAACAAAGACATAAATCAAGAGGATCAAACAAAGGACTTTGTTCAAAATGGCTGCACTAAACAAAACCTTAAACTGGATTTCTAACTTTCTCCTGAGCTCAGATTCATCTAACTCCTTCTCAGGATTCAGCTATCATGACCTCAACTTACCTTCTCAGATGAGTAATAATGCCACAGAAAATCTGGAATCTACAAATAATCCACAGGACCATGAAAATGATGAACCAGAATTCAATATGACCCACAGCAATGTACATGTACCAGGCCAACAACAGCCAGAATTTCTGCATGTTGTATATAATCTTCAAAGTGTTACAATTACAGTTTCCCCTCACATGATAAGTGCTGTCCATACCTTTCTGCTTAAAAATCTAGAGATCAAACATGGTAACATCAAGCAAAATGGTCAAATTTTCCAATTACATGATGAGGAGAAAAATCTGCATGTAACTATAACATATTACAGTACCACTAGTAGACTCCATATTCAGGGAATAGGCCATTTGATTTGGCTTCAATATTTTTTCACTGCCTGCCATGACCTGAAGGAAGAAACATATGTAAAACAGATTAACACTCAGCCCATCTCCTCCACCCCTATGCATAACACTAAGGAAAGGTTATGCCTGTCAATCAATGACAGCCCAATTAGTACATTATCTACACCAGTAATTAGATGTAGTACCAAACATGAAGCAACTCCTAAAGTCTTTGACCTAGATGACTCAGGCAATAAAATTAACACCCCTGGAGAGTGTCAGGAAATTACATGCTCCATAAATCATGACCACAGCAGTGATGGCTTAAACCTTAATGATTTCTCCATGTGTGGACATCAAACAACAATTAGGAACTTGGAGGCCCAAATTGAAGAATTAAAACTGCAGTTACATGCTATTAAGTCAGCACAGGGAAGGATTGATGAGCAAGTAAACTCATGTGAAATAGCAATTCAGACTGACTCCCAAATAAGAACAATGTCAGATGCTCAGACGCAGACAATCCCAATACCAACCAAGAGAAAATGTAACATGTATTTAAAAACTGATACCCTAAGTAAACCTGCATTGCAAACAATAGTATCCTCCTCCAAGTCACACGTCACACCTGTAACAGCAGAAAGTGTCCACCCATGGCCCGCAGCTAAGACAAGTCTGTTACCTGCACCAACAACTGCATTTCCAAGTACTCAGACAAATGTGTCAACATCAACATCAGCTCGATCAGTTCACACAACTGCAACATCAATTTCAGCACCGCTTCCTTCAAGAGATGTGTCTGATATAAACAAACCCAGAGTCCAACAGATGAAATCACAAGCCAAGAAAGAAAGAACTCTAATAATTGGCTCCTCAATACTGAAAACTATAATTCCAAGGAGACTTTTTAAAACAGATGTCCAGACTCTAAGAGGTGCAAAAATCAACAACATCACAGACAAAATAATGAATTCTGACCTTACCAAATATAACCATATTATTATTTTAGTAGGAGGAAATGATGCCAGTGAGGGAAGGTCACTAAATCAAATCAGAACAGATTTTGAAAGTCTACTCTATGCTGCTAGGTATTGCAGTCCAGATACATGTAAAATAATGATATCAGGTCTACCTCCTCGTGTGGACACCAGGGTGAAAATAATCAATGATCTCATAATTGACCTATGTGAAGACTTCAACATACAGTACATTCCACAATACACATCTTTCTTTCTTCAGAACCAGGACGTCAACCTAAGACTCTACGACAGAGACAAAATTCATCTAAGCAGTAAAGGAACCTCTCAACAACTGAGAAACATTAACATGTTTGCCCCCATTTTCAGACACTATAATGAAGAGTACTGTCTCTACTGTGGAGAAACTGGGCACATGACACAAGTATGCCGTCATGGCAAACAGATTGAGTGCTTCAGATGCCATAAATATGGACACTATTTCATATAAAATAGTGGATTTGTAACATAGTCAAACTTTTTCACATTAATAGATTCAAATGTTAAAACAAATTGTCTTGGACGTTATTTAATACTTACAGGAACTGTAAAGATAGAGGTTCCTGACACTGTGCCTTCACTGATTGTAACTGTGTACAGTGTGGATGGGATTTGTGGAGCAGTGTTTCCAGTACTGGTAACGTTCACATACAAGTTCTTTGTTGCTGATCTAAAAAAAAGCAAAATTATTTAAGTTAATCAGCATGAAAGTAAAATATGTCAGAAAATGCACACCAAATGAACTTTTATTTTACAAAATACAAGACTGTATGCTTGAGATAAACTCCTAAATCCCATAATCCATTGCAGCAGCATTTCATCAACATAACCCTTCTCCTGCACATGCTCAATCCATTCTTTTGGTGCTTGAATATTTTTCTTATGCCATGAAAAATTATTGTTGGAGGCAACACATCACTTGAAGCAGAAACTGCAAGAACTAAAGTCAGACTTTTTAAAATCTGCACCAGGCATCCTAATTCTCACACTTTTAATCCCCATCCAATCAGCATTCTGTCCAGGAATGAGATCAAAGTTCACTAGAATTACATCGATGTTAATGATTATATTGTCAGTAAAGTCATCTTCTTCTCTTCTGGCCTTCACAAATTCATCAAATGACTTTATTTTCTCCAAGCTGCCCTGAGTCATTGATGTCCATGCATTAAGTACTATACAATGTCACTTTCAAAATTGTTCCATTGTTTCAACTTATTTTCAAAATTCCCATGAATACCAATGTAAAGGAATCATGTCAGCTTAAATATCCTGACTGACTTTGTATATAAAAAAAACAAATGGCACACTTACAATAAATCCAAAGGCAGCTTCCTTGGTTGGTTTGATATTTAACTTGCTTTAATAATACTTTTTATGCTAGCAGAAAGATTGTCATCTGCACTAAGGTGAATGTATTTTCAAATTATGATTTTTATTTGAAAGATACTGTCATACAGCCGACCTGAATATAATTCGGTCTTGGTTATATTGCACTTAACACCGTGTCATCCATAAATGGCAGATGCCTTCAAGGACTTAGTTCATTATTTCTCACTTGTTTGCGATATTTTTTTATATAGTTTTCAGTCAGATAATGTATTCAAACCTTTGAGTACAACCAAACACACTTAATTCTTTATGATAATGTCATTGAACAATGTGTGATATGTTATTGGAAATAAATGAAACAGGCTAATGTATGGATACCTATGCTACATATACGGAGCTCACAGACATATTTTATTCTTTAATGCTCATGAGGAAAACAAAATGAGGAATAAATGATAATAATATATGGTTAGTAACTTTCATTTTATTATCAAAAAAAGTGTTTTGGTTATCTATTTTCTAGCAATGTGTACTGGGTGGGTGTGCAAAATTAACACATATTTAATTTTCATCTTAAGTGTTGGTTCTTATGACCTAGGTAAAAAATAAACTCACCATAATTTTTGGAGAATGAAAGAAATCATTGTATAGTATCGTAATATATACAGTAAATATGGTAAATAAAATTTGCATACTGTACAGATTAGAATTTTGTATGCCTAACTGTGAACTAATCTAAGGGAATTCTTGTGATCACTGCTTTCATAGTTTGTGAATTCATACAAATTTAGCAGACTCACATGTCCTAGCAGCATTTCTGGCCCTTGTGTATTTGATTTACCACAAGTTAGACCACTAAGAGGGAGTTTGATGTGAATTTAAACATTTCCAACAATCCTGTCGATGATTTCTGATTTTGTTGACACAACCCACACCAAAAGTGATTTTCCTAACCCACCCTCCAGTTTCTGAATCAAAATGATTGAAATACAAACTTCTACAGCAATATTTTTAAAGTGCTGTCCTAGAAGTGAGAAATATGTTTTACTACAACAGTCCTTATAACTGTGGAAAGATAAGTAGTACACCCGCTAAATTAGTGTATCCATAAAAATGCACAAACAAGATGCCTTTTAGACACAAGATGCAAAAAGCATAAAGCATTCTTCTAAACTGTTTGGCTACAAATTAGCTGGTGATCCCAGTTGTAACAATAAATACTTTGTTAGGAACTCAAACTATTTTGGCATCAAATCAAAGAAATGTTTCTATGATTACTGCTAAAATAGAATTTGCATGTTAAGAACATATAGTGTACAACTTTGAAACATAACACACTGACCTTCTAAATATCATACAATAACAGTATCAAAATTAATTTCTGTATCAAATATTCAGTTATCATTATTTGTGTGGAGGAGGAGGATTCCAGAATAAATTGTGCAAGATTCATTATTTAGACAATGGAGTCTAATTAAGATTCTAACTATGGGAACCCAGGATGTACATAATTATTTGATGGTAATTAGAAAAGAAATAATTAATTATCTTAATACTTACCTAATGGTATCTGGAGGTACAGCACTATCCGAGGCTTTAACAACAACAACATAGTCACTTGGATAAGTGACCCTTCCACTAAGGCTGACATCACCTGTGTTAATGTTGATGGTGAAAAAACCAGATGGTACAGTAGGTTCAATGCTCATAATGGAATAGACCAATATTCTATTAACTCCAGAGTCTGCATCAGTTGCATCAACCTTCAGAGGAGAAATAATAACAGCAATTAAAAACTGTGTAGAACATATTCATTCACTCTGAAACTAGATAAGAATGATTTAATTTTGACAACATAGTCTATACATCAAATTTAAAATATAGACATAAATAAAAGAATTGTAAACATAAAAGTTATATATATCTTACATACAAGTAGACAGACACATCTACAACTATGAACTGTGTCCTGCATCGCTAAGAATGAAATTATGTGAGGAATTTGTTTCTGTCTATTAATAATATGAAAATTTAAATGAATGTCATAGTACCAGAGAGATTTCAATATTCAATTCTTGCAATTAGATATTCTTGCCATCATTGAGAATACATATTTTCTTATTACATCATAAAAACTGAATTCATTAAAATTAACAAACATGTTGGCAGCAGTGTTCAATCTTGGAAAGCCTAACAAAAAACAAAGACATTATTATAACCAACGACTAGTCTTATTTTCATACATTCACTAAAGTTTGTCCACAGAAGAGCACAATACAATGAGAAGCAATAAGATCTGAATAATCTAATTTTGATATTCAATGAACCATTCTTAAATTTATGTAGAATCATGTTTGTTTGAATACTCAAAAATCTGTCTTGTGGACACAACTGTCCATTCTAATCATATAAATTAAGAAACTTTAGACAATGGTCATACATTTTCAAAAGCATTTTCATCCCACATTTGCAGTATCATGCCAAGGGGAATGGAAGCTAAGTACCTTTCCCAAAGACACACTGAGACAGCAGACCCTGGCTGGCCTGGATTTGCAATGAACAGGTGAACTTTTGTGGTTAAAAATCTGACACTCTACCAACTAACATACTGCCTGGATAAGTACCAAACCTAGGAACCATTGATTACAAATCTGACAATCTACTATCAAACATACTGCCTGGATTGGTACTGCACCCATGAACCTTTATGATTACAAATCTGACATTTTACCAACTAAGACGCAGCCTGAATAAGTATAAATCTGAGAATATTTGATTACACATCTGACACTCCCAAGTAAGACATGGCCTGGATTGGTATTGAACCCAAGATCCTTTGCTTACAAATCTGACACTCCCAAGTAAGACATGGCCTGGATTAGTATTGAACCAAAGATCCTTTGCTTACAAATCAGACACTCCCAAGTAAGACATGGCCTGGATTGGTATTGAACCCAAGATCCTTTGCTTACAAATCTGACACTCCCAAGTAAGACATGGCCTGGATTGGTATTGAACCAAAGATCCTTTGCGTACAAATCAGACACTCCCAAGTAAGACATGGCCTGGATTGGTATTGAACCAAAGATCCTTTGCTTACAAATCTGACACTCCCAAGTAAGACATGGCCTGGATTAATATTGAACCAAAGATCCTTTGCTTACAAATCTGACACTCCCAAGTAAGACATGGCCTGGATTGGTATTGAACCAAAGATCCTTTGCGTACAAATCAGACACTCCCAAGTAAGACATGGCCTGGATTGGTATTGAACCCAAGATCCTTTGCTTACAAATCTGACACTCCCAAGTAAGACATGGCCTGGATTGGTATTGAACCCAAGATCTTTTGCTTACAAATCTGATACTACCAAGGCAAAGTAAGTCCTTGAAAACTTTGATGAAGCTGCAAATTTCAAGGTCACTTTTGAGAGGCTATCACTCAAATTCTGATAGAAAAACATAAAAATCAAACTTGGTTTAAATGTTCTAAACTTATAGCAACCATACAATTTAGTTATTATAGCAGAACCTTGGTCTTAACTAATTTAGAGATATCAAGCTTCTATGGATAATCATGAATATGAACGATCATTAAAAGTTACAGAGAATAACAGCAATTTTTGTTATGTAAAATTTGGACAACCAATAGTTCAGAAAAGGATGACAGGGTCTACTTGTTAACCCCAAAAACATAGCATTGCTGAAATATTTAATGAAAATGATCATGATGATGGCAGAAAGTGGTTATTATGTCTCACTTCCCACTGGCATGTGCTTGAAAATAATGTTTCAATGCCTGAAGCTTTTTTTGTACCTGAGCAAGGAGCCTGGATGACAGAGTATAATCTCCCTCAGGCACAGAAACATGGACTGCTCCAGTGGATGTAAATACAGGATCATTGTCATTCAGGTCCAACACCAATATAGTGACAGTAACATCTGTAGTTCTTCTTTCAGCTGTATTAGTTTCTGTCACCCTCAACTAAAATCCACACACAAATACAACTGTATTACCTATCTCTTCTCCATACTTTTGCTGTATTCTTTTAAAATAACTAATTGGTTCAGAAGTTCTCATAAACAAATTTGTATTTAGGCAAGCTCATATTTTGCATCGCAAGGCAAAAGCAGAAACAATAATCCCTTCCCCACTAATAATGACTGCCTAGATCAAAGGGTTAAAGGCAATTTTTTAAAATTTCTAATAATATAAGAAAAATCTTATTGACATTTATTTTCACTGCAATACTGTTGTTAAGATGCTCCTATGGCACTTCGTCACAACACTGATGTTCTATTTCCTGTAAGAATTGTGAGAACCCATATAGTAAAATATACGTTTATTCATTTCAGGTATTTCAATCAAGTTGTGAAAGTTAGATGTAATGAGCTCACTTGCTATCTATCTAACTATCTATCTAAATTTTAATAACAGGAAAAGCCCTCAAATGCAAGTTCTGGTTAAAGTTTAAAAGCATTGCACATTTGGGTTCTCTTTCTTTATATAGTATGTTTCATTAAATTAATTATATTTCCCCTACAATGGCAAATAAATCTGATCATTATTTAAATTTTGTCAACCTGAATAACATTTCTATATTTTGATATTGTATTATTGAATCATTTTAATATCAAACTAAACTTCGCAAAATATCTTAACTTAGAATGTAAAATGTTCACATGTATAAAAACAATGAAAAGTATGCAGATGAGTGAAAATGAAATGTTAAAAAAAATTACAAAGTAGTTGTCAAATGTAAAAACAAAAAGCAGCAACTTACATTAATTGTGGCACTTTTGGTGGTCTCATAGTCCAGGTTGCCAGAGGCCAGGTAGATATATCCATTGGAGTCAACATTAAAAAGTCCAGTGCCAGTGGCAGAGAAGCTAAAGGTTGTTTTCTGACCAGATATACTCTGATAAAAGAAAAATGAAAAAGACCTGAAGATATAAGTAAACTGAAATATATCATCCTAGCCATGTACATTTCTTATCAAAGGCAGAAAACAAGTAAGAAGAATTTGAAATGAGTTTGCTATCACTTTCCCTCCCTCACACAAACATTTCTGAATACGAATAAATGGACCAATATGCCAACTAAGATGGAAGTGAGAGAAAACAACACTATAAAAGTATCATTCTAATTTATAAGAAAAAGGTGAATTTTCATAACAGACGGTTGTTTCTTTTCTTTCTTTGGGATTTTTAGAAAAGGAGTGGGTGTAACCATGACTTCTGTGGAAATAAAGAAATATAGATCTGTATAAACACTGATAATTTCAAATCATCCTTTTTGTGACATATTAAACTAATTTAAGAAGTAAAGTAAAAAGTAAACCTACATCATCAGGATCTGTGACAATCAGCTGCAAAGGCTTGGCTGATGAAGTAGTTCCATCAAGCACATTCTGTCCAAGGTGAGAGTTCTCATAAATATACCCAGTGTTGACTCCTGTTGCTGTGGTAACAGTTGGTGGACTGTTGTTGGGGACATCTATCTCTACAGACACTGTGGCTCTCTCCTCATATTTTAAATTGGCTTGGGTGGTCTGTCAATAGAATAAAGACATAGACATATTCTCAAATCCATGTCTAAAACTCGTGTATCATTTTTGAAAATTGAATGAAGTTTGAAACTCTTCTTTAGTTATCTTTTATACTGGATAACATATCAAAAGAAAACATGATAATCTTCAAAATAAACAAAGGTCACTTCAAGGGACTGATGCTCTACTGTCCACAAATATACATTAATTTGGTAACCAATTTTCCCCCACCAATTCAAGTCCATTTTTTTTTTAACTGGTGAGTGCTGAAACCATCTATAATATTTTTGTGTGAGAAGATTTTCAAATTAAACACTGTGGCAGCCATACTGGATGTAAAATTTGTACCATTGGTTTAGGACAAATATCATGCCATCTCTTTCATTTCGTACATGCAAGATAACATACTATAATATTGCCACTTACAAGAATGTACACCTCCACTCTGGTCAGAGTACTACTTCTGGTTATGAACTGTAACTGTGTCAAAGTTGCTGTGTAGACATCCTTATCTCCACTGGAAACAGGTCCTGAACCAGCAACCGAGAAATAAGTCTCATAACCTACTGGTGAAGCTGGAAGTAAAAAATTTCAATGGCTTTATGAGCACATACATTAGGATCCCTTCCATTCCATTCAAAATGAATTAACACCACCAACAAAATATAAAAAAGAAATGACATACATAACAGAAATATTGACTTCACATTTGGCATATAATTTGAACTGTGAGAAAAATACGAAATCAAAGTTTAACCTATTAAGAATAACTAAAGATAGTCAGTAATGTGACAATCAATAACTAAAGATAGTCAGTAATGTGACAATCAATAACTAAAGATAGTCAGTAATGTGACAATCAATAACTAAAGATAGTCAGTAATGTGACAATCAATAACTAAAGATAGTCAGTAATGTGACAATCAATAACTAAAGATAGTCAGTAATGTGACAATCAATAACTAAAGATAGTCAGTAATGTGACAATCAATAACTAAAGATAGTCAGTAATGTGACAATCAATAACTAAAGATAGTCAGTAATGTGACAATCAATAACTAAAGATAGTAATGTGACAATCAATAACTAAAGATAGTCAGTAATGTGACAATCAATAACTAAAGATAGTCAGTAATGTGACAATCAATAACTAAAGATAGTAATGTGACAATCAATAACTAAAGATAGTAATGTGACAATCAATAACTAAAGATAGTCAGTAATGTGATAATCAAGATTAATATTTCATGATACTTGACACTGATGTCATGTGAAACTTGGACCAGGATAACTGTCAGATGTAATAATAATAATAATAATAATAATAATAATAATAATAATAATAATAATAATAATAATAAAGATAATGATAGTAATAATAACAATAATAATATTAGTAATAATAATAATAATAATAAAAATAATAAAGATAATCATAATAATACAAATATTAATAAAGATAATAATAATAGTAATAATAATAATAATAATAATACAAATATTAATAAAAATATTAATAAAAATAATAATAATACTAAAAATCTTAATAAAGATAATAATTATAATAGTAATAATAATAATAAGAATAATAATAATAATAATAATAACAATAATAATAATAATAATAATAATAAAAATAATAATAATAATCTGATCCAATTGACTAACTTCCTGCAATTCTGAATGTCAATGGTGATCTGAGTGTATCCCGGTCTACAGCTCTAATAGTGGTTGCAGTCTGCCTAGTAAATCCTTCCAGTGGGTAGATAATCAAGGGGTTTGTCTGAAAATAAGATATGAAAAAGTAAAAAAAATGAACATCACTGCTGTAAACAAACTTAAAGCAGTCACACAGTGATTAGGAAGAGAAGGGTTCATAAGCCAGTTGCAATTAATTGTTAATCAAAATTGTCCAATACAATAGTTACATAAGACATTCATAAGTGACAAATTTTCTCCTAGAAATCAGCTGTGTGTGTGGGTGGGGGGAGGGGTGAATCCTATCCACCACATCTGAAAACTAGTAAAACTAGTATTAGTAAAAAATAGAACTGCCCTTCTAAATACCTGAAACTGCAATTTAAAATATAATGCCACAAACAGATTAAACAAACTAAACAAATAAAAAGATTTTAAAACCAGTCTACATTTCTGATTCATGAATGTTTAAATCAGAAGTTAGCCTTTACACAAAATAAAACAATGTTGATTTATTAATGAGGAAAACCACTTATCTAAAAAAAAAAAATTAGTGATAAATTTGTGGGGTAAGTGACAGAAAATCACTCTGCACAACATGTAAATGACAATATAAATGAATGTCATATTCTCAAAAATTTCCTGATTGCTATGTCTCATCACAAAAAGAATTCAAAAGCAGAAAAAGTACAAACAAGTTATCTACCTGCAAAATAATTTCACCTAAACTGACTGACACAATAATCAAATGTTTTCTGTCATTTCTGTTATTAACTTCTAATATTTAAAATACTAATTTTACAAGCCTAAATTTAAATGCATGACATGCTAAATAAAACAACCTCAAAGCTAACTGTAACAGAAGAGCTCTTGCAAAATTGTATATATATATATATATATATATATATATATATATATATATATATATATATATATATTATACAGTCCTACCCCTATATATCAACATCACTTATGTTGACAAGCCACTTATATCGATAATAAAAAACAACTCCCAGTCCCTTGATCTACCGTCATACCAAAATTGTCATGTGCTGTGAAAGTTTCGTTTTTATTTATATTTACAATGACTCCCAACAGCAGTGTAAAATGCATATTAAATTTACATTCTCTGGAAACTAAAAAACTGGCTGTTAAGGAACTTAAGGCGAGCATCTTGCAAAGATGTCTGTGAGATTTTTTAGCTTAAACATGACACCCTATCAGGATGGATGAAAGAAATTTAGTCTATAAAGAAAAACTATGCTGAAGGTAATTGCGCTCCCCAAAGGAAGAAGACTGCTAAATTTGAAGACGTGGAGGAAGCCACAACAAAATGGTTCAATGAAACCCACATTGCACATTCCACCTTATCCACAGATCATGATATGATCATCAAAAAGGGAAAGAATTTGTGGAAAAAAATTAGTGTGGAGAAATTCGCTGCAACAAATGGTTGGTTCAGTCACTTTAAAGTTTGTCATAACATCGGATACAAAAGGATTTGTAGAGAATACATGTACTGTTTAAACCAACTTGTTGACAGTTTTTCGTTAACTTGTAAAAAGCTACATCCCCTTGGTAGCATCAATAAGATGGGAACAGACTGACCAAAATCTAGGCCAATTTAAGTACATGTGCTTGAAGCATGTAAATAACAACTTGCCAACCATGTACTAATACCAATATTGAATATTGTAATGTTTTTCATATCAGGAAGTGACCAATGCAAAATTTTATTGTGGATTTATTTCACAAAGGTAACCAAAATGTAATTTGACAATATACAAGTGTATATCACTCTGGATTTGTCTTCATGTACCCAAAATGTCCATTGTTTGTTTTCTCAAAGTGTAAATGCTACTCACTGACGACAGGTCACACGTTATTGAGGAATTTAACTTGCATGTTTTTTCAGACCACCCACCCCCAACACTTATCTCAACATCTGCCTATGTCAAAAATATTTTCTCAGGCCAGAGGATGTCAACATAAACAGGAAGAACTTACAATTTGTCCTGATACAACACTAGTGGAGTATCTTGGATCAACACAATATATTCCTGACAGAAGGCAGTTGGCATAGACAAATGCTGGTGCCATATCATCACTATCTGTAACAGTCACATTAACTTGAGCGACAGATGAAAGTGGTGGTGTGCCAAGATCCTGAAATAATAATAATAATAATAATAATAATAATAATAATAATAAATACATATAATAATAATACTTATGTGAGATAATAGAATTACTAACAAAGGATGGTACGATGATGCAGTTTTTTGATTATGCACATAAGTAAGGAATGGGGTAAATACTTTAACCCTTTAACTCATGCATATAAGTAGGGAATGGGGTAAATAATTTAACCCTTTAACTCATGCATATAAGTAGGGAATGGGGTAAATAATTTAACCCTTTAACTCATGCATATAAGTAAGGAATGGGGTAAATAATTTAACCCTTTAACTCATGCATATAAGTAGGGAATGGGGTAAATAATTTAAACCTTTAACTCATGCAATCGACTTTTTATGCCTAAACCCAATTTGCATGGAATGCCTTTTGATGCCTCTACCCAATTTGCATGGAATGTTTCTTGTTGCCTCTACCCATTTTGCATGGAATGCTTTTTGATGCCTCATTGTTACACCATTCTCATGGAAATACATTACAATGCCTGCTGTAAACATCAGCCATTTTTGGGCTCTTTTTCAAAGTACCACCTTTGGGGGAAAAGCTCCTATTAGATACCACAATCATTGGTGTGAATGACCATTACATCAGATGACGTGGTCACTGTTTAAGACCTGGTCGAAATCTGCTATTTAAACTAACTGGGTTGTATTCTCCACTCTCCAAAATGATGTCCGCGAATTTCATTCAGTACTTGAGTTTTCACGATTAGAATCACAACTATGAAACTTCAATAACTCAAGTAAAGGCTCTAATAGTGATGCAGGCAGCATAGAGTTTTATCAAATTTAGCTGATTTAGTGATGTAGATGCAGAACTTGTAAATTTTGACTATGAGAAATGGCAGCTACAGTTGGTCACGAAGCTTCACTGGTTAATGAGTTCACTCAAGATTTTACAGCAAACAAAATATTCATCCGTGAAAAAAATTTATACAGCTCGGATTTTACTCTTAAATCTTTCCACACATAATATACGTGTACCAAAATTGTAAAATCGTTAAAACTGATGTTAAACATCACATGTACCACACTGCTTAACAGTTAACAGGCTGACATATGTGTATTGAGTCGAACAGGTAACCTATGTTTTATTTATTGAGTAATGCACTGGGTAACTATGCTACATATATAATAAAGGGCTATAAAACCATACATTTTATGAGGTAATCATATACATTATTATCCCATTGTTTCACTTAAATACAGTAACTGCTGTAAAATATATATTACTTTCTAAAACATCAACAAAAACTTTAACATTTTTAACAACACATTTCTACATATGCAGGTAAGACAGATTTCTATCATAGAAGACATTACAGAACTATAATTTTTCTACTCACACAGGTAAAACAGATTTCTATCATATCATAGTGGACATTTCAGAACTACAATTTTTCAACTCACACCGACAAGTTATTGTTGTTGTTGTTGTAAGAGTTAACACCATTTTTCAGCACACAATAGACTAAACATGGCGGCCAGTATTAATGGTGACAGAAGAACCAGTGAAAACCCTGGAAAGAACCACGGACCTAAGAGAAGCTTCTGGCAAGCTTTCTCACATACCCACAATGGCCAAATCTGAGACTGAACCCACGCAAACAGAGTTTAAATGGCAGTGATCCATAACAAAGAGTGCTTTAGACCACTCGGCCCCACTCTCACACAGACAAGACAAAATTATATCATATCATTGTAGATATTTCAGAACTACAATTTTTCTACTCACACAGACAAGACAAATTTATATCATATAGTAGATATTTCAGAACTTCCTTACTCACACAGACAAGAAAATGTCTGCCATATCATAGCATATATTTCAGAACTACAAATTAGACAAGACAAATGTATATCTTATCATAGCAGACATTACATAACTAGAATTTTTCTACTCACACAGGTAGGACAAATTTATATCATATCATAGCAGACATTTCAGAACTACAAATTTTCTACTCACACAGGTAGGACAAATTTCTATCATATCATAGCAGACATTTCAGAACTACAATTTTTCTACTCACACAGGTAGGACAGAAATTACTATAACATCATGGAACACACTTCAGAACTACAAGTATCCTACTCACACAAGCATGAAAGAAATTTCTATCACACAGTGGTATACACATAAGAACTACAAGTTTTCTAATCGCACAAGCATGAAAGAAATTTGCATCACACAGTGGTATACACATAAGAACTACAAGTTTTCTAATCGCACAAGCATGAAAGAAATTTGCATCACACAGTGGTACACACTTAAGCAGAACTACAAGTATTCTAATCACACCCGCAAGACAAAAGTTTTATCATATCATGTTACACACTTTAAAACTACAAAAATATTATGTTAAGCACTTTAAAACTACAAGAATATTATGTTACACACTTTAAAACTACAAGAATATTATGTTACACACTTTAAAACTACAAGAATATTATGTTACACTCTTTAAAACTACAAGAATATTATGTTACACTCTTTAAAACTACAAGAATATTATGTTACACACTTTAAAACTACAAGAATATTATGTTACACACTTTAAAACTACAAGAATATTATGTTACACACTTTAAAACCACAAGAATATTATGTTACACACTTTAAAACCACAAGAATATTATGTTACACACTTTAAAACTACAAGAATATTATGACAAAGTTTCAGATGAATACTGCAGCTACTGTTGTAACCTTAAAAAAATCATCTACACACTACTTTAGCTCCATTGAAAATAATGCAACCAGTTTTCTGCTTATGAAAGGGAGAAAGAAATGCTTAGCATACAAAAAAGTAATTACTTTTGCAATGACATTCATCACATAGGTGGTTTGTCCCAAAGCATACATAGGTTCAAAATCCAGAGACCGAGTTATGATAAGGTTAGGAAATCTGGTGGAGGTAAAGTTAAACTTTCTGGTACCATCCATCTGAAAAGATAAAAATGACACAATTACAAAATGTGATATGCCATGCTAAATACATAAGTACAAGAATAAATATAAAAACGCAAATCATATTAAGATCTTTATCACACACAAAAACTTTAAAAAAAACAATTCTTATACAAACAATTGTTTAATGAATGAAAATTAATGACTAGTAAACAAATATTCTTTTAAAATCTATGAATGACAATAAAATCAAAAATTTAATTCATCAACATTGATAAGCCACTCTTTATCTTTTCACTTTGGAATGGTTATCAGTTCATACCTAGTGTCAATAATACTTCCTTTGACTATTAGAATGGTTATCAGTTCATACCTAGTGTCAATAATACTTCATTTGACTATAAAAATGGTTATCAGTTGATATCTATGGCAAAAATGCTTCATTTGACTATTAGAATGGTTATCAGTTCATACCTAGTGTCAATAATACTTCATTTGACTATAAAAATGGTTATCAGTTGATATCTATGGCAAAAATGCTTCATTTGACTATTAGAATGGTTATCAGTTCATACAGTGTCAATAATACTTAATTTGACTATTAGAATGGTTATCAGTTGATATCTATGGCAAAAATGCTTCATTTGACTATTACAATGGTTATCAGTTCATACCTAGTGTCAATAATACTTCATTTGACTATAAAAATGGTTATCGGTTGATGCCTAGTGTCAATAATACTCATTCTGACTATTTGAAGGGTTATTAGCTCATATCTAGTGTCAATAATACTTCATTGGACAATTACAAGGGTTATCAGTTGACAACTAGTGTCAATAGTAATTCATTTGACTAATGTTAGGGTTATCTGTTGATGTCTAGTGACAATAATACTACATTTGTTGTTGTTGTAGGGTTTAACGCCATTTTTCAGCACAAGATAGGCTATACATGGTCGGCAGTATTAATGGTGGAGGAAGAACCTGGGAAACAAACCCGGAAAGAACCACCAACCCACGAGAAGCTACTGGCACATTTTCTCACATACCCACATTGGCTGAATCTGAGACTCTAACCCACGCAGACAGAGGAGAGATAGCAGTGATCCATAACGGAAAGCGCTTTAAACAATACTCTTTCTGACCAATAGAGGAGCTATAACTTGATGTCTAGTGTCAGTAATACTCAATGTGTCTAACATGTATTTAGGGCTACCAGATGATGTCTAGTGTCAGTAATACTCAATGTGTCTAACATGTATTTAGGGCTACCAGATGATGCCTAGTTTCAGTAATTACAGATTAGATTTATAATAGAAAAGTATAATAGAAAAGTAGAATTGGACAAATGAAAAGCTCTTGAAAACAGAACACACACAATAGAGTGATTAATAAATTTTACTATACTGAGAATTCATTTTTACTGTTACCATATTCCAGCATTATCTATCATAGATTTAAAAAAGGTCTTTGACAGAGTGTGGCATGAGGCATTGTGAGCCAAAATGAAGAAGTACAACATGGGTCAAAAGTTGACCAATACCATCAAGCAGCTATATGCCAAGGCTACCAGTGCAGTAAGGTTTTGTGGGGGGGCTGGTTGAAGACATTAGTCGGAGTACATCAAGGCTGTCTCTTGTCACCCACGCTTTTCAACATCTACTTAGAGCGCATTATGAGTGAAGCTCTGGAAAACAACTGTGGGATAGTCAGCATTGGAGGGCATAACATCACCAACCTCTACTTTTACGACATTGATGGACTGGCAGGCAGTGAAGATGAGCTTGCCACCTTAGTGAAGAACCTGGATGAAACATCTTCAAGATTTGACATGGAGATAAGCGCCGAGAAGATAAAGCTGATGACAAAAAGTGGCAAACAAATCTCAGCCAAGATTAAAATCAGAAGACAGGAACTCGAAACAGTGAGCCAGTTCAAATATCTTGGTTCCATAATCACCAAAGAGGGATCAAGAGCAGAAATAATTTTGTCATGAACAGCATAAACAATGGCAGCTTTGTCAATACTAAAATCCATCTGGAGAGACAAGAATATCTGTCTGACAACTAAAATAAGACTATTGAGAATACTAGTAATCTCAATCATTTTGTATTCATGTGAGACCTGGACCCTGACAGCAGAATTACATGTACAATGAAGAATCCAGGCACTTGAAATGAGATGCTACAGAACCATCCTTGGCATCTCTTACATGGATGATATCACAAATGTTCATAACACCATCAGGTGCAAAGTAGGCCAATATGAAGACCTCCTCACCACTATCAAAAAGAGAAAGCTGAAATGGTATGGCCATGTCACTAGAGCCAACAGTATATCCACAACAGTACTGCAGGGCAGCGTCCAGTGTGGCAGAAGGAGAGACAGAGAAAAAAGTGGACTGACAACATCACACAATGGACCAGGACAAGTTTTGCAGAGACACAGGCTTGGCACATGATCGAGACAAGTGGAAGGAACTGGTCAGATGTTAACTTCAGCAGCACAGTGCCTCAACTGATGATGATGATGATGATGACCATTGTCCACAAGTTTGCACACAAAAATTGTTGGTAGTAACTTTCCTGATATTTCACTGACAGCAATGACAATTATAGAAAAGAATTCTTCCCTCATAGATTTAAACACATTGTTGGTGGCAAGCATGAAAGCTATGAAAATAGGTACCCAATCATGAAAAAAGAATTACAGTAAACCAGGATGGGTGGAGTGAGATGAGAGTAACAAAAATTCCAAAACAGACACTATTAAATTAACAGTGATGATACTATAAAGGCACTACAATATCTGAGCTTTTACAACTATTGCCATAAACAAGACAAATCAAGCTAAGCCAAACATACCAATGAGCCATCCCCTGCAGGAAGAGTATAGTCAATGGTGGCTGCAAGTCCATCATCTTTATCCAAGGCTGAAATTTGCCTGTAAATAGTTGTTCCCACTGGCGTAAGCTGTTAAAAGAAAGAAAAATTAAAAGTATCAAAATGCTGCAAGGAAAATCAATAGAAAATAGGACTATATTTTTTTATATCATTTATATCATTTATATAATGGATATATGAGGTGTGAATCTAATGCACTAAAAGTGTGCTTCAGCAATCATTCATATGTAGTTTATGTTTAGGAACCTCTTTTGCAGCAAAAGCATTTCATTTATATGCCAGTACAAATAAAATGTACTCCATTTACTTGATTGGATATTAAGAGATTCAGAATCAAATAATGAAGTGTACAGTCTGAATCAAATAATGAAGTGTACAGTCTGAATCAAATGACAACTAAGTTTGCAGTCTGAATCAAATGACAATGAAGCATACAGTCTGAATCAAATGATGAAGTGTTCAGTCTGAATCAATGACAACTAAGTTTGCAGTCTGAATCATATGAAAATGACAATAAAGTGTATAGTCAGAATCAAATGATGATAAAGTGCACAGTCTTAATCAAATGACAATGAAGCATAGCCTTAATCAAATGAAGTGTACAGTCTGAATCCAATGACAATGAAACATACAGTCTTAATCAAATGAAGTGTACAGTCTGAATCAAATGATGAAGTGTACAGTCTGAATCAAATGACAACTAAGTTTGCAGTCTGAATCAAATGACAATGACGATAAACTGTACAGTCAGAATCAAATGATGATAAAGTGTACAGTCTTAATAAAATGACAATGAAGCATACAGTCTTAATCAAATGAAATGACAATGAAGTGTACTGACTGAATCAAATGACAATGAATTTATGTCAGAATGAAATGATGAAATGTACAGTCTGAATCAAATGACAATGAGTTTTACTATCTGAATCAAATGACAATGAAGTGTACTGTCTGAATCAAATGAAAATGAAGTGTACAGTCTGAAAGATAAAAGAATTTTGCTACTAAATGGTTAGATTAAGCTTTTACAATGTCCAATACATAGTTAAATTATTTTAGTAAAATTGATTGCTCATGAAATTTTAACACTGCAAGACATGTATCCCTATTTTATATTAAAAAAAGTAATAACATTAGGTTGTACATATTCACTTTTGTTAGGGGCAGATTGAAGACTTTTCTACCACAGTTAGATTCAGAGAAAACGATGGTATATTCGGTGTAAAAGCAGCTAAATTTCTGTTTCTCCGAGGAAAATTGTACTATTTTAACTGAATTAAAAAGCTTCCTCAAAGTCACCATTTGATCTCAACTTATTTATTATTATAATTGTTATTATTATTTGTGAAGATCTCCAATGTTAAACAAAATGTCATCAATTGATATTTTAAACTTGATCATGAAAGGAGAAAATAATGGCAATGGAAACATAATTAGGCTTCTCTTTCATAATAGTTATATTGTTAAAAACCATAAAAACAACACTTACCTCTTCCACCGATAGAAAATACGGTTTATTAATGAACTGTGGACTGTTATCATTTACATCTCGGATGTTAACATTAATTGTTGCATAGGTGGTCTGAAAATAAGGAGAAAGAATTATATCTTGCTACATTATCATGGACACTTAAACAGTACTTAAAATATAATCATATTGCAATTCATCAAATGTTGTGGGATAAACATGTTAAATGTTGGCATATTAAACTTTTAAAAAATGGATAATTTTAGCCATCAATGTTTACAAACAATCAAAATTCACATGAAAACATACAGGAAAATAAATTTCATGTACTAGCCTTGGATGAACATTGATCTTCAAGTAAGGAGAGTTATTACACAGAAGAGTACTGGAAGAAGTACTCCATCGCTAATTATCAATAAATCAATAGTTGATTGAATATTTAAAAATGCATCCAAATTTGCACACATTGATGATCAGAATCCGGTCATGAAATTTGCAAAGATGAGTATCAAAACATGAATTATTTCCCTTGGCTTTATATCATTTACATCTATTGTATTCTTTCAGAGAACCATACTTACAATTGTTAAACTTTATAAGCATTTCTATAGACAATTACTTATCAACAATGTAATAAATGATTTCATAGACTACACAGTATTATCATTGTCTGATGCATAATTGAACCCAAGTCCATGAAGTGAAATATATACAATGTAAATGTCTTTAACTGTTTTTAACCTAAAACCAGTAAAATGTTAGGCACAATGACTTTTTGTTTGTAATGGTGAGGTGATAATAGAGATGTATATAATTATCTAGTTTAATGTAACATGAACAGTTAAACAAAATTAAATCTAATTCAAATAAAGGTCACTGGGACCTACTTTTGTAATCAAACTGCATCCCTTCACAAAGCATTATGATTCTATGCATATCAGTGTACACATATATATACATAATGCAAAAGACTGATTTGGAAATAAAGTAAATGCAAAAAACTTATCCAAAGCCAGTAACATTTTAAATGCAGGCCATACTTTGTTGCTAGGGTGTAGTACTAACAAAGAACATAAAATCTTCTAGATTGATGATTTTAGAATGAACAGAGCTTGTGAAACAAATTTATAACACAATTTTATCATAGTAACTGAACAATAAACAGGTCCCAGCAACCATGTCACATCTGTTGCTTGAAAAAAGACCAACCTGTGCAAATATGGCAACTATATTGCCAAATAAACTTCTATATGGTTTAATATACCAACAAGATGAGAGTGTTTTAGACCCTGCTGTCACAAACAGGTTAGAAATTATCGGATGAATAAATTGACCAAGGTTTATACATTATATATCCTTGATGCTGCATGCTTTGGAAATCAGAAGTGGGGTACAAACAAACATGATAATATGGGAATATAATAGGGGAAAAAACAATTGGATGTGAAGCCTGGGATCATAATCCCCAACCCCTATTTCACAGAGGCAAGCTAATAAAAGAAAGGTTGTAATCATGTCATTTGCTGTCCTGTCTTTGCCAGAGTTCATAGTACTTACAATACACCTCAATGAAAAGTGAAATGATATTGATGACATTGTCATATACAATGTCATTTCCAGCTGTGAAGTTTGAGTTGCTTTTACAAAAGCTGTCTACTTTAAATGAGTGTGGCCTTATGACCATGTCCATTCAAACTGAACAATTAAAGTTGATGTTACAAAAGCAGACTACCCTGTGTGATCCTATGACCATGAACATTCAAGCTGAGTAATTTTAGTTGATTTTACAAAACCACACTACCTTAAATGAGTGTAGTACAATGATCATGTCCATTCAAGCTGAGTAATTTTAGTTGATTTTACAAAACCACACTACCTTAAATGAGTGTAGTACAATGATCATGTCCATTCAAGCTGAGTAATTTTAGTTGATTTTACAAAACCACACTACCTTAAATGAGTGTAGTACAATGATCATGTCCATTCAAGCTGAGTAATTTTAGCTGATTTTACAAAACCACACTACCTTAAATGAGTGTAGTACAATGATCATGTCCATTCAAGCTGAGTAATTTTAGTTGATTTTACAAAACCACACTACCTTAAATGAGTGTAGTACAATGATCATGTCCATTCAAGCTGAGTAATTTTAGTTGATTTTACAAAACCACACTACCTTAAATGAGTGTAGTACAATGATCATGTCCATTCAAGCTGAGTAATTTTAGTTGATTTTACAAAACCACACTACCTTAAATGAGTGTAGTACAATGATCATGTCCATTCAAGCTGAGTAATTTTAGTTGATTTTACAAAACCACACTACCTTAAATGAGTGTAGTACAATGATCATGTCCATTCAAGCTGAGTAATTTTAGTTGATTTTACAAAACCACACTACCTTAAATGAGTGTAGTCCAATGATCATGTCCATTCAAGCTGAGTAATTTTAGTTGATTTTACAAAACCACACTACCTTAAATGAGTGTAGTCCAATGATCATGTCCATTCAAGCTGAGTAATTTTAGCTGATTTTACAAAACCACACTACCTTAAATGAGTGTAGTACAATGATCATGTCCATTCAAGCTGAGTAATTTTAGCTGATTTTACAAAACCACACTACCTTAAATGAGTGTAGTACAATGATCATGTCCATTCAAACTGAGTAATTTTAGTTGATTTTACAAAACCACACTACCTTAAATGAGTGTAGTACAATGATCATGTCCATTCAAGCTGAGTAATTTTAGCTGATTTTACAAAACCACACTACCTTAAATGAGTGTAGTCCAATGATCATGTCCATTCAAGCTGAGTAATTTTAGCTGATTTTACAAAACCACACTACCTTAAATGAGTGTAGTACAATGATCATGTCCATTCATGCTGAGTATTTTTAGTTGATTTTACAAAACCACACTACCTTAAATGAGTGTAGTACAATGATCATGTCCATTCAAGCTGAGTAATTTTAGTTGATTTTACAAAACCACACTACCTTAAATGAGTGTAGTCCAATGATCATGTCCATTCAAGCTGAGTAATTTTAGCTGATTTTACAAAACCACACTACCTTAAATGAGTGTAGTACAATGATCATGTCCATTCATGCTGAGTATTTTTAGTTGATTTTACAAAACCACACTACCTTAAATGAGTGTAGTACAATGATCATGTCCATTCATGCTGAGTATTTTTAGTTGATTTTACAAAACCACACTACCTTAAATGAGTGTAGTACAATGATCATGTCCATTCAAGCTGAGTAATTTTAGTTGATTTTACAAAACCACACTACCTTAAATGAGTGTAGTACAATGATCATGTCCATTCAAGCTGAGTAATTTTAGTTGATTTTACAAAACCACACTACCTTAAATGAGTGTAGTACAATGATCATGTCCATTCAAGCTGAGTAATTTTAGTTGATTTTACAAAACCACACTACCTTAAATGAGTGTAGTCCAATGATCATGTCCATTCAAGCTGAGTAATTTTAGCTGATTTTACAAAACCACACTACCTTAAATGAGTGTAGTACAATGATCATGTCCATTCATGCTGAGTATTTTTAGTTGATTTTACAAAACCACACTACCTTAAATGAGTGTAGTACAATGATCATGTCCATTCAAGCTGAGTAATTTTAGTTGATTTTACAAAACCACACTACCTTAAATGAGTGTAGTACAATGATCATGTCCATTCAAGCTGAGTAATTTTAGTTGATTTTACAAAACCACACTACCTTAAATGAGTGTAGTACAATGATCATGTCCATTCAAGCTGAGTAATTTTAGTTGATTTTACAAAACCACACTACCTTAAATGAGTGTAGTCCAATGATCATGTCCATTCAAGCTGAGTAATTTTAGTTGATTTTACAAAACCACACTACCTTAAATGAGTGTAGTCCCATGATCATGTCCATTCAAGCTGAGTAATTTTAGTTGATTTTACAAAACCACACTACCTTAAATGAGTGTAGTACAATGATCATGTCCATTCAAGCTGAGTAATTTTAGTTGATTTTACAAAACCACACTACCTTAAATGAGTGTAGTACAATGATCATGTCAATTCATGTTGAGTAATTTTAGCTGATTTTACAAAACCACACTACCTTAAATGAGTGTGGTCCTATAACCATGTGAATTCAAGCTAAGCATTTCTAGCAGATTTTACAAAAGCTATTTTAAATTACATGCTCCTAGTCCCATGATCACATCCATTCAAGCTGAGTACGTTTAGTTGATTTAACAAAAGCAGGCTACATGAAATGAGCATGGTCATAGGACCACCTGAATTGAAGCTGAGAAGTTTCAATTGATTTTACAAAATCGCATTGTTTTAAATAAGTGTGCTCCTAAAGCTGGGACAATTCTTTTTCAAAACATAGCAATTAATAATTCTGTACATAACCAACTCATTAACAACACTTATGTTACTATCAGAAAATAAAACAAAATAGTATTGTTATCAGATACCATCTAGACAATGCTTTAAACATTGTCATGTATTTAGTTAACATAACACAAGACAAGAAAGAACCAAACACAAATTAGCAATGCAGCATATAATTAGATTGCTAATAATATCTCAGTATAATAGCATGGTGTAATGTGCTCTTGAATTGACAAAGTCCATAAAGGTGACAAAAGTCACTCAAATATGGCAGATATTATAAAGATATTGTATACAACCTGCATAAGAATGATTGTCTCACATAATAAATCCAAAATGAAAGTTGAATACTACAATGGATTGGATTATTGGAGGTAAAATGTATTATGTTATCAGTAGGGCAGTGAAGCTAAAAGCTAGCAACACCTGGCAATTACAAGGGGAGGTAAAAAAAAACAAAAAACATTTTCATCATTTTGTTGGGTTTGATTCATGAGGTAGCAGGCTAATATTCTTAATGTAATGTGATTTGTATACTATTTAAGTGTCAAATTAAACTGTGTTTCTTTTCAAGAATTTTTCCTTCAATTTCAATAAAAAGTGATTCAGTAAAACAAAACCCAGCGAAAGAAAAGTTTGGTTCAAAATGTCAATTTTACATTAAAATGAACCCCATAAAGCCAGTCAGTGATCTATAAAATTTAAGTCATACAAAGTAACATAAAATGCCATCATAGAAACACATACAGATGAATTACATCCTAATAATAACATATAACTATTTTAAAACAACTGTCTATTTGATGATTTGTCAAATCAAAGAATTAATTTTAATATGAGATGCTATATCTTTATTTGTGGGAAAGAGGTGAACCTCAGTAAACCGAAAAACTCTAAACCCTGAAAATTTACCTTAAACCAATGCATTTTCATCCCAAAAGTTGACAGTGGTTATACTGAGAAAAACATGTATAATGTTCTGCAAAATTAAGTAATCTATTAAAACTATACAAACTAATTTACCATAGGTTCAGATTAGAGGGAGAAAAAAAACTTGAAATTCATTACCAGTACATTAGGAAACTAAAGGAAACCTGCATATGCATCAAATAATGGAATTTGTTTTCAAAAAAAAAGTTTACAACTATTGCATAGTTTATTTTTTGCCGTTTTTTTAGTCTTTACTCTGGACTTGCTACAACACAGCACCTTACATCATCGTATCACAGCACCTTACATCATCGTATCATGACATTTTTTATTTCAAAAAGAAAGTTTTTCAAATACAAAAGATTTAACATCATTAAAAATTAAAATGATCTTTAAAATAACTAAAACAAATACATTTAGGAACTTATTTTCTGAAATTTTTCAATTACTGTTGATGTATCAGCATTGGAGGTACACTTCAGCTGAAATGATATGATCTCAGTGTCATCCAAATTCGTAAAATCAGCACCCTGAAATAAAAGACATTGAATGTTTCATAAATAGATTTACAAAAAATGATGAGGAAATTGTCCCGCAACAAAAACTTTAAGCTATAAGCTCCAGTATTTGTTAAGGGGAAAAAACCTAGTAACTACTTTAATATCGATGACCTTGTCACAAGCAGACATGAGGATCTAAAAATATTTCAACTAAAATAGGGAATTATGAATTGAATCTATTGACTACTTGTAAAATCACATCTTAATTTCTATTTCATATTATTATCTTAATTACTCATAATTATATTAATTACTTCTGTAACTGATTATACATCCTTGTCTCTTGTACAATACAGAAGATTAATGGACACTGCATGGAACATATTATAAATAAGTTTTGTCAAAATAATTTCCTTGCAATATACATAATCTCAATGACTTATAAAAAGCAAATATTTAGACAAGCTTCACATTAGAAGTATATTCCACAGTACTGTATATGACCATTTGATGGCAGGTTATACAATATCAATAAAATGGACACAAATATTTTATCATCTGAAAGTTCCTGGAAGAAAATAATTATGTTCAGAAATAAAAATATTGAATAGTTTCATGAATTCAAACAGAAGAAATGACAAGATCATTAAACTATCACTAATCATCAAAAAATACTTTATCTGAATCTGAGGTATGTCTCTCTGATTTAAGTTAGAGTACAAGTAGAACTTAATGCATATCTCTTCATTATTAATTAATAATTCATTAATTAACTTACATTCCTGTCCATTTTATTACCTGAATGTTGCTGGCAGAGAAATATAGAAGAGTTCTGTATATTTAAATCAAATAAATGAAACTTCATGAAACTGTCAGATATCTTGCAAATATTCTTTTTTTATATCTAAATCTGAGAGATATCTATTCAATTTAGACTTGAGTGCAAGTAAAATTAATGTAATCTCTTGCTAATATCAAATAAACTTACATCCCTGTCCACTGAAGTGATGAGACGAATTCTTGTCCCTGTCCCAATATCCTCAATTCTGAATGTGTTGTTAGGATTTGGGGATAATAGGTTGTCACTAGTCATTATTAATGTTATACCATTTGCTCCACCTAGTGTTCCTGTCACAGGGAGGGAAGCTTGGTATGGGCTGGTGCTGCCCAAAGCCTGATTTGCTGTAAAAGGATACATGTATGTCTAATTGAATTGGCTAAAATATAGATTTATTTGATAAAATCAATAACTTATATAAATCAACGTCTGAGATTGTTATCACCTTGGATATGACTCTGTTATATCAAACATTTCTATGATAGTGTATTTTTGTGAATTCTTTTTCCCTTTTTATTTGAATTGAGAGTAATCAATTTTTAATGCCGATGAATTCTGGTGTGTTTTACATGGTATTTAATGCAGACTCTAAACACATGCTATGCAAGATGATCAGACTGGTATCGTGCTGAGTCCTTTCCCAAAAATTAGCAGAATGTTGTAATAACTTTTAACCAGTCTATTATCCCACCATTGGGATTATACTCAACACAAAGAATTCTAATGATTGGGAATTATGATTGACCTTTCTTAAAAAACTAACATGCATAAAGTGCAATGTAGATCTCAGATATGTGTCAGTCCTTTCTCTTCTTATGCTTCAAAAACCCTCACATGAAAACCAGCATCATATGAAGTAAGATAAAAGACTTCTATAAACATCATATGCCATGCTCATGTGGTGCAGTGTGAAATCTGATGTAGTGCCATGTAAGATTGTGCAGTGCACTTTTTGGACCTAACAATTAGCATTCGTTCACTAAACAGTAACAGTAAAACAACTGATATATCAGTGTATCAATACTTTTTCCATATCAATACCCATATTGATACATGATATAAAGTATCTATACAATTAACACTGACACAATACAAGTTACTTATGATAAACTATCAAAACTAGTTGTGAAAAACTATCAGTCATTTTCCTTCTTTATTCTGTCAATTCAGAATTCATCTGAGACAGCTATAGCAGGCACATCAGTATAAAAATAAAAAACATTCTTCAAGGTGACTAATTCCTGTGGTTCATAATCTCCCCACCTCTCTCCAATCAATTTAATGCTAATTACTTCATCATGTTCAGACAGATATATGATTTAATGTAAAGTAGACATTCCATTTTTGTTCCCTATGTTTGAATGCTTTAAGTACTTCAATGATCATTGTACTTCAATTTCTCTGTGTAATCACATGTTATCACATGTTGTCTAATTGGACTTTCCAGTGTGAATTCTGATTAGTGGTTGTTGGTTGTTAAAGTCCCGAGAAAAATGATCAGAACTGTAGCTTATTCATTGCATGACACACCAGAAGTATTGGTGTTCAAACTCGATCCAACTAGATACAAAGCAAGTAGGCAACTTTCTGCAAAAGTGACTTAAATGATCTGCAAAATACTTAAAATGTACACGGGGAACAAGTTTGGAGTGTCTACTTATATACTTCACTGATATATGTAATCAGCAACTTAACATGCCAACATGATTTAAAAACAAAATTAGCACAGAATCATCAATGGGGGCAGATTCCAAACTGCATAAGATGATAACACCTTGTTAAAATTTTGCAGAAGGGGAGTGGGACAGAAATGAGTGCCTATGTCTATTAAGTGCAGACAAGTGTGTGTGATTATGTGTTTTATTCAGTGTGTAAAAAGGGACTTTTTAGCAACATAAGACTAAACAAAATGCTGCAAAACACCTGTTTTTCCTGGCTGAATTTTTTTAATCTAACTCAGTGAATGAAAGCATGTAAGGTTTGTATACCAATCTAATAAATGCACTAATTTTATTTTTAAAATATCACCATTAAACTCTATGGGCAATAACTTAGTGATATGATCCCTAATATGAAAAACATATAAATAGTTAACAGTCCGGCTTTGAGATTATGTAAAACTATCCTTTAGGACAGGTTATAGAGCTAATTGTCATAAAAACAATTAAACATAAAGGTGATCTAGATCACAACTACCATTTCACAGATTACTTAATTGGTTGGCAATAGCTAGGGCTGTGTGCTAAGTTCTTTAAAGACTCCTGTGGAGGAGCCAGTGAGGGTAATTTGTATAGGTATAGTTCAAAAGTGGAACAACCCATTCTGTGTTAAGTAAACCAAAGCAATGCACACTGAAGAACAAACGTTACTAGACATCATTGGCAAGATGTAACAACAAAAAAGAAGTGTATATAACATTTCAAAGCTTGTTTATAACATTTCAGAGCTGACTGGAAATTTAAAACGTTAACAGAGAAACATGTCCAAATTCATTTGTTTTTCAAATTGTTATGATAATTTGAAATGTCAGTGATGCTGGATGTACATGTAATAAATAATTTATACTTGAATGATTACTTTCAGAACTCTATTTATATATAGAACAATATATATTTGAATAGATACATAAGAAAAAATTAGGGACAGCTCAATTATTACTCCTTAAAATTTACTTGAAACACAACAGCAATGATAAAAGACCCCGCCTGCAAATCAAAAGGCTTATTCAAGTGCTTCTGCCAAAATCATTTTTTTTTCAGTCTTTCCTTTTTATATCACTTCAGCCAAAGGATGGCCAATTTTTAATCAAAGAATCAAATGCCAACATAGACCATATTTGATCCCTTTCCTATTTACAACGCCTCAAAAAAACATCCAACATTTGGCCCTCAACTCTTCTGGATACAACAGTAAGGTAGCCAATTAACAGCTTGCTATGTACACACATTAGCCTATTACTCTGCCACGTATCATTGCATTGGATACAATGACTGATGGAATAGTTCCAGTACCCAGTAGACTGGTTCTGGGTGGCTTATGTAATGCATGAGCAGAATACATGAAAATACATTTTTTTGTCTTCAATTAAATTTTAATCCTCTGTCAGTTTTCAAAAGTGGTTGATTGCAACTACAAAATGGTATATGTAGTACACAGCCCTATAAGAATTACTGATATTTGTGTGTTACCATGTGAGTACTATTTATAAGCAGCCAATTCATAGGTCAAATGTTTCATATTGAATGCTTACAGTTTATTGACAGAAGTACCGCATGTAGATGATCTTCATAAAGGTAAGGGGCATACATATAATACTTTAATATGTGTTTTTCAACAGTCTGAAAATAAAATGCTGCATTTCATCAGCATGATCAAAATTTTATCAGGCAAATGTTAAAAATTTCAAGAATCCCAATGGGCACTTGAGTTAGAATACAGGAGGGGATATATGAAATTGGTTGTATTTCTGGTGTCGTGCTATCAAATGTTTTTTTTTATTAGAAATGGCTGCCATTGTTTCTCTGGCTTCTGCACTTTAGGTGATAAAAACACATTAATTGAGCTAATTTTCTCTGGGGGACCACACAAATAAAATGCTATAACCAAAACAAATATTGGAACAAAGACGTTGGAGTACATATCAGTTCAGAATCTGACAAAGGAATTTTAACTCTGACATTATTAAAGCGCCATATCCAGGATCATAATAAACAACTTTTACTGTAATTTAAAGGATCAGAAAAGTCCATACCTGTCACATTTCCTTCATCAAGTGTTACAGTGATGGTAGAAGCCATGCTACATGGTGCTGAAATGATAAAATACAAACAATTATATATATATATATATATATATATATATATATATATATATATATATATATATATATATATATATATATATACACACACACACACACATGTATATATATATATATATAATCACATATCAAAATAATGATAAACGCTACTTTTCCAGGTTTTAGAATGATCAGAAATAAGTTAAAAGAAATCATTATTACTTCTGAAACTTGTACCTAATTATAATTACAATTGAAATGTTTCATGAAATTAGGATATACAAAGTAGGTGAATGCTAAGATAATTTCTTCCTATTTTGTCTTATACAAATATACATTTAAAAAATACATTATAGATATTTCTTTTTAAACCAGGTTACATTAGTACATGTAACTCTAATTACCAGTTTATTTCTGCAACTTTGACTAATTGGATATTTGATCATTTACAACCGCTTTTAAAAGATAGAAAATCTAGAGCTGTATGAAGTTGCAAATCCTGATTAAGATTAAAAGTATAAGGTTTAATTTTCTATCTAAAATGTACAATTGTGTGTGTGTGTGTGTGTGTGTGTGTGTGTGTGTGTGTGAGAGAGAGAGAGAGAGAGAGAGAGAGAGAGAGAGAGAGAGAGAGAGAGAGAGATTTGGAATTTAAATATAGATGTAACAATTTTTCATTCATTTCTATGATGTTCTGCAGTATGGTAGTTTATAATCATGTCTAGCACTGGAGCATCATTAACAATTAAACAAATAAAATTAATATTACATGATCAAAAATATCTTTGCAATTATCTTGCCTTGGGAATAATCCACTTTTAAAAAATGATCATGTTGAAAATATATACAAAATTCAGCGACTAATATTTAATCATTCCTGCCCCACTGATTACCTTAAGCAGAAAGCCCCAATTATATCCTGCAGGTGAATATTGGATGATACAGGTAAGATGATCCAAGTGTTGGCTACTCATTATATGAAAAGGCAATCACAGTTCCTAATGCTAGCCCTTAAAGAAACAAAGACTAGCGAATGCTAATTTTTTGTCAAAAAGACAGCATGTACAGTAAAGGCTAAAAAACTATAAACTTTACACATTGTGGTTTTCTTTCAGTTTTATCAAATGAGATTATTTAATGCAAATAATTAGTCCTAAGAATTCTGTTTTGTCATTTCTTGTACAAATCTGCAGCAATTTCCTCCTGGACTTGTAACAGGACAAATAATCATTTGTAATAAAAAAAATCACAGTCCATATGTTGCAGAAAATGCACTTTAATCAGATTCCAACTTGTTGGGAAATCTGCAAACATAGAGTCTCTTTGCTCCTGGATACTCAATGAGCATACAGTTTGAAATAAGGTTCTGAACAGGTACCACCTGAAGATCATTTGTTTTCATTACAGCTAAGAGGCTCAATTGTTCTCCATAATTCAAACACTTTAGCTTTTCAATGAATGCTAGTGTCTTTTGTTCTCCATTTTCTGAAATTATAATAAAAAATCTTACTTGTCCAAAAGATCCTCCCTGTCTACTGTTGTACTCAACAGTAGAGTTGTTCCGTTTCAACATTCGTGAATAAGCTAGTCCATAGATCACACTATCATTAATTTCTACTCTGCTGAAGCTTCTAAATTTAGGTGAAATAGGTTCAAAACCAAGAAATAAATATAGTGCTTCATTTTCTTCCACTGTTAGAGCTCTTTCTTTCACTCCACCTAAGATGGAAATACCATTATCAACTCTGTCACCTCTTTTTAGTTGGCTTGGTGATTCAATTGAATTATACAGTTTTTCACATAAGGATCCTTTTTTGATGCATTTTTGCTTCAATTCAGGCAATTTCTGCACGAATGACACTCCTGTCACAATCTGATTGTCTATATTCTGTGTGCCTCTTATCATTCTGAGAAGAACACCATTTTTGTCTTCAAATGAAAAGCAACTGTGCGTATAAAGCGGTCCAAGGTTGCGCACACTGTCTGGAAGATGTAGGAGTTGGTGAACATTTAGTCGCATAAAACATGTGTCATACATGGTCTCAAAATGTTTGCAAAAGTCAAGTAGCATATGTTCGGCTCGTTTAATGTCATTTTCATTTGAACCAAATTTCAGAAGAATGTGCATAGCATTTACAAGTAATAGATAATGAGAAAATCTCTCATGATCTAAGACACCATGTAGCACTGGTGCACCAAAGAATAATAGAAAGGACCGGTATTCGGATGCCTTCCAATATTTCAGATCTTGAATAGATCTTGGTAACCTAGTGACATCGAGTGTTGGATGAATATTTAACAATCTTTTATCTACTTCACATAATCTGTGGTAAATATTAAATGGTTTCTTATTGTGTTTGGGAAGAAACCATAATTCTAGTAAAAGCTTCTACACCAAGGAGGACGCCATGCATGCAGTCTATTGCAATCCCAGTGACAATATTAAATCCAGGAAAAAACAGTAACCATGATGGTCCTTTGATACCTTTAACAGCATAATTGCTTGTATTTCCAGCATTCTGATTTTGAACAGCAGTTCTGGCATTTTCAGTCACACTGTTAACAGTTCTTTCAGGACCCTAAATTGGAGTCCTTATATCAAAGGGAAACACTCTGGCCTGTCCTTTTCCAACTGATGCAGAAATACCCTGCTGCTCACATTTCCAGCATGAATATGCACCATTGTACTGCATGTGATTGCACAGCAAACTTCTGGCAGGAAGATCTGCAGTACCACAAAGTAAAATACCCTTACATATGAAAGATCCTTTTTCTGGAGATTGACATTCAATGCCCTGGTACAATTCCTTCATAGTTTTTTGAAGAGGTTTCAAAAATGTTCCCATAGATGGTTTCTGACTCCCAAACCACAAGCTTGCTAGGATCATATTCTCTTTTTTCATACGTTGTTTGTAAGGTAGCTCATTTATAACAAGAAAAATTGGCCAAACCGACACTTTACTGCTTTTGAAAACTGGTGCTCCATCTGTGTTAAATGTAAATGAAATGTTATTTGGGTCACTTAGCAATCCATGATTGTCAAACTTAGACTTATAAACCATACCATCATAAATGTCTTCATAATTGCAACTTGGTGTGTTTCGTTTGAATCGATGTTGAAGATGTTCATAAAAATCATCCTGGACAAACAAGTTTTGAATTTGCTTTTTCAATGGTATTTCCAGAAAATAGTTTTCCTTACTTCTATCAAAGGGCTTTGCACAAAACTCAAATGAACATGTCTTACGTGAGCTATCTTCAGTTGGTCCTAAACAGTATGAACAGTAGTAGTGATACACTAATTACACACCAATATATTGCAGCAGTGTCTTTCATCTTTGACTTGACAAACTAAATTCACAATATCTAGTTGTAGACTTTGCCATCAGTCTGTGGAACAAATGATCACTCACTGTATAGCATGTGACAACTGTTTATGTTAGGTAGCTTTAGCTACAAAGAATATGGCATGTAAATGAATCAAACCAATCCCATCTGTTGTTGTATGCGATACTGTCTTGTAGGGTAATGACCAAAGAAAACCTTGATGTCAAACTTTGTGATCTACCTGACATTTTAGAGAAATTAATAATAGCATTATATAATTGATAATTAGAGAAATTAATAATAGTATTATATAATTGATAATGTAACCCATTATGATGTAAACTTAGACAACTATTAAATACATGTATAGACCAGTTTCTGGTCATGTGGCCAACTATAAGAAAACAAATAGACAACAAGACACTAAGTCTGGTGCCTAACATTACTATTACAGGTTTGAGAGCTAATTGTTCCAACTACAAAACACTATTTTTTTTAAAAGAACTAGCTTGATTATCCTTATTTGATAATCTCAAACCAGACTAAATAAGTGTGGCAACATGTGTGACATCTTCCATTAGCAGGACTCATGGTGGATTTCAAATCTGGGTCAACCGCAGATATTTACTGGACATGCCAAGCATTTTCAAATGTGTTCTACTGCTGAGTTCTACATTCAAGACAGTCCTACTGAAATAAGATACTCAGTGGGATCAAAAATTGGCAATATAAAGTGAACTGTCAACAATACATTCCATTTGCCACAGATCCTTAATCTAATTACAGCATTAATATCCTTGCCAGCATATTTTTTTTATCACTAATTAACTTAAATCTAATTACAGCATTAATGTTCATGCCAGCATATTTATTATCACTAATTAATGAAAATCTAATTACAGCATTAATGTCCATGCCAACATATTTACATAGCTAATTAACTGAAATCTAATTACAGCATTAAGATCATGTCAGCATATTTATTATCATTAATTAACTGAAATCTAATTACAGCATTAAGGTCCATGCCAGCATATTTATTATCACTAATTAACGTAAATAAGACAACTATAAATCTACAGCAAGTAATAACAATGGTGCTACATGTAAGAAACAGGTACCTACAATATTTTTAATTCAAAGTCAATGCTATACTGAAATCACACTCTTCCTATAGCATTCATTTCAACTGTCCCCACTTATACATTGTCTTAACACTAATGATTTCCAATCAATTTAATTTTCTTTTAGAGAACTTTTTCTCTGTTATCTGACATCAAAAGACAGCAATGGATATATGTACCAGTAACTTGTTTCAACTGTACTTTTATGCTAGACTTCTCTCTGAAAATGAGCCTATTACAACACCTGTAAACCAAGAACATTATTGCTAAATGTATGAAAATTTTATTAAACATTAAAAAGCAGGTCACAGTGACCTAGCTTTGTCATATTACAAATATTCATCTCTAGACACCATTACAGAGAAACTTTGATGGCAACAGGTTAAGATGTATCTGAAATTGAACCCCAGGTGTCACCATGTACAATAATTCATCTAACCAAAAAAAAATGCAATAAGAAAGTTTGATCCCAAAAGTAATTATGAAAGCTCAAGTTAGCATTACAACCATTACTGGACAACCTACAAGTACATGTACCAACTTACTCTGAGTTCTGGCAACAACCAACAGATGCATAAAGGTAAGGAGGCCAAAGTACCACCCCATCTTGCCAGTATCTGGAGCAAGCAGCTCCCTGAAAAAATCTGAAATGAAAGAAAATACATGGAAATTATAGGGCTTCCAACCTCTGATACTTAAGATATGGTGTCTAACTAATCTGAATATTTCTAGGTTAGGAGTAAATGTACAAAATAAAACCATTGGGCACAAAGAGAACCTGCAAATGCAGAAAAAACTCAACAATTATTTAAGAAGAAAAATTCCCTGCTCACATTCAAACTTTCAATATTCAAAAACTAATACATTTTTTAAAAACTTTCAGTACTCAAGATGTATGATAAATAAGGGGAAAAAATGCCTTTGTTCATGCTCATCACAGTTCATGCTCTTTTAAAGTATTTCATGTTCATTTTTTCTGTGCATTAGCACAAAAGCAAGCATGTTGAATATAACCTATTTTTATTTCTCTTATCATTGATAGTAATCCACTCAAACTGGTTTTCAAGGGCTACCGGTATTATTAAAATTTGAAAATTTAAAATTACTGCTTTTATTTTTGTTTTAATCCATATAAAGTAGTGTTTTAACTCACATATGTCCACTCCCAAAATGCTATTATCCTCAGTTATATGGACAGTTAATGAAGATGGGAAAAAAAACAACTATCCATGATAACTCATTATTGTGACATCATCATTATATTGTGACCACTGCTGCTTGATATAATATTGTTAGCCCTGTGCTGCTTGATATAATAATGTTAGTCCTGCATTCACTGACCACTGATATTAAATAAAACAGTGCAGTAGTGATGGCTAAAGAATGAAGTAATATTCACTCTTCGAGGGTTATTCTTTTCTTTACAGTACAACATAAAAGGAGTTGATAATAAACAACGTAGTTCCATATCAATAAACGTTTACTCCAGGTTATTGACACTTTAGCGGTCTAATAGGCCACAGGGACTAAATATCAATTTATCAATGCCCATTCTGAATTATTAAAATATTCTGGAAACTTGAGCACATTGACCAGTGCGCAACACCTGTTCCTCCCAAGATGTACACACTGTACAAGTTATTTTGCAAATGTGTTTAACATATGGGAGTTATAACATAGAGAAAAAATAGGGTCATAACAAGAACTGTATGTGTTATGAATATTTAATGATATTGTGTGCGTGATTTTTTTGTCATGTCGAAGGTTGTGCCTACATGATTTTGTTCACCTTCTCATGTTTACTAGAATTTGAGTTGAAGGCCTAACCTTGAGTAGGAGTTTAGAATATTAGGAAAGAGAACTTATTGTCGATTTGATGTAAGGTTCCATTAGAAATGACTTACATAGAGGGAATGACGGATGATTCTTTTGCATCAGGTGACAGTTTGTATATAACAGAGCTTTGGTAAACAAAGTTTTGTTCATTCCTGTTCCATATCAGTCTTTGGGATCAGAGTTTATGGTTGTGTTGAGATATAATACTGGAGGAATCATTTTAATTACTAAAGTATTTACTGACCAAAATAAAAAATTATTTAATTATTTTTGTGATGTCATCCATAGAGATTCTGGCTTGCATCATTGTGATGTATCAAGACATTAACAACTGTTGGAATTTAATTGGAACATTGTACACTTTTGAAATTGTGATGGAATATTTAGGATTATTTGTAATTTAATTCACAGTCTGTAAAGCCATGTAAATTTTCACTAACTTATTTGTTGAATTTTACTCTAAATTGTTGCTTTCGCTTCTTTCTGTCATATAATTTAAGACTATATAAATGTAGAATACGCAATAATTAATACATTCTGTAAATTAGATAGGATATGTCTAGAAACATCCATTCAGTGATGAACCTTAGATGTAGCTAGGGCAGCAATAGCTGACAATGTAGTATAATTCAAACCGGACACGTTTTGTTTTAAAACTATGTATCATTGTTTCAAAAATAGCAAAGACAGTCACTCTGATCTAGTATTTTCTTCGTAACACATGATCATCCCATGTTCACCAATAGTGCAAGTTTGATGGTAATAATTGAAGCAATATAGGACTGGTGACTGGAACAAAATAGACATAAAAAAGATGGAAATAATGATATAATCTATATACAGCTCATATATTGATATATTAGTATCAAAATAAATTATTTTAAAAATTATTGGCCAATTTGAAGTTTGTCAATTTTCTAAAAACATTGAAGAGAGGTTCACAAGGGCATGACTGGCCTTAATATAATGTTATGTGAAAAAACTCGTAACACAGTAGCAATTTTGTAAATTAAACTTTACTGAAAGTCATTACACAAAACGCAGCAGATAGATTATAGATCTTATTGAAGAAAAAATTGTTTCGAAAATTTAAAACACAGTTTCTTAAAAATAAGATCTGAAGTAAATTGCTTTAATATTGAGATATGTTGCCACCTAGTTGATGTAAAATACATGATTGTTATGACGACTCTAACAAAATGCATTTACTGGCATGTGACCATGACCTTAAGGCACATGTATGAAAGTCACAAAAAAATACTCAAAATGTAGAAGTGTAAAGTGTTGAATAATTTTGCACTAAAGGGCTTTAAATTTATAGCCAAGATATTACAATAAAGTAACCTTGAGATCACTTTTAAGTTAACTTTGTAGATAGGAGTTTGATGGTGATACAATATTCTCCATTCACAATATTTTAATTTACTACTTGATTGGTTAACATAGATTTCATTGCATGACCTCTATGGCTTTAGAGGTACAGTCATTGTACAAAATATGTGCAACCTTTACATGTGACTTTGATCTTGCTGATAAGGCAATAATATTAATTGACGTGATCTGGTCACCATACATTTTCAAACTATTTCACTGGGAAATGTTGTTTCATTTCATTATATGAAACAAGATATTCACGTTAGGAAAGTCATTCTGGACACTGAAAATAAACAATATTGTGAGATTTATCAAGTGGTAAGTAACAACACCATGTCATGATGTATGGTGACACCAAGTTTCATTGTTTAAAAATTCGCGATTTAGAACTCCAGACAGAAATGGCAATGTTAACCTGTGATTTTGAAGTTTGAACCGTGTAGGTAAAATTTTTACCAGTTTTTCCACCATTATCTTCTTCAGTTTCATGATTATAACCAGTACGCTAAACGTAAATTTAACATTGTCATAACTACCTGAATTTTAAGCACTGACGTCAACACAAATTTTAGTTCCGATATGTGAATATACAAAGTATCCAGCCAATATTCCTAGCTCAAAGTTTATGACGTTTACAATATTGTAGTGGTATGAACAACCACAGTTATGGGAGCCTAGGTAGCTAGTTGGTAAAGCTTCCGTTGCTTATCCAGTGTTGCAGATGCGATATCCAAATAGGCAATCGCTCGTCGTTTACTTTTGTTTGACCTTGGGGGAAAGAAACTTTGCTTCTATTTCCTATGTAATACATAACCATAAAATATGTAAAAACTATTGATATTTTTCCATATCGGTACTCATATCGATCAAAAATAATACTTACCCGATACATGTTACTTTTATCCTCTACTGTCGTGAATAAATATTAGTCGTTTGACTTTTAATTATTTAAACTGAGAATTCATCTGAGACCCCCATAACAGGCATGTATTTTTTATTTATGTCAGCAACAAAAAACAAATGAGAAGCCCCACTCGCTTCGAACGATTATCAACCATAAGGTCACTAACTCACTTGGTTTTAAAAATCAGACCCAACCCGCAAATTCCATGCTGATAATTTTTTATCGTCAGCGTGAACGGCGACGGATAACATATATAAACTTGAAGATGACATTTCAGGTTTGTTCAACATGTATGATTTTTTACTTATCTGAACATTAATAAGTACCGTAACGCGAGATTTACTGATCACATTTTGTCCACGTGCATTGAATACGAGGGCTACTTTTCGAGTGTGTCACGAGATGAAATATGTTGCATTCAATTCTTATTTGTGGATATAAAATTCGCAGTTTGAAAAGGTTGTACAAGCATACTTGCAGTGCAAAACAATGGACGTGAGGACCAAGGGAGGCTTGTGCCTGACCTAATGGAGCAGCCTTGAACGCCCTAAAAGACTGACATAAATGACACCTAAAATGTAGTTTGTTTGGAAGTATTTGTTTATCCCCGTGAAGGGTTAGAATGGTATATGAACCAGTGACAAATCTATATCTGTGTGTAATATGCACGCTAAAAGTACAACTAGTATGTCAACACATATTAACAACACCATTCTACCACTGATAGTCCTTCTGAAACTGAAAAGACATAAAGTTGAAACGTGCTTCGATGTTCTATCACACTGCATGCAGAGCATCGTGAATTATATCGAAACACCGAGGTTATCGTTTCATTATGATCAATAGTCAATATTAAATATACGTCTGATTTCGTCTCTGGGCCTTCAAACCTATATATCATCATAGGGATGGGATCTCAACAGTTTCAAAGTTATGACCGAAATGCACAATCCACACCGGTGCCCACCTTTGGTCATAGCTAGAAAGCGTAATGCCAAAACCAATAACTTATCTTATATCCCTGGCATTGTTTTGTTAAAATATATTTAAAATATCTTTAATGTGAATGGGTGACAACTTTAACAGCTTTTACAGTGTAATCAATAATAATAATAATAATAATAATAATAATAATACATCCTTGGAGAAAATGATCGCCTATAGACAGTCGGCGCAGCCGGTTGTGAGTGGTAGTCATCTCCCCATCCTTTGATCACTAGGCCTGAAGCTCCGGAGATGACCTACTTTCTACACGGACAGACTATCTTTGGAGTCACGGCAGATTTGGTCAAAGCACCAACGATCGGGGAGTTTAAAAGTCAGTTTTAAAGTTAAACGGGGTACATCGAGAAAAGCGAAACTTCACTTGAATCTCTTTCCCTAGATAGGTCGTTCAATATCTTGGACACCGTTCTCGAAAGAGATTGAATGGTAACATGCAGAAATGGTGTTTTTATTACTGTATCTCCCAAATTCCTTTCGCTAAACCGATAATCATAATCAGGTTTATAAACCTGTTCCTTGTTCAGAGCTGGGCGAAATTCGGAGAAACTCAAGAAGAAAACATTTTGTTAGAAAAAGGTTTCCTTGTGAACACGATCGGATCGTGTGTCTCTAGTCAAAATGCAGATCATTTTATTTTGCATCTTAGGAAAGACAAAGAAGAAAGACGTCATCCTATTAAATACATTACTCAAAATCTATTTCAACAATATAAAGCGGATAACGCCATCAGTTTCAATTTTCATCTTGTGGTGTTGTTTAAGTGTGCGATATATAATTGAAGTTCCTGTACTAGCTGATCAGTTAGACTCGATTGAGATATGCATGTTTAATGATCAATTTAAAACCTACCACTCAGAATTATTTGAGAGTTTTTGAAAAATTTTATTTCGTGGTTGCTGACCAGGAGGCTCAGTAATGTATGCGTCGTTGTTCTCAGACTCAGCTGTCTAAGTACGAGAACAACAAAGCTATATAAAATTAACATAAACTTCTTTCCTCTACAAACGTATTCAACATGACTATCGTTTAAGCTTATTCTCCTGATAAATTGATTCATCCACTGTAACTGTATGCCATCGGTCGTGAAATAAATTCATAATTACGTTAACATTTAATTGACGCCAGCTAAAGAGAATTATTACAATTGCTCACTTTGGCAGCACGTTAATTACTGCAAGGTGTTCATCACCATCACTATCAAATAAAATCATAATTTGTAAAAAAAAAAACATTAAATATCTTTGACAAGAGTGTTTGATCGAAGAATATATATTCAAACGATTTAGTTGGTCAGCCACGCTTGTTGTCTAGCAGGACCCACAATCAGGCCATTAAAAAGTGCTCCGATAGAGATACTTCAGTTTCTATGAAGAAAGATGCTTTCATCTTGAAGTCTGCACCATCGTCTATGTAAAAAACTATGTTTCAAAAGAGGAGCCACGAGGCAGTCAATATACATGCCAAAGTCAATTATCTGATAGAAAAAGTAATCATTCAGAAAGCACCTAAAGGAATCATCAGTGCGTATGGAAGGGATCCTTTGACGTGATTATATAGAATCAGTACATATGACGATATCGTCACTTTCTTTACTAAATGGTTCAAACTAAATTTAAAGTCAGCAAAGATAAAAACATGCCAAGAGGAAATGACAGTTATCCACCTGGGACCTATAGAGAAACGAAAGTTAACTTTAGTTCCTAACAACGGTGGATGGAACAACAGATACCTCACTTTTTTCCAATCCGATTCTCAGAGACATCTCACTTGCAACAAGAGTTAAATCATTAAATTATTTGTCAGAAATGGCAAAACTATCAGATTCTACGGACGATGCAACGTCTGCAAATGTTTAAATATAAAGATTTAGACGAGGTGTTAAACCTAATAAGACAGATATATTTTGCATGTGACTAAAATCTAAGGTAAACAAAAATCAGCAGTAGTTCAAAAGACGACTGTAGACAAGACCGATGAAATGGAAGATGAAAAAGAAGGACAACAAATGTTTCAAACCCAGTCTACTCACATTCCCCTCTTTTCCAATATGGCAGCTTTGCTAATACGTTCATCTACTACAAGTCGATAAGAAATGAAAGCCTGGCTGAAAAAGACGATAGGAAGAAGAAAAAAGAAGACAAGACAGAAATGAGAAAAACAATGAAAAAGAACCGAAGAATGGAAACTTTCTGCCTGATACTATTCTTTGTCTGACACGTCAAGGATCACACTCCAAAATACAAAGCGCACCTAAGAGGACAATCCGTGACTTATTGAGCAGCAACAGTATAGATACAATTTTTAGAGAGCATTTTCTACAACCCCGCCTGTTAAGCTGGGTTGGGATTTAAAGGTATGTATCCATATACATACATTGCATGAATGTCAAACCAATTTAGTTTAAGCAGCAGAGAGGGTGAACCCTACAACTTTCCGAGCGTCGATTCGGAAATCTGAGGCTTCTACCAAATAGTAAAAAAATGGCGTTTATTCGATAAAATAAGATTTCCTTATATACGCCAACGTCGTTGTCATTCACCCTCTCTGCTGCTATGGGTTAATAATTCTTTTACGAGTTCAACCAAATATTTGATCCAGTCTTTAGGACCTTACAAACAGACTAATCGCTAACACCTCATCTTGTAGATCAATCAAATTATTTGACTGGTCAGTGAGTCGGAAATTAATTCTTGTTAGCGAATTATTATGGCATCGCATGTAGACAGGATTAATTGGGTTTTCAATAATTAGGAATCCTGGAGGAGCTATTGGTGCAAATGAATAAAGAATATATCCCTGCTGAGCTTGATTTGATTGCTCTAGATTAATTTGATAGCTTCCTTCAATTGCATCACATACTAAATTGAGCGCAATCACCGTTGAAATATTTACATTGTGAGGTGCAATATGCCTACCACCGCCATCTGGGTCATTATTATATTTAAGGAGTGTAGTTGAATCTTGTAATTGTAATGTCTTGATAACATCACCAATATGTTCTTTCAGTCTTTCAGCTTTGTACCCGGGAAGCTTGAAATTACGTAGATTGTCTTCTGTGGTCTTGTAACTGGTTAGGAATTGTTGTTTACTGTCGCTGTTGTCATTAATTATTGTTTTAATAATTAGTTCATTGATATATTACATGTCAGATACAAGCTGATTTATTATTTCAATGTGTTTTCGCGATTTTGTTTGCTGTAGTTGTTCTAGTTGTATGTTATATAATTGATTAATTTCCTTAAAATAATCAATGACGTCACTTAGCGTAAATGAAATAGTAACAGATGAGTCGGCTGTTCTTTTAATGATAAAATCCCATTGCAATGTGTCTTTGTTGGTAAATATAAATCTATCGGCGATTTTTCCTTTTCTTATATCAGATAAATTATCTCGATAACTGGGATTGATTTCATGATATGATTGTACGTCCGTGGTTAAGTCAGTGGTGGCTCCGGGTGGTTTTTCAGGCCATCCTAACACTGTTCTTAACGAGCTGTTATAGATATCTACAATGTATCCCTCTGTGCTTATTTCGATCGACGACGAGAGCGTCGGTTCATGAAGTTTAATAGCTATGCTTGATTCATTTCCAGTAATTGATTTTATTCTACGCTGAATTTCAGCATCGATTTGCTCAATTTGGTACGACCCAGTTGGTAACGAAACAGTTTCCCACTCTGGAGTGCCATCGGGTTTATTCTTATACGAGAACACCAGTGCGTTATTGGGTTGCTGACCACCAAATGCAACAGATCTGATATTAGGCCAGCTATGATATACTCGTAATTTTGCCAGCGCGATCTCACGAACTGGAATCGGAGAAGGGAAGTTCACACTAAATTCGGGGTTTGTTGATGTTATTGATATCATGCTTGTTCGTATCGGAGTGGTATTCTCCGCGATTCGTTGAAGCAGTTGCAATTCGTTGAATTGTAGTGACATTATTATTAACGCTGTCTTCAATTTCCAATTTCAACATCGCGGAGTTATACAACTGGGTCATCGCGGAAAATTAAACATCGGATATGAACGAATTATCTATCGACAGTGAGATCAATTCGGATAATTTCGAGTACGCGTCAAATACCACCCGATACCGAGCTGTATAATCACTGAGTTTTTTCTGAGAACACGATGATAACTTTTTAGTTATCGCGGTGGCGACTGCAGCAATTGTTGTTGCCGCGGAGATAGCAATTGGAACTGCAATCGGAGCCATCATGGTCACCGTCGACAAAATAACCCCGGCGCTGGCCATCACACCGGATACCGAGTACACAGTTACATCGATGGCGGTAATTCTTCTGCGGTATTTTTTCATTTTTTCACGATAGCGCTCAGAAAGCGATTTCAAGTTTGCGGAAAATTCTTTTACGGTATCGCATCGATATCGATGCGATTGTGATTCCACTGACTGTCAACGGGACTATTATCGGTTCAATTGATTTCATCGATGTCATTACTATTTCAAACCCGCTAGTGTTTTCAATTATTCGCCATCGTTAATGGGTTGGGATGTCGTAGGTATAGAGCTTCAGCCGGAAAAATTATGTACAAGTTCTAAACACCAAGTTATTTTTGATCTAACGGTGGAGCTATTAACCGCGACGACATTAAAGTCTAGTTTGCGACCATCAAAAATAAACGTCGCGGTGCCACCAGAGTAGGTTTTACCGTCCGCGATCATATTAAATTGATCTACAGAGATCCACGTTAGCCTGTAGATACCATCGATCCACGTATGCGGGAGGAGATCAACTATATCCGTTCCGCCCAAGAGACCGATGGACAACGTAGTATCAAGGTCTTTTACCCAATCCATGGCTCCATGCTCGACCGTATACACGATATTTTTAACTTCAGTGTCTAGATGCGGAATCTTTATCTTTTCAAAATTTTCTTTTAGATCGAGATAATTTGCCTTGATTTCGTCAAGATCTATTGTTTCTCCCTCCCCCCCCCCTTGTCAGAAAAGAATGAAACCAGAAATTCGTTGATTCTAATCAGTGCTTGGGTTTTAATATGGTTGTCGATGTTAGAAAATTTCGTCGTGATATCTTGGAGGCTACTGCCCTCAAAGAACTTTTTAACAATATCGCTGGTGTGCTTTTGTTTGTCAATAGCGCTTTTAATTTCAGCGAGAGTCATGCCTGTCAACGATGTGGTTTCAGACACGGGTGTTCTCCCTAAAAATTTATCCACGATGGTATTAAGTGTTGCTTGTCTCACCATAAACATATTAATATCTTTGAGAGTTATCGTAGATGTAGCCGCGACGCCAAAGAAACTATTAGCGAGGTAGGCATTGTGAGTATGCCTGCCAATAAACTCGCTAATTTCAGCGAGAGTCATGCCTGCTACAAGCGGGTTTCCAAAAAACTTAACAACAACGTCGTTAGTGGGTTTTTGTACCTTTTCAAAATCTTCTTTTAGTTTAAGAAGATCGTTGTAAATATCGAGATATTTTGCCTTGACTTCTTCAGGACTCATTATTTTATTCGTGCTCGTGTTATAAAAGAATAAATTCAGAAGGTCTTTGATTTCAGCGAGAGACATACTAACCACAGGTGGGGCTCCAAAGAACTTACCAACGATATTTCTTCGAAAAGCATTATAACCCCGAAGATGATCATCCAACTCACGACCGTGATTGGCAATCGCGTCGGTGATCGTAGACACAAGTGCGCCTGGTTTAAGTTGTCCACCTTTGGAATACAGCGCAATAGATTTTTCAGCGGCGTCGTGTTGTCGTTTTAAAATGTCATCCAATGACACATCACTGGATTTCAATTTACCCTGGCGATCTTGAAATACAACTATTTCGTTCGGGTCAACATTTACTAAATTTAACGTCTCAGCAATTTCATCTTTAATTTTTTTTTTTACATCCTCGATAGAACCCGCAGATGGTTTCGACATTGACAGAGATTGTCCCCAAATATTAATCATTATTGTTAGCGCAACTTGTATTTTCAATTTATTGATTCTCTAAAATTACCCTGCAATTTCCCACTCGTGTATTCGTTTACAACCAGATGAGGTGGTTTCTGTGACGATGAAATCTCCGCGAGGACATTTAATACCTCACGGCCGCATATCGGTGGATCATTTAATTGTTGTGTTGGCAGCGTGGAATAAAAAATCGGAATTGATTGATTCTTTGAATTTATATACCGCATAAACTCGCTCGGTGGGGCTAACCCATATGAATCGAAATAAACAATCCCACGTGGATCAATCGCGTATGCAACCCAGTGAGTTCCCGATCCGTTACTGTTATCAAGATTGATGATACCGGTTTCAACGCGTTTAGGTTTTCTCGGTAATTGATCTCTCATAAAAACCCCTCTGAAGTTTTTATCGCTAGTTTTTTAGCCGCATCAATTAAATCAAAATTGGACATAGGGAGAATTGGGCTTTCAACTAATAAACCGTTCCTGGTAGTCTTAGACCCGATCCGTGAACGGATCTCCCGCTGTACCATGAATACGGGGTTCCTGGTAGTCTTAGACCCTTTCCCTTTTTTTTATATCCTTTTCCAGTTGCCTTTTTCAACGCCATCCCTGCCGCGGTCCCAACGGCCCCCAACGCTGCCGCTTTTGCCACTGCTGGGGCAGCCGCTGCAATCAATGCTGGTATTGCAGCTAATAATGGAAATATACCACCTGATTTTATCATGTTGGCGACTGCAGCCTTTGAAAATACAATTTGAACCCCTCGCCGTTTCTTTAGCGCATCATTGAAATGTTTTATTTGACGATCCGTCAGTGATATTTTATGTGTACCGCCGGACATCTGCGCTGGTTTCAACGTTATTGTTGTTCCACATTCTTTAGCGGATTTTGATCGCAATTTCTTGACCTGACCATCAGTCAGCTTGACACTAATAACACTATATGGCATTTTATTGTAAAACACATTTATGCTTTCAATTGATCTAATTGGAAACTCTTCAAGTTTCATTTACATATTTTCCACTGGTGCATCAAGAAGTCTCATTCGTCCGCCAACCCCTTCTAACAACATTGATTTGTCGCTGAGAATAACAGCAACCGCTCTAAAATCAACACCACCAGGATCTATACGAGCCCTAAAATGTATGTCAACGACGGATTGTCTCATTAAATCAAGATGCTCCAGCGAAAAGTAATAAATCGGATACAAGTTCTTAAAATCGAGTTGCGATATTTGCAAACCGGTATCAACGTTTTGATCACGACCCATATATGACAGCATCCGATGATACACACGTGCTATTTGGTTATTGTTATAATTAAGCTGTATATCCTCAGATGGTTCTTGTTGTCCGTTTATTCTCAGTGAAACCTCACTTACCCCTAATCGATCAAATATCATATGACTGCGTTCTTGGGAGCCTGGTCGATTCCTATTCTGTAGCGCTATAAATATATGACGTGGAGCTGAAACGCCTTGTTTGGCTGCTAAGTGCCATGTAAATGTACCATTAACATCATCCTGTTTGACATCAGTTGTTGTTGTTAGCCAACTTATCAATGATTTGCCGCCTGTGTCCATAAATGAAAGTAGCCGCTCTTCCGTGGTAATTGATGGGGTCATTACTGGCATCCACAATACTATTTTACTCAAAACAACTTTACCTTCAGCGGCACCAGTATGCCAAATTGCATCATTGTCATCGCCTTTTCGCACTAACGCGATTGTGTGTTTGGCTCCATAGATGACTTTTCTGACATTTCTGCAGAATCCAAATATATGATGGAGTGGAATCGCACATGAAAAATATCGCTGCTGTCCTTGCAACGTTGCTACTCGTGTTGCAAATCCTAAATTGAAATTACCATTAACGCCTCCGAGAATATCAAACGCAGCTCCTGGTCTAGCTCGACGTTCTGGATTAGTTGCTTCTCGTTGATTTGCTTCTGCAGTGTCTTGCGGTGTTAACACTTTAATGTATTGAAGGTGGTCAGCGTTATCAGAGGTATCCTTTGCAAACATCATAGATGGACCAGCCGATCTTGTATAATCATCGGAGTATCTTGCTAGCCCGATTATTGTTGTTGCAACATCAACCTCGCGGTCTATTGATTCAATTTCTTTTCCATCAATGAGATATCTTGCACTTTCAAATAACGCCATTATGCCATTATTAACAAAACCAACTCGGATATTTGAATCATTTGCATATGGGGTATCAGCTGCAACATTTGTTACGAGTTTTCCTTCTACTTCGATAAATGCTTCACATGGCAAAAAGTATTTACTGGTATCTTGAACTTGAAGTTCAACTCGCGATCGTAGGTTGGGTTGTATTGCATGATAGGAATAATATTGATAATCGCGGACGGAATCGTCTTTGCGCACTGGGGCTTCCATATCTAACGCGGGATCAGCTGTTCGTTTAAACATTTTATTAAAATACTAGTGTTTTCAATTGCGAAACTCTTTGTAATCATCGTCGTTGAAAATTCTTCGAATTTCTTTTTTGTTTCAAACCACTTCCTGCTATTGCGTTCATGATAGCGCTATCTGTTACCGGTGAAGCCGGAGTCACCGAAGCAGCCAACGACGCTAGTTTTTCTTCCACTGCGCTATTTATTGCTTTGCTGATTTTTGCAGGCATCACTGTAGTTGATGGCAGCACTAATGACGAAGTCATTCCTGGTTTCTTTCGCACCAATGATGCTATTTTATCTTTCGCAGCAGAAAATGCCTTTCCGGCAAGATTTCCAACGAAATCTCCGATTTTGCTGATTCCCTTATCACGAATTACATCAATGGCCTTCATTGAATGGCGCCACTTTTGGGGCCATTCTTGTAAATAGCCCCGCAATGGTATTGCCGAAACCATCTCCGTAATATGCTCTATAAACAGGCAATCGTGAGTTCACCACGTAGACGCTTACGGGTTTATCATGGTTGTAGTGTATAATCATCTTGTTATAAAACTAGTAGTTTTTCAATTAGTGATCAATCGCTAGCGTCCATAGGATTTTCATCATAACCATGGGCATCTTTGTGATTTTCAACTAATTCAGCAATGAGTTCTCGATATACATTAATGTCCATGATACCACCGGCAAATAATCGTCTACAGATATCAGCTGCTTCATTAATAATTTCAACGGAATTGTTTCCGGCTCGTTTCCCTCCGATGAGAACTTCCAACCGTGATATATCACTAAGGATGTTACCAGGACATGTCACGGTAGAGTCAAAGACTCCAGCGTTGAAATCCTTTGGATTTTTAATCGAATATCCTTTTCCGCTTGTTTTCTCAGTTGTACCAGTTGCGCCCTCACTATCATCAAGTAATTGCCTTTGTCGGCCTCGATCTTGTTGTTTTTGTATACCATAACTATCAACTCCTGCTTTAAAAGTTCTGTACTCAATTGTATCCTTTTTCAAATTACCAGTAATATCCTTGTTTATTTTATACAACCAATTAACCCAGTCATCTCGGCTTACTTTACTGTTTTTATACTCGTCTTTTAAAAACTCTCCCCTTGAATAATAGTTTTGGACAGCGAAAATGCCAAAATCCGCATAATCTTCGAGTTTTATTAATTGAGGTTGTTTGATTTCTGTTATAGCTTCTTCGGTGAATTTGTCTATAAAGGGAATACCTCTTGGGGTGACGACATCAACAGGTTGTGGTTCAGGTGTGGAAACTCTTTGAGTTTCAGGTGCAGAATCATCAATATCAGCTAATCGTTCATATTCTCGTTGAGTTTTTATATCACTTGATAGCTGTTGTATCCCTGCGCGTGTTTGTTCGGTCTCTGCTGCTATCTTTTCAAGTGTATCAAGCAGCGGTGCCTTCTTTACTCGTTCTCGCTCAGGAATATCTCCGTATATCGCTGCTTCAGTTAACTTTTTCACATCTTTGGTCGCACTTGTTATCGGAGTAAACAGTTGTTCACTTGACACAGAAAAGTCAGTCTGCGCTTGTTGTCATTGTTGAAGTTTCTCACGAAGTCTGTCTCGAACCGGTATAAACTTTTTAATTGCTGCTAGCCGCTCTCGGGCTAATCTAGTTGTAAGCGATTCACCTACCATATATCGTTAGTGAACTAATTTTTCAAATGTGAAACTATCACAATTAAAAGATGAGTTATTAAATAATGTACTATCAAGCTAACGTATCCATCTCGGACAAGGTTAAACTGTACGACGCTATCCGCGAATGTTTCAGAAATAACATCGCTGGGGTTTTCAAAATTGTAATATCTGAGAACGGCGATGAACGATTTTTGTTAACGACGCGGCAACAACAACAACTACGTGAAAATGGAGGCGTCGCAAGTGATTACTTGCTACCACGACCAGATCATCCAGTACGCACATAGCTGCATGGGTAAACCCAAACTGCTGAGTATCATTTCAGGAGAAAATCCTATGTAGTTACAAAAAACGCTAAAAAAAAAATAATTTTTTTTATAGTAACGCTAACGTGGTTAGGATACTGGTTTTTCCTCGTTTAATATTTTTCTAAGATCACGAACCTTAGAACTAATTTCAGCTCGTTTTTGATACTCTTGGCCGAGCTTTTGACGTATTGCTTCAACGGTGCTAAATAGCGTTATAAATACATCAATATCGTTACCGTACAAACAAGCATAGATGGACTTTTGAATTCCTTTCACGAGTCTGTACATCTTAGGTAAACATAACGATCCTTACTAGACTGATACTCAATGTCTTCATATTCCGAGGCAATCCTGTCACAGTCGAGATCTTTAGATAATACTACCCCTTTATTTTTTAAAATTGAAATTTCAGCAATTATAGAATTTACATCTTTGATATCCATATTTTTATAGTATACTGTATTTCTAATTATTAAAAAAAAATGTAACACTCATTTGGCAATCTCGCTGGCGCCCTATGACGTCAGAGAGACCCAGAGGTTACTTAATTAAGTTAATTAAGTCCATGTATATGCTGTACTGAAAACCCTATTTGGAAACCCCTTCCGCGTCAAATAACGTGAAAGAGACCCAGAGGTATGTGACAACACATATCTTTGGAACTCCTTGGGTGCCTTCGCATCCATGTAAGCCCAAAGTAACCCGAAACATACATCTCCGGCGGGAGGCCTAAGGTGACAAACATCATCTTAGACCGCCCAGAAGATATGCTTGAGGTGACGTAATACATGTATTTAATTACCTTAATTAATGGACGGCACAACATGAAAACCCCATTTGGCAATCCCGCTGGCGCCTTATGACGTCAGAAAGACCCAGAGGTTACATATAAGACAACACATCTTTGGAACTCCTTGGTTGCCTTCACATCCAAGTAAGCCCAAAGTTGGGGGGACGGCACAATTCCATATAAGGATGGTATATACAATGAAACGATTGATGGTAATGATGTGGGACGGCACAATGCCATATATATTTCCACTCGAGTGTTGCGGCAAATTTTAGGCATAACATATACTTAATTAAGGATGGTATTTATTTAATGAAACGATTGATGTGGGACGGCACAATGCCATATATATCTTCACTCGAGTGTTGTGACAGATTGTAGGCGTAACATATACTTAATTAACTTAATTAAGGATATATATTCAATGAAACGATTGATGGTAATGATGTGGGACGGCACAAGACAGCACAAACATGAAACGACGGGGGCAGATTTTCTACGGCCAGTCCAACCAATCAAAAGCAACCAAACTAAATTAACCCGGTTGCATGATTGACAAAAGACAACCACACGCCCGTGTTAATGGCGTTGGTTAGTTTTGATCGGTCGGAATTGGCTTTCGAAAGCCCCAAGCTTATTACGAGCCGTAATATATATAAGGCGACTAATACAGCCGCGTCTATTCACGAGTGTGTTATTTTATTTCCTTGAATTACTTATTAATGCTGTTTCACAACATTTAAAACAGACATATATTTTAAATGAAGCACTATACAAAATAATACAGTTGTTAAATAACAGCGTATATTCCCTGTTCTAATTCTCTAGACGAGTACATTATCGATTAAATCACAAAGAGCTGTATACAGAGGAATTTTAACCACGCCCACCTACGTCAATGAATGGGAAACACTAGTATTTCCGGCTGAGCTAACATAGGTATTGCGCTGGATTATAAAGAACGTCTGTACTAAATGGTCTAAATAAATACAACTGTTGAAATAATGCAGTTTTAGCCCAAGCGACAATAAAACGTTTTAGAAATTGTTAAAAAAATACAACTATACCGAAACTATGTATTCACCATTACAGTCACGTGTGCGGCGCGCCTTTTCAAGGTATACAGGTAAATAGCAGACGACACAATTCTTTTGACGTCATAATACAAGGGAACTTAGTGACTAGAGTGTAAGTTGCGGCGGATTTATCCATAAAGGATTTATCTCCCTTGAATCGTTTCAGATGTATACGAATTTTATTTTATGACCATTTGTTTTAGACAGAGCAGTTTTAATTATATTTTCTGAAACAAATCGTATTGAAGCCCTACAAATGTCAAAGTATCTACTGGCTTCATTTATTGATTGAAAGTTTCTCTCTTCATTATTTTCTAAATCAAACGATTTGACCCCCCTAGGGCGTTTTGCATGTTTGCCAGTTCCACCTAATTTTGCATTCCGACTTTGTGAGACGGCTTGAAGATTCACAAGACAATTATCAGTCTTGTTATTATTGATATGATCAATCACAAATCCGTCTTCGATTAATCCGTAAAATGCTTCATAGATGGCTCTGTGACAGAGATATTTCTTCTTCCCAGCTGTAAACATCAAATATCCCATATTATTTACCCATCCAATCGGTTCTCTTAGTCTGCGGTGCCTGACAACACCATCACTGGAGGCTTCGTAATTAATAAGCACTGGATGAGGTCTGAAATCTTGGCTCATTTGTATAATAATACTATTTGTCTAATTTATTATAAATCTCTGGATATAATCTTGAGGGTTTTTTATGATTTTGTCCTTGATTTTATCAATGACTGCATTTTTTATTCGTTTGTCATAATAGCGTTTTAGTTCCCTGTATCGTTTGCCGCCGCAACTGAGACATAATTGTGATTTTCCCCTTACCCCAACCCCACATTGGAGGCATGGGAGTGGACCGAAAGAACCGTTGCGAACGCTTTGTAAATGATACCCACAGAATTCGCTTCTGCATGATTTGTTACACGGGGTTGTTGATCCAATCATAAGCCACTTGCAGTGATTCATTATACTATATTTTTCTATTTAAATACTTGTTTTAATTATAACATGGAGGAGTTCAAGAGATTATCGAAAATTAAGCCCTGGAAAAATGCTAAATTCAATCTTGATAAGGAGTTCCAAAGATTATCGAAAATTAAACCCTGGAAAAATGCTAAATTCAATCTTGATAAGGAGTTCCAAAGATTATCGAAAATTAAACCCTGGAAAAATGCTAAATTCAATCTTGATAAGGAGTTCCAAAGATTATCGAAAATTAAGCCCTGGAAAAATACTAAATTCAATCTCGATAGAGTCTCTGATACACCAAAACGTCTAATCGGTGATAGAACTATACTGGGTAAAATCAGGGAGTGTTTTAATGAATTCTACCGAGACGGTGCAGCATACTGTTGGTCGACATTTCGAATTATTGATGAAGATGTCAATGTCCCCAACATCGATGCTACTATGAACGATGAAAGAGCAGCTGAGATAATTTCACACCTTGGCGAGCCAACGGGGGGGGGGGGGGGGGGAGGGGGGGAAATCCAAGGGTGTAAAATCCAAAGGATTTTCATGGAAAATCAAAGATTTTCAACAAATCAATTCTCAACAGAAGTATTTTTTCAGAATAAAATTCATTATCGAAGTCGAAGGTAAACGGATTATCAGGGATAAATTTGAACCAATCCTCAAGAATAAAAAAACTGTCATTGTGAGTAGAGATTCCAAACCAGGAATTCTAACTGGAATTGACAAACCATACTACGAGAGATCTTATCCTGTAACAGCAATCGTTTATGGGATATATCCGTTAAATAATAAACCCGATATCGCAAAACTAGCTCCTATGAAATATTCTAGTTCACTGAATTGTGTAACAACACGGGTAATGGAACACTTCACAAATGCATCCCGAGGAAATAAACTAACTGATCTGCGACGTAGGAAAATAACCGAATGGGAACTGACAGTGAAACAGCACGGTGCAAAGATTTCTGATATAGCTAAATTAGAAACATCATTAAGATTCCCAATAACCGTTATGACGATAACCGGAGAAGTTTTATACGAACCGAAATATAACAAAAATGGAGCGCCAATACAAATTATTGATCATAACAAACACGCGTGGACACCTGCGGTAACAATATTTCCACGAGAACGAATCGTGAGATATATCCCCCAAGAATTCGTCGGGGATGTTTTTTATAATGAGAAATTATTCGATGCTATTCATGCGTTGTGTAAAGATGATCCTGTGTCAGTATGGTTACTTAGAAGTGATGAAGATCCCGAAATAGGATTTGATCAATTTGTAAGACCAAATAGTGAATTATATCGCGTTGAAGAATTAGATAACAGAATGAGAAAAATCGCTAGTGATTTTTCACCGGAGAGTTCCCATGAAAAACTACTCACGGATAGTTTTACTATTCCATCAGTGGTAGCTCACTTCGCAAGAGAAAAAAACTCATGGCGTCCAACACAAAGTGATTTTCTCGAGGACGTTAAATTGAGTTGCGTCGAATTTAGTCATGGAGGACTGTGGAATACAAAATACTCACGTGATGGTATGATTTCAATTGATATATCCGCGTGTTATCCTGGAAGTTTTCTCGGGTATGGGAAATGTGCTGAGTACTTTAAACGATTTGGACACCCCACGCATGAAATGACTCGTGTTGCGATTAATGGACCATTACGTGATTTTGATTTAACCGGATTCGCTCGTGTGATATCATTCGAATTCGCTACAGGGTTACATCCGTGTAGTTATCTTTGGCTTGGTAGACACCTATCTGAAAAGGCCTGGATGCCAATAGTGTTACTACGATATATGATTGATTGTGGTATGCTAATATTGTTGATTGTTTCCGAAGCTATTATATGCTATCGAGCTCAGAAAGAAGTTTGGCTACCACAACCCGATCTAGATCGTATAATTAGTGAACAGCGAAAACAGTTTCCAGATTTCAATGAAGAACAAATCATGAATTGGTCTAAGAAGTTATTTGAAATTAAAAAAGAACAAGCAAAAGATTTTGGACGAAGAATAATCGGTAAATTTACCCAGGGTGGAAGATACGACAATGCAAAATATTCCTCGCGGTTGATCATAGACATCGCTGAATACGATTTTATTGTAACGGATTTAACGAAACAGGGAAAACTTGTAAATCGTAAAGACGCTTTCCTATCCGATGGAAGACGATTAGGTACAATTGTTACCTATTGTGATGGATATATTAAACAATATACGCATTTGAGAAGTTCTATGCTAGCTTATGCTTATATCAATTTATTTTCGATGATAAATAGATTTCCTAATACCGCAGTTAGAGTAGCCACTGATTCTATGTATATCCACGAGAAATACAAATCAGATGTAGCTAATTTCACAGATCCGGAGGCAAATTGGGGATGTTGGAGATTCAAAAAGGAGACGCTACATGAGTATTGTGAATCGGCAGATGTTACCATGGATGAAAAGTACTTAAAGTTTGATGAGATTCAATCCGAATTTTCTAATGCACCACCGGTATCTGATCCAATATGTAGATACAAGACAGTTTATTTAAACGGTTGTGGTGGGTCAGGAAAGACAACTCGTGCAATTGAATTATACCGCGTTTCAAAATCAAACATGATTGTCCTAACACCTACTCACAGACTTGCCAGAGAGATGAAACAACGAGGGGTAAATGCCTATACTTATCATAGTTTCTTTCGATGGAAAGGCGATGAATGGACTCCTGATCGAATGGGCGATAAATTCATTCCTGAAATCATAATTTGGGTTGAAATATGCACAGTATCGTTGAAAATATTACAAACCTTTCTTGAGTGGTTGTTATTGAAAAATACAAAAGTCGTCATGTGCGGTGATCATGGCCAACCACCACCATTTATCGGTGCATCCCCACATGAATGGCTAAAGGGTTTTGTAGACTATTATGAAGAAATTACCAACACTTCCAGTACCGTTGTGTTATAGGCCTTCGGATACACGAAAACAGAATATAGAAGTTGATATTCCAGGACAAAGTGAAAAACAAATTCTCGTGTTAAATGATATTGTACTGGTTGATATCAGCGTCGTTGAAGATGCATTGCGTGCTAATAAATCCCCATGGACGCTAGGATACGCAGCGACGATACATTCTTCACAGGGATTGACTATATCGGATACAATTATTTGGATGGTGGATAATCACATCGAATGGTCGAATTTAGTCTATCTTGCAGTATCCAGAGTACGAAAAATAAATCAACTTCGAAGAGTTGTCCTGGATGATAATGACACTACAATGGATGATGCTAGCATCGTTGATGTTAAAGTTATTGATAAAAAACTCTCCGGTTACAAACAACAAGACAAAAAAAAAACAACGAGAATTTGACATTGATGCTGAATTAATAATTACGCTGAAGCAACAACAGAATAATCACTGCGCGAGTTGCTATTGTATAATGCGTTGGCAGTATTCGGATAAAGATCCTCGCCAATTTACCGTAGACAGAAAGAATAGCAGCATCGGTCATATCAGAAACAATGTGATGTTGACTTGTCTTGAGTGCAACAGACTAAAGGGTGCTAGTTAAGACCACGCGGTGGTAATTGAGTATCCTCGGGAATTACCTGTAGTTGTTGTCGAGTAAATCCTCGCTGAGGAGCAGTTGAATCCAGTTTATAGATTGGAGGTCTACCAGTAGATCGTGTTATACCGGATATCTTATGCGTAGTGACGCTCCAAATAGGATCGGTAGCTCTTTTTTTACCACCCTCAAGCTCTCCTGGTTCGTATAAATACCTAATAGTGACATTACTACCAAGAATTGGTTCTTTGAAATCTTTTTGTGAAATTCCTTGGATTTCCATTTTTGGTATAGACGCTTTCTTAATCGCGTTGACAGGTTTCATGTTAATTGTTCGAGTAATCTCGTTATTGAGCGCCGTAATCACAGCTGGTAATCTCTTAACCCATTCACGGGATCTTTTATCCTGAATAAACTCCTTCGCGTATTGATATCCAAATAACCGTTCAGCTAGAGTCCGATTAAATCGTTCAACAATTGCCTGATCGCGATGTAGCGCAGTATGCCCTCGTCTGATGGTGACATTGTGATGTTTCATCGCTGATAAAACATCGCCTTGAAATTCCTTACCAGGATCAACCTGCAATAGATTTGGCCAGCGTAGTGGGCCTCGTCGATAAATCCTTTCAAATGCAGAAGCAACTTCAGGTGATGATTTTGTTTTTAACGGTTCTGCTTGTTTGTATCGACTCGCAACGTCAACTACGGTTAGCGCGTATTTGTAACCGTTGTCATGTGGTAAAAACAATAAATCAGCTTGATGAACTTCATTGGGTCCGGTAACATCAAAATGCGAGAAATTGATTTGTTTAGGCGGTGGTAGATAAATTTGCCATATAGCCTGTTTGGATAACCAATTAGCCGCAGTGGCCTTTTTCACTTTTGCGGCGTTGGCGAGTTTATTGATTGCAGCGTTACCCCTCCAGTATCCTTTTGGAGAATAATAAATAGATTCCATATTATTAATTACCAGCACCCATCATCAATTTGCCTTTCATAGCTGATTTTACCAACCACGAAGCCAACTTTTCTTTAAAAGATTTATCAGGAATAGCATTTAACGCATGAATTAATTTCACATCCGCGAGATGCCTGTTTTGCAGATTGCTGCTTTTATATGCAACATCATGAGCATGACACGCCTTATCAATAGCGTTTATCGGATACTCGCCGGATCGGGGTTGATTTTGATCATCAAGTCTGATATCTAATCGTGTTCCGGGACCACAGTAGCTATATCCTGGAAGGTGCTTTTCTCCCGGGTACTTTGCCCATGGGGTTCCAGGGAGCTTTGCAAATTTGGCTGCGATATCACCTCCTCGTTTTTTTTAAATCATCATTTCCTGCAGATCTCATAGACACAAATCTAAATTTCTTTGTACCACATTGCACGCATTTACCAGAAAGCGCTGATCGGTTATTTCTAGTTGTAATCGTCGTCAAGTCATCTGTGACAGTACGCGTTTTACACTTCACACAATATAGATCCATAATTTATGTATAGAAATATGGATATAATTGATTTTTCAGCGACCAAAGCAAGAGAACCGGTTAAGCATCATGCAGCGCTACCAAACTCTATCCGCGCAATTATAATCGGGCCATCTGGATCCGGTAAAACGCAATTGTTGCTCAATTTAATAATGAGATGGATGAAATGGGATAAGTTGTATTTAGTTGCTCCTAGCGTAGATGATCAACGATGCTATGAAGTGCTAAAAGATTTTAACGAGAATGCATCAGAAATTAAGGGTGAAAACGCCATTGATTTTATAACTGATATTGACGAGGCGCCATCCGTGGATGACCTTGATGGGAACATTAACAATTTAGTCGTATACGACGATGTGATGTTAGACAATCAAAAAAACCCAGCTAGGATCTTTTCCCGTGGGCGTCACAAAAACACTGACGTGATATATGTCACTCAACGATACACTCAGATTCCAAAAGTGATTAGAGACAACTGTAATTTACTGTGTGTATTTAACGGCGTTGATACTCATACTCTTAGAAATATTTGGCAGACATGGTGCTCTGATATGGACTTCAATCAATTTAAAAATTTCTTTAGTAACGCTCAGTCGACTCCGCACGGATTTATAACAATAAATTTACATGATCCTCGGACACGATATCGTATCGGACTCGATCAAATATTTGGTTGAACTCGTAAAAGAATTATTAACCCATAGCAGCAGAGAGGGTGAATGACAACGACGTTGGCGTATATAAGGAAATCTTATTTTATCGAATAAACGCCATTTTTTTACTATTTGGTAGAAGCCTCAGATTTCCGAATCGACGCTCGGAAAGTTGTAGGGTTCACCCTCTCTGCTGCTGTTTAAATATCACCTTTGTTTCATACAATCAAATCGTACAATCAAGTACTTGTTCTGTGTTGCTCTTTTTCTCGTCTAATCGATACGGGTAGTTCATTTTATTTCTAAAAGTAGTGCATAATTTGTGAGAGTTATTAAAAATCGTCTTGAGACACGAGATGAAATTTTTCTTGCCCGAGTGAACACGTGGGAACATGAAAGACGTCGACGTGAAAGATGTTCAAACGAAATCATTTTTGATACAAGAACGCGTGAAGTAGGAGACCATCTCATTAAAAACAATAAGTCCTTTGGAAAGAATATCTAGCTGACCAGTCAACGATTATGAAATTATTTAAGAAATAAAATAAGATGCATATAAATACTGCACCCCTTCCTCCCTCCAAGAACGACGCGAACAGCAACTTTAGTGGGTGTGGTTTGATGAAACAATTCCTAATGATAAAGTCACCTTTTAATGCCAAGTCTGTATTGCTGAAAATGTCATTGGAACAAGATTGGAAATGTGAGTTGAAGGAGATTTACAACGGTAAATAATTTACTTAGTAGTTCTACTCGGTATCTTTTTTCCCAGTATTGCGTTCAAATATGCCGACAATAACAATGGAGATCGGATAGGTATTTGTCATATATGTACATGGTACTATTCTCACACCTCAAGAATCATAATATCCACGAGGTACGTGCTTGCACGGAACAGGTTTTAGGTAGGATTGTGGCTCCATTCTCATTCGACAATTAACTAAGAAGCACGCTAGACATACAGTAATGTGTCGGGTAATCGTACTGGTGTGCTTACCACAAGACGAGAAACTAAGTAGTCCTCTCTGAGGAGAGCAATTCTTCGTACATTTCCAAATGGACGCAAGCGAAGTAAATCAAACAGACATATAACTAGTCTTCATTGAGTTGCGATGAGTCGAGCTATCAGTATAATAGAAGAGCAATCTTAGATTATCTGCCTATACATTTTTCAATCAAAGCTATAATTCCAGCCATGCACTACGGGTCCAAACGGCCCTATGCATGGTTCTAAACACAGACGGCTGCCTAAGAGCGGACGATAAATCTCTTGTTGGCGTTGGACAATTCAAACGACCCTGACCCAAATGTAACGACGGGGACTTGGGATGGAGCAAAAAGTATAGAGGCAGAACAGGAGACTAAAGGGCCGTAAATAATTAATATCCCTTCCAAAAGCTCCACCTCTTGTACAAAGGCTTGAATTCAGCTGGTCAACAAAATCAGAACCTCTACCTCCGCCACTGTACCGCCTCCCAAGACAGCGACATATAGTAGGAATGGACCATGAGGCCCAAACAGAGAACAGCTTAATTCCAGACAATGCTGTTATCACTGACTCCAACTGCTAAACATTGGAACAGCAAGAAGAAATGGTGTAACATATAGAGGAGGTGGTCGATAAAGAAGAAGAATGAGACAAGGACAGGCAAAAGCTTTTGAACATGGGATTTTTATCAGCATTAGAAGACAGAAAGAAAGCCAGCCATTTCATAGGTACTGTTAAATACGTAGCATAGTGCTCTATAATAACCAATAAATGAAGGCTCCAGCATTGGCATTTTGGAACCTTAGTCCGTTTTATCATGATACCTACCAAGACCACCCCCTGACCAACCTTGTGGAGGTTCTCGCCTTTTGTTCATCACGTTAGGTCTTGACGTCAATATGGATGCACTGCTGAAACTCTATAATTCACAGAAGCTGTCTGAGATTATAGCAATTTTATAAACTTTCTTCGCTTAACACTATCATTAATTAGTTGTTCTTTTTCCCTTGGGAATTCGAGATTGATACAGAGAGATCGTGCAGATGAACAATCAAAATTTACTCGACTCATGAATAATAAATATTACACATGCAAAGTAGTTTAATAGTACATTAATTGTACATAATATTATTAGTCTCAATGTGTTAGTCGATGTATATACATCAATTGGGAACTATATTCGGAAAATGTTTTATTCACATGCTCAACCAAGCGGCACAAACAGACAAACTCATAATCGCGAACATTGTTGACTTTTTCTGTTGCAACGTAAGATACACGCCCTACAAGCGGCGAATCACACTAATGCATGTAATTAATGGATATGTCTACAATTGCATTCGACCTGCCTGACAAGGATGAGCGATGTTCCAATTGTAATTCGTCAGTAAATGACAACCCTGCATTCTAAATGTAATCAGGGGTACTTCTATCATTGAAGTGCTTCCAAAGTGACGTGCTTAGTTGATAAGGGTAACACATTTTGGTTCCACTTTAAAAGTTTGCTTGGTTTTACCAATCTTGGTTCTCCACTCATTAGATACTCCTAATGAGAAATCACCTGAACACGTTCAACTGTTCCATAAAGACGTAGTACAAGACTCTTAATGCCAAATCATCTGATCACTTTGAGAATTACCAGTACGACTCTATACAATAAGTTTGTGACAGTTTTCTATAACGAAATTAAATCATTGTGTTGATATTCATAAGCAGAAACAAAACATATCCACTTCCAGATCAATATCTTCAACTTCTTTAAAAACGAATTTGTTTGAGATCGTCCGACTGTAAGAAATGAGACAATCATAATATCGCCATGAAAACCAGTTGTGTTCAAGAATTGATTAGCAAAGTAAGAATCATGCACTCATTCATAGGAACCGAATGCTTATTAATCCCTATTCCAGTTGAATTGCATTCATACAGTAAAGTTAAAAACATTTAGAAAGCGTTAAAGAGGGGGTATGTAACAAAAAAAAACACATTCGTGTTTTATTCACAGTCGGGGAAACAACTAGCTTATTAATATGTCTTGGAGTATCTTTATGAAAGCTGTTCTTTGCCTCGACTCGAAGATAAACATTTATTCAGTTTTTTAACATTCACCAAAGCTGAGTGTGCCATCCTGGCTTGTTAATACTAGTTCTGTCTGGCCCGATGATCGAGAACACATCATTACCTATCAATAACTTTGGCATAAATGGCAACCATTGGCAACCATTGAAGACATACTCTTTGTTGCTTGTTCAAATGCTCCGAAAATAAAATGGTCCTTTTGCACTTTCCTAACAAAGTAGTTCTACACACTTTTTATAAGGGGCGTATTGCACCATAATTGTTTCAGAACAGTCCTATGAACTTGTCATATTTGAATTAGATTAGTCTATATTTCACTGTAGATACACGATATTAATGTGATCTAAATTCTCCATTTCGATCAACAAAAAAGAAATGAAAAAATAAAACTCACTTATAACATGTTAATAAATAAGACTCAATATAAGCGGGTAATTACACTAAAAGGTACAGTTATGTTTATTACTTCCTTGTGTTAACAATAGGTTTGGTGTATATGGATTCAATCGTAAATGGGGCTAAATATTTGAGCTGTATGCTCTGGTGGCTTTTCTTCATGACAACACTTTATAGACAGTGAGTCAAAAGATAGTTTTGGTTTACAGCACACGGTAGATTGGCGTTCATGTTTATAAAACAAGGTGTCCTTGGCACAAACGGAACTACATCAGTAACGTTGGATACTTAACATGTACAAATGGAAGTGTGACCTTTCAATACTAAATATACCTTCAGAGGTTTCTACATGTTTATTCTCACTGAGTGTGCGTGAGGTCAGAGGGGAGTCCGCTTCAAACTAAATTCAGGGTACAGTATGGAGGAATGCATTTTAAACAACACAGTGTTAAAATCAAAATTAAATAATCAAACACTATTCCTTTGGTTCAATATCCAGTATCGAACTTGCATAGAACCATATCAACACACGTAATTCACAAATATACCTTATCAGACCCGAGTAGCCGAGAGGTCTAAAGCGCTATCCGTTCCAGATCACTGAAACCTCACCTCTGTCTACGTGGGTTCGATTCTCATGCTCGGGTAACGTGGGTACGTGAGAGAGCCTGCCAGTAGTTTCTCGCAGGTCTGTGGTTCTTCCAGGTGTTTTCCATGGTTTTCCTCCACCAGTTCAACTGGCCGCTATGTGTAAATCTATCTTGTGCTATAAAATTTGCATTAAACTCTACAACGACCTTATCAGACACCGGCCTTTTGCAATTGAATGACCCTCTTAACTTTTCCCCCCAGATGTAACACATGTATTCTGGAATCAGTGCCCATATACATGCTTTGCAAAATACCCCTATTATTTACTCTCGCTATGTATGGCTTCCTTTACTACATGATGTCGTTAACATTCGTTAACATTTCTTTCATTTAAACTACACGTTTTCTTGTTTTATTTCTAGTAACAGCTGATTGTTGGTTCATGCTGATATTTTTTATAGGAATGGTTAATTATTATGAGAAACCCTTTCCTGTACTGATGAGATTATTTGAAAGGTATCTACATATTCTACACACACACACAAAAAAACCCACAGACATCCACAAACATAAAAAGCAACATTTGAATCCTAAGATAAGAGAAAAGCTTACCGATAGCTAATCTAGAATTTAGTAACCTGACTAAAAACCTTCGACGGCTAGGAATTATATCGAGGTAAACAATTGGCAAACGATAAAAAGATAGAGTATGAGAATAGAAAATTCAGCACCTTGTTTAAGTTTACTTAAAGGCAAAGTTTGCAATATAATAACTGAAAATATGAACAGCATGTTAAAACTAAAATGTCCACGGTTATAAGAAGAACTCTCCCCTCCCCCCGAAACACTGAAAAGCTAAAAAAAAAAATTTTTTAACTAAACATACATGATGAGTAAGAAGAGCAGATAATAATAATAATAATAATAATAATAATAATAATAATAATAATAATAATAATACTAATTGGAACAACAAGTATCACCACCATCATCATCGTCAATAAATTATTATTAGTAGTAGTAGTAGTAGCAGTAGGACACCATGCTTAATACATTGTATGCACGTAGTATGTTCGGGAAGCGAAGTTGCTAACAATAATATTCAATTTCCCGTTTAAAATGCCCCACCTCTAGATACATTCTGGGCATTCATTTGCGTCACAGGTAAGGTGACAGCTTGAACAGAAATATACATTTTGTAAACAAAAGTTTTCATTCCTGTTTAACAGAAGTACAAAGTGTTCATTAGCTTTAAGCCAAATCACTACTTGGGACTCATTAAAAGACATTTTGGATTTTATCAATGTGATACATGAAGACTTTCGAGACTTTTGGAATTGTAATACATTAAGGATTCTTTGGGATTTAATTCCCTGTACTCAGAATGTTCACTTTGTATCCTGTGGAAATAAAGTGTTTGTTAAAAGCTTTTTAAATTATTTGCTTCATTTTTTTCTATTAAGTAAATTCAGTCCATTGAGTCGAAACAAGTAATTAAAACAATGGAAATTTGTATTTTATCAATCTCACATTCAGAAATTTTTTTTCCAGGACTCCCTATATTTTCTACATCCTAAAATCAGCACTCTCAAATGGTGCTGGTATATAGACTGCTTCGCAATCATAGTATTGGGAACCAAAATTTCGATTTAAATTGTGCGATACATGTGCAAGTATTTATCATCGAGATCGATGTCAATTTAGTCCATTAAGTCCTAAGACATCACCATTGCTTACATACAAAATTGCTTCAGCGTTCAAGCTCTTTTGTAATTGAATACAGTTTGTAACGGTAATAATTGTCATTGTAAAATTTTCTTTCTAAAACTTTTAAAACTGTATCTGATTATGTTGCAGGTTAACTTTCACATTTAAATATACAACGTATATTGCCTGTACACATACAATAAAAAGTTCCGATATATTATCTAAAATATGGATTGAATAAGAAAATACATCATATATACACATGTAGGACCATTAGACAGCATTCTCTATGCCTGAATAATGTGATTTAAGTAAGCAAACTAATTATATAGTAACCTTTATGTTGTAAAGCCAATTGATGTAAACATATTTCGACTACATCAAGTGCATCTCCTTATTGCCCCTCTCCCTCAAGGATCTCATGGTCCCGGTCCGTTTACAATAACATGAGCACATTAATAATAATAATAATAATAATAATAATAATAATAATAATAATAATAATAATAATAATACAAACGTTATCCATTTTGTACATAATTTAAAAATATTAATTGTCATGGGAATACACACTTTTTAATCATAGTAATAGCGGTAGAGGTAAAAGGAGAAGATTAAAACAATGGTACATTTCCATGAGGTCTCTTCTTGTTTTAAAATATAATGAGGGAGACGACAATGATTACAAATTTCAAAGAATGATGACGCTGCCATTAACATTTATCAGAAGGAAACTAATCTGATTTGTCTGTAATTTTGTTTTATTGGAAAAAGCTTGGAATCTCTTCCACCTGGAAACCTAACTATGTTCTGGACTCTCCTTTTACCTCTACTGCCTATTAGAGGAATCTAATTTATGTGTTAACGCAAGGCAATGGCGATAGCTAAGTATAGCCGGCCATGAAGTGATAGTCTACTGGTGACCAATATCATCATCATCATCAGTATCATCAGTCTCTCGACCTAGTGTGATCGTCGAGGCACTGTGCTGCTGAACATCACACCAGTTCCCTCCACTTGTCTCGATCATGTCCCAATGCATGCCTGTGTCTCTGCAAAACTTTCCCTGGTCCATTCTATAGTGTTGTCAGTCCACTTTTACTCTGTCTACTCTCCTTTTGCCACCCTAGACTCGGCTCTGCAGTAGTGTTGTGGATAGACTGTTGACCATACCATTTCAGCTGTCTCTTTTTTGTGTGACAGTGGTGAGAAAAGGTCGTCATTATGAGCTTTTTTGTGCCTGATTGTGGTACGCACTTCTTCATTTATATATATATATATATATATATATATATATATATATATATATATATATATATATATATATATATATATATATATATATATATATATTTATATATATATATACATACACACACATACACACACACACACACTATTCCCATATGTTAACCTTCTCATCCCTGTAAGGAGGCGTTATGATGTACGAAAGTTTCCAATATTCTTCTCTTCTCACGTTCCTTTTCTGTTCATCGTGATTTGTTTGGACATTGACTAATGAGAAACTATGTGTTGTTCTCGGAAAGTGATTAATACCGGCGCCCGTTTTACGCCAAAGACACCTAAGGGCTCTGATGATGTTCAGACCCATTTAAATCGTACACTATAAATTGCTTAGAGGTTCTCCTCTCCTTTCTACAGATAGAAGATCATTACTGCAAAGTTTAAAAAGAGTTTTATCCTGATATTACTATCTTTCAGATTGTAACGGGTTTATTTTCATGTTGTTCTCCCATAGTCCCGTTTCATACCGTTTTTATTCTTTATCTCTAGTGTATGAACTTAATATGCTTATACAAAAGTATTTAATTGCCCTTCCACCGATTATCCTTTTTACCAAGTTTTCGGGTCAGAATCTTAAATATTGGAACACTAATTCAGTTAAATGGCATATTTTTGTTGAAATGTTCATTACATTATCAGATTTACAGCTGGGTTTAGGTATGGGTGCTTTGTTCAACTTTTAGTAGTGAACGATTTTGATGAAAACATTGTCATGGAATAGGTAAAAATCAGTTGCGTCAGACAAAAGTAGAGTATGCTTATTTGCCTATATAATTATGCAGATGATGTTATTAGATTATGTTTATAGAATAGCATTTTCTCTTGTTTCATCAAAACATTTCGAACGCTTCCAATTGGTATATGGAAAATGATGCCAGTACAATTTAACCAAACCACCTCGATAATGAGTGATGAAATCTGTACGTCATATATTAGAAGCACATGACTTAATTCGATTTCCAAGATTTTACAGAAATCTGTCACATATTGTCGTTATTGTTCTAGACTTCTTATCGTTTAAAATTGGGTTAAAGTTGACTCTCAAGAATAAATGTAGGAATTAGATAGCACGTGAGCATCGATTACGTCCATTATCTCCAATAACGAGAAGTATATAGATGTACTGAGTAACAATATCGATAAAGCAACCAAAGAGTCGCATCACGTTTTGAAATTCAAAACGTTTAAAGATCACTCCGGAAGTATGAGTTTAATGGATTAGAACATAATTATAATCAAAGAAGCCATGAGTAAATGCAGGAAGGGGAAACTTGTTGGCGAAACGATATTGTTTTCATTTGTCATAAAGATGACTAGTAAGCAAATAAAATAATTTTCAAATTATCAACAGTCTGAACATAAAAGGTTGTTACAACTCTGTTTTGAAAAGCTTACAAATTACGAAGACAGGAAGTAGAAAACCCTTGAAATGAAATGCGATCATAGTAATTTTCGCGATCATGCAGATGAAGTAGTTTAGTGGTTAAGATAGTTTGAGCAAATGTAATTCTCCACATAATTTGGACAGTAGCTTCAAGATGATTAACGAGACAGTTAATAAATCTTTTAACGTTAAGGAATCTTATAATGTTAATGAATCGATTAAAGTTAATGAACCTGATAAATTATTGAAAGAAACGTCTGCAAATGGTGTGTTCAATTCCACAGCAAATGAAGAACTTGCATCTGAGCGTCTGGAAAAGCCAGTGGGTTCGCAAACATAATCAAAGAACAACTTAAGTATGGTTGTACTACGATCAGGTTAGTTTTGATTGGTTACTCATACCATTCAAGGATGACATTTGGACACATTGAAAGGAGGAGAGTGCTTCAGAATGGTCGGTTGGAATGCGACTACCTTATAGGTTCAAAAAAAAATATGCTATGCTAATGAAATCCAGTGCTTTTATATACTGAGAAAGCTTTTGGCAATATATGGCATGATGGTTTATTTAATAACTCATTTCAGATGGGTATCAATCACATAATATGGAATTTGATGATTATCAGTCTCAAACTACTATATATAATCAAGTTATTCTTTCAAAAATATTTAATAGATTTTCGGTATGGAAAGGCACACGCCAGTGTGGAATATTACCCTATTTGTTCTACATCATTGATAACAATTATCTGATTGATAATTTACTAACGTGCAATTTAGTATTTGTATTTCTAGACAGTCCGGGACGGATGATATGCTTCTTACAAGTGATTTAGTCATTACTGGATCTAAATACAACACGAATCCATCTTTTACTGTCGACGCTGTTACTGTAATAATTTATACATATGAAGATTTTCGGAATATATGTTTCTTAAAAAGCAACAAAAACAATTAAATGAAACCACCAGAAAGCCAAAAAAGGTCAGATTATTTGTATAGTTAGTTCATTTCCAGTTGGACGTAAGGCGTTCAAAAAGAGTTTTGAAGACAAACCAGTACAATATCAGTTTCACCCATAACTAACCAGTCCAATAACATGAATGTGAAGCATACGGAGATCAATATAACGAGCATATATAATATTCATTACAGAATCATTTCCGTTTCTTTCAGAAGCAAATACCATAGTCGAACTTGTGAATAGTCTGCAAGATGATTTATAAATATTAAAAGTCAACATGGCCCTTATAGGGATCATTGTGGAACACTGACATCAATTGATTATAATTCAATGTGCTGAGAGATTAGTAAACGACACTTTGAAGCTAAACTCTTGTAAAATACCGCACAATGAATAGATGTTATATCTTTATCTTCAAAGCTTAATAAATAATATGGTACATTTTAATCAATTTATGAACGTTGGAATATCCTGGGTGTCACAACCTCGCTACTGTATTATACAAAATACTGCCAATCCACTGTGGTATTTTTAATAATACTGAATAATTTGTGCATTAAAATTTAATGACTCACGAGCCCCCAGTCAGCAATTCCGATTCTCTAAATACATATAACAACTCAAGATTGAATAAATAACAATTTTATCAAATATACGAATCAATGCAAGAGGTTCATGGGCATAAATCTTCAGCTCAATATATCATAATGCAATAATGGGCCGGGTTGACCAAATGCCATTTCTCTTTACTTCGTCATATGGAAATTACTGTCGTATTGTGAGAGAGTCTCTGTTCAGTGAGTTTTCTCTAGTATTCATCTAATTTGTCTTCTTTCCTCCTTCCTTTCTCTTCCTATTTCCTCCTTCCTTTCTCTTCCTCTTTCTTTAACACTGTGACTTCTGTGTGCAACCTGGAAGTCTTTACGGTTTTCTTCTTCTTCTCTCGGTGTCGTCACACCCTGGCAATCTCTCTATGCCGACTCTCACGGGCACCCTTGGAGCTTCCTGAAGAAATATAGGGACGTACAACATCGTCTCTCTACTCTAATCTTCCAAGGAGAAACCCCTTATCATTTTCCCTTCAAGCCCATATTATGTATATGGTTTTAGAGTTTCCATGTTACGAACCAGGGGCAGGTACTCAAGGGACATGAACCATGGGTCTGTCTTGGTTCTGTAATGGACAAGTGTCTAATTTGTTTCGTGTCCTTCATACTTGTGAGAGGTTGTATGTTGTGGATCAAGATATTTCAGAGCTACGATCCAGAGGCAGTATACCCAAATTATTTACCCTTTGGGCAAGACTAGATGGTGTAATCGAAAAAGACATACACTGCATACATATTTTGAAGCCATGGCCTTCATACTGATGTAATCCTTCTTTGTAATTTCATTCTTTAATAATTAAAATCTTGAGATTTAATACGAAACAAAAACTATCCCCATCTCATTAATTGGTTTAGAGTATACACACTTCACCTTGTTCATGACACAAAATTTATTAATGCAAATGTACCTATATTAGAATTTAAGCAATAACTTACAACTACAGATATCAACTACATTGACAAGACCTTTATTTTAACTTTCAATCCTAATTATACTTATGTCACAAATATAAAATTCATCAACTCTCGTTTAAGCATTATTCTCCGTCGACTATATGAATATGTCTTTACATCATCTTTACAGTTGTCATAAAATGTGAATTTCTATTTCAATTGTAGAAATTATGGTTGTTAGTAAAATACAATTAGCAAACGTGTAAATAAAGCAGCAAATAACCAGTACACATGTCAGCTGATTATTATTATTATTATTATTATTATTATTATTATTAGTAGTAGTAGTAGTAGTAGTAGTAGTAGTACAAAAATAAAGCTTTGCGGTTTACGTGGGATGCAATAAGTCGGAGATTCCGTGATATTTGTCATAATTTAGTTCCGCAGAATACAGTTTTCAAAGTGTACTGCAGTTAAGAGAAATACAAATTTATCGGATGATAAGTTTTAAAGAATATTGAAATAGTAATCTATTTACGATACTGAGCAGCAACATATAGTCATTGAATGGTAATATGCAGAAAGCTAGCGAGCGGGGATCGACCTCATTACTTTTTTTTAAGACCTGTGATTCAAATCCTGTGCTCGGCACCTTAACTTCGTTGCTCGGCACACGGTACCCGGCGACCGGAGAGAAAAACTGCGATGCTGGTACTAATCACTGTACCTGGTGTCAGAGGCGTAGCGATGATATTTTGCGCCCGGGGACGAACTATAAAATTGGCGCCCCAGCGATCTTGTGACCGATTTATTACCCTTGTTTACTTATTATAATGTAACGTTGTAAGCCTCATTTTGGCGCCCCTGTACCTTGGCGCCCGGGGACATATGTACCCCCTGCCCCCCCCCCCCCTCGCTACGCCTCTGCCTGGTGTTACATGCCTGCGAATGGCAACATTCATTAGAATTTAGTGCGAGACACTGGATACTGTTATTTACAAAATTGCTCAGTATCCGGTACCTTGTGACCGGTGTCTAGTGACTGCTGACAAACGATGGGTAACTGTCACTTGAAACGTTTTTTGGTGACCTGTACTTGTGCCTGGTTCCCGGCGACCGGCGATATATACTTGGTAAATGTAATACATTACGCCAGGCGATATTTATAGAACTAAGAAGCAACGTCGTCACTTAGCCAACTCCAAATATATGGCTTTTTAATTTATTTGAAAATATAGGCAGTGTTCCTTTAAATATATTGGCAAGCGTCATAATCACTATAACGGGGAAAATAACACATTTCAGTTCAGTAAACGTTAAAGTGCCTTAGTTTATTTAATGTGTTAACTCTCTCATCCTGTTGTAGAACATTTCTGTATATTAACCTTTACTTGAAAGTTTTAGCCACAAACTGTAAGGTTGTACATAGCCAGATTAAAAGGAAAGGTATGATAAATTATGTATTCCTGCAGCTTCTCTTCTGTGACATTATATGCAATGCTAATACCGTCTGGTCCACTTGCCTTGCTGCCAAAAAAGTTATAAACGTCACATGCCAGATGTATGCTGTCTAATGAGATATCTGTAGTGGTTAAACCTTTAATCCAAAATTATCTACTGGCGAATAACCTAGCCGCTATATATCATGCAATGATGGCGCACCTGCTATTATTTGACTGTGTATCCCAATCAAAAGTATGAACCAGACAATTATAATCTAAATTTGCGAAAGATTTAACAGCCTTATATATTTGTTAGTGATGTGTTCATCTCTGTGTTTATGGGATGTTTTTCAATGCTTTGGTTTTCTTAGGTTTCCATTTAAATACTGAAAGAAAGAAAGAAAGAAAGAAAGAAAGAAAGAAAGAAAGAAAGAAAGAAAGAAAGAAAGAAAGAAAGAAAGAAAGAAAGAAAGAAAGATAGATAGATAGATAGATAGATAGATAGATAGATAGATAGATAGATAGAATGCACTTATTTAAGTTTGATTCGGTAACGACATTTCTGGAATTGTCTGGTTTGTCTGTTAATCTGGTAAAGTAACTACTTCAACGGATTACTCTTCAAAACATTCTTGAACAGAGATAACTCTGCTCTTTTTCTAAAGGAATGTCAATCCAATGGAAACGATGCATCCACCTATCAAGCAGAACGTTTAGTCTTAGCTAAACTAACTTAATTCATCTTGTGATTCCATTTTTATCTTGCTTCTATTTTGGTTTTGCCTTTCTACATGTACTCTTTTAATTTTCAGTGAACATTTCCAAAATTGTCAACGAAGTTCATGACTATATGAATCGTGTTTTTTTTGTTGTTTGTTCAGTTTTTCTTTAAGACCTTTATTTTTAATTTGTTATTCCCTAATTATTCAGTAGGATAAGACATTTTCCTCCCTGAAAGGCACAGAAAATTATTTTATAACAGTTACATACAACCGTATTTAGACTACTGTAATACAGTATGGGGTAATTCAAATGATAAAAACATATCAAAGTTGGAAATTCTTCAGAAAAGAGCATTTAGGCTAATATCAAACCAGAAAGAAAGCAAGGAAAATTTAGCTGGTAATTTTAAAATATTACCTATTAAAGACCGAATCTGTTTAAGAAAAGCCAAATTAATGTACAGGATATCCCATAATAGTGCTCCTGAATATTTACAATCCCTATTCCAGTATAGGCTACCTGGTAATACACCCCACCTGCGATCAATATCTACAAAACAGTATAAAATTCCCAAACCAAATAAGGAATTATTCAAGAAAAGTTTCCAATACTCTGGAACTTTGCTCTGGAATATTATTCCAGTTGAGATTAGAAATGCCCACTCTATTTCCATCTTCCAAACCCAATGGCTTCTGAGATGCTGCTGAATTAAATTAAATAAATTCTTTATATGAGGGCCTCAAGGTAGATTATTTCTTAGCTAATTGTGTTACCCTCTTTAAATAAAGTTATTATTATTATTATTATTATTATTATTATTATTAGTAGTAGTAGTAGTAGTAGTAGTACATCATGTCTGCTAAATTTTATATCAACTTAGAATCATAAGAACACATTACTGAATGATTACAGTTTTCGGTAGTAATATTTTATTAAAACCATGCGAAATATAAATGAAACTAATGTATGCTAATTATGTGATGAACGTAAAGACAACTAGGTTTCATAAAAAGTGATGATTACCTCCAACCTTGCCGTAAAGAGTGCTTGAACAAGTGGCAAATTCAAAATAAAACCAGTTATAATACTCGGCTGAGAAGAAAATAAAGACTAGCTATTGGCAAACAGAGGTTAGTGAGAAAAAGAAAGAACGAGCGAGACAGTACAAACATAAAATAGAAGCTATTTACGAAACATTCAAAGTAATTGAAAAGAAGAATGTTTTAGACGTGTTACAAGATATACAACTATCTTCATTCATGTTTTATATATTAGTTTCTACATGAATAGTTAAACGTCACCTAACATGTTGGTGTTGAAGGGAGAGATCTTGAAATAGACTATATTATTCATTGTGCCTTCTTTGAACCATCTGGCATGAGATGTCAGGTCGCAAACAGCAGAAAAAAATATTTTCATAAATATTATTAAAAGTTAGCCAATTTCAGTTCAGCATAATTAATTATTTAATTAAATTTAACTACAAGTATATATTACTTGCAAAATCTTTCTGTGAAACGAATTAGGTGCTTTTAAAGACTCTGAGATGTAAATTTACTGAGCTATAGGTCGGATAAAATGAACAATTATGTGTGGATAAAAAACTATAAAAGTAAACACTATTTCAGAAACACAGGCTACCTATATACATCCCTGCCTAAAAATTCAGACTCTATCAAGTACATCCACAAAGCCCGCTACGGACAATAATGTTTTATCTCTGATCTGCGTTCTTCAAACTTTGGCAAAAAAAAACCCAAACAGTTCCAGTTGAATCAAACATCGTAAAACATAAAAATTCCTACACATACCATTCAGAGTGGTTCATTCATCAGCCCACATACTATTCCACAAGACTGCAATGTAGCGTACCAGTAATAGCAATACTTGTCATATTTCCGGGACAGAAAAAGTAAATTTACAAGAATATCATGAACTAGAAATCTCCTCACAGCCATTACACATGTCATTAAACTGTACTGTGTACTTTATTGTACCGTTGCCTATAATATAACTTTCTCCACATTAGAACTGATGAAAGTTTTTTTTCTCATGACAAACACAGATTAATGTTTTTTGTGTTTGTTTTATGGTTTAACGCCATTTTTCAGTACATGATAGGCTATACATGGCGGCCAGTATTAATGGTGGAGGAAGAACCCGGAAAACCCCCGACAAAGAACCACCGACCCACGAGAAGCTACTGGCAAGCTTTTCCAGATAACTACATTAGCCGAATCTTAGACTCGAACCCACGCAGACGGAGGTAAGATGGCAGTGATCCGTAACGGACAGCGCACCGATTAATGTAATAAGACAGTAATAATTTAAAATTATTGTATGTGTATATTGTCTCATATTTAGACTGTGTGTCCTTGGAGTAGACTGGGCACCCCATAGCCCCCATTCATATAAACGTATTAATCTGCGTTTACAAAAATAAACTCACGTGGCTCGAGACGCTCATGATGTAATACTTGCAACACCTAAAACAAACTATACATTTATTTATTTTATTTTTTTTTTGTTTCTAAGAGCATCATATATAGCTAGATTCTACTTAAATAATTATTCTGATTTTCATTTTTTTTTTAAAAGTGCAAGACCTGGCGACATTTATATAGACTGAGAAGCAATAATAGTACCTGATGAATACTGTGTTTTGAATCTGCAAGTCTATAAACTAGTGCAGGGTTATTTTTAAAGAAATGGGACAACATTGGGTGATAAAAAATAATCTATGTCGCTGTTTGCACCAATAGAAGAAAGTCCCAGTCGCAGTGTTACATTTTGTTTTGATTTCCTAGGCAGATCCGCGTGGGGAGGCAAACTATGTATAACCTCTTGGCTGTGATTTCCTTGTCTGGGTACAAACCCCAATATATATCTCTTAATCGCTACAATTTGTTCTGTATAAGGTGTTCTAGTCTTGTGTGTTACTTTATTTTGATGTTCAGAAGCTTGAGGCTTTAAAATGTACCATATATATATATATATATATATATATATATATATATATATATATATATATATATATATATATATATATATATATATATATATATATAAGTCACTTTGTGGACTTTTCCATTCCGAAATAGTGACTGCGGGGTAACTTTGACTGCTTTACATGATTTTTCAATACCTGAATTATCACGACTCTGTGGTCTTAAAATAAGTAATATAAGAGAATTGAGAAACAACAAGCTTTGCAAAATTCAACAAAATATTTATTTCCCTCGAATATAAACTGAAAATGGAAACAATACCTTAACGATATCGCGAATGAAATCCCGATACAATCCTAGAATTACAGACATAATTCAAAATAATAATAATAATAATAAAATTTGTAATTAAACTTTAAAGGAAATCCAAATTAAATCTAACACAGCGTTGATGCGACTATGGGGGCTCCTAAAGTGTTTGTGTATCAATAGTCTTATGTTGAATCATAACAATAATATCGAAGAATATATCGTTTTGTTTGCATCACTGTATAAATTCAAGTATCTATTTCCATGAAAGTTATCAAAGCATCGTTTTGTATATCCAGGGAAATAACTTAATTTTTTTTTAAAAAAATGACATTTTCTAAAAACTGATACCATGGAGTGTCGTAATTGCAGCAGATGTTCTAACTTCACTAACTTTACTCTCAAACAGGATATGACTGGTAGAGGACTTTGCTTAATGGCAAAGCTCAATTATTATTTTCGGTGTTATATTAACAAACTTATAATTGGGAATGTAGCATTGTGCAATATCGATAAATGTGATCGTTCATGTTTAAAATATGACATGAGTTTTTATTTCTGGTCACACAAAGTTTCTTACTAAAAGAAGACATTATAAGATGATTGCATAAAGTAGAGAATAATTTCGTAGTGTACTGAAGATATCACAGACTCAATTATGTATCCAATACCTCTTTCTCATTTATGTATAATTTTCTTACAGAAATATGTATGATCTTGTCAGATTCTTGAATTATATCTTAATAGTTTATGTACTTGCACTTTAGAGTAAATATACCACAAGTGTTACTCATGTTACTATATACATTTAAAAGTACCAGAAAGGCTATAATCTGCTGCTACTCGGGGTTACCCAATCGTGACACGTGCCTTGGATTGTAGGCATGCTTTTTACCAACTTACCAGCCGAAAGCACATTATCATGTTTGTTTGCCTCTATGGTACCTGTTATTAGCTGTTTCTATATTATGAATAATAGGTTCTGTTCGTATCAAATAACGATAAACTTAACATTTAAACTCAGTGTTTCCCGTTATAGAAATAAATTACAAACAAAAATAATTACATTATAATTATTACTAATTAGAAAGATCTTGTTTTTAAATATAAATTTCCCACTAATGATGTCATTGACTACAATTTCAGTAAACATCGCATAATTGCCTGGCAAGTTCTGAACATGTTTTGTCTACTTTATACTTTCGTGCTTTCACAGTCAGATTTATAGTGTTGAGAATTCTTTTGATTATTCACATGTATACAAGTGTCTTTTTAGTGAATTTATATACGAAACGTCGCATACACATGTAACACAAGTTATGCATATTTGCCCTGAAGCCTTAACCAAGAATATCATTACAACATCTATCTACCCTCAGCTTGATCTGAATAAAATGTTCATTCATGCATGGTACTTTGCTAGGTGAAATGAAATGAAAATAATTTAAAATATTACTAGCCAAACACCGTATCTTCAGTTGAAATGCAGTAATTCAACCAAGACCACAGTTTGAAATTTGAAGCGAGAACATTAATTTTTGTGTCACCTTTATTTGACATTGACAATTTTGTCTATAGCCATAAAGCACAATGCCGACACTCTCCTATTTATCTGCCTGCCTAATGTGTAAATTGTCGGTTCACTAAACTCAATGACTTTCTTAAATCATCCTGATAACATGGGCTAATGTGGCTAAAGAATGCAACTCGAGAGTTATACATCAAACAAAAGATTCGGATATTAAAGATGAGACTCCGTAAGCGACAAGGTCAACATGTAGATGCCTGTGTATGTGTGTTTTGAAATGATGTTCCTGAGACTGAAAACCTTACGTTTCTGCTCAGGGAAAAGCCAGTGAGACCGGCATATGCACATGCATTATACACAGCCCCACCCACCCCTACGGAAGAAGCTTTGAAAGATACTTAGGATTTATATGTAGTCAAATAATCATTTCAAGGTAATGATCCTGAGATTTCCGATTTCGGACCTATTCATGCATTGATAATCAAATATATATAAATCCAATTGTTTACCTGAAAGAATTTGAGAAAACACATATTCATGTACCGCCAGATTATTAACGTTATTAACGTGCACTCCATAATGAGGCGTGTCTCCACAGAAGCTTATTCCTCATATTATCCCAGCCTCCTTCCCCACCCCAAGACCAATTACTAGTTGAGAGTTTAATCAGAGAGTCTAGTATGGATTTTTGAACATAACTCTCACGCCTACAAGGAATTTCAATCAAACAAGAGATACATGGCAAATAGGTGCATAGATTACACATTATTTATGATGCATGTACAGTTATCAAGACCTGAAAAAGGCGTTAGACCCCAAATAACAACAACAACTTTATTTTTGTATATATTCAATTTTTTGCGTGATATCTTTCTACCGTCCCGAAAATCTGTTGTTATTTACATTGTCATGTACCAGCAATAGTAATATTTTAAGGAATACGGGGTCAGTTATAATATGTATCATGACGTATATCTTCCTATTGAAACAAAAATAAGTTCCAGGTAAAACGTTATCCTTATTTAATAGTTGATAAGCATTGTCTTCTCTTCTAGCCATTATAAGACAATGTATACTTTAGCAACAATCCTCTTAAAGTAATAAGTATTAAAAAAAATTAAATTCTCAAACTACCCTGGACGATGTAGGGGTTCAGAATTTATTAAATTACTAGAGCATTAGATATATTTTAAGTAAAATCTTAATTCTGTCCAATGTATGCATATGATGCGATATGTCGATCAAATTTAACATTATCTTTAACAACATTTGGACAACAGAGAAATACGTTTGTGTTTATCCCAAAAACCCATTCTAAAGGGATTGTATAAATGCATACCTTAAGTACATCGTAATGTCAGTAAATTTAACTGTGTGTGTGTGTGTGTGTGTGTGTGTGTGTGTGTGTGTGTGTGTGTGAAGTGGACGAAGAGAGTGAAAATAAAATATTATATGTCTCATAATGGAGTTTGAACAACATTATCATATGCATGCGGAAGGACAAGAAGACCGTTTACAACCATTTGTTATATTGCAGATATCACGCAAACTACCACTGATAAATATATTATACAAACAAAAATCGTTCTTGTTCTGCCTAGAATCCGTGTGGCTCTATTTAAGTCGATATTTCTCCTTGCACTTCATGCATTTGAGAGGGTAGGGGAAATGACAGACAACCTTGCTGAAGTTCTGTCGTGTTCACATCAGGGTTGATGGTTTAGGTGTGGCGTTTACACTTTACAAACACTCCAAGTGTACCCCTTTTGCACGTTTGTCATACCCTATTATGTAGAAGATCAGTGCCCTGCGTCAATATTTGAAACTGCTGGGTTATTATTTGGGACCACTTTTCCTTACCTCGGGGAGAAGGGTTCTCATAACATGGCATGAGTTCAACCAAGCCTTGCGCACATCACCTGGGCTATACAGTTTTAATCCTCAGTTATTACAAAATCATACTTTAGGATTTTGGCAACATCAGCGTAATTATCATGGTCTATCAGACATTATTATTCGGGTCTTAGGTAGGTGGCAGTCATATAAGTTTACGAAAAATATCATCCTGAGCGATAAAATTTCCAGTTTATAATTTTGTGCTGACTTCGGTCGTTTTTTTTTCCACATCACAATTGCACTTCTTACTGCCTGGTTCTGCTTTCTAATTTTTCTTCTTTTATGTCTCGTGGGTTCTCAGATCAATACAGCATTCCATATCATATGGACACTGCAATTCATTTAGGTTCTTTGGAGAGCACTTCACTTCATATGGGTTCACGGAACACTTGAGTCTTAAAACACACAATTTTTCCACTGTCGTTCTGGGACATGGAATATACACATTTTTGGATAGTGTGTGCACAACTTGGCAGTCTTTTGAATGCACCGACGGATACAGCCGTTCACATCATACGGCACTGCACATCATATAGATTTGTTGGAGAGTACTTCATATGGGTTCATTGAAGGCGTGACCATCTAACAGCACATCATTCTTGCACTGTCCTTCTGTGGCATGGAAGACACACATTGTATATATTGTGTGCCATTTTGACACCGCGTGCTGGACTGGTGGTGATTTAGGAGCCCAATACTACTGTAATTCCAGTGTTGTGAATGTTTGGTCATGCCAGACGTTGTTACTTATGAGTACTCTTTGCCTTATTCTCGAAGATATTTTGATTTATTTCAACATATGCTGCCACACCATGCTGCATCTGCAAGATTATATTACCTATAGGCTAGTCATAGTAACTCTTTTCAGGAGTCTGACAGACTACAGTATATAATTCATGGGATAAATATGAACAGCTTTCCAAATATAAAACCCTGATTTCCTATTACATACAGGATGGTGGTGCAGTTGACAGTACATGTGTCTGGGGGAATGTTTTGGATTCCTGTGATTTGGTGAATTCATGGTTCAATCAATGCAGAGTATTTCCCCCATGCAACTACCCGAGGATACGATATATGACGTTTTCAATAGACAAATCTTTTTTTTTATTCACCTTGTCATCTTCAAAAATGGACCCGTTTCGTTCTGGTGTCAACATTTCATTCTTTCAGAACTCGTAGTGTGTCCCGTATCGTGCTTGGAGCAGTATTTGAGGCAGCGGACTTCTTTCTGCTAAGGAAAACTTGTCTACATACATTTAGTGTATGTTGCTTTGGACATCATTCCTTCCAAATGGATTTTCACATTTAAACTGGCATCCTCTAGGTGCTTTCATTGGATATATGTTATTATCAAATTTAATTTGTTTTTTTCCCAAATCGGATACTCATATGCTATATTAAAAACATAAAGGGCATGCCCGTTTAATACAGTTTTAAATAGGAAACAAAATACTAATGCTCTCTTCATACTGGTATCAGTCTAACTCTATTACACTAATCAGGGATCAACCAAGAATACAGTCTGATGCGGGGAGTAACCTTGCAAAGATTTAGTTGAGATGGGATCGGCCTAGAATACATTTGAATGCTAGGATCAGCCTACCACAGTCTTCGGTAGCTGGTAACAGCTCAGAATATTCTTTAATACGAAAGTGTGAAAGGAACCATTGAATATAGCATTTAGGGTATACCTGCACTACATATTGCTGAATGTGTTAATAAGTGTATATATGTATAAAAAAAATAGTAGAATAATAGTTTAGTGGAGAACTTCAGAATAAATAAAAAAAATTCATTTTACTTATTTGATATTGTTAGACCAAACTTGTGTTACTCCGTAGTGTTGAATTGCGTTATTACAGCTTATCTGTGTGCCCATGACACTACGGACTTTGGTTCAGTATGAGTTGAACGTTTCTTTTAAAACATTCCCAAAAGTTTGATGTCACACAGCAAAACGTACAATCGAAACGTCCTTGGCCTTTTTCTTCTCTTTGCAAAATAAAATGGGATGCAGTTTGCTATAACTGATAATATTCGGAATTAATTTTTTTCACATGCACAACATACTGGCAACAGGAGACAAAATCTTAATATAGTCAGCTTTTTCTGTCTCGACAACAGTGCATTATTCAAATTCATTAACGACAACATTTGACTCTATTTTTTAGACTTAACATAAAAGCATAAGCGACATTTCGGGTAAAATTTGTCGCCACATGACAATCATGCAACCAAATCGTTCGTAGATACTTATAAATAGGGGCCATGACTCAATTAAATCTTGTAGGGTAAATGTGACATTCGAATTATGTATATTGCTCTGTTTATTTAACGTGTATTATTGGTTAGTTTTTTATTCAACAAAAATTCCTTATGGTATCACGGTACCAATTTTTTTTCATAGACCTCAATGCTAATGTTTTATGACATAGATATACTTTCTATCCAACTATTGTAGTATTGTGCTGTTATCATTCCGTCAAATCACAAACACGTGCATTAAATTTAAACAAAGGAACTAGAGCTGGCTCTGTTTTTATATGATTGGAGAGTTGGTTTTCAATGACGTACACTCATGAAAGAAAGCTGTGTGTGTGTGTGTGTGTGTGTGTGTGTGTGTGCAAAATATTTTAATATCAGAATAGTTACAACGGATAGAGTAAGATACATTGGAACGGAAGTAACGCCAATTACGTACTATATGTACTTCAAACACGACACATTAATTATAAACCCTACTGGGCACATGAAGATATAATACGTTGTAAAGTATTTGTATAACTGAATCTTGTACATTGTCATCACATTTCTTGTGGAAACTAACCAATATTTACAGAAACGCTTACATGTAATTTCTTCAGCATTCGCACATGTATTTACTCTATTATGCAGTCACCTGAAGCCCTAGTATACTTTAGGACGGGGCAATAATATATGTTGCTTATTGCTTTCAGTAATCAAATAAAAACAATCATATATTTCGGTAGGCATCGTAAAAAAAATAATTCAGCGCAATAATATATCCTATGGACATGATCCTTTTTAAAAATGGAGTAAACGTGCATTGATTCAAAGAATGCTAAACGGACAGTGATAGAGCGATAGTCTTTTGAAGAGGACACAAACGGAAAACAAACACGTACATAAGTGCACTGATATGTTTGCGTGAGCGGTACATTGGATCGATCCTTATTCAGCGAGGCTTTCACCATTATAAATCAGAAACGTTTCAGTCAAATTTACATCTGCTTGGTTTTAAAACTTCGGAAGAAAATATGTATACGTTTTCACTTCAGTAGTGAAAATTTTCAAAACTAGTGCGAGGTAGCTGCTTCGTCTATTTTCGTGAATAAACAGATTGCACATGCAATCGACTTTGTCATTCCGACAAGGATTAAGTGAAGAAGTCGAGCGACAATTTTAGAAGCTATGAGCGTATCATAAGTAAGGAAAGGATCTCTTTTCTAAATTCATGTATATATATGTCAGTGTATATAAGTGCTATGAAATAATCTAATTTCTTCTACTTTGTCCATTATAAAAGAATTGCTTAAAGAAAAACTCACCTTGAACCAAATATCCAGTTAACATAGACCAAGGATCTCGGTAAACCAAACTCTGTACAAATAAAACGTCCTACCAAAGGGCTTTATTTTCTTCAGAACTTCCTTGTTTTGACGATATGTTAGGTGTATTAGAGTTAACTCATAGGCGGAGCTAAATATTTCAGTTGCATGACCTGATGTCGTTTCTGTTACCTGACAAAAACCTAATGTAGAATCATATACAACACGTAAACAGTTTATCGAGAGTTTGCACAATCGGTACAAAAAAATGATCTTGGGTAATTATTGTGTGCGAAATGAAGTGTGACTATTATTCAACAGTGTAAGGTTTTCTTTCAGGCTTGTATGTTTATTCTTGCTTAAACTCTTTGTACGTGCACGACATCAGATATGAAAATCAATGTGACCTTCCTTCAATGGTACATGGTCGCAAACCACAGGCGATAATCCATTATGCACATTTAACAAGGAGAGTAGATGATTATCGCCCGTAGATCATAATGCTGTACGTACAAATGCATTATATTAATGTTTAAATCAAAATATTATGATGAACAAAACTTTATCTTCGTATAATATCCAGGAGTAAATTTGACCGCTGTATTATTAACAAACATAATTACACATGTTCAAACCTTATTAAGGACCATCTTTTGGTAATGACATCACCATAAAACTTACATGTATTATTTTACAATTTCAATCCCTATGTCAAGAAATGTATGTTGAAATCAATCAACATATTTATTTTTGTTAAGTATCAATACACATATATGTGTTTATATGCATACTTAGTAGATCCATTAGAAGCAATTACAATTAGCTAATATCTCTTTGTTTTAAACTAACCTTCGTTTAGGTTTCTGACAGTTCTCTGTTTACTTGTAGAAGTATCTTAAAGAAATGACTAATTAATTGTGACTGGAAACCATTTCATTGTAAGGATGTCATTAGTGCAAAGGGATCTGCATCTTCTACACACACACACACACACACACACACACACACACACACACACACACACAGAGTTAAGTTGATATTTCTAAGTCAAATAGAACACTTTCGGATATGTATTTTATAGTTTGGTCAACTTATGCAAAAGCTACCCAGTTCAGTAATCATATGGAGGAAAAATCAAAATTAAAACAATTTGGAGGAAGAAAAAAAGAAAAGGTGAGTGTGGCAGTTTATAGTCCAGCAAATATGTAGCATCGTGTCCGACCCAGTCGCATTATCCTCTAACACTAGCCTCATAATACTGAGTTCCAAGCGAGGCAGCTGCTAGTACCCTTTTTAAAATGTCTCTGGCATGATTCAGACAGAGTTCGAAACCACGACCACCTGCATCCGAGGCGGACGCTGTAACCACTTAGGTCACCTCTGCGGTCAATAGGAAAGAAATATTAAAAAAATAATTCAGCACCCTGAGTATATTTACTTAATTGAAACTTAATTGATAATATAAACATCATAGTAGATCAACACGTGGACAGTTGTTGGGTATCAAAATACAAACTCAGCAACAAAACAACAACACATTAACACAAGATGTGAAAACCAATAGCATGAAAAATCAGAATAAAATTTATCAAAGAAGTAAAGTTGAGAAACAAGCAAAACAGTTATGTTGAAAACTATCGGCAAAATTATAAAGCGCTCAAAGGGATTAACTAATAATAAGAAGGTTCAATAAAATTTGGAATACACATTTATGAATATATTAGATGTTAATACATTGCGAATTGTTTTGAAGTAAATGTGACTGGATAGTATAACGAATTTATTTCAATTTATTTTGTTTTAATAAGATTATATCACTGTGAAAGAAATCATATCTTGCTTGAACACGACACTATCAGGTTTAAACAAAACAATATCTTGTATAACACAAGAAATTACTAATTTGTTTTAAGTAGATTATGCATTTGTTAAACACAGCAATCTTTTAATTGAACTACATATCTTGTTTAAACAAAATAATTTCTTCAGGTAAATAATATATCTTTTACACAAGGCATACAATCGTGTTTAATATTTTCATCATGAAATTTGGTAAGGTAGTAAGCAGCTCAAAAACACACTCATCTGCTATAGTTCCATAGATGTCTTGGTAGCTATTAAGCTATATTGAAATAAATACTGACAAAGATGGAAACATGCATGCTTGCAAATATACATACATATCAAATATGCATGCTTACAAGCAAACGTACTAAAATTTGAATTTGCATCAATAAATACGTAGCTACGCGTGTGCATGCATGCATGCATAATTACAGACATTATCAATAAAACAATCATATATAGATACACAGATTGTTTAAATCCACACAAGACTTGAGACACAAACCGTCACAAATATCCACAATTAAATAGCTCCTAATCCGATCGACTTCTGTCCCTACCTCAACCACATATCGCCATGACTAAATTTGGGTTAGGTATTCTTTTTTTTATTATTACAATCTACTGATTTTCTACATTATGCCAAATCTGATCAATCTTTTTTAATTGGTGTACATTAGAGGCCGATCGAAACTAAATTTCTGGTTTAAGCCGAAAACGAAACCAGACTGAAAGTTAGAAATTGACTTTCGGCCGAAACCGAAAGTTTAACTACACCTTCGGCCGAAACCAAAACCGAAACCCAAAGATAAACCGAAGTTGCCGAACACAAGATTTATTAACTAGGTATGGGTCATGATGCATTGCAACACCAATTAAAAACGAATCTAGAAGTAATCATTCAGAGCCTGCAGTAAGAGGACTTCGCTAAATGTCAAATTACCTATCGCCGACTGAACGGCCAACAGAGTAATAGACGCAGCACTAGCGTTGCATTCTGAAAGTTAAAATGGATCTTCGGCTGATGACCGAAAGTCAGTATCAGTTTCGGTCGAAACCGAAAGCAAACCGAAAGCTAACTTTTGTGTCTTCGGCCGAAACAGAAACCATGCCGCCGAAAGAGGCCATTTGCCAACTTTCGCCGCCGAAACCTAATTTCGGTCGGTCTCTAGTGTACATGGCGCTCGGAAAATGCGGACGAGTCTGTATTACCTATATAAATTAGGCCTGCACTCACAGCCACCCTGATTAGTTTGTCCATGTTCGAAAGCCTTCATTATAACCTACACATTTTTCTCAGAACTCATTTAAAAAGTGGTAACTCTCCCTCAATCGATGTAGATGGAACTTAGGTTGCAATGAAAACAGCAACTTACGGAATGTTATGACTGAACATAATGCCAACGATATAAACATTCCTAATAATTGGAATTGAAATTATTATCGCTTTGGAGTTAATTATAAATATCTACCTTGGATGGTAGCATCGATTTCATTTAGATGGCTAGATCTGTATATTCGGGTGTGATTATCATGCAATTGGTGAGACACTGGATGATGATCTATGACACTTGAGAGCGGCTGAGTGTACAGAATGAAGAGAACAGGTCCAACAACAGACCCCTATGGAACACCACAACATAGATCAACTGGGCCGGAGTGTATTACATTTATAGATACAATTTGTACCCTGTTGTAGGACTTGAACGACAGTAAGGCAGTATTGTGATTGCCAAATACATGCTGGAGACGGTGAAGTAATGTAAGAGCTCTTTGCAGCTAGAACTCTCCGTGATCTTAGTACTGTAGTGGGATAATTGGGATAAATGGACTATGTTTGTGACGTTATCCTTAGCGAATTCATAGATTTGCTTATGAATAGTGAGTCTGGTAGAAAGCCAAAGCCTATCCGCTTTACGGCAGTATCTTTAAAAGTGCGAAGCTGGTCCTTAATACTGCTATAACACGGAAAACACATTGGAATTGATACTCATCACTTGGTGGCTGAGACATATTTTTAAAGCAATGAATGCAGGCAGTTATCGAGTTGTTCTGCTGAAGGAGGTAAGGAAGTTGTAAGGTTTGCTTGGATGCCATGCATTAGTTTGGTTTTGTTCTATTTATCATATGGAGGTTTCTCTTAGTTGCAAATAAAGGTGGAGTGTTAGGGACTGATACATCCAGATGGTATATAATGCAGAGGTGATCTGATGCAAGCTTGTGGGATACAAGGATGGACCGTAGAATATAATCATTAGGTCTTTGAAGAATCCAGTTTAAAATGTGACCATATTTATAGGTGGGTTGGTTAACGGACTGTTAAAGGTTGAAAACATGCATGGAATCTAAAGTTCTGATTTGTATGGGTTTCCACGACAGTCAAAGTGAAAGTTGAAATCTCCAAGAATAATCAGGTTGTCACCTATCGAATTTCCATACTCCAAGAGATTCGGAAACATTTCCAAAATGAGAGATTCAGTTATCTTGTTATTACTACTAGAAGGAGGGCGGTAGCGGCAGACAAAATGGACAGACCTTTGTTCCAGTATGAGTGTTGTTTGGACTAGTTCAAACGATGTGTGGCATAACTTGACGGTTGTGGTGTGTTTAAGACATTTTACCATGGAATTCTTTGTGATTACAACAATTCCACCTTCGCGAGAGTCGCTTGGCAACGACTTGATGGAGTAACCGGGGAGTTTTAGATCCACTCACTTGGGCATATCGCTTGATGTTTGTATCCATGTTTCTGTCAGGAAGAAGACGTGAGTTTCCACTTAAATAGTGAAATATGAGTTTCCACTCGAAGAGTGAAATAGGACGAGATTTCATTCAAAGACTGAAATATGAGTTTTCACTAAAATCGTGATAGAGAATATGAAACGTTGGGGCATATATATTGCGGATTCAAACACAAATCCGAAAGGTCTTCTCCGCCAAAATGCTCTGTCGAATAATTCCGAAGCCAACACGAAATGTTTGTCGATCCTGGTCTGCCTTAAGATCCCTGAAATGTCTTATCATTGCAGACCCGTTGGTACAGATGCCTTGGTTTTTCACCAGGTGATGACCTTTATCGTCTTCTGGGCTAACGTTACCCACAAAATCAGCACACCGGGTATAACACAACCCAAATTAGCACCACGGCTTAACAACACATACAATAGAGTGCATATACGGAGATACAGCATAACTATCACTCCTTCAGCACTTAAGCACTACGCTCAGCATTCACTAGTTACCGGCCATCAATCAATCAATCACCAACCAGTCAGCTGAAACTATAATATCCGAATCCGTGTCCTGCAAATGACACGATCATGTATAAGAGCACGTGTTGACGCCATGTACTGTAAACTTTAGTTGAATATTTTATACAAATTAAATTATCGGAACTACCGTACAACGTGATAATCAGTTTCAGAAGCGAACCCGTTTCTGACAAAAATCTTATAGTACTTAAGGTAACACCTTATCTTCCTTAATAAATACGACATTATTGCGAATATAAACATTGTCAAGTTACAAAATTGTAAACTAGGAAACAGACTAAAACATTATACGACACAAGACGTAATTTACTAAAATACAAAATAAATGTGATAATTAAAACAATTATAACCTATAATACAAATAGAAAATTAATATTTAACTCGCATACATCTACAGCTGGAGATGGCATGTAATAAAGTAGACTGCTCACTCCAAGACTTATAGCAATGTGATGTTTATATCTAAAATAAGGTAATTTATATAAGACCATGTAGCCATACATTGCCTATGTTCTCAAGGTATATCGATTTTCCGACTTCGCTCGCGAAGCATGGGATAAACCGAACTCGCCATTTCGAAATAATATAAGATATACATAAACCACCCTTGGGTAACGCTGTACACATACAAGAAATCCGAGTACATGTATTTCATCCAAATAATAAATAAACCATATATATATATATATATATATATATATATATATATATATATATATATATATATATATATATATATATATATATATACAATTCCGTGACAACATATCGAAAGGTCCAGACAAAAATTGAAGCAAAAAGGAATTTTAATCTGCCCAGAAACGTGCTCATATATCTGTCGATATTAAGCTAAGCTGAACAATGTAAATCGTGTAATCAGCATGCCATTCACATTTAAGAACTAAAAACGGGAAAGACGAGATTGATAAGGTTGGAAGAGGAGTTTTAAAGGGGGCATAGAAGAGATGAAAGCAAGACAAATTTGATTACTGATGAGATGGCAGTGATATACGTTATCACAATCATGGATATTCCCCTAAGCAAGTTTAGGTATCCCCAAAAAAGGGCTCACAAAATGTGTGAATGTGATTTCGAATTTTGACATAGCTGTAACCATTTCTAGTCATATCGCGATTTTGTCTCTAGTGTGGCAGTTTAAAGAGATATTAGGACAGAATTTTTAGTTAAAGTAGTAAGATTTACATTTTTTTCTAAATTGTATTAAAGTAATTTTCTGAAATATATTAAGATTAATTTCATTTTTTTTCTAAATCACAACAATATATTAATGGAATAAAATTGAATGACGTTACAAGCAAAAGGCATTGTACATTACGCGCTGTATTGCTAACTCGGCAAGAAATTTCAGCAAGCTATACGATTTTAAGATTATACATTGGCAGATTTCCAATCTAGTGACTAAGAGCCTAAAGCTAACATTCTGTCAAATGACGTAAAAACAATATGGTTCTTATGTAGTGGAAATGAGAGCATCTTTCTAGCTAGGATGAAGTATACACCGGTATACCGAAGGATGGCCATATTCGGTCATGCCGTTGCGCCTAGATTACATATAAAAAAGCGCACAAAAACCACCCAGACCAGTTCCTTCATCCTGAAGCTAGAAAAGATTTGTCTCTCTCATTACAGGTAAGAACTGTCCATGTTCGTAAAATTCTTTACGGAATAGTCACCATTTTACTGTTTGAGATTTTAAATGGTAAAGTTCATATGTTTGCAACATTGTTCACTGAATTCTTTTATTTATAATATATTGTAATGGAATGTGTAATTGTTTTAAAGAATTCATATTTAATTGTATTTATGGTAATTTTATTGTAAAAGACAAATTCGCTACCAACTTCATGTTTAGATTTAATGTTGAAATAAAGTATTCTTTAAGTAACAAAGAATAATATCTAGCAACATATTCCAAATCAATATTCTATTTTAAAATGAGTAAAATACATTTCTTTAAATTGATTGTTGCATTAATTGCAGCTGTTTTATACTCTTTGGCTATCATGAAATTGATCGCGATTAAACTATTCGTATTATATGCTAAAATGCAGAAATTATACAAATGAATGAAGTTGGAAAGCTTGAAAGGAAAGTGTAATTTTATATGCATTTCATGTATTTTGAATATAAAGTTTATAGATGTGTTTCTAGAATGTAGTAATATATGTGTGTTGATTATTTAAATAAAGTTCCTTCATCCTGAAGCTAGAAAAGATTTCGATCTGTCATTACAGATTAGATCCCGTACCTTTACCCAAGACATTTTTCATCATCTTTGTAACACCTTCTCTAAGGAACTCATTCATTATTCTTTTCTCTCTCTCATTCCGGATTCCAAAATTAATACTTCAATGAGTTTATGAGAACAATCCCACAAAACATCTCATACAAGAGAGATCTAGCACTGATAGAGAATTTAAAGCAATGTACACACATACTAAGGATGTAGTGTCGCATCTGCCAGACAGCCCATATCGTAATTGATAATTGTGACATAACACGGATAGTAAGACTGGGGAGGCGCAACATTTAGAGATAAAGATGAGATGGAGAAACCAAGATTAACTAACGTGATTTTCAAGAAACGTAGCATCTTGCTTAATTAGTGGTAGACATAAGGAAAAAGGAAGAAATTTAGTAACATCTTTCTCACCTACGACCTTATATAAACACCGTGTGCGACTAACAGGGATGAATGAATGAGGGTAATAAGGATCGTATGATCTACAAAAAGAAATTATGATGAAATCAAGTATTCGGTCATTCTGTAATCACAAGAGGCAGGCATGAGACATAGTAGTAACTAGGAAATCAGTGTTACAAGTTTAAATTACTTACCTCGCATTCCTTTACATCAATGTGGAAACTCGGCAAGAAGGTGAAGAAACTGAAGGCGCTGACCACATCCCCGACACCATACGTTTAACTTAGGGGAAGTCAAAATATTGTTCTGCACACATCTGATATTGCAAGCTGAACAAAATATATTGTGAGCCTTTTAACAACAAAAGCCAAAAGGAAAACTAAATTTGCATATATATATCAATTTTGGTTTAATGTTAACAATTAAATGGAAGGTTCTGCAATCGTAAGTAGTGTTTATATAATTGCTGCTGAGATGTATGTATGTATGTATGTATGTATGTATGTATGTATGTATGTATGTATGTATGTATGTGTGTGTGTGTGTGTGTGTGTGTGTGTGTGTGTGTGTGTGTGTGTGTGTCGTATTATAGCCACAACTGATTCAAAGCGTCATTCGTGGAACTTGGTTATGTTTTGTTGATTACTAATTAAGAGCGGTAAATACCAGAACCTTGAAAATATTCCTTGAACATTAAAACATATCTTAAAATGCTTACTCGCGTTTCTCTGCACATTATTACAACCAGGAAAAATGTTATTGCGAGAGAGAGAGAGAGAGAGAGAGAGAGAGAGAGAGAGAGAGAGAGAGAGAAACAATAATCTGGAAATAAACATAAATAACAATTATTTATTCACAATATTCATGGCAAGGTAACACTAAAATATAACCTTAGTCTTAAATGTGAGTGTTCGACAATTAACCTGTCTGGTCCATAGCACTTCCATTCATGAATATTTGACCCACTCTAGTATTCAAAAACAGAATAAATCTCTCGGGTTCTAATATTTTTTTTAATTTTTTTTATTCAATCACAATCGATCATTACTATAGTTTAAAAAAAATAAACATGTGTCTTCAGTGTTTCTTTACCAATTGATTTTCTCAATTGCATTAAAATTCTTTAATCTAACTGATCTGTAGTGATGTCTCCGTGTAATAATTACATTGAGACGTCAGTATAAATAAGACAGAATTTCTTTGAAACATTTGATTTCAAATATATCTGAAGGTTTTAAGCTTTCTGCACGAGACGTGGAAATCTGAATATTTGTTACGATGCATCATTCCTACAAACTTTGAACACTGGTTTAGGCCGAACTACCCTTTGCAAAACGAAGGTCTTTCAAGATAAAGTCTGAGCCATTTACTTAAAGATGTTTTACAGATTTGTGGACTTGTCCTAAAACACAATTTGCGTGGATCTTAGAAACATATCATAGGACTAAAATTGGCTAGACAGTACAGTGACGATTTTCGAATAAGAGTTTGCACATTACGTATTAATCTGCTTTTCTCCGAAAGTAAAAAGTTAACTTTTCTCAGTATTTAGTGATATCATGATTTAACGTAAATAAGACCTTGGTGATAATGAATGTTTATTAATCTAATAGGCTTTGATGTAGAAGAAGGAAGCGTTCCAAACCTTAAGAATGTTTGAATTAGCGTTCTTATGCCACTGATGCTGTATGGATGATATTTAGAATGTTTTTGAGTTTAGGCTTTAATAAATTGTAACAAAGAAAGAGTGGAAACAACAATCTTTGTACAATTTAACAAATGATTTATTTAAATGGAAGAAGATTGTAGAAATGGAAAAAGAATTTACAGTTCTAGAATCAAATCCAATAATACTCCTAGAATAATCCACGATATATTTTTTAAATTTATGGTTTAACGCCATTTTTCAGCACAATATAGGCTATACATGGCGGCCAGTATTGTTGGTGGAGCAAGAACCCGGAAAACCCCCGGAAAGAACCACCGACCCACGAGAAGCTACTGGCAAGCTTTCTCACATAACTAAATTAGCCGAATCTTAGTCTCAAACCCACCCACGGGTTCTTCCTCCGCCAACAATACTGGCCGCCATGTATAGCCTATGTTGTGCTGAAAAATGGAATTAAACCATAAAAAAACAAAACAATTAAAGTTTTAAAAAGATTTGTTTACGTGGTTTCCATTAACTTTGATTCCAGACCAGGATCTAGGTCAACATTACTTGTTTACCAAAGAATAATTCGGACACCCGATTTTCTGAAGAAAAAAACATATGTAGTGAATAAATTTACATCACAATAGCATATGATGAAAAATAAAAAAAAAGAATTAAAACTGACATAAAATTTTTATAAAAACAAATATATATAAAATCAGATATGCGTAACAAGAAGAAAAAATGATGCACTGATCTGGACAGGCGTGCTTTTGTCGCTGGTTCTTATTATCATCTAAAATTCAGAAATGAAAAGTATCATTGAATATAAGTTTCTTGTCTTTCCATTATATTTTCGTATAGAACACTTAACATCTTCCCTACCACTTTCCTTACTTCTTACCAAAGTAAAGTCGCCACTTGTTTACTCAGTTTTAGCTTCATCGGTACGATAAAGATGATGATCACATGTGTGGGAGATTAGTATCGGGTTTATAGTAATGTTATCAGATAAATATTCTAGGAGACACACAATCTACTAAAATTTGCATTTTCTTTTAAATATACATTAAAGGTTATGAGGATTGGTAGAGGGAGGAATAAATGCTTAACATTCTACCTATACTGCTGGCACGGCTTTAGGGATGAAAATCTGGTTTCCTTTTATGAAGGATAACCCGCTCTCCTAACGTGACATAACAACTGACGGGATTATGGATGTTTCGCCCCATGGACGTTTCGGCCCAGGACATTTCGCCCCACTTCAATGGACATTTCGCCCCATGGACGTTTCGGCCCATGGACATTTCGCCCCACGTCAATGGAAAAATCGGACATTTATATAAATCATCAGCATTACACCATTGTCTTCATTTCAATTTAGGGGCCTACCGTTAAGATTTCATACCCCATAATCCTCTCTCTCTCTCTCTCTCTCTCTCTCTCTCTCTCTCTCTCTCTCTCTCTCTCTCTCTCTCTCTCTCTCATATTTCAATTACATTCAGCGTGCCATTATATCAGACAATATTTTCCCCTTTTTCTTCATTTATGTAATAAGGCTGAAAGAAAATTATTCTATCGTTTACAGTGATAATTTTCTATACTGCAGTACTTTTATTTTCGCTGTTACACAAACTGATAAAGACCGCTTTGATGGCCTAATGGTTAGAGCTTACACCGCGGAAGCGTGAGGTCGTGGGTTCGATCCCCGGTCGAGTCGTACCAAAGTGTGGCAGTTTGTAGTGATTCTAGCATAGTGATGCCCCACCCAGTCACATTATTCTGACACCAGACCGACCAGTCCTAACACTAATGCTGAGCGCCAAACGAGGCAGCTCTTAGTGCCATTTTTATAAGTCTTTTGTTATGACTCGGCCGTGGATAGAACCAACGACCTCCCACATCATAGACGGACGCCCTAACCACTAGGCCACAGGATCGGTCCACCATAAATATGACGTTTTAAACACATTATATCATATTTGTTGTTGTTTCTCTTCCCCCAAAAAATTTTAAACTTGACTAATTTTTTCATGATCGGATTAGTTTGCTGAATATATCTTGCGATTTATTGGCATTGTTACTACTTAATAATATTTGTAACAGAATATTATGGTAACAATTGCCTCATTTCATAAAGTAAGCATTGCAGTATTTTGTTATCGTTAATCGATTGAATTCGGTATGCGTTTTGCTTCAAGTTTGAAAAAATGTACACTTTACTCTTAGTTATACGCAAAATAGTGTTTCATCATCTTGTTCTTTTTCACGCTCGAGTGATTCTTTTCTTTCAGTCATCGAGCCGAATGAGGGGCCAGTAATACAAGTTTTAATTAACAATACCGAGATATAAAAACTGGTTTCAGACATTTATTTTCTAAATATTAAGAATGTATTTGCAGGTTTAAATCAACACACGTCACTAATCAAGATTACATCTCATGACAGGGTAGAAGTCAAATTTTGATGTGCAAACTTGTACCTCTAAACAGTAACTATCTTTAATTCTCTCCTTTTTTAAATGCACTGAAGTAAAACATCAAATAATGGTGAAATGGCGTTAAATTAGATTTATTCCTTTCCCGAAATCTTAAAAAAACTAGGATGTTTAAAGACTTTTGGTGGCCTGCACAACAGGTAAACACGGACACAATTGATGGCAATTACTACTCATTTCTTTGCACCCATAAACGTGTGTGTGTGTGTGTGTGTGTGTGTGTGTGTGAATGGAAAGACGTTTGATATACTGAAACACGAACAATATCATGCGAGAAAGCAACATTAGATACACAAAATTATTATAACAAAATTAATTTATTTTGTTATGCCAGTTCAATTGCGGAATGATCGTAATATGATGTAAAAATAAATAAATAAACTTACCAGTATTTCCACAGGCTTTGTTGCCATAGGCCGCAAATATTGCAATGTATGACTTGCTGACGACGAGTAACTGGTTTTCTGCAGTAAATGCACGAAGACATTGTTCTTTTTTTAGGGGGCACCAGACAAATGTCCCCCCCCCCCCAATAATGTAAAAGTTTTAAGGTGTGTTTGTGCTCCCTCCGATATGTAGTTTATGTGGGTTTTTTTTTTTTCTTTCTTTAAATTCCCTTAAATTTAGTTTTTCCAATTGGGATTATATACAATTTTCGAAAGGGGTATTTTTCTACCCTCCTTCGGATCCACTTTCTTAATAATTTTGGTTTCACTATGGCTAGTGGTCCCCTATATCCTGTGTTTGCTAATAATGTTGGTGCTATTTGTCTGTGTGCTATATATGTATATATACTGTGTATTCTTGTTAGGATAGCCTTTCGTTCGAATTTGACCAGTTGTCTTATTTCAGTATTTCTAACTCTAATTGGGTCATCACGTTCATCATTTTTTTAAAGGTAGTACATACGTTTATTTTTTTAAATTTCATTTTGAATTTCGGTAAAGAGAGGTGTTTTATTTAGATATTTTTTTAAATGTGTCTCACTTTAATTTCTATATTTATCTTCATATAGTTCGACTGATCTTGAGTCGGGGTCTGTACATTTTTTATTTTTGGCTGTACTTCTCCCGCCTCAAGTTTGATCGTCATTTTTTAGTTTATTTATTTAATCTTGAAAATCATTCGAAATGGTTTATTTTCCCATGAATTTGGGTTCTCTGTGCAGTACGGGAGCTGCACCGAGAAAGAGTATTTAGGATGTTGGTATCCAAAAGTTAAATTATTTAACTATTCCTATTGTAAAAAATGTATATTTCTTAATGTTTTTTTCTTTTCTTCCAAACTCTTCCACAGGCTTGTCCATAGCGCCATGTGATATAGCCCTATGACGTCCTCATAATGTACTTTCCCCATTAAGTTTCCTATTCGTTGCAATAAATTGAACAATAAATGCAGCTATAATCTTTTTAATAAATGTAATGGCCCATCACCTTTTTTAAAATAATTTGTTTTTGTATTTTTAATTCTTTTATTTTGTTTAAATTTTTTTTAATTTCATTTTTTTTAATTTTAAAAATTGTAACAATAAATAAAAGAAGAAAGAAAAGTTTTTCCCTATTTCTTAATCGTAATTATTTGTCCACATCTAAACATCGTCTTTGTAATGTAGTCTTTAATCTGTCTAATTAAGTCTTTATTGAAATTTCCGTCTAAGAAGAGTGTATGTTGTCTGTTATATTTGTCGATCTTAAAGATTTCCATAATGAGAGAGAGAGAGAGAGAGAGAGAGAGAGAGAGAGAGAGAGAGAGACAGACAGAGACTGTGGAGTATGCAATGAAATGTCCATTGATGTGGGGCGAAATGACCATGGGCCGAAACGTCCATGGGGCGAAACGTCCATGAACCAAGTGGGGCGAAATGTCCATTGAAGTGGGGCGAAATGTCTTGGGCCGAAACGTCCATGGGGCGAAACGTCCAGGTACCCAACTGACGATAACGTAACCCACAACGAACAAGACTTAGAACAATAAAGTAATGAATTCTTCTTACAAATAAAAATTCTATGCGAATCCAGTGAAAGCGCTAAAACAACCCCCACGAAGGGGAGGGATGGACTGACATCAACTGGACCTGGTGGTTGTCTGGGCTGCAGTCACCGAAACCACCTGATTCCTGTCTTGTCTCTGAAGTCAAATCACTTTGGTCAAAATTCAAAAAGTTTGAGTGAGCATGCGAGACAATTGTTTTATCGTGCATCAGATCTAAGCATTACATTGGAATGCGAAGCTTGTAAAAGATCGTTCCAATTTCATATTCAAAATTTCGAAAGGGGTACTTTTTGAAACTTCATTGTACACAAAACACATCCATATCTGATTTTCTTTTAAAGATCATAGTACAGAAAATACATTACCCACTGAAGCCACAATGCTTGGACGTTTTTGTACAGCCGTCAGCAGAAGGAAACAAGACGTAATACTCCGCGACATATTCCATGCGCTTTAATTATGTGCTTTAATTAACGCTTTTGAGCACAGGCAGGGTCTTACATCACCGTTTCTCTTTCCATATACCCAATAACCTCCACTGGTTTGAGACACGGATAGCCGAAGTGAAAGATCACTAGTCACTAGACGATATGAATAGCCATCCGACTGGACTGGCTGGCAGCGTGCAGCATTAAAGGATGGTGATATGGCTCTTAAAGAACAGACAAATACCACTTATTCCTGCACCAATCGATGCGTCTACGACTCAGTCAGGGTCTGGGATGAATGCGGGAACGGCAACTCCGCAATCATTTATTGCTCCAATTTACCAGATATAAACGGCTTATAATGCCTCTTGCACATGATATTAATTGGTGGAGTAAGGTCACGAATCGCCATCTACGTCCAGATTAATCCGAACGTGGATAAATTGAACAGTTGCACCGACCGGCAGGATGTTGGACGACAGATGTGGTGCCAAGTCAAAGATGATTTCTGAGACGCTTTGACATTTTGGATCAAATCCTATGATTGACAAGCAGCAAATGCACATGAAATAACATAACTCTACCTACTATTTCTATTTAGAATTTATTTTGGACAACATGTACTAGCTAGAACTTGTCTTGAAGCGATATGAATACCGCACGCGACGGGTTAGTTTGTAAGTATTTTGATGGCACAAAAGGTTAAGAATACACGAGATGACTAACTACACTTATTAAAGATCGGATTTGAGGGGAGTACATGTTTTGTATGTAAGATTATAAGGTGACATTTGATAATAATATGTGGTGGTAGGACCATCAGTTGAATTAAATTAAAGTTTTTCGAAGATTGTAGGATTATAAGCTTTAGGAAATATTCAGGCAAATAGACCCAAAGACAAGTCGTGCATGGGAGAAAGGTCTAAAATTAAAAAGAGATGTCCGTTAGTGTTGGGTATGATGATTTTATAGTTACGTTGGTAATGATATAATTATTTCTTCTTTACAGAGAAAATTGCTTAGGACATGACAGTTTGCTTCACCTCTTCTCGAGCTCGTTCCTTCCCTGTGCAAGAACGTAGAAACCAGATCGGTATTTTAAAAGCTAAACGGAATGATAAATGTGTGCATTTGCCAATTGAACTTTATCTCTGATATGTTCGAATCTTCAATAGGGCAATTATTATAGACTTGAGAAAATTGGAAAAATATATATGATCCTGTTCAAGAGTGTTCTTAAAAACTCACTTTTTTTTCGACTGCAAAAACAAACTTAAAGACCTAAAAATGTTTCCTACCTTAAATATTTTCAGCATGTTTTGATTTCCAATTTCATTGTGATATCCAAATTAAAGCTTTAAAAATTATTTTGCATCAGTGATGTGAAATATAGCTCATAGACAATTTGGCTTTGGATGATGTCTCTCCCTTGACAGTCCCGGATTACCCATTAGGCAGAGCAGGCAACTGCCTATGGGCCCCGTGACTTTTATGGGCCCCATCAGGGGCCCCCATGAGACCTGGGGCCCCAAAAGTTTGACTGCCTATGGGCCTCCACGGTGCTTAATCCGGCGCTGTCCCTTGATGACATCTCTCCCATGATGCATGTCTGTTTGTCTTTAAGGAAGTCATTACAGAAGTATATTGATAACAATGGCCCAGTTTATGTACATTGTTGTCATGCTAAGAAGGCTTTTTACCAAAAATATCATTGGAACCTATTCTAGGATAATATATAGAAATTTCCATTTTAATTTGGAATTTAGTTAGTATAAAATACAGCATTTTTGTATACCTTAGGATCAAAATGTCATATATTCCTATCTGTGCAACAAATAGTGTGTGGCAAGGATATGTCACCCCATAGATATGTCACCCCATATAAGTTTAATGAATGTGTTGATGTCATCAGCTGTAATTGGACTAGATCTATATAGGATGCAACATCAGTGTTTTATTTATGAATAACATTTGATTATATGTCTGTATTTTAGTCATATATTGTGAAGTATATTTTTTAATCTACAAAATCAGAAAACAATGTCCATATATAATCCTGGACATTGCTGAGAAAAGCCGATGTTTGCAATGATCATATGTAATATTGTTGGTTTAGATCTGCACAATGATACTGATATACAAAGACATGCCAATCGCATTGTCTAGAATAAAATAATCTTTAAAGGATTTTCAAAACACGCTCTACTGATGAAAAATAAAACTTTCAGATCTCATTATATGAACTTGCATTATACTCCTATGTGGACATATTTTTCAGATTCTACAATGTCACGATTTGTCATCAATTACAACAATGGATTTATGTTTTAATGGGTTACAAATATGCACCATAGTGCAGTGTTAATGTTGTATGATGAATAATGATGTTAACAGCATGAAAGTGTCAGTAGTAATGAGAGAATATTGAAGATGTGTTATATTTGTTGTCATAATCTGTCTGATCACTGTAGACAATTATTGTATTAATATTTGTTGTCATAATTTGTCTGATCACTGTAGGAATTAAAATTATTGTATTAATATCTGTTGTCATAATTTGTCTGATCACTAGAGACAATTATTGTATTAATATTTGTTGTCATAATTTGTCTGATCACTAGAGACAATTGTTGTATTAATATTTGTTGTCATAATTTGGCTGATCACTGTAGACAATTATTGTATTAATATCTGTTGTCATAATTTGGCTGATCACTGTAGACAATTATTTTATTAATATCTGTTGTCATAATTTGTCTGATCACTAGAGACAATTATTGTATTAATATTTGTTGTCATAATTTGTCTGATCACTAGAGACAATTATTGTATTAATATTTGTTGTCATAATTTGGCTGATCACTAGAGACAATTATTGTATTAATATTTGTTGTCATAATTTGTCTGATCACTAGAGACAATTATTATATTAATATTTGTTGTCATAATTTGGCTGATCACTAGAGGCAATTATTGTATTAATATTTGTTGTCATAATTTGGCTGATCACTAGAGACAATTATTGTATTAATATTTGTTGTCATAATTTGTCTGATCACTAGAGGCAATTATTGTATTAATATTTGTTGTCATAATTTGTCTGATTACTAGAGACAATTATTGTATTAATATTTGTTGTCATAATTTGTCTGATCACTGTAGACAATTATTGTATTAATATCTTGTCATAATTTGTCTGATCACTAGAGACAATTATTGTATTAATATTTGTTGTCATAATTTGTCTGATCACTAGAGACAATTATTGTATTAATATTTGTGGTCATAATTTGTCTGATCACTAGAGACAATTATTGTATTAATATTTGTTGTCATAATTTGTCTGATCACTAGAGACAATTATTGTATTAATATTTGTGGTCATAATTTGTCTGGTTCACTAGAGACAATTATTGTATTAATATTTGTTGTCATAATTTGTCTGATCACTGGAGGAAGTTATTGTATTAATAAACTTTCCAATATCTTTTGTCAAAATTACTGGGTTTTGCGTATGGACTTTATTGACGATAAATGGTTACATTTGGTGATAAATAAAGAGTATTAACAATGCAAACTTGACAGATGGCTGTAGCTTTATTTTGTATAAAACGCAAATATTGTACAATTTGTCATTATTTTTTATCATAGTGACATGAGAAAATCATTGCATATTATTTTGGATACAATTCAATTCATTAATATCCAGCAGATACAGAATTCACAAACAAAATAAAAATTTATGTCAAGATCTTTATATGCATTCTGAAACTTGATCACCTTTTAATTTGCAATTTCTTGAAGTAAAATTATGAAATCAAATACTTCACACAATTTACAAAAAATGTGTAAGCTATTACATTGAAATCCTTTTATTTTAAATTTAAAACTTTTTGATAACTCTTTAAACATAGTATCATATGAGAACAAATAAATATTGTCTTTATTTATGTTCAATTTTGTTAAATCTTTTCAGCATTATTACTGTGAGTGTTCCAAAATCAAATAAATATAACTTTGGTTAATTCAGAACATAAACTAAAATACTTCCTTTAACATTAAATGCACACAAAACGTGATACATCTCAAACCATAGAATGAACAGTAACTACATATTTTTTGTTACTATCCTTTAAAGAAAACAAAACAACTACAGAATTCTTATAGAATGATTTTTATATGTAACCTCAGATATTTGAAATTTAATAACAGTTTTGATCTTAGCTCAAAGACAATGGCAGAAGTTGCATAATTGTTACATATTAGTCCTTGACTAATGAGTCACCCTCTATAAATAAAGCATTATTACAGTGGAACCCAGCTATAATGTGATAATTGGGGCCCCAAAAATTGGATCGTGTTAATAGTGGGATCGCGTTAATGTGGGTTTATACAGTATTTAAATTTTTTTTCTTCATAAAACACTGCATTGGCATATATACGTGTATTCCTGTCTAATGTAAAAAATCAGGGTATTATTGAACGAATAGTAAATGGAATGCAGTAACAAGACTTATTCAAAATAATGGATGGATAATATATTTATAGGTTATTACATTGCGTTAAATAGTTTTACTAATTTGTATTATTTTTTCCAAAATACACATTGATTGATAATACCCTGACTGACGTTATATCATGAATAGGGTATCAAGATCGTTTACTATCATGCCATGCAGATCATCCATAATGCATGTAATTCCATTGAAAAATTGCACAATTGTTTTAAAATATTCAATGATTTTGTCCAAGATTATTTTGTCTGAATTCAATGTACAATATACAGCATGAACAGAGTGTTAATATTATTTACTTACCGTCTGTTATAGTACCGTCGTGGTATGCAACTAATCCATAATACCTGTAATTCCATTGCAATAATTGCAAACGTATTTAAACTATTCAATATTTTTGTCACAGATCATTATGTGTCTGAATTTAATGGGATTAAGTAACAGAATATTCGGTTAAGAAAGACGAAGCATGTGTACATTTTATAAAATTCCAGGGACTATGAATGGTGTCTATACAAATCATAAACAAACCCATACACATAAAATCCGAGAACTAATTGCAGTCTGTAAAGGTCAGGAGTCGCTGATATAAAGTTTTTTAAGCTGTAAGCATGTACAATTTCATACCCTTTCAATTTCCAGCTAATAAAGCGGACATTATTTATTGGTCAAATGATTGCATCTAATAACACCGCCAAGTCCAGAAAACATGTTGGCGGTTTTCATTTTTTGATGTTTATTAAATTGTGAGAATCTTGTATCAACTACTGCATTGTCTGCTGCTTGTTTGTGTATGCAGTAAAAGAAGAAACTTATGTTGATTATTGTTTGAGCAATGATTGTATAAAGAATTTATTAAGAACAATCACAAAGACGATTTACTGGCTTTAATCATGGAAAATAGTAAGCAACATTTCTGATAATGTTTACTTAGGCATATAAATTCAAGAACCTTGTGATATTGATAAATTTCAGAAACCAAGTGTTTCACAAGCTTTTTTTTTTTACATTTCATGGTTGTTGTTTTGTTTTTTTTTGTATTCATATCATTATAGATGTTGTAAAGTTCTTAGAACTTCTAAAGATCAGGCACTACACAAAGTCTTCATTATTTCTCATACTTTATCATATTATATATTGTATTATTCATACACAATCTCTTAACCGAAATCATAATGAACTCTTTTTGCGCAAAGTGCAGAGAACGACTTGCATTTGTGAACATGCTTTTCCATAATAGTAAAATACTTTTATATTAAAAGAAAGGAAATTAATAACGAGTTCATAAGCAAACCCCATACACATGTAAAACCCAAGAACTAAGTGCAGTAGACCTGCAATGGTTACAAGTAACTTTTATAATTGGTTTTTAAGCTGAATGCATGTACAATTTCATACCCTCTCAATATCCAGCTAGTAAAGCGGACATTATTTACTGATCAACTGATTAATAACACTGCCAAACCTAGAAAATATGCTGGGGGCTTTAGTTTTTTGATGTTTATTAAACTGTGAGAAACTTTTATCAACCACCGCATTGTCTGCTGCTTGGTGTTGTATGCAGTTATAGAAGAAACACATGTTGGCTATTGTTTGAGCAACGATTGTATAAAATTAATTGAAGACACTCACAAAGACCACATAATGTTTATTTTGGTATAACACTTAAAATATCTGGTGAAAATTGTTAAATTTCAGAAGCTATGCCATGATCATATTATATTAAAATTCATACGCAAACTCTTCCCCAAAATGATAATAATGTTTTACACACTCTGTCTTGTACGTAAATTGTAAAATATTCCCGTTATGTGAAAAATACATGTATATATATTTAAATTTTCAGGAACTGCACCACTGTAATATTATCTTCTAGTTCTGATGAGATCTCTCCCCCATAAGCGATCTCTTTCCCAAAATGATAATAAATTCTTTAAACACTATTTCATGTACTATGAAGAAGAAAAAATGTCATATGTGAATGAATAAACAAACTTTTGGGAGCCATGCTGCGACCACAATATATCCAAATTCACATTATCGCAGAGCACGTTATAGCGGGATTCCACTGTATTATTATTATTTTATAAGAGGTACAAAATAATGGTGTTATTGTAAACGAAGGATGAGTCTACATGTAGATCAACATGACACAATTTAGGGATGGTGGACACAAATCACAGCATGGTTGTGCCCTCAGGAAACTCTGAGTGATGACGATGAAATTCATTTGGTTCATCACTGAAACAAAAATGGAAAATAATTTGTTTTTATCTATTTTATTCTAAAAAAAATGATTTAACATGAAATCGTCACAAAGTTGTTGCTATTGCTGTTTTAGTTTAGATTCATTTGCTGTTATGGAAAGAACCATGACCCACGAGAAACTACTGGCAAGCTTTCTTACATAACTGCATTAGCCAAATCTTAGACTCAAACCCACACAGACAGAGGTGAGATAGCAGTGATCCGTAATGGAAAGCGCGTTAGACCACTTGGCCACTCAGGGCCTCCTGATGAATACATAATAAAAAAAGTCAAATCATCTTTAAGTGTGAATACTATAGTATTAGAATGTATGCCATCTAATCCCAATATTTTTATGTCAGTCCATGTATTGTTGAAATAAATATTTACATTCTTACAAAAGTTATATATGACTTCAGATCCATGCTGCTGCAAGTCAAAGATTTACTTCAAGAAATGTTTAACTGTATGCTTTGAAGCTGCCATTTTGGAATTATTCTGACTGCCTTACCAATGCCTTATAAATTTTTTGTTGTCATTAATGTTTCTAGGTCTGTAATCTGTTTTTTCTTACTGCTTTCGAGCTATAACAGATTACATATTTCTAACTACTTATGCTACAAAAAGTTTTTCAAAAGATATCAAAATTAAATCAGTTTTTCTTTTGATTATATGCTTAAAACTATAAACATTTTTTCCTGAGTTGGCTGAAGGAATTAAAATGATATGGATATTTACTTTAAGGAGACATATTTATATGCCATATCAATCCTATCCACTGACTCGGAACTAAACACATTCTATGTTGAATTCATTTAATACCATCTTGTTAACTTTATAAATATCTGAGCTTAGCAGTAAGAATTTAATTCAAAACAAGTACAGATTTTTACAAAAGTGTTGGATTTGATGCATCATTGCATGGATTTTAATGAAAAAAACCTACAAAGGATGGGCATTACCAGATCAATGATGTAACATTAAATTGGTATGTAATAAATTTTTAAGGTGTAATTTAGAAATATATCAGAATATCTTATACATTAAAGATTAATCTATAATAACACTATGACTCCTTCCAAAAGTGAATCATATTACAAACATTTATGTACATTATACCTGCATTACCATGTAAATATTTACAAACATTTATGTACATTATACCTGCATTACCATGTAAATATTTACAAACATTTATGTACATTATACCTGCATTACCATGTAAATATTTTTAAGTTGAGATAGTGGCATTACACAATTTTTTGACTTTCACAATGAAGAATAACATAAAGCATTTGCCAAAATAGTACATGAAAGTAAATAAAATGAAATAGTGGGGGGGGGGGGGGTCAATCTAGGTTATACTACTCCAATCAAACAGACAGCTTAGCATATTAATAAGCAAGGGTACTTTCCAATATGTTGTACTTAATGTATGTATGTATTTAATGCATGTATATACTCCATGCATGAATATACTTAATGCAGATATATACTTAATTCATGAATCAACTTAATGCATATATATACTTAATGCATGTATATATTTAATGCATGTCTATACTTAATGCATGTATATACTTAGTGCATGTCTATACTTAATGCATGTATATACTTAATGCATGTATATACTTAATGCATGTATATATTTAATGCATATATATACGTAATGCATGTATATCATGATTCAAAACAAGATTTAAATAATATTATCATGGCACTTGGAACTGAAAGACCTGCAAAGTGTACATGATGTCATCTTGTTATTCCATTGTCAGCATTTGATGATTTAAAATCAAAACGTGTGTAATGGATTAAACAATAACCAGAGACTAATCAATGAGTACATAGCTCACCTCTACTTTCATTAGTCTTTAACAGTAAACATTGTCATGAAGAAAATACATTGAGAATAAAATATATTAGGTTCAATTTCCAGAAAAAATATTTTTGCAATTGTGTATCTTTTCATTTGAAGTTCAATCGTTTTAAAATGTTGAAATTTTTATTGACATGATATGACTAGTATCATTCTGATGTATTGTGAAACAACATAGCTGCCTACCCACCCACCTAACTAATGTGACAAGGCATTAAAGATATATAATAATTTAAAAAATTCATTCTTTTTATATCCTATCAAAATTGATGTACTCAGCTGATAATAACTGATTGTTGTCATTTTTGCATATCTTGGGAGTGACAGCCAGAAACACATAGTGCATCACTGTATGTAAATAAAGATGTGTCGCTTTGGCTCATTGATTTCTAAGTCAATACAGACATTTTACAGCATCCGCAACAAGTTGAAAGAAACTAGTTGTAACATAATAAATTTAAAGGTTTAATTCCTGTAGAAACAGGCATGTAAAGTGTTGTAAACACGGTTTTTGTATTTTATTTGTCTCTGTCTTGTCTATGTTCTGTATTTGCCTTTGATAAAGACTCATTAAGAGTCGAAAGCGCTCAGGCTAGAGAGATACTATTTTTGCACTGTTGCTTGTCAGTTTGTTGCATATATATATATATATATATATATATATATATATATATATATATATATATATATATATATATATATATATATATAATACTACAAAATTTAATCTGTAAAGCATACATAGGATACTGGTGACAGAGATCACCTAATGAAATCCGAGAGTAGTTTCATGGTTTTACTTAGGAGGGTATCCACAGTGCATGTCCAAGTGTGTGTATATATATATATATATATATATATATATATATATATATATATATATATATATATATAATACTACAAAATTTAATCTGTAAAGCATGGCATATAGCTCACAGTGAACTACTTATGAAGAAGCATTCCCTCACCAAGTTTCCTGTCTCAATTAACAGTATTTGTACAGTCTGTAAAAAAAGACCCACAAACATTTTACCAAAATGTACAATGAATATACATATATGTACACCAATGTTTGTCCCTCACCCTTTTTGTATGAAAGAAGATGCTATGAGACCCAACACAAACAGATTCTTAAGGCCTATGTAGATAGAATGGTTGAACTTAAAGGAGAATGTACACATGTCCATGCTTTTAAAGGTGCTGAATGCAATACCAACATTAGGGGCTGTACAATAGCTAATCTCTAACAATCATCTTACAATCATATCAACATATATATATATATATATATATATATATATATATATATATATATATATATATATATATATATATATATATATATATATATATATATATATATATATATATATATAAATTATTTATGTTTATTATCTGTGTGCATCATTTAAGAAAAAAACCTACCCGGTCACTGAATGTAATGAATACTTATGCACTTCCAGAAACTCAAAACTCTATAAAACTAAATACAATGCAGTACTGGTTAGTTTGGTGGATTTTGGTGGCAAAACAATTCATTAGAAATGTTTCAAATTTGTTTGGGGATAACACCACAGACGTAATCAACAGACTCTAAAATCATGCGAGTTAAAAGTCTGGTATAAATTGTGTCTGACAAAAAATTAAATATCTTACTCATGAAACACAGGATTTATGGCAGATGTAACACCCTCAGTTTCTTCTGTATCCTCTATGATGTCTTCATCTGCTCCAAAATCAAGAGCCAGAGTATCTGTTCCCTGAACGGCCTCATCTGGTGGCACATACATCTGCAGACTCTATAACAAGGGAGATCATTGACAGGCTCTGATGTTGTTTTGTATTTAGTAGCACTTAACCAGAACAATAATTGTGACATGGTGCTAATTAAAAAGTAATGTTCTAAATTATAATAACAAAGAAATCACAGCAACTTTAGGAAAACATCAATTTTGGGGGTAAATTCAGCTTCTCTGATGATACCTACCATTTCACTTTACATTAGGATAACTTTCTTTGATACTTCCAAATCCAGCCCTTCCTGAAACATGAGAAACATCTACCTGATCTTGCACTGATATATGCAGTTATTAGACCATGTACATCAAGGAACAATTTTTCTGTCTACATTATGTAGGCAAAGGGAAGCAACTCTTGCATGTTCACTCCTCTACCCATCAGGTGACCACCATTATAGTTTGATTTACCAGATATTTATAGAATGTTTACATTGCTGGGAAGGATGGGAAGTGATGGACTCTTTCTAACATGATCCAAGGCAAGTATTTTCAGAGAACATAATTTACCAAACAATTCACTTTCTCCATCAAATGCGTTACCTGATCGCATTACATTAGGAATCCAAGTAAGAGGAGGAGGAAATACTCACCATTCTACATCTATAATGTATCACCTAATATGACTGCTCTGCTGAAATCTTCTAATGATAATTAGCAAAACAAGGGAGAAGACTCATGTGGGTTTCCACACTTAATTAAACTATCTCACCATCAAATGCTTTCCAGGCAACTACAGTGAACTTATTCATGTCTGAGTCAAAGGTTGTGCTTTCGTCAGTGTCAAGTGGTCACTGTCTGTGCATCTACCACTCACCCAACAAGATTCAGTCCTTTCCTGAGCAAGGCTATATCAAGCAAATGAAAGACAGATAAGGTAGACTGGGCATGTCAGTTAGCTGAGTCTGCTAAGTCCGGGATTGAGTCATTAGATTCAAGGCCAAGCTCACTGCTAGTATTTCATTAACTGAAATTTTCATTAGTGCACCTGGTCATACTAGGGTTCAGCATACAAGATTTAATATCTCCCTTTAGCCAAACTGCTTTAACACATAAACCTACGGAGGTTTTTGCTGTTTTCACATGAAATGTTAGTAGGAAACACATTTTGAGGACTGTTTCTGAATACATCCTAATACATAGACTTCCAAGCAAGTTTCCATTAGCCCAATGCCTAGTTTTGTTAAAACGATAAAAAAAAAAAACGGGTCCAAAATTAGGTTTTTCTCTCTGTATTATGTAGTGCTAATAAAATGTCCAGATTATTTGGTATCATTGTAGAGCTATATCTGTCTACCTATCTATAATACCACCCACTTTAATGTATCATACATGACCTTGACACTACAGAATTTGGCAGTAGGCTACTACCTCCTGCTCCATAGATGTGGCGCCAGGGGTTAATGTATTAAGATCATGCTGAGCCAGTCAACTGCACTGAAAGTTAAAGTGCAACATTTGTGCCTCTTGTTTTCTCATCTCCTCAGTTAGATTTCCTTAACAGAAGCTTTGCGGTCCAATAAGCTGGTGTGCTATTATAAGTATGGCTGATCAACTATGCAGTCTGTTATGAATGCTGGTGTAAAATCAAATTTAAACACCCATTAAAAATGATACCAAATCAAAATTCAATGCCAAATATAAATGATAATAAATGGATTCTATACAAGACATCTTTACAGCATGACAGCAAAAGTAAACTGGTACATCCAGGTATAAGAATGGCCACTTAGAAAGGGAATTAAACTGTAAGATTTGCTATGTTCTATCTATATAATATATTGCAACAAAGAAAATTTTCAGTTTATTCTGAGAGAGCTGAATTCAGAAAAGTTATGATAAAGTAACATGATTATGAAAAGTATGTTGCAAAGAAAAACCCTACCATGATCTTTACCCAAGTTGAGATACTAAATGTTCTTTCCTTAATGCTTAAAGTCAGGCATAATAGATTGTTGCACTTCTCTGATGTCTGAATATAACACTGAAGATCTGGTAATGTTAGTTGTACTCGAGAAATAAAAGGAGTCCAGTATTTATCATCTGTCTATGGTTTAACAAAACCATTTTGTTAGTGAAATGTGTTGAGCATGGGAAGGGTCAATATCATCTATTCCAGTTTCAGGTAATGGTGTTGCTGTTGCTACTTGGCATGTTGGTATAATGTTGTCAGTTTCCCAAACTTTTATTGAAAATATTTAGAGATATGTTGAAGATATATTAAGTGATTCAAATGTGGCTTGTGGTGATCTGGTCCTAGTGAATTGTCAATGTATTTCTGATAAGGCCATGATATTTCACCTCATTTATTTAAGTGTTAAACACAGCTGCTATTGTTTTTGCCATTGACTTTTTCATTATATATTCCACACCAATCTAGAAGAGAAGCAAGAGTTCAACCTAGCTACATAGGATCTCCATGTTTTCCTCTTGCTTTCTGTCATGGCTTGCTTTAGCTTTGTATTACTGTATATGGTATTTATTCAGGTCCAAGTAACTTATTCAAATCCATGTTTTCATCCACCATCAATGCTGTAATTGGATCCCAACAATTAATTGTCAAAAATGGTTAGCAGAGGGACCAAAACATTCCCAATTTTGTTGGTTTAAATTTCAACTCATCTCCAGCTCTTGAGGTTTGGGAGTATCACTTCTTAAGTTTAATAGAAATTGGTCACTGCAACCAATGATGTTTATTATCGATTTCCCAAGAAATGTAGAGTAAAATAGATGGATCATAAATGGTCCAATCTAAGGATGATGAAGATCTTCTGAATGGATGCAGCTAGGTATTGAAATCATGTTATAGGCAATGATTTATTTTGGGAAACAAAGTTTTATATTTGCTTCCTTCTCTTTGCTGCCTCTATTGCGATATTCCAGAATTTGGCTTTAAATGATGCAAGTGAAACACAGCCCAGTCTGATGTTTGAATTTAAGTGTTGTTGGAATAAACACTGGGAGAGCTCTGTTGAAGTACCATAATGGGTACATCTACAACTTACTTTGATTGAAGAAGACTGCTGGCATAAGCATTTAAGCTACAGTGTACTAAATGATTGGCCGAAGTTTTTCAAACCTCCCAGCTCTTCTGCATTAGCTATCACAAATAGAGATTGATTGCTTATTTTTTTTATTATCATCATCAGATACAATTATTATAATCACTTCCATGACTCAAATGAATGTAAGATACAACTATCAAACATAGCTGTAAAATCCACAGCTCATGAAACCATAGCATACTGGACTTTTAAGCATTAGGATTAAAGCAGGTTCTGGAAGATCTCAGTAATGTTCCTTGGAGTAGTGTATCTCTGTTTCATGATGTGACTGATGTTCTTGATGTACTGACCCAACATTTGTATACAGGTGGTTAATAAACATATACCATTCAAAACAAAGAGATTAAAACTTGACTTCAAGCCCAATTTCTTGAATCTTGGCAGTTAAATGCAATGACAATCAGTGATTATTTTAATCTGTTGGTCAACAAGCACATTACAAAACATGGAGAAATAAAGTAATCAAAAATATCAATTGGACAAACATACATTACTCTAGTCAGCTTTTGAAAATATCTAAATTTAGAATTCTATGTGGGAAGTTTTTAACAAACCAGATGCCACTAAGCATTCCACAAGGTCAGCCAAAATCCAACAACTTAGTAATGCCAAAGTATTGATGAGGATGTTGAAAATGCAAATACTTTCAACACATTGTGTTTGTCAGCATAACTTCCAGGATTAAAGAATGCATTGTAAACTCTAATCACAATGAACTAAGAACCCATTATAACACTAGTCATATTAGACTAAGAACCCATTGTCAAATGTAATCACAATGAACTAAGAATCTATTGTCAAATGTAATCACAATGAACCAAGAACCCATTGTCAAATGTAATCACAATGAACCAAGAACATATTGTCAAATGTAATCACAATAAACCAAGAACCCATTGTAACACTAATCACAATGAACCAAGAACCTATTGTCAAATGTAATCACAATGAACCAAGAACATATTGTCAAATGTAATCACAATGAACTAAGAACCCATTGTAACACTAATCACAATGAACCAAGAACCTATTGTCAAAAGTAATCACAATGAACAAATAACCCATTGTAACACTGATCACAATGAACTAAGAATCCATTGTCAAATGTAATCACAATGAACTAAGAACACATTATCAAATGTAATCACAATGAACCAAGAACCCATTGTAACACTAATCACAATGAACTAAGAATCCATTGTCAAATGTAATCACAATGAACTAAGAACATATTGTCAAATGTAATCACAATTAACCAAGAACTCATTGTAATACTAATCACAATGAACTAAGGACCCATTGTAACACTAATCACAATGAACTAAGAACCCATTGTAACACTAATCACAATGAATTAAGAATCCATTGTCAAATGTAATCATAATGAACTAAGAACCCAGTGTAACACTAATCACAATGAAATAAGAACCCATTATAACAGTAATCCCAATGAATTAAGAATCCATTGTTAAATGTAATAACAATGAACAATAACAATGAACCAAGAACCCATTGTCAAATGTAATCACAATGAATGAAGAATCCATTGTCAAATGTAATCACAATGAACTAAGAATGCATTGTCAAATGTAATCACAATGAACTAAGAATGCATTGTCACACTAATCACGATGAACTAAGTAAGAACCAATTGTCAAATGTAATCACAATTAACCAAGAACCCATTGTAATACTAATCACAATGAACCAAGAACCCATTGTAACACTAATCACAATGAACTAAGAACCCATTGTAACACTAATCACAATGTACTAAGAACCTATTGTAACACTAATCACAATGAACTAAGAACCCATTGTCAAATGTAATCACAATTAACCAAGAACCCATTGTAACACTAATCACAATGAACTAAGAACCCATTGTAACACTAATCACAATGAACTAAGAACCCATTATAACAGTAATCACAATGAACTAAGAACATATTGTCAAATGTAATCACAATGAATTAAGAATCCATTGTCAAATGTAATCATAATGAATGAAGAATCCATTGTCAAATGTAATCACAGTGAACTTAGAACCCATTGTCAAATGTAATCACAATGAATAAAGAAACTTTCGTTCAGAAAAAATTCCATCTGACACCAATTTTTTTATCTTAGTGCAATCAAATGGAAATGTTTAGTTATTTTTTTCAAATTTTTTCAACAAGGAAATCAATAGATCTAGATCATATTGGCCCATATCTCTTGAGGGCTGATGTAACATAAGCACATCCACCTAAGTTTGTCTGAAGAAATAGAAACTGGCAAAAGCTGCCCAGATTCACAAGTCTGGCAACAAAGATATCCAAAACTATAGACTCATATCTACCTACCCTGCTCTGTCTAAATTGCATAAAAAACATATTTATGGCAATCTTTACACATAACTATCAAACTTTAACTTAATTCATAAAAAAACAATCAGGGTTCAGAGAAAACCACTCCTGTGATACATCTTTGGTTTCCATGATAGATGTATAAATTACTGCCTTAGATCGAGGAAAATTAGTTGGTTTCAAACGTGTTGTTTTTATAAAAGCTTTTGGCCTTGCTGATCATGATATCTTTTCAACAAATTGAGCATTTATCAATGTGACTTTTAAACAACTACTTTGTTTACTTCATGCATAACAATAAGAAAATAATTGTTTCAAAATATGTATGGCAGTTTTTCTAAACAAGAATCAATTACATGTAGACTTCCACAGGAATCAAGCCTAGGCACACTCCTCATTCTCATTTTCATAAATAATCTGCCATTGGAAACAGGTAACTATTTCATCTACTGACTTATACATATATGATGCCACACTATCAGATTTCAAACAGCTAAATCAGACCTCGAAGTCTCCCTTCAAATAGCCTTACTTAGAATAGATTCCTGGTGTATGAAAAATGGCATGAAAGTAAACCTAGACAAGATGAAAGTATTAATGATTACTGCAAAACTAAACAGTTTCATGCAATTGCCTAGAATTGGTTACCCATGACAAAATTATTGGGATGATATAACAATGGAATGAACATATTCATAGTATATATCATACAATCAATTCATTTCTCTGTTATTTAGCAAGACAATATTATCAACTATACATAACTAAGCCCAATATATTACAAATGCTATATACATCTAAACCTAGACTACTGTAATGTTATCAGGAAAAACACTTCTGACAAGAATATTTAAAACTTATTCCATTTGCAAAAAAAGTTTACAAACTCATCATAGATTATACTACAAACATCCCAAATATTATGAAGGATATTCCAATGTTAACAAATATTTTTGAGAAAAGCTAGACTATTTCACAAAGTTCAAATGCTAAAACAATTGTGGTGCTAATTCTGTATTTCAAGGATAGGACCAAGAAATGAATATATATCTTCGTGCATGTCTGTGAGCAGCAAATTACAAACCTGTGTTTCATATTCTCTGAGGAAACTTGGAGGTTCTACAAATTCTGGCTGCTCATAACCGAATTGCATCACTCTGTACTGGTCAAGATATTTTTCATATCTGTGAAGAAAATCAACAACGCATATGTTAAAATACAAAAGGTATTGATGTATAGCATTGAGCTTAATTGCTTTTGCAGAGGGCATACAAAATTTTTCCATGGATGAAATGTTTAAAATTAACCTAGACCTTTTCCTATAATGTTCAATCAACCATATTTCTTCCATAATAAGTACAGGAGGCTTTAGTTGGGAATAGGCTTATCATGGTGTTATTAGACAAAGGCTTAACTAAACATTTTAAATACTGGGTATGTGTAGAAAAACTGTATTTTATAACAAAAGTAAATCTTCTAAAATGAATTCAAAGCCAGATTTTAAGTTATGCACAAAGAGCTGTAATTTAATCTAAATAAAAGGGCTTGAAAGTTTGTTTCTTTACAAAATGTTATACTAACCTAGCGTGTGTGAAGATGATGAAAACAAGACCAACCAGGCAGAGTAAAATTGAAATGGCTGTTATAGCAATAAGAGCAGCCCATGGATCATCAAGCCACCATACATATGATTTGGTGATTCTGAATTGCAACTCAGAACCTTCAGCATACGGCATACGGATTTCATCCGCTGAATATTTTGATGGTAATAGGGCTGATACTCGATTATTGGCCAAAAATCTGAAATAAAGACATAACATTTTAGAATTTGTCTCTGTAACAAAGCAGTTTCAAAAGAAAAGTATGGTATAAGTCTTGCTTATATGAAAAACACTTTTTAACAATAATAATTAACAATTCCTATACAATGTATTTAATTAAAAAGGTATTGGAATCCTAGGGGTGAAGATGGGAGTGCAGGAATTTAAAAGACTAAGGAATATTTATGGAGGTGCCATATTTTCTCAGTTATATGAAAGATGGATTTTGCTGTGATATGAAAAAACATGATGTACAATGGAGTGTACAGTCAACAATTTCAATGCCACCCAATATAAAAGAATGAACCATGATGCACAAATACAATGCTCACCCATTGCTCCAAATAGTATGAAAGAAAATCAACAGCCATATCTGGCATCTGACAAGGTTTCATTGCGATAAATCTACTCCAATGAAACTGGTTTGCTTCTTTGATTATAACGGCACTTTTAATGCATTACCGATGATATCAACCAAAGGATATGGATGATAAGTGCCCTTTTCAAGGACATACTAAAATAACTGACACAGGTTGTCCTCGAAGGGTAGAAATTCCTGGACACCTGGATTACAAGCACTAAGACAACTGACACAGGCTGTCCTCGAAGGGTAAAAAAATTCCTTTACACCTGGATTACAAGCACTAAAACAGCTGATCCAGGCTGTCCTCAGAGGGTAGAAAATCCTGGACCCCTAAATTACAAGCACTAAAACAGCTGACCCAGGCTGTCCTTGGAGGGGTAAAAAATCCTGGACCCTAGATTACAAGCACTAACACAGCTGACCCAGACTGTCCTTGGAGGGTAGAAAATCCTGGACCCTAGATTATTAGCACTAAAACAACTAACCCAGGCTGTCCTTGGAGGGTAGAAAATCCTGGACCCTAGATTATAAGCACTAAAACAGCTGACCCAGGCTGTCCTTGGAGAGTAGAAAATCCTGGACCCCTGGATTACAAGTTATGTTCTTCTGACTGAGCTACAATTGCTTCATCCTACTGAACTGATCAAAACTGTTAGCATTAAATGGGGGACGCTGCTAGATTTTATATCTTACAAATTTCAAATAAGGTTATCATGCTTCACAGAGGGCACAATGTATTAACTCTTTCTTTATTTCTCTTCCTTTAATTCACTTTGAAATATGATCTCTATAGAAATAGAGAACAAAAGCAAATAAGGTATGTGGTTCCTGCAGTGTCCTTTAGAGACAGGTTTCTTAAAAAAATAGTTTGTGAATAACTAGTGAAAAAATGATATTGCCGTCACTATTTTAAAAAAAGTCTACTTACGCTGCAATTTTGGGATCTGAGTTCTCAATAAGTGGAAAATTAGGAGGTTCCAGTTGTGATAACACAAAGACTATGTCAGTGCTGAAATAAAAAACAAATACGCTACAAATTATTAGTCTTTCAGGACTCTATATTGAAAGAAATTGGATCTTTACACTTGATGACAATAAGAAATTTCACTTGCATACCGGGTAGTTAATATTAATTTTTCCAAAACTGATAATTCTGATTCTTAACAAATAGTTTTAACAAATAGTTATCTTATTAATTTTCAAAAAGAATAAACATGTGTAGCTTCAATATTAATTTCATCGTCATCTTAGAATATAAATGAGATTTCATAATGGTCTATAAATGTAATTTGTGTTCAGGGTTAAACTGGTATCAAGTTGAAGTTACTCACTTCAAACCAGTTTCTGCATATATATTTTTTACTTCCGCATAAATCTGAAAACAGTATATAGCTACTGTAAATTTAGCTTCAATATATCTACAGTCCATTTCATACATCATATACTTTATGTACATCATACAAGTGTATTCCGAATTGATATGATACAAACTCTGTTGGCATGGCAATAATCTGTTTGTTCTGCTGTAGGATTCTTCTCTGTTCAATGGTCTCAATAATGGAAATCAAACCAGTTGCACTCTGTATTGCTCTGGAAAGGACAAATGTGTTAAATCTAAATAATGCTTTAATAAAATAAACATTAGGAAGCCTACAGAGAGAGAGAGAGAGAGAGAGAGAGAGAGAGAGAGAGAGAGAGAGAGAAAGAGAGAGAGAGAGAGAGAGAGAGAGAGAAACTGAGTTATTTGCCACATTGTCAAAAAGATGCATGTTATAGACTATCAAGGCTATACATTAAAAGATACTCACTGTCTGATCCTCTCTTTGTCAACTAGGACCTGGTCAGGAGTAGAACCCTTCAGAACCAGTACCAAGCGATGTTTGTCTTCAATAAGATTGATCTAAAGTTTAATAATATAAGCAATTAATTATATGCCTTCATATGCGTAATATAAATAATTACGTAGATGCCTTTATATGCATAATATAAGTTATTAGGTATATGCCTTCATATCCATAATATATGTAATTAGTTATATGCCTTCATATCCATAATATAAGTAATTAGGTATATGCCTTTATATGCATAATATAAGCAATTAGGTATATGCCTTCATAAGCATAATAAGCAATTATGTATATGCCTTTATATGCATAATATAAGTAATTAGGTATATGCCTTCATAAGCATAATAAGCAAGTATGTATATGCCTTTATATGCATAATATAAGTTATAGGTATATGCCTTCATATCCATAATATAAGTAATTAGGTATATGCCTTCATAAGCATAATATATGTAATTAGGTATATGCCTTTATATGCATAATATAAGCAATTAGGTATATGCCTCTATACACATAATATAATTAATTAGGTATATGCCTTCATATGAATAATATAAGCAATTATGTATATGCCTTTAACATTGAAACAAACTTCTTTTTCATATCTTTTTTACATACTACAGAATGATTCTGACAAACTCAATACAATACACTCAGTTGTCCAAATGTCAGTCAGAGGACTTTAAAATAATGGAAGGAATGTTTTTAGCAAATTAAACTTGTCCAAGAATGCTAACCCAATTATACTGTATTAACATTAGCAATATGAACTTGGCTGAATACAGACAAAGCTTTTTAAAAAAGATGAAATATCATTTTTTAAATTATATATCATAAAAACAGTGATGCAACTTTTGCAAATTACCTCCATTTGTCCCTAGTTCAATGGTTATCAAATTGATATACGTGTTGGAAGTGTGGGTGGAATTGATATTAATGTTATTGTGTAAGTATAGACTCAGAGAAACATACTTTACTAAACAATTCTTTCTCCTTTAAACACATAACCTGATCATATTAACATCTGGAGAATAGGAAACAGGATGAAATGCAAGAGCATCCAACCTTTGCCATCATCACCCCTCAGGGGCAATGACTCCACCACTGGAACTACTCTCAATTAGAAGTCTTGGTAATGATTGATTTGGGTTTATGGTCTGATTGATGTATTTTGTGAACAAGTTGAAAAAAGTTTATATCAGTTAAATTGGTTGACTGGGATGAATAAAAGGCATGGAGGGGCCAACATCCATCCTAACTTTGAACATGGAAGAGAAGGCAATCAATGTCATCCAGGAACACAAATTTCTTCTGTGAAACATCAAGCTTCCTAGATCATTCAGGAGACGTATCTTAAAAGGAGATACCAAAAGGGGTGCCTGCTTCTTTAAATGACCCCAATGTAACCCCAAAACAGAATAGGTCAGCTAAAATGGAGAGTGTAGGGCTGCCATGTCATGTGGTCCATGATCACTATATATGTAACTGGATAGGCCAGATGACTGAATGGACTGGAGAACATTTAGAATCTCATATGATGGCATGTGTAGGACTTAGAAGCTATAATGTCCATCAAATACTGACTTTAGCCCCATGCACTCTGTCTTATTGGCAGTCAGGTAGCGTTAAGCTAGTTAACATCGTGTATATGGGTCACAACCACATAAAGGCAAGGGAAATAATTTGTAAGAGTTAATTCCCTTTGTTTATCTGGTACAGATATAGTAAGACAGTTTATAGACTTGTGGGGGTTTTGGGAGGTGGCAGATTCTTTTGTAATGTTGAAGTGATTGGCTAGTGTATCAATTGGAGAAAATGGAAAAACTAGAGAAAACTACTATTAGTAAAATGCCAAATCTGAAGATATTTCCTTGGACTGCAGATGTCCTGGAAGATGAATTTCTGTATAGAAGTAGAATATGCCGTTCTTTAATAGTCCATAAAATAATGGTTGACATTTTAACCCCATGGACAACTTGAACAATTTATTAGTGATACTACTGATGATGTTCTATTATTGAATCATAATGTCTGGCAGGCTACTTTACTGTTCCATTTTTGCAGCAATTTATGAGCCATTGAAATCGATAATTTCAGACTAGACACAATTATTCTAGTTACGTTGTTCCCAGCCAGTGGTCATTTTTTGCCTGGGTACTTCGCATTTCATTACTGGTACTACTAAACAAATCCTGTAACATTTAGTGTCTGTTTCATCTGCTTTGGAATCAATGCAGAGGGCAGGAGATCTGGTTTATTATGCATTCAACACAGTAATTTACATTGAGTTTTTTTCAAACTGAAAGGTATACATGAATGAATATGTAAATTGCTACTGATAATGCAAAAAGAGAAGTTGAAATTATGCCCAAGTAATTAAAACATGTAGTTGTAAGTTTCACAGAGACATAACATCTTCTAGAATGTATGCAAACTGAAGATGCAGACTTTTCAATTATCCAAAATGTTCATGCACGTTTTCACTTTTATGATTTGCAGATTGTTAGGCAACATGAACTTTTACCAGCAGTTTAAATGGCATGATATACTGGAAAATGTGTGTCACATTCAAGAAAATGTTTGATAATGAAATTTTATATCACTATATTTGCAACCATGAAGAAAATCTGCTTTTTTTGTTTTTGTTCTCCATTATATTTCTGACAAAACTGTTAAGAAATGAACATACCGACCATGCAGTTTCCCATGATATTTTTATATTCTGCAATACTCACTACAACTTCAGCCTTATCTTGTTCTTGTCTGTACACATCTTTTGGATTGTCTTTGGCCAATACCTCAAATCTGAAGGTTCTGGGTGAATTATCTGCCTTATCAAATTCACCAGTTGGTACAATGACACCATCTACAGGATTAACACTGAACGGTGTTTTTATATCAGCTGGAATTCGATTGGCGGTGTCGCCCTCATGGTAGGTGATGTTGCCATTATCTCTAGTGTCGGCATCTGTAGCCTGTTAAGCAAAAAGTAAACCATTAGAGGTAAACAATGCTGCAAATGAAGCACACTGTGTCGAGACAAAAATATTTTCCCTTATTTAAGAGTCTACTAAGAAATATCATTTTTCTCGGACTTGGTGGGGTCATGTTACTTGTACATGTAATGCAACCATGTGATCAAAACTAATCTCCAACAAGTCCACTAAGATATATAATTTTCACCCAATCTACACTTCATTCCAGTAAAAAAAATTATACTGTACCATCAACTTTTTAAAAATCTTTTTGCTTGTATATATATAAGGTTTCAAATCAAACAATATGTCAACTTAATAGCTGTTGACATAAGAAAATAAAAAAATAAAGATATTTCTAATTTTCTTAACACCTTTCTTGAGCAGTACTGAACACTGATGGGTTGGGAGAAATGTATAAACAGTAGCCATAGAAGGCATATTTCAGAGCATGACATCAGTAAACAAAAAACATTAATGACAGTGTTTACTTATGCAGATTTTGAGTCAGCATTTTACTTCTACATTCAAGCATAAAGAGTGTTTTTTGCAAGTGTATACTCTTCTGTAGTAATGGATTCTGCAGCAGGGTGTGTGTGTGATTTGGATTTTTTATGTAGTTTTAACAATTTTTCAGTCATATCACTACAATGTCTGCAGTGTGGCAGTTTATAGTGATGTCTAGCACTGGTGCATCATACCGCAGACATTTAACATGATGTCCCACCCAGTCACATTATCCTGACACCAGGCTGACCAGTTCTAACACTGACCTCTTAATGTTGAGTGCCTAGCAAGGCAGCTCTTAGTACCATTTTTGTAAGTCTTTGGTATGACTTGGCTGGGGATCAAATCTATGAACTCCTGCATCCGAGGCAATACTGCAACAGCATTTTGATTGTTATTTTATTTTAGTTTGCAATCAGCCCTTTATCTGATTTCTCTGAACTATTAAACATAATTATGATTGTGAGACAAGATGAAATCACCACTTAAATACTTGCATCCCTAAATTGTTAATGATGGTTTCTACCCCTAAGTACTGATAAAATTACCGATTATGGTAAGAATGTAGGTTAACAGAATATGATCCCTAAGCGCTTGCTGTAAGATCTTCACATTGGATAGTCGAGATCAGATTTTAATCAGATTGATATAGATAAAAAATATCTGATGTCTTAAAATTTTTAAACATCTGTTCATTATGATGGAGAAATTAGGAGATTGGAAGATGAGAGAAGGAAGATAAGAAAAGAAAGGTCTAATTTGGAAATATAAGTCTAATTAACAGTCATAAGGGCTGATATATGTTTTAAAAGAAAAAAGTAGTTCAATTCCAAAAGTGATAATACCAGAGTGGCAATAAAGAAGGCATCACCACTGTGATAAATTTTATCCCACATATTTTTCAATATTTCCTTTTAATTATTTTATAATAATTAAGTACATCATCAACAACATTTAAGAATGATAATACGCTCGAGACTCATTCCAATACTGAAGGCAAAAAGCCTTGACACTGTATTTTTTAACATAAGCAATACAGAACAGATTGCAATGGCATAGTTTACCCTTTCCAGGATGGATACTAACCTCAACAACATGATGAGAATTCATCCTCCGACAGGGTGACTTCCAGAAAGATCTGATGTCCACCTTTTATCACTCAGTAATCCTTACTCTTTTGTGGTGTACACATTTCAATAATACAATTTACACATAAAAGAAAAGTGCTATCACTTTGCGTCATACTTTATGAATTGGACATTTTAATATATTTATCATATTTATTGAGTGCTTTTGAGCTCAACTCAAGAGTTTACTCCTTTAGCAGATTAAGCTCTTTTGAGAGTTCTTGGCATTTTATTTTAGCTTTTCCATTGCATTGCCTTTTAAATTACCCACACACAGTGGCATTGTGGCAACTTTTTATTAGAGTTTTAATTATTTGATTTCCTTTTATTCAGTACTTAACCTCCATATCTTTGTTTGCTGCTTAAGTGGCCTTCTTTACATTTTTTTTCAGCAGTCAAAAGAATTGATGTTCCTATGATTTATGATTTTTGCAAAGTTTTTATCTCAGCTAATATTTATATCCAGATATGAATCCTCACAACTTTTATACAAGAGTACCTTGTTCATTTTTTCAAATGTTTTCTTTATGGCAGTGCCTAAGCAGAGTGGGGAGGTATGGACATAGGAAAGCTATCTAAGACAACAACCCCACCTGCCTGGAATATACTAATTCTAGAAAGACAGATGGTTGTCCTTGCTGTTGTCACTGGTTAGAGATCAAGGACATTACTAAAAGTAGATGAACATAAGAGGAGGAGGGAGAGTACATCTTCCTCTTCATCACAATTTTCAGGGTATTCTATTTATGTGCTTCTCAGGTCATGGAGAAGAATTATTAGCTCTCTTGGGCAGAAGTGCAATCTATATCACAGGAGAAAACTGGAGCAGTCCCTGTAGAGAAAAATGGCCCAAGAAGCCCCAGTCAGCGGTTGTTAAAACTCAGTGCCAGCTAAGATTAGGTCCAGGTCCCCTCACAAGGGAGGAAATAATAGAGCAGAGACTGAGTATTTCACCCTTCTAAAAGCAACTGGACCACAACACTCAGTGATGGTTGAATGAGTCGTGAGCTACCCAAAAGGGAGAAGCAGCATTCTCTCAAAGCCTAAAGCTCACTGATGGCAACAGGTTAATATTTCCATGTTCAAGAAGAGATTCAAGCTGCTAAGATCTTAGAAAGAATACCCCTACCCTACAAATCAGAGGTGTCTAACCGATGACTGGCTGGTCACCAATCAGACAACAGGCAATTATGAGAGGTCACAGCTCCCATTTTGTCAGTCTAACATTAGATCCAACAAAGGATTGCTATTGGCATTCAGGTGCTAGACTAGAAAGTGAATTCAGGTCAGCATCCCCAACTCTTTTCACATAATCCCACTCAATTTCTGCAGCATGTGTGGTCAATCATTGCAGAAAAGTGATCAGTTATTTCCCTTGGCCCCATAATAGAAACATGGTTGTTGTGATCTGCAGGCCATCATCCCCCTCCTGCAATGAAAAGTGAGGAACAAGCCTTCCATTCTAAAAGTTTTCTGTACACCTATGTGGGAGTTGGTTATAATGATATCCCACTGACACAATGACTGGCACGAAATTCAGCAAAATCATTAGTTAATAGTGGAGCGGAAGGCATACTCACTATATGGATGTAACTGCAGGGAGGCTGGAAGGGTGTATGTATATGATGATTGTGTAAGTATTCTTGAAATAATGTTTTCCTAGAAAAAATTAGTTTTCTTCTTCAAATACTTTAATCATAATACCTTAGGTGAATAGGCAAGAGTTGGACAGAGATACACCCCTGAGAGCTTAACTCCATTCCATGAAGGTATGTGTGATAGCTAATAGATAATCTGACTCGAAAATAAACTCCATATGTCGGGGAGTGGCTTCAATGGGGAAAATATTCTCTCCCATAAATCCAGTTGAAGTCGTGAAACCGCATCTTCATGGACCTGTTAAATAACCTTAAAAGGTTACTTTCTGTACCACAGCTAAATGTTTGACCAGATATTATTGAGCCTTTCAGAGTGAAAGATTTTTAAAATAAAAACATGATGAGAATAACTTCAATCTCCATCCCATGACATGGATAATAACAACTAGCAAACAGATTCGCTCATATTTAATATTTGTGGTGACTGTCCTATCTTTGTGAACTGATATGTGAAGCAAATTCATTGGTGTGCGTTATTTCCAATATGCAGAACAGATGTCCCACTTTGTCCAGGGCAAAAGTGTTTGTGTTGATACATCGCCTTTCCACTCTTTTGAAAACCAGATATGGCATGATCTCCTTCAATGCAATTGCCAATTCTTCTCTTAGGTACCATTTCACTGGGTCCTGTAGATGACCTTGAAATGAAGTGTTCAGAGTAGACAGGAATTATTACTAGTATCAGATTACCCATGAATGGTAGCCAGTTCTTGGCAATGAAAGCAGCAGGCTTCTTGAGTGATACTGAAATATCCTGTTGGAAATGCATGCAGCTATATCCACCAATAGGACATGTATTTGGTATAGAACATGTATTGGGGAATTCTGCATTACGTTAGCCAAACCAGTGAGGAGCAGGACTTATTTGAGAGGTGAAGTAATTAAGCTCTTGAGTGTAGTGAAAATTAACAGTAGACTGTATAGGTCTTTAGTTTGTCTGATTTCCTTTCTTCCATGATAACACAGTAAGCCAGAAATTATGTTATTGTTGATTTCAATTGCAATTGGTGCCTTTTCTTGTCAAAAAGTTATAGGAAGATAGCTATTGAGGTATGGATGCCTGCATTGATATAAAGCATTCTTGAGCACACCACTAAAAATGTATCCCATTGCCTTCATATGCCTTTAAAACAGATTGCCATCTCACTTAACACATTAACCCCTAGCGCCTCGATAACTCGTTGCACTTTACCTCCCTTATCTCCCGAGCACCTCAATAACGGGGCTGAGTTTGCAATGCTTGTCTCCCGAGCGCCGAGTTTGGGTGGCAGTATTTAGCAAGGCCCGTATCCCGCACGACGACTTGTGTCGTCGCAAACCATTGGTTAGTTTGAAGCTATTTTTGAAATATGCTGGCAGCTTAACCAATGAAATTTCAGCTTACAAATACTTAGTTACTTGCTGTGAGAAGCCTAAAAAGACAGCCTAGTACTAAGATGTCTATTGATGCATTGAGTAAAACCAAGCAAATCAAGGAATTCTCTAGCAGATGAATTTTTCCAAACTGGCAAAGAATCTACCATTGCACTAATTCAATTCTTGTTCATGGGAAAACATTCTCTTTACTTGAATACTGATTTCAGGCCTAGTCAACTGAAATCTTTAAAAGGAACAATGTTGGCGATGTCCCTATTGAAAATGATATGAATGGCAACACATGGAATCCGGTCTCATCCCAAAAAATATCTAGCCTGCAGTTTTGTAGCTTGTTGCTTTTTTGTAGTTGAATCACATGGAAGCCATGAATGTGAATATGATGTCATGCCTCCTCCAAGTCCACAATGATTGCATAATCTTGCCAAATGGAGGGCATATAGAACTCATTGAGCATTTCAGAATTTTGAGTTATAGCAGATGTGTTTACTTTAATCCTATACACCGATAACTATAAAGGTCAGTTTACCCAGCAGTAACAACTTTGGTTAAATTATGTTTATTTCAAAATACAGTGAATTACAAGTTTCAAATCTGAAGAAAAAACTATGTTCTGGTGTTAAATCTATTTCAACTGCCCTGTAATAAGAATCTTAAGACAAAAATACAATCCAACCAAACTTTATTTGCCTTGTTATCTATTACCGTAAATGGAAAATGCATTAGTCATTAATCAAAGCCATGCTTTACTTTACTTACCATGATGCTCAACACAGTCTGGTCAACACGTGCACTCAGACTGATAGCTGATACGTATTTCTTCTGTAAACCAGTAAATGGTGGGTATAGAGGGAATACAAATGTTGGGCGGTTATCGTTTACATCTAGAACCATGACAGTAATCTTTGCCTCTGGCCAAGTATTGTAGACTGAAAAATATATGAATATTTATGAGAAAGATTTAAAAAATGATGTGAAAATCTTGTTAAATTGGAGTCAATAAAACTAGATTGCATCACGTTTACCAAGAGAATGCCAGGAACCTACAAACTACTGATGCATTAAAAGTTGTTAGCTTCATCCATACTAACAAAAGTGATTGTATGTTTTCCTTGCTTTGATTATCAAGACAATAAAATTTACCACCAGCAAGATTTCTCTCATTAAGAAAGACAGCTTAGCTTACTGTATGTCTGTCGCTTGGTGATGCTGCTTGTAACCTTGACCCTCAAGTCATATCTTTGCCGAATCTCAAAGTCCAAACTTGTCATCAGTCTAAAGATGCAATTCTTGCTCAGATCATCTCGACGAATTGAAAATACAGGTCCTTCATTACCCTGAATGTTCCCTGATATGATTGAGCAAGAAATTCTGAATGTTTCCTGGTCCTCCACATCCAATGTCTTCAGATCTCCTGGAGCCTGATTTTCAAACACATCGATTCTGAAATGACACCAATTTTAAACAAAAGTTTCCTTTTATCATAATTTCTTATACTGCCTCTTGCACCTTCATATCGAAAATTCCTTGCAAAGTCCCTATCTGTTCCAGTTAATAGAACTGGTATGAAAGATAAGTTTAGACTTGGTAAAGTTCATTTAATTTACATGTGAAATGCATTTTGAAAATTCATATCTTAAAGGGAGCATTGAGTGGCCAAGTTGTCTAAAGTGCTCTCCATTATGGATCAATGCCATCTCACCTCTGTTTGCATGGGTTCGAATCTCAGATTTGGCCAATTTGGTATCTGAGAGAGCTTGCCAGTATATAGCTTCTCATGGGTCGATGGTTCTTTCCAGGGGTTTTCCTGGGTTCTTCCTCCACCATTAATACTGGTTGTCATGTATAGTCTGTCATGTGCAGAGGAATGGCATTAAACCCTACAACAACAACAACAACAACAAAAATAACAACAACAACATCATATCCTAAAGTCTTTACAAAATCTCTATTTTGGGGATAACTATACAAAAGACTAAGCTTGCTGAATGTGACTCATCACTATTCAGCATTTACTAACGGTATTTACACAATTTGGCACACTAGAATATTCATCAAGAAACAATAATTAAATACCGTTGCAAGCAATTTTTGGCTACAAACATTCAGCTGTGAATATTATATTGAAACTGTACAAAAATAAAGTATTATTGAGTTCTAAAAAAATTATTTAACAATTAAAACTGTTTTTAAAACTCTGGACCCCAAAAAATTTCCATGGCAAAGGCTGCCATAACTTAGATTTGGCCACGCATACCTGTCCCATTTCTGGAATTTAAAGTATGGCAGTGACATGATTTAAATTTTGTTCCAACAATTTGTTGTATATGGTGGTTTTGTTTTGTTCACTCTTTGTGCCTTCCACCAATATGTGGTATACACAAAAGATATGCCATAGTTCACATATTAACAATTGTATTTGAGACAGTTTTCATTTACCTGAAAGAAAGAACAAATAGAATGGTCATTGGGTTTTAAAAAGAAACTATACTGATGATATGAAATCTGCTTTCAAATAAAGTTGCAGGGGCTTACATATGTTATGTATATCTATATTTTCTGTAACTTCTTGTATGTGATTTTATTTAATTTTCATAATTTTTATTCATAGTTGTAAATTTTATAGAATATTTTGTGTTATAAATTGTCTGTGTAATTTGGCTCTGTAGAAAAGACAAATCATGCAGGATCTATAAATAGATGATTATGAATGTGTTGACAAGTAGTAATAATAATCATACTAACAAAACTTAAAATGGCACCTTTGGCATAGTTTCTCAGTGACTGATGGGATATGGAAGTTCCGAGAATAATTATGTGGCTTCTCTATTGGTTATGTTTGGTCATGTGTATATATTACATCATAAATCAATATTGTATGATGTTATATGGTTTCATTATGAAACACAATTGCAATTTATGGTGTATATAATAATAAAGGTAAGCATGCATGCAGTTTCTCTTCAATTCCTGGAGTCATTCACACTTTTAATGTTCTTGCAGATGTAATATATGTTGTACTTTGATATTTTTGGAGGAAAAACATTTGTTTGGACTGTTCAGTGGTGATAGAAAGTACTAATTATTTGCTCAATATTATTCTGGAATTATTCAAAAGAATTCTGAACAATCCAATCTTAACAATGCCATGGTTTCTGGAAGACCAGTACATATCTGGTATTGAAATTATTGGGGAATATTCATTCTTTTAGCACTTTAATAAGGACAAATTTGGATTCATTTCATTATACTGTGTAGTTCCTCTCACATTTTTAATTTATCACTCTATTAACTAAATTATTTGTTAGGTTTTACAAAACTTGTTGGTTTTGCTTTTTTTCTGTTACTTAAGTTTGTGACCATAGAGTCATAACCCATGACGATGACAGATTATGCCTGAAATTATTTGTTTTAAAGAAAAGTTGTATTTATTTTGAAAGAATAAATGAAGTTTGTGGTTACTACATTTTTTTTTTATCAACTAAAACTTTTATATTGAAGAAACTGTTTCAAATGTGGTAAATATAAATAAAATATACTTCATTTATAATTGATTTGCCTAATCTTTCATCTATAGTCATTTTTAAGCCTTTTAAAAGTAATGACTGTAAGAGAAGTTATGTATAGTTCTTCTTCCATAAGGGCATGCCTGCTTTGAAATATAATTAGGATAAGAGACTATCTTCGCTAGCCAAGGTTTCGATATGATAACCATGTCTACACCTTGGTGGATTGAACAGATATGTCAATGCTTTGTCCCATCAATATCTATTGGATTTCATGAGTTACCTCCCTCTGTATATAATGCCAGCTAACCAAGAGCATGGTGCATTATACATTAACCATAATGATGAAGGCAACTAATTTAAAAAGGATACTTCATAAACCTAACATCGAAAGGATGACTATGTATCAAAGGGAAGCCATTACAGGTCTTTTTGAGTGAAATGTAGCTGCACAAACAAGGATCAGCTGTGGAAAATTGTTTAGTTACCAGTCTATTCCAGTTGTGTGCTATCCTTGTCTCAATCATGTATGAACAATTTTCAAATTTAAACAACTTTATTTTCATTGAATGTGGTGGCATGCCACTGTATCCAATGCAATTCACTGATACGAAGCATAGAAATGTCTGCTTGATATGCCAAAGTGTAGATAGGGTTATCACATCAGAACCTTGGCTAGAAAAGGTGCACAAAGACAGAATAAATAGTGACCTGGCAATTGGAATGTAATCAAGTAGGTCCCTTTCAAAAGAAAAATAAATCCCATTTAAAACTAATTACATTTTGTTCAAAATTCTGTTTCTTTTGTTTATAAAAATAACCAAGCAAACAAAACAGATTGAGGGGATACAAACATATTTTAAAACTTTCAAAAAGAATAAAGAAGAGGGGGGGCACTTTATAGGCCTGCTAATTTATCATATAGATCTTGAAGTGTCCACACAAAGAAAAACATAAACATGCAAAGTCATATGAATATAAAATTATGAAAGCCAATTATGTAGTCTTTCAATGATATGAATTTAGTCCAGTAATTGAGAGCAAAGTTCAAGGACACATTCTGGATCTTGATATTAACATTCAATTTATTGAATTGTTTCTTAAAAGTTCATTTTGTACTCACATCCATTCTGGTTGAGTGAAGCCAAGTTGTCCCACTTGGTTTATTGTATAGTTCAACCTGACTGTCAGAGTTGCATCTGTGTACTTAGGCTTCCAGCTGTTGTCTGTAGCTCGAATAGTAACCTGTAGATCATTATAGGAAATCATGTAATGTATTGTCAAAGTTAAAGTATACAACAAGAAGTTCCATCCAATTTATCACAAAATAAGTCATTAATTAAAGCACCTTGTCTTGTGGTATTTTGTGGCAAATTAATGTGCCAATCTATGGCAAACTCCTTAATTAAAGCAGGACTGGAAAACTATTATCATTTGGAAAAGCTCTTTTTTGACAAACAGATAATAAAACCAGTCCAAACGTTTACAGCATTAGCAGTTTGTAAAATGCACAATCTAATCTGCTTACATAGTATTTATATATTGTACTCACATTAACAGAATCTCTTTTGTCTGAAAAGGTCAGCGATTGTGCAACATATACTTCTCCGTTTTGCCTCACATGGAAGTAACGGGCAAAAGAGTTTGTGTCTCCAACTATCTGGTATTCTAATTCAGCATTTGGAGTCTACAAAGATAGAAATATTGTTAAACACAGAATTTGGCAAGATATGCTACATAATTTAGGAGCTTTCATTTGAAGACTAGGCAAATACTATAGCACTTTACAACTGTATGCATATTAAATAAATACTTAACTTCTCTATGTAAATAAGTATTACTTTACTTCTCTAAGTAAATGAAATAGTTCTTTACTTACCTAAGTAAAGTAGTACTTTTCTTAGCTATGTAAATAAAATAGTATTTCAGGTACCTACATAAATAAATTAGTACTTTGCTTTCTATTTAAATAAAGTAGTATTTCAGGTATCTACATAAATAAATTAGTACTTTGCTTTCTATTTAAATAAAGTAGTATTTCAGGTATCTACATAAATAAATTAGTACTTTGCTTTCTATTTAAATAAAGTAGTATTTCAGGTATCTACATAAATAAATTAGTACTTTGCTTTCTATGTAAATAAAGTAGTACATTTACTTCTCTACATAAAAAGGTAGTACATTACTTATCTATTCTTATAAAGTAGTATTTTACTCATCTATGCACTGTTGTGTGTGTGTGTGTGTGTGTGTGTCTACTTGTGCTTAATGCATCAAAATCTGTGCTTGCACATGTTACCTAGACAAATCACAACAAGCCAATGAAGTATTTTCTTTGTATGGTCATGATGAAGTTTCAAATACTTGATCTAAGGTGAGAACCTGAACAAGGAGTCAAGTTTATTTTTCAAGGAATTTCAAAGTAGAAAAATTACAAATTTAAAAATGTTTTAACTTTACAATAATTAAGTATTTTGCACAGCTTCAAAGTATTCATAACTGAGTAGATAAATAGATGAGCAAATTACAAATACTGTATGTGTATTTCTAAGAGTAGATAAGCAAATTACAAATACTGTATGTGTATTTCTAAGAGTAGATAAGCAAATTACAAATACTGTATGTGTATTTCTAAGAGTAGATAAGCAAATTACAAATACTGTATGTGTATTTCTAGGAGTAGATCAGCAAATTACAAATACTGTATGTGTATTTCTAGGAGTAGATAAGCAAATTACAAATACTGTATGTGTATTTCTATTATTAGATCAGCAAATTACAAATACTCTATGTGTATTTTTAGGAGTAGATAAGCAAATTACAAATACTGTATGTGTATTTCTAAGAGTAGATAAGCAAATTACAAATACTGTATGTGTATTTCTAAGAGTAGATAAGCAAATTACAAATACTGTATGTGTATTTCTAAGAGTAGATAAGCAAATTACAAATACTGTATGTGTATTTCTAAGAGTAGATAAGCAAATTACAAATACTGTATGAGTATTTCTAGGAGTAGATAAGCAAATTACAAATACTGTACAAGTATTTCTATTATTAGATCAGCAAATTACAAATACTGTATGTGTATTTCTAGGAGTAGATAAGCAAATTACAAATACTGTATGTGTATTTCCAGGAGTAGATAAGCAAATTACAAATACTGTATGTGTATTTCTATTATTAGACCAGCAAATTACAAATACTCTATGTGTATTTTTAGGAGTAGATAAGCAAATTACAAATACTGTATGTGTATTTCTAAGAGTAGATAAGCAAATTACAAATACTGTATGAGTATTTCTAGGAGTAGATAAGCAAATTACAAATACTGTACAAGTATTTCTATTATTAGATCAGCAAATTACAAATACTGTATGTGTATTTCCAGGAGTAGATAAGCAAATTACAAGTATGTTATGTGTATTTCTAGGAGTAGATAAGCAAATTATAAATACTGTATGTGTATTTCTAGGAGTAGATCAGCAAATTACAAATACTGTATGTGTATTTCCAGGAGTAGATAAGCAAATTACAAATACTGTATGTGTATTTCTATTATTAGATCAGTAAATTACAAATACTGTATGTGTATTTCTAGGAGTAGATAAGCAAATTACAAATACTGTATGTGTATTTCTAAGAGTAGATAAGCAAATTACAAATACTGTATGTGTATTTCTAGGAGTAGATAAGCAAATTACAAATACTGTATGTGTATTTCTAAGAGTAGATAAGCAAATTACAAATACTGTATGTGTATTTCTAGGAGTAGATAAGCAAATTACAAATACTGTATGTGTATTTCTAAGAGTAGATAAGCAAATTACAAATACTGTATGTGTATTTCTAAGAGTAGATAAGCAAATTACAAATACTGTATGTGTATTTCTAAGAGTAGATAAGCAAATTACAAATACTGTATGTGTATTCCTAAGAGTAGATAAGCAAATTACAAATACTGTATGTGTATTTCTAGGAGTAGATAAGCAAATTACAAATACTGTATGTGTATTTCTAAGAGTAGATAAGCAAATTACAAATACTGTATGTGTATTTCTAAGAGTAGATCAGCAAATTACAAATACTGTATGTGTATTTCTAGGAGTAGATAAGCAAATTACAAATACTGTATGTGTATTTCCAGGAGTAGATAAGCAAATTACAAATACTGTATGTGTATTTCTAAGAGTAGATAAGCAAATTACAAATACTGTATGTGTATTTCTAAGAGTAGATAAGCAAATTACAAATACTGTATGTGTATTTCTAAGAGTAGATAAGCAAATTACAAATACTGTATGTGTATTTCCAGGAGTAGATAAGCAAATTACAAATACTGTATGTGTATTTCTAAGAGTAGATAAGCAAATTACAAATACTGTATGAGTATTTCTAGGAGTAGATAAGCAAATTACAAATACTGTACGAGTATTTCTTTTATTAGATCAGCAAATTACAAATACTGTATGTGTATTTCTAAGAGTAGATAAGCAAATTACAAATACTGTATGAGCATTTCTAAGAGTAGATAAGCAAATTACAAATACTGTATGTGTATTTCTAAGAGTAGATAAGCAAATTACAAATACTGTATGTGTATTTCTAGGAGTAGATAAGCAAATTACAAATACTGTATGTGTATTTCTAAGAGTAGATAAGCAAATTACAAATACTGTATGTGTATTTCTAAGAGTAGATAAGCAAATTACAAATACTGTATGTGTATTTCTAAGAGTAGATAAGCAAATTACAAATACTGTATGTGTATTTCTAAGAGTAGATAAGCAAATTACAAATACTGTATGTGTATTTCTAAGAGTAGATCAGCAAATTACAAATACTGTATGAGTATTTCTAGGAGTAGATAAGCAAATTACAAATACTGTACGAGTATTTCTTTTATTAGATCAGCAAATTACAAATACTGTATGTGTATTTCTAAGAGTAGATAAGCAAATTACAAATACTGTATGAGCATTTCTAAGAGTAGATAAGCAAATTACAAATACTGTATGTGTATTTCTAAGAGTAGATAAGCAAATTACAAATACTGTATGTGTATTTCTAGGAGTAGATAAGCAAATTACAAATACTGTATGTGTATTTCTAAGAGTAGATAAGCAAATTACAAATACTGTACAAGTATTTCTAAGAGTAGATAAGCAAATTACAAATACTGTATGTGTATTTCTAAGAGTAGATAAGCAAATTACAAATACTGTATGTGTATTTCCAGGAGTAGATAAGCAAATTACAAATACTGTATGTGTATTTCTAAGAGTAGATAAGCAAATTACAAGTATGTTATGTGCATCACAGAAGATAAAACTATACAACAATAAGCAATCAAAGAAGACAGCTATTACAATTTGTAAATACTGGTAATTTCTTAAATTAGACTAGTAACAATGTAGTTTTAATGCAACAAATTCCAACTTTCAAAAGGACATGATGTGTGTCATACTTACCAGAATACACAAATATTAATGTGTGTGTGTGTGTGATTAGAATTTATAACATAGCTTTAATAATTTTTCAGTCATATTACTTAGATGTATGCAGTATGGCAGTTTATAGTCTTTGGTATAACTTTGAACCCCCGACCTCCTACATCCAAGGCAGATGCTGTAAACAAATCCAGAGTGATACAAAAAACATTAAAATATATCCTTAAAACTTTATGACAGAGTGATATTTTGATTAGAATATATTTCAAAATAAGTAAACAATAGTAAGTGGTCATTTGGTACATTCTCCGACATGCATTGACATAAAATATATTTGCTAAGCTGAGACATGGGAGATGTTTCATTTTATATGTCAGATCTCTAGTTGTGTGGGAGATGTTTAATTTGATGTATCAATATGTGAAGTTATTAAAGAGATGGTTTTATGCATCCAATCCATAGTTGTGTGGCAGATGATTTTGTTTCTATTATACCTAAATTTAGTTATTTAAGGTGGTATGGTGTATATCATGGTTTAGTACAGACAATATATTTAAATATACATTTTCTAAACTCTCTTGATATATTTAATCGTGTGTATTCGTCAAGGAATGGTTTCTCTCAAGTCCACTAAGACTACGCTAAGACAAAACATAGGGCAGCAAGTCAGCATATAGAGCTGGATGTATTCGAGTCACATCCAGGAAAAGAATACAATGAATGACCTCTGATATACAAATAATATTGACCTTGGGAGATCATCATTGAAAACCAAATGATGAGATATGCTGAGTTTGAATGTCATTGAGAAGATTTGTTGTATTCACAGTATTCAGTAAGGGGTACCATAATCAGGTTTACCAAGAACACTACAATAAATGATGTTGGAAGGTACTTTACTGTGGTGAAAGATGGCTCCTATTATGGAGTGTCTTAAATAGAAAAAGGGTGGACAGGGTGGACTACATTGTCAATTTTAAGTCACTTGACTCGTATACTACAGATGATTATGTGATTCTGTAAGCAAGTAAATTACCAGTATTGCTTAAGAGTTTCCTAAAGGAAAAATTCAAATGTTACTTGAACAAACTCAGACCAATAATATTTTGTGTTCAAAATGGATACTTTTAAAGGCATGTAAACAAAATACAAGTTTGTGTCCATCTGCAAGATATTAACACTGATCCATCCATGACAAAGATTGGCATCACTTTTCCTAAACAACCACTCAAGGAGTTTAAAGAAATTGCATGGATTGGATATGTGATTGGTGTACAATAAGGTCAGACTTTTTTTCTTTGGCCAATTTATTGATAAATGTCTTTAAAGTATTTAGAGATTTTAGTTCATCATCCCTTCAGCCACCCTGCTTGGACAATTTATAAAAAAAATTAAATGCCAGAAATGTGCTTATTGCCCATTGTTGAGAACATTCCTTGAAAAATTAACAAAAAGGATGAAATTTCAGCTTATTTATTTAATATTTAAGCAATCCAATATTTAGTCATCAGAAAAATGAAGATATGCTTTGTGCATATGATATGCAATGCAGATACATTTGATTCTATAGGAAAAGACTGATATCCCACATGCACTATACAATTATATCGGACTAAATAAAAGACTGAATGGATCTTGTATGCAACTGAATGCAAATTGATTGCATTTCTGAACTAATACATTGTTTTTTGAAGCATTATTTATTGCTATAGTCTGGTCAAACCATTCCATTGAAGTATTAGGTACTGCTATTGTCTGGTCACAACATTCCTTTGAAGTATTATGTACTGCTATAGTCTGGTCACACCATTCCTTTGAAGTATTATGTACTGCTATAGTCTGGTCACACCATTTCTTTGAAGTATTATGTACTGCTATTGTCTGGTCACAACATTCTTTTGAAGTATTATGTACTGCTATTGTCTGGTCACAACATTCTTTTAAAGCATTATGTACTGCTATAGTCTGGTCACACCATTCCTTTGAAGTATTAGGTATTGCTATTGTCTGGTCACACCATTTCTCTGAAGTATTATGTACTGCTATAGTCTGGTCACACCATTTCTCTGAAGTATTATGTACTGGTATTGTCTGGTCACACCATTCCTTTGAAGTATTATGTACTGGTATTGTCTGGTCACACCATTCCTTTGAAGCATTTTGTACTGCTATAGTCTGGTCACACCATTTCTTTGAAGTATTATGTACTAGTGTTGTCTGGTCACACCATTCCTTTGAAGCATTTTGTACTGGTATAGTCTGATCACACCATTCCTTTGAAGCATTTTGTACTGGTATAGACCGGTCACACCATTCCTTTGAAGCATTTTGTACTGGTATAGACCGGTCACACCATTCCTTTGAAGCATTTTGTACTGGTATAGACCGGTCACACCATTCCTTTGAAGCATTTTGTACTGGTATAGACCGGTCACACCATTCCTTTGAAGCATTTTGTACTAGTATAGTCTGTCACACCATTATATTGAAGTATTATGTACTGGTATAGTCTGGTCACACCATTATTTTGAAGCATTATGTACTGGTATAGTCTGGTCACACCATTGTTTGAAAGCATTATGTACTGCTATAGTCTGGTCAAACCATTTCTTTGAAGTATTATGTACTGGTATAGACTGGTCACACCATTCCTTTGAAGCATTTTGTACTGGTATAGTCTGGTCATGCCATTTCTTTGAAGTATTATGTACTGGTATAGTCTGGTCACACCATTCCTTTGAAGCATTTTGTACTGGTATAGTCTGATCACACCATTCCTTTGAAGCATTTTGTACTGGTATAGACCGGTCACACCATTCCTTTGAAGCATTTTGTACTGGTATAGTCTGGTCAAACCATTTCTTTGAAGTATTATGTACTGCTATAGTCTGGTCATGCCATTCTTTGAAAGCATTATGTACTGCTATAGTCTGGTCAAACCATTTCTTTGAAGTATTATGTACTGCTATAGTCTGGTCAAACCATTTCTTTGAAGTATTATGTACTGCTATAGTCTGGTCAAACCATTTCTTTGAAGTATTATGTATTGCTATAGTCTGGTCAAACCATTTCTTTGAAGTATTTTGTTTGTTTGTTTGTTTGATTAATTTTTTTAATGGCGCACCAGCACACTTAGGCTATTTAGCGCCATACAATAGGTTCTACTTATACATGTTTAAAAATCTAAAAGGTTTTATATCAACCAGCGATATAAAAAACCATAATAATTCAATATAAAATGGATGATAAGATGTTGGTAGCAGGAAAATATGAAGCTTCCCAATCAACGGGAGATGTAAATGGTGTATGTTGATAAAAAGATGATGAAGATAAGAGGCCATATTTGCATTAGATAAAATATTCTAAGTGATGGCATACAAGTTATAGTTTAAAATAGAGATCTAAATCTAAAATACAAGTGATTTGTATAGTATCAAATAGTTCCTTCATGTCATGTACATTATAGCATTTATCACGCGTAGGTTGCAGGTCGGAACACTCGGACATAAAGTGCTTAACAGTGAATGGTTCATTGCAAGAAAAGCACTCTGGTGGATCTACACCTTTTAGTATGTGGGAGTGGGTAATGTGTGTATAACTGTTACGTATATTTGATTTAATTTATTTATTTTTAATTGTCAGATCCAAATTTTGGCTTTAAAATTCATTAATTGGGAGATTATTCTGGAAAATTCAGGCTGACCTAGACTCTAGCTGTAAACACAGGTTGACCTTGGCTTGTTGACCTCATTTCTGACCCATCTTTAGAGAGTGTAAACAAGCCTTGGAAATGATTGGCTAGATCCAAAAATATCTTTTTATTTTTAGTAATTAGTGGCTGATTTTTCTTCTGGTTCATTCTATTATTACGTGACTTGGTGAAGGTAGCTTCTTTTTATGACCTTTCAGAATCACATGATTCCTTTTTGTTTACGAGGGAATTACATATATATAGCTGTGTTTTGGAAGCTAACATTAGTAGAATCTGGGCTTTTAAAGTTAATAGTTGCGTTTTCTGTTTGAATTATAATTTTAATTACCTTGTACTGGAAATTGTGTCAATTCGTTGAAGCAAGAGGAATTATTTATTTATTTGGAGGAGAAAACATGTGCTCATAATTTCATTTGGATGATGATAAAACAAGAACTGCATCACGTGACATTGTCAGCCATTTTGGATTACATCGTCAAGATTCGAACCTGGAACTATTAGAACATTTATTTATCAGGACTCTTGCAATTCCATTAGTGGATTATTTTTGTGAATTCTATATTGGATTAATGTTGAATTTGATTCCCTAAAACCGTAAGTTTATTTATTTTATGAAAATAATTGTACTTAATAAATTCATTGTTAAAGTTTTACAAGCTTGTTAGTTTTCACTCTTTCTGTGTTACTGCTTATTCGAGCATAAGCACGTAACATGACCGATTCTGATTCTTGCAATGACAACCTCCTCTCTAAGGATAGTTCTGTAGGATGAGTCCATTATCCCAGAGTTGGTTTGATAGCTTGAAGTTTGTTATTGACTGCATCATCCCATGATGCCTGCCACTTCTGGCGTAGGTACTTTTTGATACAAGGTTTAAAATCAGAAAACGGTAATTTAAAATCCGATGGTTCTTGGGATAGAGCCATCTTAGCAGCCCAGTCTGCTTCTTCATTACCTCTAATACCAATATGGCTAGGTAACCAACAATATACAATATTGTAGGAGGTACAAAGCTCAGTTTTTTATGAGAATATTTACTAATAATGGATTATCCAGTTTTCTATTGTGTAGCGACTGAAGCACTGATAGTGAGTCACAGAAGATAATGCTATTTAAAATGTGTTTTTGTTCAATAAATTTCATTTCAAGGTCTATTGCTCTGATTTTTGCTGAAAATATGGACGCATCGTTTAGTAAGTGCACTTTGGTTACATGTTTGCCACTAACAAAGGCTGCAGCAGCCTTTTCATCAACCTTTGATCCATCAGTATAAAATTTAGTGTAATTTGTAAAATCGTTGTGAAGTTCATGATAAGAGTTCAGGAATATGGTAGGGTTTGTCTCAGATTTAATCCCATCGTGTAAAATAAAAATCACTTTGGGTTGCTCAAGGAGCCAAGGTGGTGTTTTCGAGACAAATGTTTTCTGAACTGTAGAGAGATTAATTTTGATATTGTCAAGGCTAGATGATGTTCTTATGCCAAATGAAGGTATGGCATTTGAAGTATTATGTACTGCTATAGTATGTCACACTATTCCCTTAAAGCATTATGTATTGCTATAGTCTGTCACACCATTCTTTTGAAGAATTATATACTGCTATAGTTTGGTCACACCATTTCTTTGAAGTATTATGTACTGCTATTGTCTGGTCACAACATTCTTTTGAAGTATTATGTACTGTTATAGTCTGTCACAACATTCTTTTGAAGTATTATGTACTGCTATTGTCTGGTCACAACATTCTTTTGAAGTATTATGTACTGCTATTGTCTGGTCACAACATTCTTTTGAAGTATTATGTACTGCTATTGTCTGGTCACAACATTCATTTAAAGTATTATGTACTGCTATAGTCTGGTCACACCATTTCTTTGAAGTATTATGTACTGGTATAGTCTGTCACAACATTCTTTTGAAGTATTATGTACTGCTATTGTCTGGTCACAACATTCTTTTGAAGTATTATGTACTGCTATTGTCTGGTCACAACATTCTTTTGAAGTATTATGTACTGCTATTGTCTGGTCACAACATTCATTTAAAGTATTATGTACTGCTATAGTCTGGTCACACCATTTCTTTGAAGTATTATGTACTGCTATTGTCTGGTCACAACATTCATTTAAAGCATTATGTACTGCTATAGTCTGTCACAACATTCTTTTGAAGTATTATGTACTGCTATAGTCTGGTCACACCATTTCTTTGAAGTATTATGTACTGCTATTGTCTGGTTACAGCATTCTTTTAAAGCATTATGTACTGCTATAGTCTGTCACACCATTTCTTTGAAGTATTAGGTACTGCTATTGTCTGGTCACACCATTTCTTTGAAGTATTATGTACTGCTATAGTCTGGTCACACCAGTCTTTCATTGATTATTCAATACTAGTGGGGTTGAAGAGATGAAAAACCAGCTTAAAATTAAAATTATAGGGACATCCTACCAGTAACTGTTGTAAATTTAATAGGAATATGTGATGTATGCTTCAAGATTGTTTTTTTTCCTTACAACCATGATTGTCATGATTGGCCATTTATACTTACGTTTGCACTTTCAGGTACATTTGTATCATTGTCTGTTGCAGTCACTGTCAACAGAGTATAACCAACTGGCAAGACATCTGAGGCACTAACTGTGTATGCATTTCCTCCGACAAACCTGGGAGCATACTGATTACGAATGATGAAAATTCTGACTTGGGCCAGGGCAAACTTAGGACTTTCAGATATATCCTGTGCAACAGCAGAAATCTGAAGAGAAATTTTATTAAAATAGCTTGCCTGGGTAATAATATTTTCATTAAATATAATTTGAGAGTTTTCATGTGTCACAATTACTTGAATTTTTTATTTTAATTTTCAAAACATTTACATCATCAAAATTATTGTAATCATGCAGTCTGAGAGAAGTTACTTATTCTCTATGAAAACAATTTAAAATTCACTGGACCTATATTTATTTCCTAAGACTGGGAGTTAAAAACTGCATTTTCAAAAGAAACATTCCAAAAATAAATTGTAAGTTGAAATCATCAAATTCATTTGAATTTTTTCAATGAATCATACCTGGACAGATAGATTTTGAATCTCATCAGTTGTCAGAGTTCTGGCAAGGTTGATCTCACCAAAGGTTGGGCTAATGGTAAAGTAACTAGCTGCAATGGAGGGCACTGTGGCATTGATGGAGTATCGTAACCTGCCACTGTCACTATTGGGATTGTCACCATCAGTTGCCTCAACACGTATGATAGATGCACGTACTTCAGTGTACTCAGAAATCCTCTTCTCATACTGATTTGATATGAAAACTGGAGGATTGGTATTTCTTGTTATATTAACAAATACAGTGGCTGTGGTAGTCTTGGATGCTGCTGTGTTATCTGATGCTGTGACTTTCAGCTGAAAGTAAACAAAATACAAGAATCCAGTAAGTGTACTATTGGTCAAATGGGTTCATGGTATGCTTGTTTGAGACCAGGATAAATTTTAGGATAAAAAAGAGATGATCAGAAAAGTGTTTTCTTTTTTCAATTTAACCACCATCTTCCCTGTCATCTACATTGACTTTATAGTTTCATTAGTTTTTAAATATATGTGTAGATATCTGTGTATCTGTGTGCATGTAATTGGGTGGGTGAGTGTGGAGTTTAGAAGCAGCATGTACGTGCAACTGCATATTTTTTCACTGTATTATCTACATGTAGCATTTATGATCCTATTCAGTACTTGCAATGTAGTAAATTTTGCTTCTGTACCATTTCCTTTCAAATATTCTCCCATAGGTAATATTATACAACTATCTCACTGTTACATAAATTTAAACTGTACATGATTCCTGGCATAATGTTTTGCATTTGACATGTTTGCTGGTTCTGAAAATTACAGTTGTTACCACATGTATTTATGTCCAACACTTATATTGTTTTCAACATTGCATGCATTTCTTTGGAACTGTGGCTGTATAAAATATTATATGTCAGTATCTTCACCAATTTTTAAAAAATGTATTATAGTAACTTTGATTTCCATGCTTTCCACGTTTCTAAGACAGGCATTAAAAAGTTTATTTGCTTACACAGATGCAATATGCAGCAAACCAGATTGTTATGTATTGTATAGTTTGAATATTTTAAAATCAAAAATGAACTATTAATTCCTATGAATTAATTGTTTCCTTGTCAAATTTGACATGCAATGACAGATATTGTGGATAGTCATTAAGTCTGTAGTTCAATTCCTTGGATTCTGATTCCAATCCAGATAGTAATCAGAAGTCTGATGATAATAAGAAATTGTATGGGTAGCTATGTTCCTGTACACGCAGTACCTAATCAGTCTTAAACAGTGATTAACATACCTACCAGACCCCCAGACTGCCACATTTGTGCATAATCAAAACCTGCTGATGCTCCACCACATGTTCATCTAGAAACAATATTTTTCTGGGCATCAAGCTGACTTTCACCTGCCATATTCCTGACCCCACCACCCTCCCCTAGGATTGGCAATATGATATTCAAGTTTTGTAAGGCTTCAATTGATCTGCTAAATGCATGATTATACTTACATAAAGCAAAATATCATCCAAGACATCCTAAGAATCTGTAGTCCATTCATATATTGCATACAAGCCATACATAGATCTTATTTGATATGGTTAGCTAAATAGACATAAAATTGATGAACCTCCCATTAATAGTCATTCTGCCTCAAAACCCATATCACATATGCACTAAATGCTTGGTTGCTTCAGCAATCATTTTTATTAAGTTATCAACTTTCCAATCTCTTGGCTGGCCTATTAAAGTCGCACTGTAAAAATAAAATACTGATTTTCTAAAGTGTAATATGACTTACAGTGTAGGATTGTATGCGGTCTCTCCAAAGTTCCGTAGCTGTGGTGATACTGCCGGTATTATTGTTTAGTCTGAAGTACTCTGATGTAGGCGGATTGTATTCCATCTTGTAAAAGACTTTATCCTGCAAAATTATTTAGACCAAGTGTAAGAAAATGTAAATGAAATGTATAATATAAAAAGAAAGGTTAAGATAATTAAGTAAAGGTCGTCACATTGCTAAGAGTAAAATATCCAAATCATTAGAAATATTGATGTGATGCTATGTATGTAAATTAATTTTAAATCAATAATGATGGTTACAAGAGGAATATGCAACAGCTGATTGTGTGCTCATTTCAATAATGTCTTAAATGAGAAAACATGATGATTTTACAGAGGAAATTCTTTTCCATAATTCTAGATCTAAAAGTCGACTACCAGAAAAAAAAGCATAAAGTTTGCATTAAATTCATACAGAAAAGATATGTTTTTGAAAAGCAATTGATGTAAACATTTTTGATGTAACATAACTAAAATATTCTTACTGAGAGATCTTAAATCCATTTATATAATGAGCTTACTATATATGAATTTAACTAAATTTCCTTATTAGGAAAACAAATATTAATTTCTGATATAATCATACAAATATATAACGAATCATTCACCAAAATTAAAACTGTAAAGAGACAACATACATTATCTTTATCTGTAGCAATCACTTGAACCACATCTGATCCAGTCGGCACATTTTCATTAACAGAAACCTTGTACAAGGATATCTGGAATATTGGTGGATTGGGATTCCTTATAACTATCACTGTTACTCTCACTTGGACTTGCTTTCTGTTGGGAGCACCATTGTCCATGGCTACCACAGTCAACTAAAATTATAAATATTAAAAATTACTAGGCTGATCAATAATTTTCTTCTGGATACAGACTGTCTTTGTAAAATGTGAATATATTTTTGATCATAATGAAATTTAAAAAATAAAAATGACAGTTTTATTTCACTTTTACTTTAATGTGTATGCAAATGCTTAGGAAATATAAGTAGTTACATATATATGAGAGAGTAAAATTTTTAAAACAAATCAAATCTTAATTTGGTTTGAGATAAGCGTCTATATCTTATTTTCTATCTTACTTTTACTTCAGTAATAAAAGTTGCTTAAGATTTGGATATCTTCAGCAAGGCAATCACATGACATACTTAAAAGTCATTCCTTGGCTGAATTTGATTTTTGATGATATAAAAGAAATTAAAGCATATTTTAATCAAGTTTGCTTACTAAGTATTGAGGTGTGCTTGGATCTTCCATTAAATTCCCAATGAGTATGAGAGTGCCTGTGTTTGGATTCACAAAGAAATATGATGAAGCATATGTTGGGTCAATTGCTGAGATGGAATAGGTGATTTCTCCATTTGTTCCCTGAAAAAGAGATTTCCAAAAGAATTGTTTCATAATAATGAATACATTTTGTGAGTGTGTGTGTGTGTGTGTGTGTGTGTGAGAGAGAGAGAGAGAGAGAGAGAGAGAGAGAGAGAGAGAGAGAGAATAGAGGCAAAATAAAAATGATGTAGAAACTGACAGCAAATATTGAAAAATCCCTCAAAGTACTTTTGCTTGGATATGATTATTCAAGACCTTTGCTTACTGTATGAAAATAAATACAAAACTCCAGTATCTGTAAGTCAAAGACATCATTATATGAAAAGAATAATTTGAAGAGGGAAATTTTGAATTAAGGTAAACAGACTCATTGAAGAACAGTAAAGAAACATTCAGACCAATAAAAACAGATGCTGACAGACAGAAACAGGCAGGATGAAATATTTGCTTACAACATCTGGGTCAGTGGCATTGACTTTGCCAAAGGCAACTGAAAGTTGCTGGGACTCTGGAATTCGGAAGGTCAAATCACCATGCAAGAAGGATGGTGCTGATGGATTACGAATCACAGTAATGTGCACCAGGGCTTCGGCATACTCCAATGGATTGTTCTGCCTGTATGCAAATACTCTGACCTAAAACAAGAGACATATTACATCACAGTTTAAACCCTGCCATAGCAACAATAAAGATAGTTCAACTATTCATATCCTCATTGATGATGTCAGCATAGTAGGGAATACAAGTAAATAATTGGTCCAAAAACATGGCAGCCCACAAAGTTATTTTTACTTTTCAGTCCACATCATTAGTTGTAAAAACAAATTATAAAAATATTGATGGAAATGCTGATAAATAAAGTACATCGATGTGTATTTTTAAAAATAGTTTTGAACACAGGAAAGTAGTACCAAGATGTGGCAGGAAAAAGTAATACTTTTTGGATAATGAAATTAAGGAAATGAATTACACTTAAAATTACTTGCAGTGAAATATAAACTACCATGTTACAAATTAAATTACTTTTAAAAAAAAAACTAATAACAAGATTTTCATACAAAGGACACAAAAGAAAAAAAGAACATGTTCTAAATGACTTGATGGAAATTTTAATCCTAATATTTTCTGCTAAAATTTAAGATCAAAGTTTAATTGTAATATGAAAGTCATCTCATCATTTGTTTTAACCAAATTATTGTTATAAAGATATGTTATTAGATTGTACTCTAATCTTAAGCACAAGGCAGTAACAATCTCTTACTATCCAATTGAAGTGGCAGAGGCACAGAAGATTTAAGTGATTTTAAAACATTAATATTTTTAAAGCATAAAATTTCAACTGATTTTGAACAAATTCAAAGAAGCATTCATAGGGTACAAAAAACTTACGGTGTATAATGGTGTCTTATTATTATCATCTGTAAAGAGTTTTGTTGTTCTGATAACACCAGTTATGTTGTTGATTTCAAAGTAAGTTGGTGCAAGACCATCTCCACGGATTTCATAAATGAGATTATTCTGAAATTAGAACATGACCAATGCTCAAGCAAATGTAACAAAAATTGCTGAAAATGTGAATGATTAATTTTCTCATTAGACTGATCTGAATCTCCTGTTTGTGTGTCATACACATGTCTGAATCTCCTGTTTGTGTGTCATACACATATCTGAATCTCCTGTTTGTATGTCATACACATGTCTGAATCTCCTGTTTGTGTGTCATACACATATCTGAATCTCCTGTTTGTGTGTCATACACATGTCTGAATCTCCTGTTTGTGTGTCATACACGTCTGAATCTCCTGTTTGTGTGTCATACACATGTCTGAATCTCCTGTTTGTGTGTCATACACATGTCTGAATCTCCTGTTTGTGTGTCATACACATGTCTGAATCTCTTGTTTGTGTGTCATACACATGTCTGAATCTCCTGTTTGTGTGTCAACCACATGTCTGAATCTCTTGTTTGTGTGTCATACACATGTCTGAATCTCCTGTTTGTATGTCATACACATGTCTGAATCTCCTGTTTGTGTGTCATACACATGTCTGAATCTCCTGTTTGTGTGTTATACACATGTCTGAATCTCCTGTTTGTATGTCATACACATGTCTGAATCTCCTGTTTGTGTGTCATACACATGTCTGAATCTCCTGTTTGTGTGTCATACACATGTCTGAATCTCTTGTTTGTGTGTCTTACACATGTCTGAATCTCTTGTTTGTGAAGTACTATGATGATGCAACATGACTAAGTGATAAAACTTGGCAAATTATTAAATTGCTATCTGATTATTGTAAAAGTAATGACCCTGTATCATAGTGTTTACAGAAACTGAGAGAAAAAGAAGCAAAGTATTCGATTATAATCTGTTCTGGTATTAAAGAAACCATGTACAGTGTCAGACAATAAACTCACCAAAGACTGCTGATCACTGGCCTGCATCTGTATGATTGTAGTGTACACTGGAGTATTCTCATCTTTTCGGAAGAAGTATTCTGTATCAGGGAAAGTCGGTTTACCAATTCTAGTGATTGTTAGTCTAACACTGGCTCTGTCAAACATTGATGGTATGCCCTTGTCATTGACTTGAACAGTGAACTGGAGAATGAAAATGAAGATAATTATTCATCAGTAACATTATGCAAAGGTGTGTCTTCTGCATGGTATACCCTTGTCATTAACTTGAATAGCAAACAAGAAATTAAAACTGTGGAATAACAATTATACATCAGTAACATTATACAACGGTGTGTCTTATGGTATACCCTTGACACTAATTGAATAGCAAACAGGAAATTGAAACTGTGGAATAACAATTATACATCAGTAACATTATGCAAAGGCATATTTCATATTTTGTGAAGAATGTATACATCCATATCATTAAATACATGTGCTAATTATTCTTTTTATTGATCAATGAATTAATCAGTTAATCCAAATACATCCAAAACAATTTTCTTGTCATGTCAGTGCAATTGTCTGCTGTACATGTCTTGGATTTAAATGAATCAAGTTCAACAGTAACAGATCATTTATATTGTCAGAAATTATGACAGTTAAAAAAAAATAGAATAAAAGGTTAGACTCTTATGATACACAAGTTTTATTTACCTCCCAGATTTCCTGAATAATATCACCTAGGCCAACACGTGGAGAAATTGTTCCATCCTGTTCATCAATCTGCCACACATTCCTGGCTGCAGAATCAATGATACTAAAAACAAGCTGGCCATTCAATGAGTTCTGAAAGTATGAAGAAAGAAAGGAAATAAAAATTCAGAAGGACAAATATCCCATATAAGCTTGAATATTAAACATCATGTCAAAGCCACATCATGTCAAGGCCATATCATGGAAATGCCATATCATGTCAAGGCCATATCGTGTCAAAGCTATACCATGTCAAGGCCATATGATAAACACAATCGCAAGAAGTTTTTAATTTTTTCTTATTTAACATATTTTGTAATTGTAGTACAGGGAGTTTTACTAAATTGAAACCCTGAATTACTAAAGATCAGAGAGTACTTTTTGTGGTAACAGATAATTTTAGAATGAAAGTCTGTATTTCTCTGTCATTTTACACTTGTTGCACCCTTCTTTTGCCTTGATATCAAAATTCAGCTAATCCTTCTTAATACCAAAGTGTTAGCAACAATTAAAAAGTTCTTCTCTGTGAAACTTCTACTAATCTCCAGCAGCCTTTAAAAACATGAATTATCATGCAGAATAAAAGAATCCAGACTTTAAAGATTTTGACAATATAATGTTGGTTCCATTTCTGATTAACTATGTTTTCTATCACTTTTAATCGTTGTAAAATTCTATCTTTTTATCTGAAATATATACCCATATTGCACCAATGTACCATTAGACCGACCTACCTAATGTGACTGAATAAAAGAAATAATGCAATAAAAAAAAAAAACATTTCTATGATTTCAATCGAGAGGAACTCTACCAAGTTCTATCTAATTCCTATGAACAAACACATATACAATACATAATTAACCTGTTTTGGGAAACAAATTACAATATACAAAGTAGAATATTTCGTATGTAAAGTTGACCATTTAATAAACAGTAGAAGTACTTTAAATTGCATTGGTTAGAAAGGATTTTTATAGTAGACTAGAATGTTTATAGCATGTTATAGCATGGAGATATCTGTGTGTGTGTGTGTTTTGAATTTTTAACGTAGCTTTAACAATTTTTCAGTCATATTGCTATAGGGATAACTTAGCACTGGGGCATCATATTGCAGACATGTATCATGATGTTCCACCCAGTCATATTATCCTGATACAAGGCCAACCAGTCCTAACACTAACCTCTTAATGATGAGCGCCAAGCAAGGCGGCTGTTAGTACCATTTTGGTAAATCTTTGGTATGACTTGGCCAGGGATTGGACCCACGACCTTACACATCTGAGACAGATGATCTAACCCCTAAGCCATCAGAGCCGTGGATGAATCTGTCTGATCCTAAACACAAATACCTAACCAATGTAAGTAAATAATAAACTGTAAGTCACAATTACTCTTTAATTGTAAATGAATATAAAAGAGAAGCATTAAGTTATCAAGTTTCATGATCAGAGTATAAACAGCACTCACCAAACAAACCAATCCTGATATATAGATCACAGAAATCTCTTTTTGTAATATAAATGTGGTATGCATCTAGATGCATAAATTCATCAATTTTTATGATTGCAGGTAGAATAGCAAGCCCCAAACCTCATATTGTTATCAGTATTATGCAATGATTGCACCAAAACCAGCACCAGAAACAATATAGGTAATGGTAAAAAATTGTATTGCAAGGGTGTGGTAGTAACATAGATACATATCATCCTCATTTTCTTTATTCTAGCATGATCATTACCAAGGCAGTGAAGCATAAAATATAGGTCATAGTGCCCTACCTGTAACTACGGAAATAGTGCTCATCAAGATTCACGTTTCATGGTTCTAGATTATGTGTTGTCTGGTTTAGTAATAAAAGCTTGAGTAAAAACACAAAATTTGATCAAATTTAGTGAACCATTAAAATGGCTACAATCACCTTCCTTTTAGATGTGAAAAACGTTATGGTTAATATAAATGTTATAAACATACTGGTTATCATCTTAATTAACTATAGTCAGTTATGTGTAAAATTTTGGTTACAGTGATCTTATATTTTGCTATGTTCTGGCACACACTTATAGCGATACACCAATCATGTAGTTTAATGATTTTTAGATATATGGCTGTAAATTGTACCAAAGTCAGTGAAAAATTAAATATTTGTGATAATGGTATAGAATATAGATCAAAATACCTCTGCTAAATTTCATAAATCAGATATATGACAATTTAAACACAAAAGACATATGATCACAAGTTAAAACAAAAAAACTAACATCAGCCAGTAAAATGCAAAATATATGTCACTGGGACCATTTTCTTGCACAAGTGTGGTACCAAAAAAGATGCTTATGAACATACAGTAAGCAGATTTTGCACATAGCATGAAAAGATATTGAGAAAAAAAATGTAAAACACGTAATTAAATAAAAGTTACTTTGACCTTATTTTAGTATAACTGTATTTACAGTGCAAAACAACAGGAGAAAATGTTTTTAAAAATGTAACATTAAGTGTAGAACTATTGTATATACAAAGGTAGTTTCCCCAGCCCTCCCTATCTTTATCTTGTATGAATCAGCGATTTTCTAAATATAGTCGAAAATATCTGCAACAAGTAATATAGCATACTGAACTCACCTTTGGGTTGGCATCAGTAGCAAACACAGTGATGATGGGGTTGAACAATGGTGTAGCCTCTGAGACACTCATGCTGTATGATTTTGGACTGAATGTAGGTTCCACATTTCGTTCCACTGTGACAGTTATGGTTGCTGTAGCTGTCTTTGGGTTGTAACTAGGATCAGTGGCCAAAACATAAAGCTGAAGAGTGAATAGAACATGAAAGAAAATTAATAGTTTTTGTACAAACAATGCAACCAATTACAATCTTTGAAAACATAATAATTAATTGTTCAAATTATATTATGGACTCTAAATAAAACATGCAATCTCAGAATTATTAAAATGCTATCCAAAAATTTCTTCAGACAAGTCTGGCTATTCTTATTGATGAAATATCCTTAGTAATGATCAAGCACCTTGCAGGAAACTTAATCACTCCAATAATTCTGAAATGAAAGTATAATAATTTAAATTAGCTTCAGATATATTTTACATCCCTATGAAACCTAATTTTTTCTTGTAAAACATATTTCTTCAATAATATTTACCCAATCAAAATGCCTTAGAGAGAAATACTACTACCTCACGAATACAGCATTCACAGGCTATGGGCCTGTCTAGATGATGACAGTTAGAGTTATCTTACCTTGATACAGGAATTGATACCAAATCCTCTGAATACTTCAATTACTACTGCAGTGGAAGGCAATCTCTCTGGGTGTAACTGCAGCAGGCTGGGAGGTTGTACATCTATTATGATCAGGTAAGTAGTATTGAAGAATAATTTTATTTTAAAAAAATATTGGTTCTTCTTCAAATACATTACAGATCCCAGTACCATAGAAGAATAGGTAACATCTGAAGGTACATGTATATACATCCTCTCACCCTGGTGAGACCTCCAGTCACCAAAGGTATTTGAGACAGCATCTAGATAACTGACCTGGAAATAGACTCCACATGCCAGTGAGTGGCTATGAAAAAAGTTATTTCCTTCCTGAAGATCCAGCAGAAGTTGTGACACCACATTCTTATGAAGCTATTTAATGTCCCAGTAATCTGTTGTGTTCTAGCTATAGGTAATATCAGATTGAGCAGAGCATTTTTGGATAAAAAATTTAGAGATAAAAGCTGTGGAAGTGCACTCATATCTCCATCCCATATAAGAATGTCAGTTAGTGAACAATTTTGCTCAGATATCATGATATTTGTGGTTACATCTTAGTGAGCCAAGATAAAAAGCAAATTTATTTGTTCTGGGGTTATTTTACAAGATGCAGAACAAATAACCCACTTTATCCAGGAAATAAAGTGTCTGTGCTGATTCATCATCCTTTCCATCTGATTGGGATAAGGTGTGGCATGATCCATATGATATGGTGTTGTGCATATATCACCAGCTGTATATCTTTGTATCCCTTACTCCAAAATGCAACATCCTGGTTAGTGTTAATTAGCACTTTAAATCTTGCACTATGAAGATGCCCTTGAAATGAAGTGTCCAGAATAGAAAAGAACATCTTTACAACATTATGATTCCACATGAATAGGAACTTGTTCTTGGCAATAAAAGCAATGTCCATCCTAAAATGAATCTGATCCATCTTGTGGGAACTGCATTATAGTTCGGGTCCACTGATACATAATGCATATTTCATTGATTCTTCCTGTCATTCAAAAATGCACAGAGACAACAAATCTTGTATCTAGGGTGAATCAAGAAGACTCAAGAGAGTGCTTCAAAAGGTATCTTGCTCAGCCATGTTATTACCCATAAAAGATTCCACTTTGGGCAAAGAGATAGCATCCTTGGGACTTTGTAATCAAACTTTGACAGAAGATTGGATAAGTCTTTGTTTTGTCCAATTTCCTCTCTTCCATGATGATGCTGAGTATCAGCCATCTTGGAATGGTAGCCTATGATTGTGATCGGTGTTATATGTTCTGACACAAAGATCAATATCAGGAAGTTATCTATCTGATAACTGCTCTGGTATAAAGTGTTTTTGGACACACCACTGTATAAAGATTTTCCATTTGCCTTCGCACACTTTTAAAGTGGAGGATAATCTCGCTTTAATGATTTTTCTATTTTTGGTTGCCTGTGTTTGTTCCTTTGGGTTTGTTTAAATTATAATTCAGATATGCACATTCAGAAACTCTAGGTTGGCATGAAACAACTGTACTCATGCTTGCTTCCGCAGATTGGGGAATATCTGGATTTTTCTGGAGATATCTGTTGCGAGATTGATGAGCTTACTGATCTACAATTTTTCCCATTTGAGTGGAGAAATCAAGATGCAGTGAGACTCCAATTCTCTGCTTTCTGCAACACCTCTGTAATCAGAGATCTTGGAGTGTCAGTACAGGCATCCAGAATGTTCCTATCAATAGAAAAAGCAACATCTGCCTAAGTCTTCAGATTCAGAACTTGCAAAACAAAGGTTGAGTTTGTAATGCCACATTGCCTCAAAAATGGTCAATTATTGGTTGATTCCATTGGGCATTTATGCGAATGAACACCAAGGGATGAAGAGACCAGTCAGTTTATATAAAATGATTCCTCCAGGACATCTAGTCTGCTACTACATTTCTGTAGTCAGGAGTATGACAAACTTGGATGTGGATTTGTCACTGTTGATAACACTTTAGAAAATCCCAAACAAGAACACAGAGGTTTGAGGACAACATTCCATTTTGCCTTTTGAGATAAGTCATCACAGTGAGTTGTCCAACTGAATGCAAACTTACAAAGCTTTCACAGTGGCATTCACTTCCAGATATGCAAATGACAATCCTGATTTGACCACGCTCCACTTGCTTGCTGGAAGGAATAAAAGGAATGTGCCCCCCACTGTGTTTGTGCTCATATCCATACAGATTAATATTTCTGATAATTTAACAACTTTTTTTTTTGAGATGGAACCTCATATTTATACTGATGTACAAAGTTTCAGCCTCAATTTTTGAAGGGCACATAATTAGGAAACCTAGCACAAAGAAGTCTTTCTCTGCATTGAACAAACCAGAAATGCAATTAAATTCTCAGGCAAGTAGATCATACAGAATAATTAAGGAAGCCTCTACTGAACTAATTTACAATGCTTATTCCTGTAGGAGACGTGTTGTTTACTTGAGAGTTAAATTCCATAACTAGATCAACAATATGATATGTACAAGGTTGAAGTTTTATTTGGTGACAAAGAAACCAGGGTTATAAATGAGAGGAACAAAGGATATCATGTCTTTCTCCAAAATATAAATCTCCTAAATATCCTGATGTTTTTGTAATTGCTGGTAGTTGATGACACTTGGTTCATGTAATTGATGATATCAGCAGCTGAGAACATTAGCAACTCCACCAGACTGGAAGCAATTTCAAAATAGATTCTTCTATTTTACTAAATAAAATCAACTGATATCAGAACTTTAGACCAGGCAGTTGTTGTCGAAGAAGGAGGAAGAGGATAGAACTCCAATGGCAGTAGGCAGAAAATTTCTTCAATCAAAGTTCATAAGGATGAGTCTTCATGCATCAGATAAGATCTAAATAACAATGAGGTACTTCCAATCAAGTTTTGTTTTGTTTTGGAAACAGGTGTTAAAGCTGACATCTCTTGTACATGTACTACCTTCTAAGTAGTTAGAGAAGATTGTTTTGTATAGTGACACATAATACTTGCAAAACATCTGAAGTTAGATATGATGACTTCCAAACTGTAGCTAAGTACAAGCTCCTTTGAGTCAAGAAGTTTTGAGCACAAAGGGACATGTCTTGGTTACTAAAACACTAAGCTTGGCATGTACACTGCAGCCTATTGAGGGCTAGATTGATCAATGGGCAGGTCTATATAACTTGGTTTCATGCAACTGGACAAAGCTTATTCCTCTGTTGGCTGATGCCGTATGATAGATTGTGGTCATGATTCACTGCTATCAAATGGATTGAGTCCTGTGGTAGCAGAACAGTGTGATCATGGATGGCATGACATTGTCTTGTTCTGGAGGTTGGGATGGATACAAAATATTGATCCATGTAGCTGGACCATAATTCTCATATGCAAGATGGTAACTAGACCATTTCCTTTTTATCTTGTTCCCCAGCAAATAATATGATGATGAACTCTAAATGTGAAAACCGTGGACATACTCATCCCTCAAGATACACCTTCCACTTTAGTACCTCAAGTACTTCCTCTCATTAACTTCTGTTATAATATGCAAGTCTGGTATGTATTCATAGATTGGCATGCAGAATAAACTACACAATAGAGAGTGTTGTCAGTCTTGTCTTGCCCATGGTTTAACTCTGTCAAACAAAATACAGCAAACAATATATACAGATGTAGCACTGAACCCATCTTGCTTTATGAATTCAGAGTGTATGTGACACTATGACAATTACCTGTAAAAGGGTGTACTTGGCCACCCATACAGATAAGAGTATTGGCCCTTTTGCTAATAATACTAAATATAAAGTTGATGCTAAAATATTAATTCTAATAAAAGTTACCTTTTGGAAATGCCAATTGACTGTCTATAAAAGTCGAATCACTGCACAATAACTTCAAGTAACTATGAAGTGGATGCTACCACTAAAGTTTGTACAGAATACTTACCTGTATGCTTACAACAATGATGGAAACAATACAGCAATACAGTTTTCTGTTGTACACACCATATACACACATAAAAATTAATTGAAGCATCATTATTGATACTTACAAAGTGGATGCTATAATATTAAGACAATGTTACCTGTAGGAAAGGCCAAAAGATGGCCTATAATCACAACCAGTGCAGGTATATACCAAGGGCACATAGGTGTATGGGAAAGGGAAAATGATGATACTGAAAAGCTATATCTCTGTCATTTAATAGAGAAATAAAGAGAAAAATATAACTTTACAGATGGTGTACACTTCCCTTCAAAAAGAATACTTAAGGTAAGAAATTTGTTAATATCAAAATGATTATGGGTGGTTTGCAAGGCTTCTCCTCACAAGCATAAGTCGTAAGTATTCATGTGATATGGCTAATCCTTGTATCAAGGTGAGATCACTCTATTAATATCACCTAGATGGGCAGACAACATTTAATAGCTAAAGCATTTTAGCCTAGAAGGACTGGACTGTTGATGTAGTGGTAGTTCTCCCTAACAAGTAATACATGTGAAGAAAACATATATGGCACTACACACAGCACAGTCAGCATGGTTCTTTTAAACTTCAGAGGATATGTGTCAATAATTCTTTCCCACTATGTTATAATTGCTGAAGGATACATTACAACTATGGATTTTTACAATTCCTAATATATGGTAAATTGAGCTTAAACTTACTGTGTACTGAGTTGGTCTGGCAGTATCTTGATATAACTGGTTATTGATGGTGATAAGACCCGTATTTGAATCAATTCTGAAGTATTCATTACCACCAGCTCTACCAACATCAAGTCTGTAGATGACATTATTCTCTGGTTCCTTAGGAAAAGAACAAGCAAAAATTACAATTTTAAATCTTGCTTCTATATTGCTTTTTCACTTTTATCACAGAAAATAACATTTACCAGCAAAGCAATAAGCACATCAGGTTATCTTGTTCTCTATTCAAACACCTTAAAATTTATATGGTCTGAAGTTAAATTTGCACAGAAAAAAAATGCAAATGATATGAATGGTAGAAATTATACATCCTAATCTTGGGAACTGAACTGACACTATTGTGTATTGTGTAATGCTATGAATTGCAGAGATTATACTCACTGTTATATCCCGATCTTGGGCACTGACTCTAGTGACACTAGTGCCTATTGGGTCATAATCCTTGACACTAGCAGTGTAAGAAGTTGTCCCGAATTCTGGTGCATTCAGATTTTTGTTCACATGGATGATCAGTGTCATGTAGTTCTTATCCTCAGGTTCAGCAGAATCATACGCTTCGATTAAAAGCTGAAATGTTTAAAATTGTAATAATTTTGTATATCTTGCCTCATCTACATGTTATTCAGGATTATCAAGCCTCAAGCAAACATTTCTATAAATAACTTGAAAATGTCATAAGTATTTATATTATTTTTATAAAGGTATATATTTCAAACACTATAACAACCTCAAATTGTCTGTGACAAATACAAATTGTGCTGTAATTATATAAACATAAATTTAACTCAATGAAATAATGCAGAAAAATACCATCGCTGTTTACTGCAATAATAAAGTTGTTTGTTTTTCATCTGTTGTCCCAATCTTAAAGAAAACATATTTTCACTCCAAAAAAATTAAGCAGACCAAACGTCGTTCGACTTTTACTCCATTGGTCAAAGAAGTTTTATTCATACAACTTCAAGCCTCTCCTCAAGTCCTATTTTCAACCTTGACCTGCTTTAGAATATGGTAATATCACACAGCATTACATAATATTTTAATTACATTTCTGAAATATTAATTTTAAAATTAAATTCAATACTTTTGCATTTCAATGCTGAATGTGTTTGGAGGAATGAGGAAAGTGGATAAAGCAACTCACAACATAACTGGGGAATTTGTCCAGGTTCAGGGTCAGAGCCTTCTTTAGAGTCACATCACCAGTGTTAAGATTCACAGCAAAATATTCTTGGCCAAGTAGAAAACCGAACAGTCTGTACTGTATAAAGCCCTGAAATGAATAAACATAGAAAGGAATCTGATGAAATGAAATGTGAATACATGTAGAAGGATACATACTTTGAAGCATCTTTAAGATTACAAGTACAAATAGTGAATGTAGCATTCCAATGAATAAGGCAAACCAATGGTTTCCTCTCAAATATATCTAAATACAATTTTAAACTTATGATCACAAAATAAATGACAAGGTAAACAACAACTCATTCCAGCAACTAAAACTAAACAATAAAATCTTCAACTTGAAATACGACATAGCAAATCTACTGTTGATATAGTTTTTCTAAACATGCATAACTTATTCATCAAATTTTCATGGGCTGAAAAGTCAAAAAGGGAAGATGCATTTAAAATTCATATCAAACAATTCACACAGATATAGTCAACCATTTTCACATTTGGAACTCTTAACTGCTGTGAACAAGGTCAATGATACAAATTTATCAGTTTCTGAAGCACCTGCTGAAGCCCACTGTATTCGCTCTTTGGTAACATATTGATGATTTACAGACCACTGATATACCAAAATCTAGGTAAGAGGCAATATCTATTGAAAAAAAAAATAAGGATAGATCCCAATGTTTTGATGAACTGTGTCTATAACATATTGGATCAGTGGTCAATAAAAATATGTTCTTGGTATTTTGGATACAAACAATTTAATCTCTTTTCCAAAGTGTCTAATGATCTGACTGTAGTACCAACGATCATCTGGTTAGACTTGAAACATTTATTCATGATGCCTTTATCAAGAAAAAATCTTTAGAAGCTGTTTTCTAGGAAAATCGTTACATGATACAACATGGAAGTAGTGAATAATGAATGACCTGAATGATTTGGGTCTAAAAGGTCATCTATCCTATTTATCTATCTAAGGTCTAAGACAGGTCTTTAACTTATGTAAAGCCATATTATAGAAATTTAAATTTGACCCAAACATTTGACAGCTATCATTTTACTGAGAGAGAGAAAAAGATGAATAATCAATGCCATGTCTTCTAATAAATCCATTTTAGCAGCAAAGCATTATATCAAATACAGAATCAGCTCAATGTTATTGAAGGAAAGTGGCTTGCATGTTTTATTTTATTGTTGTATTTTTTTTCTTCTCAATAGCCAAATACTCCAATACTCACAAACAGAAAACTGCATTGAAATAAAAAAAATGTCTTAGCTCTTAGAATTTGGCTGAAGAGAATGAGTGAATGAGCCACTCTATCATGTAACACAGAAATATTATCTTTTTAATATGCCTACAGTTAAGGTTGAACCCTTAAACCCTGCTTTTGCATATGTTGGCAATAGAATATCGTCCAGCTTTGACAATACAAAGATTGACCTTTAGAGCATAAACAATTAATTTGTTTCTATAACTCATTGACTTCCAAAACACGTTTATGCAACTTCAAAGAAACACAAAATAAGTAAAAAAAATCACACTACAAAACTTAATTTGCCAGATGGTGCTTTAATATTTTCTGCAGAATTAGTCATGGCAAATGAACTTGCTTTGAAATATATAAAAACCAAACATAGTTAAAACTTTATCATCTTCTCCAATTCACTATCAATACTTACTATGTCCCTGCAAAATAGAAAGTTGAAAAAACCCAATACTGACAGACATTCTCATCAAACATCTGGAGCTGTGTGCATCTCATAATAAAGTATACTGTTGGTTAACCATCGAAATTAGTATTAACAGTAATGAAAGCACAGACAGCACTGCTAAAATAGCCCTATATCTATAACCATCTGATTTTAAAATAGCAATCACTGACTTTAAACCTGCTAGAAAATTTTTTTTTTTTTAAGTGACCTGAATCAATGATGCTGTCATTAACATGCTGCATGTGATCCAACCTACCTTAGGTGAATGGCCTCCTTCCAACAGAACTATTTGTAAGGAAGAGACTGTCATTCCAAAATTAGAATTGATCATTCTAGCATAATCCATTCCTACATATTAAAGAATGAAGACCCACATGCATTTGATTCTTGCACTGAATTCTTCACAGTGAAATACTATATGATACATTGAACTGTTTTAATTTCCAACCTACTTGCTTTTGGGGATTTCTGGTGCATTTTTTTATTCATCATAGGTTTTCAAGATTTTATTTGTTCCCCTACATCACCACCTGATCAGGTGTAAAGAGCATTTCTTCAAATGATTTTCATCCTGATCTTTACATATGTTCCCTTACTTAGAAACAACAAAACAAACACACAAATGTACACAAAGAGATTCATACATAGATAATACTCACAAATATTGGACACAAAGAACTCCAATGTGTTTACTATGTGTTTCGTTTGATGTTAACGTGAAGACAAACTAATAAACCAAATCAAAAGGGTCCACCTTTTTATTAAACTCATCACTTCACTTTTTTGATGATATTTCTATTTAATATTAAAGCTATTCACTTTTGTGTCTTTTGTGCAAAGTTTAGTCAGAACAGAAGAGTTATAGACCATTCTTTTACACTAATTACACACCCTAGCTACCTGGACCAAGTTTCATATTTAACATTTGGATTATCTTTGTTCTATTCAGATCACGACCAATAAAATTTACCAGTATTCTTTGCTTTCACCCTAAAAAGACACAATTTTTGAGTATTGCATAAAAACTATTGACACTTTCAAAACAAACTTAATTTTATCTTTCCACTTCACCGTTATCTTTGAAATACCGGCAAAGTACTGCATAAACATTTTAGTATGTATTGTTTTATTTCATCAAAACTTAATAGAGATTGTTGTGCAACAAAAAGATGTTTAATAAGTACAAGTCAGTTTGTTCTCCACGTTGTTTATAATTTTTTAAAAATGTGTATTGTTACTAAATTTAGAATATCTTGAAAAAAGAATTCCTGAACAGTCAATGGTTCATTTTCCCATTGTGATAAGGCATACATAACATCATGCCAATATATATTTTTTATTGTTTCAGAGATTTCTTTTAATTTGGTTTTTCCTAATTTAAAAACTGTATACCTCCAAATTTTCAAAATGTTTGTTCGGAATACAAGTTTGTGCCACAAACCATCAATCAGTAACAAGCAACGATACCAGCGATACCAGGAACGTTTTGTGTAAGACATAAATTAATGCACGTGAAAATTTAATCCCTCTTCCATAAAGGAATCTATAAAAAAAATACCTTGTTCAACCAGCTCAGTTTTGCCACCCCAAATAAACATAAAAATAATGTATTCAGTTCATTTTCTATATGAGGTGGATAACTTCATAGAGCAGCAAAAATGCTGAGCAAGTTTTCAAAGTAATTTTTCTAAGAAGGAAAACATTTCTTCTGCTTCACAATCAAAGCAATTACTTCACTTCCTTCAACTTTATCAAATAATAAAGTTCAGTGATATCCTCCAAATTCTCTCTCTCTCTCTCTCTCTCTCTCTCTCTCTCTCTCTCTCTCTCTCTCGCTCTCTCTCTCTCTGTTTTGGATTTTTAATGTAGCTTTACAAATTTTCAGTCATATTGCTATTATGATGGCAGTGGGACAGTTTATAGTGGCATCATGCCACAGACATCTAGCATCATTTCCCACCCAGTCACATTATCCTGACACCAGGCCGATCAGTCATAACACTAATCTGTTAATGATGAATGCTAAATGTGGCAGTCACTAGAACCATTTTTATACATCTTTTGTATGACTTGAATATGGTTCGAACCTGAGACCACCCGCATCTTAGATGTTGTAACTGCTAGGCCACCAGAGCGGTTAATTTCTAACATACCTGCATTTGTTACTACAAAGTTCATTACATGAATGAAATTTTGTTACAGTAAATTGTGTCTTGCATTTTAGAGTTCTTGAAAGAGTTTAACATTTATATTATGCATGACTATTTCTTTTGAGTATATTTAACCAACATGTTTACTGTCAATCAACCTTAACTATCAATTATTGTCAAGATACCCTTTGTCTAGATTCCCTTTGTCTAGATATTTTTTGTCTAGATTCCCTTTTTCAAGATATTCTTTGTCTAGATTCCCTTTATCTAGATATTTCTTTTCTAGATATCCTTTGTCTTAATATCCTTTGTCTAGATTCCCTTTGTCTAGATATTCCTTTTCTAGATATCCTTTGTCTAGATATCCTTTGTCTAGATACCCTTTATCTATATATTCTTTGTCTAGATTCCCTTTATCTAGATATTCTTTGTCTAGATACCCTTTGTCTAGATATTCTTTGTCTAGATACCCTTTATCTAGATATTCTTTGTCTAGATTCCCTTTGTCTAGATATTCCTTTTCTAGATATCCTTTGTCTAGATATCCTTTGTCTAGATTCCCTTTGTCTAGATATTCCTTTTCTAGATATCCTTTGTCTAGATATCCTTTGTCTAGATACCCTTTATCTATATATTCTTTGTCTAGATTCCCTTTATCTAGATATTCTTTGTCTAGATTCCCTTTGTCTAGATATTCTTTGTCTAGATACCCTTTATCTAGATATTCTTTGTCTAGATTCCCTTTGTCTAGATATTCCTTTTCTAGATATCCTTTGTCTAGATATCCTTTGTCTAGATACCATTTATCTGTATATTCTTTGTCTAGATTCCCTTTATCTAGATATTCTTTGTCTAGATACCCTTTGTCTAGATAATCTTTGTCTAGATATTCTTTGTCTAGATTCCCTTTATCTAGATATTCTTTGTCTAGATACCCTTTGTCTAGATATTCTTTGTCTAGATTCCCTTTGTCTAGATAATCTTTTTTCTATATACCCTTTGTCTAGATAATCTTTGTCTAGATACCCTTTGTCGACATATTCTTTGTCTAGATACCTTTTGTCTAGATATTCCTTGTCTAGATATTCTTTGTTTAGATTCCCTTTGTCAAGATATTCTTTGTCTAGATTCCCTTTATCTAGATATTCTTTTTCTAGATACCCTTTATCTAGATATTCTTTGTCTAGATACCCTTTGTCTAGATATTCTTTGTCTAGATATTCTTTGTCTAGATATCCTTTGTCGAGATACCCTTTATCTAGATATTCTTTGTCTAGATTCCATTTATCTAGATATTCTTTGTCTAGATACCCTTTGTCTAGATAATCTTTGTCTAGATACCCTTTGTCTACATATTCTTTGTCTAGATACCTTTGTCTAGATACCCTTTGTCTAGATATTCTTTGTCTAGATTCCCTTTGTCTAGATAATCTTTGTCTAGATACCCTTTGTCTACATGTTCTTTGTCTAGATACCCTTTTTCTAGATGTTCTTTGTCTATAGATACCCTTTATCTAGATATTCTTTGTCTAGATTCCCTTTATCTAGATATTCTTTGTCTAGATGTTCTTTGTCTAGATACCCTTTGTCTAGATGTTCTTTGTCTAGATACCCTTTATCTAGATATTCTTTGTATAGATTCCCTTTGTCTAGATATTCTTTATCTAGATTCCCTTTGTCTAGATATTCTTTATCTAGATACTCTTTGTCTAGATACCCTTTATCTAGATATTCTTTGTCTAGATACCCTTTATCTAGATATTCTTTGTCTAGATTCCCTTTATCTAGATATTCTTTGTCTAGATGTTCTTTGTCTAGATACCCTTTGTCTAGATATTCTTTGTCTAGATACCCTTTGTCTAGATTCCCTTTGTCTAGATACCCTTTGCACATGTTCATTCCAATCCCTGTGCTTCAGATCCTTTGTTGTATTGTCCTTGCCATCTCATCCTCATGTTTTTTTCTTCTTCCAATTTATCACTCTTTGGTAATAAACTTCTTTTGATACAGAAACTTTTATCATATAACCTATTTTGTGGCTCTGTTGTGTTAGAGTGATGGTGCACCATAAAATCTAAGATCAATCAATCAATAAAATAAAAGTCCAATAAAACTGCAAATAAAAAGCCTACATATTATTTCCTACCTGCAATCAAACAATCTCATGTCAAAGTATCACTTGTATATCTTACCTTGTAACTTCCTTGATCAGTAATTTAAAAAGTCTATGGATGTTAGACCACTGGATAAAGTACTATAAATGGCCGAATCAACTTTATCAGTATTAACATTTATATAATTGCACTGACATTTAACATCAATGTGATATTATTACATGTAATGTTCAGCCTTGACCTTTCTGTCATACTTCTTTCTTTATACCTACAGAGCACTGATGGTCACCTGAAATAACACTTGAAATAGAGTGTTCTATAAATAGATATATAAACTATAAATAAAGATATGGTATTTATGTACATTCCAGGTATTTATTAGACATCTATTCAATGCAATGCATGCAGAAAACACAGAAATATGCCAGAAATATACCTACAGGAGGAGGGAAAAAATATTGCTTAAAACCCCATATGTAACAATGAAGCCATTGCCAAGTTTGGTTGGTACATGTTTATGTTACCAAGGCTTGATACTGTCTCATATTTCAACATGAGAGTTGTATATTTTCTGTGACAACTGACTCACCTGTTTATCTGCATCCTGTGCAGACAGAGTGTAAACAATAGATCCAGTACTCTGTGTAAGGGGGATGGCAATTTCCACACTGGCATTGGAGAATACAGGTGGACCCTGTAGTGGAGTGACGGTAACTGTCACTGTAACTCTGTCAGTCTTAGGGTTTGTACGGCGTCCATCTGTGACAGAGACATTAAACTGCAAAAGTACAAGAAGCATGTATCAGTACAACATTAAAACTGAAAGATAAACAAAAAACAGAGAATTATGTTAAGTATAATGTGATTCTATGAACTGGACAAAAAAATCGTTTTAAACACCATCAAATGCACATACTGTGTTATTGCTAAAATCTATTGCTTTTGAACATTAAAAGATTAAAACAATACAAACATGTCAATTGAAAAAAGAAGAAATAAATAACCATGAAGATTTTGCATGTTATATCCACATACAGAAACCAAACTTAACCTACCTGCTGGAGACTGGAAAAGTTCTATTAGTGTAATGACCTCTGCAATCATGCATATTAAGTAGTCAGATTAAGAATTATTTCTATTAAATGTTTCAATTACAGCTAACTATATTTATTATCATTGTTTTTGATTTCTTGTTCTTTCTACTAAATGAAGATTTGTTTAAATGTAAGGGCAGTGTATTCCTAATAAGGGCAGTAAAGTCCTAATAAATAAAGATTTGTTGGATACATAAGGCCATTGTATTCTTTTCTTAAGGGTTGTGTATTCCTAATAAGGGCAGTAAAGTCCTAATAAATAAAGATTTGTTGGATACATAATGGAAGTGTATTCACAATAAAGGCAGTGTATTCATAATACTAATAATATGTTTCGTATACCAATAATTTGTTTGGTATATAAGGGCAGTGTATTCACTCACACTGGAACAAAGGTTAGTCCATTTTTTTCTGCCTCTACTACCCTCCTCCTAGTTGAAAAAACAAGCTGACTGAATGTCTTTTTGGAGGCGTTTCCGAATCTCCTGGAGTATGGAAATTTGATAGGTGCAACCTAATTCTTCTGGAAGATTTCAACTTTCACTTTAACTGTCCTGGAAACCAATACACATCAAAACTCCTAGATTCAATTCATGTTTTCAACCTTAAACAGTCAATTAACCAACCCACCCATAAACATGGTCACATTTTGGACTGGTTTCTTTATAGACCTGATGATAATATTTTGCAATCCACCCTTGTATCCCATGAAATCGCATCAGATCACCTCTGCATTATATGACATCTGGATGTATCAGGCACTAACCCTCCACATTTATTTGCTACTAAGAGAAACCTCTGTATGACAAAAAGAACCAAACTAATGCATTATATCCAAGAAAATCTAACAACTTGCTAACTTCCTAGAGCAGAATAACTCAATAACTGCCTGCATTCATTGCTTGAAAAAACATGTCTCGGCCACCAAGTGCAAAGTATCAATTCAAAAGCATTCTCCATGGTATAGCAGTGTTAGGAACCAGCTTCACACTGCTAACAGAGACTGCCATAAAGTGGAGAGGCTTAGACTTTCCACCAGACTCACTATTCATAAACAAATCTATAAAGCTGCTAAGAAGAACATCACATAGTCCATTTAGCCAAATTATCCCACTACAGTAGTAAGATCATGGAGAGTTCCAGCTGCAAAGAGCTATTTGAGATAACTAACAAACTAATGTCAAGGAGCAAATGTACACCACTTCCAAATACCATTTCTCCTTCTGGACCCGTTTGAAAATTTCTTCTGTGACAAGGTAGAATACATTAAAGATAAGCTGGACAGCACAATTTCAATTGACTCATCATCACCATACAGTTGCGATACAGAATTTCAGTGACAATCGTTAGCAACATTAGAACCTGTCTCTATGGATTTAGTTTGGACAATTGTGATGAAGAGTGCACCAAAATCATGTTAACTTAATCTAATTCCAAGATCACTACTGCTTGAGTGCTTAGATCCAATATTGCCTTCACTAACTGATTTCATTAATACCTCTATCTCATCTGGGAATATCCCATAAGTTTTCAAAATTGCAATAGTAAAGCATCTGCTGAAGAAAACAACACTCAACCATAATGATTTAAAGAACTACCACCCAATTTCTAATCTGCCATTCATATAAAAAATCTTAGAAAAAGTTGTTCAAACCCAACTAGTATCTCATCTGAATTCAAACAGTCTTTTTAGCAATGTACAGTCTGCATATCACCTTTGCCACAGTACTGAAACTACTCTTCTGAAAGTAGTTAATGGCATCATCTCTGCTTTGGATAGCAGAAAGATTACAGTCATAGCCCTCCTTGACTTGCCCACAGCATTTGACACAACAGACCATGATATATTACTTCACCATCACCAGCATGTATTTGGCATTCACATTACAGCCTTACTGTGGTTCCAGTCCTACTTAGTCAACAGGACAAAAATTGTACCTGCAAATGGAATACATTCTGGCCCAGTTGATTTATGTTGTGGTATTCCACATAGGTCTGTTCTTAGACCTATTATCTTCATTATATACACTCAGCCGTTCTCAAGTGCCATAGATAGATCATCATCCATTGTCCCCATTGTATGCTGATGACACTCAAATATACAAGCCTAACCACCTAACTGATTATGCTACCATCATGGAGTAGAGAGGTGCATTTTTTATGTGAAATCATGGATGACATGTAGAAAGCTGCAGATGAATGATGATAAACCTGAGGCTATTCTGATCACAACACAAAGACTTTCTCATTACCATTCCATACCTCAAACAATAAATATCAGCAACACCAACATTAAATTCATGCAGTCACTATGAAACCTAGGTGTTACTCTGTACAGTACTCTCACATTGCACCAACATGTCATGAACATATGCAAGGCTGCATATCTTGAGCTGAGATGCATCAGTTCCATTCGCAAATATCTTTGTTGATGCCACTAAAACACTTGTCTGTTCATTAGTACTTTCAAGACTGGACTATTGTAACTCAATTTTGTCTGGTTCGTCTCATCATCTACTCTAGAAACTTCAAAAGGTTTAAAACACAGCTGGTCGGATCATCCTTAGAGTACAGCAATCAGAGCACACCTCCCCACTGCTCTGTACCCTACACTGGCTATCCATTCAATCCAGAATAATACAAAAATTTGTTCTCTGTGCTACATTTCACTGACAGACTCCAGTCCAACATACCTGTCCGGCCTCATCCATGTGTACAAACCAGCAAGATACCTATGCTCCTCTTCTGACAGTCATATAGTCATTATTCTCACTAAGAAAATGAAGTCATATGGACAACGTTCTTTTGCATACCAGCGTCTAGGAACATCAAATCAATTGCCCATTGAAATCAGACATAAAGACACAGTGATCCCTTTCAAAAGTGCTCTTAAAACTCACCTTTTCGACTGCAGGAAAAAACTTAAAGACCTAATAACGTTTCCTGCCTTAAATATTTTCAGCATATTTTATGTTTTCTAATTTCATGGTATTTATGTTTGCTTTTTGTTTTTTTGTTGTCATATCATTATTTATTTTGTAAAGCGCTTAGAGCTTCTACAGATTAGACACTATACAAAGTCCTCATTAAGTTTATTATTATTATTATTATTATTATTATTATTCTACATTAAACAAATTTTCATTGTTTATTAGGAATATACTGGCCTTGTGTATGAAACATGTCTTCATTAATAGGAATGCACTGCCCTTACACATAAAACAAATCATTATTATTATGAATATTCTGCCCATGTGTATGAAACAAATCTTCATTATTTATTAGGAATTCACTGCCCTTATTATGAATACACTGTTTTTATATACCAAACAAATCTTCATTATTAGGAATCTTTTTTAGAAATACACTGCCCTTGTGTATCAAACAAACCCAAAGAGACAGGTTCAAATGCTGCTAACGGTTGTCACTGAAAATCACAACTGTATGGTGATGACAAGTCAACTGAAATTGTGTTGTCAAGTTTATCTCTGATGGTCTGTACCTAGTCATGGAAGAAATTTGCAAACAGATCTGGAAGGTCTACTGGAGAGAAGGTAGTTGGAAGTGGTGTACATTTATTCTTTGACATTAGCTCGTTAGTAATTTTGAAGAGCTCTTTGCATCTGGAACTTTCTGTGATCTTAGTACTTCATATGATATGTATAAGGGCAGTGTAATTCCAATAATTAAGATTTGTATGATATGTATAAGGGCATTTTATTTCCAATACTTGTTTTTATGATATGTATAAAGGTAGTGTATTTCATATAATTAAGATTTATATGACATGTAGGGCAGTGTATTTCCAATAATTAAGATTTGTATGATATGTATTAGGGCATTTTATTTCCAATACTTATTTTTATGATATGTATAAAGGTAGTGTATTTCATATAATTAAGATTTATATGACATGTAGGGCAGTGTATTTCTAATAATTAAGATTTATATGATATGTATTAGGTCAGTGTATTTCCAATAATTAAGATTTGTATGATATGTATTAGGGCATTTTATTTCCAATACTTGTTTTTATGATATGTATAAAGGTAGTGTATTTCATATAATTAAGATTTATATGACATGTAGGGCAGTGTATTTCCAATAATTAAGATTAGTATGATATCTTTAAGGGCAGTGTATTTCCAATAATTAAGATTTGTATGATATGTATAAGGGCAGTGTATTTTCAATAATTAAGATTGGTATGATACGTATAAGGGCAGTGTATTTTTTTTCCAATAATTGAGATTTGTATGATACGTATAAGGGCAGTGTATCTTTTCAATTTTGCTTAGCCATGAAGTGGTATTTACACTAGGTTAAACTCACCTGGTACACCTGAATGGTGGTGATATTCATCAAGTTTTCAATCAGCATAACTGAACCACTGTCTGGGTTGACATAGAAAATATTTTGAATTGGTGCACTTGCCTCACTGGTAAACTTCAACTTGTCCTGAAGACAAAAGAATACATGATTAGTGTATTGTCTATTCAGCCAAATTGTCAAAGCTGAAAATAAACCTTTTCTGATCTCTAAAGTTTAGAGAGTGATTGATGTATTAACGTTTGTACAAGTCCACTGAAAATTAGCAATAAAATGCTTTTCTCATTAAAGGTTTACTCTGAGTTCCTTTGCAATATATACTATAAAACCATTTATAGTTGATTCTGTATAAAGGTTAATTTGTACTTGAAGACTGTTTAGTTTTGAAGGTAAAAAATTAAGTTATAGCAAGCTCTAGGTAAATAGTTGTCTGTTACCTGCATGAGCAAAGAAAAAAATGTACTATGTAACTCACCCCATCCAAATCCTGGGCTGTCATCTGTATGACAATATCTCCTGGTGGGAAGTTGGCTCGAATGTTTCCACTATAACTTCCCTGTAAGAACTGTGGGCCAATGGGGTTGCGATTGACAACCACCGTCAGGTTGGAGCAGACTCTGTTGCTTGGCCAGGCATCATCATACACACAAACATGCAACTGAAAACAATGGGTTGGATATTTTATAAGGACTTGTTTAAAAGACTGTATATATTTATAAAAATTTTATATTGAAATAACTTGACAAATTTAAATCTTTCCTTCCACTTAATTTGAAGAATTATCTCTTCTGGAATTAGTCAAAATTAAAGAAAGAAAAGAAAGACTAGTCATATTTTTAAAAAACCAGTTTTTAATATAAATATTGGTGCTGAATAGAAGGGTGATTAAATATATCTCTCCTAATTAAATTCATTTAATTTATGTGCTTATTCTGATTAAACATGTCCAAGCTAATAAAGTTCATGTAAAAAATGTCACAGCTAAAAAAATTCATATAAAAAAGCACAGCTAATAAAGTTCATATAAAAAAATGTACAGCTAATAAAGTTTATATAAAAAAAATGTACAGCTAATAAAGTTCATATAAAAAAATGTACAGCTAAAAAAATTCATATGAAAAAAGTACAGCTAATAAAGTTCATATAAAAAAATGTACAGCTAATAAAGTTCATGTCAAAAATGTCACAGCTAAAAAAATTCATATAAAAAAGCACAGCTAATAAAGTTCATATCAAATATGTCACAGCTAATAAAGTTCATATCAAATATGTCCCAGTTAATAAACTCATATGAAATATGTCACAGCTAATAAAGTTCATAACAAATGTGTCCCAGCTAATAAAGTTCATATCAAATATGTCCCATCTGATGAATATCATATTAAATATGTCCCAGCTAACAGAATTCATATCAAATATGTCGCAGTTAATACAGCTCATATCAAATATGTCCCAGCTGATGAATCTCATACCAAATATGTCCCAGTTAATACAGCTCATATCAAATATGTCCCAGCTGATGGATCTCATATCAAATATGTCTCAGTTAATACAGCTCATATCAAATATGTCCCAGCTGATGGATCTCATATCAAATATGTCCTAGTTAATACAGCTTATATCAAATATGTCCCAGCTGATGGATCTCATATCAAATATATCCCAGTTAATACAGTTCATGTCAAATATGTCCCAGCTGATGGATCTCATATCAAATACATCTCAGTTAGTACAGCTCATATCAATTATCTCCAGCTGATGGATCTCATATCAAGTATGTCCAGCTGATAGATCTCATATAAACTATGTACCAGCTAAAAGAGATGATGTCAAATATCTCTCAGCTAATAAACTTCATTCACTTATAATGCACTGAACTTGACTGTTAGAATTGTGTCATTATCTATCAGGAAGCTCTCAAAGATTTATTGCCTGGCAATTATTAACAGAGACACTACTAATATTATTAAAGATTCTGAGGTGGCACTAGACTGCAAGCTATCCATTTAAAATGTGACTCACTTTTTCCTTGTGACATAATAGGACATCTCAATTAAAAAACAATTAAAAAATACATTATAAATCTTACTGTGTAGCTTCCCCTTTCAAGTACATCTGAGTTTGGAGAATTGCGAACTGTGATAACTCCTGTGCTACTGTTGATTGCAAAGAATGTCTCTGCAGGCAGGTAACCATCTAGCTGATATACAAGCTTTCCCTAAATGAAAAAGTTCATTAGTCTTTCTAGTCATGACTCTAGTGGTTTAAAATGACTAGTATTTATTGCAGTTCCTTTTCATGGGACTCAACTGAGCATTCAAATCCCACACTTTCAATCTGATCAGTCCATTGCAGGTGAGCCTCTACCAACTACTGGAACTATATCATATCAGGACTGAGTGGGCAATTGTGATTATATGACATGTTTAAGGTACAATGATAAACCTCTAACAAGTCCTTGATCTTGAGTCACCTGGACTTTATCAACTAAAAAAATTGAAAGGAACATGCCACAGTATTGCATAACTTACTTATATCTAAATGGTACCGTACTTCTTATAGTGCATTATATCAATTAAGTAACACCAATTTGCAATAATAGTATCCAAGTAATTGAACAAATGCAAAGGTTAATTTAAAAAAATATTGGAGTGTGAAATATAGAACACCTTGACTTAATTTTGATTAAAGTGTTATATGTTCATGGAATATCTACATCCAAGCTACATCATTACAGGTAATAGTGTTTAAAAAACATGAGCTAACTATAATATTAATGTAGGTCACTGGAATCTAAATGTACATCACAGTGAAATAGTTTTGTCTCAAGAGTGTAGTACACATCATGATATATTTCCTTGCCAGTTTATCTTACTCTGCAGATAAGTGTTTGATAAACATTTGCCTACTGCTGATAATGGAGGTGACAAAAATAGGTCACATTGACCTAGCTTTAACTGAAGTGTGTACTCCTCATGTTGCATCTTTATCATCAGTTAACTCAGACAATGAGCTAAATGCAGAACTTAACAAAGAGAATTTAAGCATAAATACAAAGGTTATTACAAATCAACCATTTTTTAAATGTAGGTTACAATGACCCGTTTTCACTGATGGTTAAAGCATTCTTCAGGAACCATTTATATACCAAGTCATTGGAATGTACAAGCAAGTGTTTATGAGAAAATCACATAAATGCAAACCCTAATTTTTGTGTGACTACCGAGAGACAAATGGATAGCTAAACATCACAAATTCATAAGATTATAATGCTTTGTTGGCCAAAGAGAAGTTGTAACACTACTGTTCACTATGTCCTGTGACAAATCTATTATCTACAATATAAACTTGCAGATTTATTAAATTAATAATTTTCTGTAAAAGAAAATTGTAGTTTCCAAAACCTGTATGTATCTAAGTGTTACAAACTTGTTTGTATGCATGAAAACTCATAATGTAATGATGGGATAGGGGAAATTTTTTTCGTTGAAGAATTTGATGATGTTTACATTGCACAATTTTAAACATTACTTGTAAGTTGGCGTCTGTGGCTCATTGATTCAGTAATAATATAGACCATATTCAGTGAAAACAAATGTTATGGCCTAAAAATAGTGCAAAAAGGACCAATTTTATTTTCTGTGCCTAATTGGTGAACTCTGGAATTTTGTATAATAACATGAATATATTTTAGATTTAACTTTTTCTTTTTTGCATAATAAATCCTGTGAAAAGTAAATGCGGATTTTATTTTCAGCTGCCTGAAAAAATTATATTTTGAAAAGCATTCTGATTTTGGTCTTCATCAGCCTAAAATAAAATACAAATCTAAACTTTACGTGTAAAACCTACTATTTGGTCTCCATCACTGGCATCAATATTGTATACTTCACTACCAATAGGTGCTGACTCTTCAATGGTTTTAGTATCAAGCAAGTTGGTGAATCCTGGGATGATCCTGTCTCTTTGCACATTAATAATTATCTCCCCTGTTACTGTTTTAGGTGGCATGCCATCATCTGATACTTGTACTTGGATCTATGAAACATGAGGTATACTGTCATAATATTTGTGAAACGGAACTGAATAATAATGAACTCAATAATAAACGGAACTGAATTATAATGAACTCAATAATAAATGGAACTGAATTATAATGAACTCACTAATGGAAATGAATTATATATTGAACTCAGTAATAAATGGAACTGAATTATAATGAACTCACTAATGGAAATGAATTATATATTGAACTCAGTAATAAATGGAACTGAATTATAATGAATTCAATAATAAATGGAACTGAATTATAATTAACTCACTAATAAATGGAACTGAATTATAATGAATTCAATAATAAATGGAACTGAATTATAATGAACTCAATAATAAATGGAACTCAGAATTTTAATGAACTCACTAATAAATGGAACTGAATCATAATGAACTCAATAATAAATGGAACTGAATTATAATGAACTCAATAATAAATGGAACTGAATTATAATGAACTCTACAATAAACTAAGAGATTTCTTATAGCTGAGATATTGCAGAACACACCTAAATTATGTCACTCTTCCTCATATAGAATATTAAATATCATAGTAAAAGCTTTGTTGTAAATATTTAATATGGAAACAATTATATTCTCTCTACTTACATACATATGTACTTACAAAACAAACTTTGTACACATTAGTAGTATAATATTTAAAATATATCAGAAAATGGTACTTATTAACTTTTTGCTCTTCATAAGCTCTATTTTGGTTTACACAAACACATTATATAAATATTTTTTATGACTCCTGATACATGATTTTTATTTAATTTTCATCATTATCATTCATGTTTGTAAACTGTATGAATCTCTTTTGTTATAAATTGTATGTGACCTGGCTCTGTTAAGAATACAAATGTTTACTAATGTGTTGACAATTAATAATAATAATAATAATAATAATAATAATAATAATCGTAATAATAAGCCTTAAAATAGCGCTTTTGGAAGAAAGAACTGAAACCAGCAGTTTAGTAAATTCAACAAATAAATTAATTTCTCTAAGTTACAATTGAAAATTTAAGAGAAACTTTCATCATTGTGCATTAAATTCCAAATAGTCCTAAATCTTCTATCACAAGTCCTAACGTATAGGGTATCCTGAATGATTCCCAGTCTGAAATATGTTGCTGTACCAATAGACATGATTTATTGCAATGATATAATCCAGAATGTCATTGAATGAATGAACAATAATCCCAATGTTACATCTTTTTATACAAAATATCAATGAGAACTTTGTAATTCAAATAAATAATTTGTAAACACATGACTCCTCTCCAATTTATCTGAACACAACCATAACACTTATTATGGATTCCCAAAGATTAATATTAAAATCAGTAATAAAATATTTTGTTTAAATGTACATCATTAAGACAATAGAGTTGTAACAAATGATTTTCCAGGAAATAGTAGTTACTGTAGCTATATAACTCTACTCACTCTATACTGTGTAGTTTTGTTTGGATCATTGAGCAAACTGTTTTTCATCTTTATCAAACAAGAATCTGGTTCAATCCTGAAGATCTCCTGGACCTTGGCATTTCCGATGATCGAGCATGTGAGATTCCTCTAAAATTGTATTTGACATGAAATGATTTAACCAGATTAGAATTTGTATACACAAAATAGCTTTAGGTATTCAAATAAAATTGATATTATTGTTGATACTCAAAAGTTTGAAAACTTCAGATTGTGTTCCTACAGAGGTGTTAAAACAAAATATTGTCACAATTGCTATAAAACAGCTTTCATGAAGGAGTAAAGATTCCTGAACAAATTGACAAAAATTTAAAAAGAAGCATAAATTCACCACCAAATTGAAAGTAAGCAGCTTTCACTATACAATATAAATTCCCAATAAATGGACAAAACTCAGCCTCCACTACAAGAGTATAGATTGACCAACAAATTGACAGAAAGCTGCTTTTTGACTAAGGAGTAATGATTCCAAAACATGTTGACAAAATGCAACTTACACTAATGAGTACACATTGACAAAAAGCAACTTACACTAATGAGCATAGATTGACAAAAAGCAGCTTTTTGACTAAGGAGTAATGATTACACATTGACAAAATGCAACTTACTCTAATGAGTATAGATTGACGAAAAGCATCTTATAAGTATAAATTTCCCAACAAACTGACAAAAGGAATCGTCCAACAGACTTGAGACAAAGTAATTATAAAATTAAATATTGGAATTGTGCTAGTATCAGCAATATTACTAAAATTCCAAACTTTGCTATATTTATTCACTGACAAGATCGAGTTTAAGCATGTCAAGTCATAATAACATATTTAAGCACCAGCATGTCAAGTCATAATGACTTATTTAAGTCCAAGCATGTCAAGTCATAATGACTTATTTAAGTCCAAGCATGTCAAGTCATAATGACTTTTTTAAGTCCAAGCATGTCAAGTTATAATAACTTATTAGCATGTCAAGTCATAATGACTTATTTAAGTTTAAGCATGTCAAGTCATAATAACTTATTTAAGTCCAAGCATGTCAAGTTATAATAACTTATTAGCATGTCAAGTCATAATAACTTATTTAAGTCCAAGCATGTCAAGTCATAATAACTTTTTTAAGTCCAAGCATGTCAAGTTATAATAACTTATTAGCATGTCAAGTCATAATGACTTATTTAAGTTTAAGCATGTCAAGTCATAATGACTTTTTTAAGTCCAAGCATGTCAAGTTATAATAACTTATTAGCATGTCAAGTCATAATGACTTATTTAAGTTTAAGCATGTCAAGTCATAATAACTTATTTAAGTACAAGCATGTCAAGTTATAATAACTTATTAGCATGTCAAGTCATAATGACTTATTTAAGTTTAAGCATGTCAAGTCATAATAACTTATTTAAGTCCAAGCATGTCAAGTCATAATAACTTATTTAAGTACAAGCATGTCAAGTCATATTAATTATTTAAGTCCAAGCATGTCAAGTCATAATGACTTTTATTTAAGCTCAGGATTAATAGGCAGAATAATAAATCAATATTTGCAAAAAATAATTAAAATGTTGGAGGATAGATTTTGAAATCTATCAACTGATAACCAGAAGTATTTCTTTTTGGCCAAATGCACTCTCCAGGATTATTAGTCATGAATTTGAGTCCCAAATCATATTCAAACTATTTTCATAAATGATGAAAATCATGACATATTGTATCACATTTATGTTCCATAAAATGATCTTTATCATATGATTCTAGTCCAACAGACAGCTATCAATTTATTTATTTAACCTTTTGTTCTTCAAATATTTACTGAATTCAGCATAATGTACAATCATAAATGTAAAACTGGAATTCCTGATAAATGTGGAAAATTCTTTTCACTATGAGATGCATAGAATTTCCTGGTAGGTAAATGTTTTTCAGTGTACAATCTACATCAAAATTTTACCTATGACATCTGCACATGGTGGAGCCAATTTTATTTTACAGCACTCAACTGATGGAACTTCAACTTTCATGGTAGACCTGACAATGATAGCTGCCATTCCCAAGACATTATTCTGTTATATTCTCTGTCTTCATATGATTTTAGTTTGAAATGTTTGAATTCAGGACACATGTGTTGTTTATCATTCCAATTCCATCAAATTTCATGAAAGTAAAGGTCAAAAAGTACATTTTACAGTACTCTTTGTAATGGGAATAGAATGGAGATGAAAATACGAGAAATTTACCATAGACATAAATTATTCGAATATTATTTACTGCCAGATTCCAATGACTAATTCTTAGATTTCCATTTTAAATTTCATCCCATTCAAAACATTTCTCATTCATCTTTAGCATTATGATTTCAAAATTAATATTAAAATATAATTATAAATCTGTACAGTATAAATGTGACCAAGAACATTCCATACACTATCTGGATCTGTAACATTGACACGATAGCCCCAGAATGTGATGTCTGTGTTTTCCTGCACAGTAAGTGTAACTGTTGATGGTGTGATGACTGGACTATTCAAGTTGCGCTTTACAGTTATATACACTAGGGCTGTTCCTGTCACTAGTGGCTTGGCTGTGTCGTATGCAACAACTCTCAACTGAAATTGAAATGATGCTAATTATCACATACAGGTCAAAGATCCCTGACTCTTGTCAGAGTTTATAGGATTTTAAAAATTGTTGTTAAGTACCCTTTCCTTGGAAAATGTTGCAGTCCAAGCCCTAAAACTAAGGGTCTCAAATATAATGCATTTTCACCATGCAATAATTCAGATTATTCAATGCTCATTTTTTTTTTTTTATTAACTTTTTTACATTGTCAGAACTGTGCATTATTTTATGATATTTCATTCATGTGCAATTCATATTGCACTCACGTTCATGACACAGGTACCAGAAATTGTATTAGGATCTACTCTGTAAACAAAGCTTGGTTGATTCAATTGTGTTCGAATGATCTAAAGTAGATGTTTCATGGACTGCCACATATCAGCTGCTTTACCACATTCCATGTTAATCCTTTTGATACAATGTTTCGGACTTAGGTTAGTGATAGACACCAAACAAATCATAAAATTGCTGGGTATCTACAAATAACATGCAAGAGACAAAGCATAAACTGTATTCTTTGCTCTTAATAAACATGGCAAAAGTTATACTTACAGTTTTACATCCTGAATTTCATCAAAATGTACTTTCTTTCTTAGTTCTGTAAATCTGAATTGCATGTGCCATGTCATAGGTTCTCAAGCTTGATTACACATTTTGAAATTATACTGTAATTTAGGCTATATTCTAAGTGCAAATACATCCTCCTTACTGCACTCAAAAATGAAATAAACATTATTTTCCATAGTGTCTTTTTGATAATTGCTAATGAAAGAGTCACTTCATATTTTTCCCACATTATGATGTCAAACATTCAATGACAGAACAGAAATAAACTTGCAGATGTCAACATAATGCTTCCTCACTGCTGAAATCAGATGTACTTCATGGAAAATTTGACACAGATAAATCCAGTTATTATAAAGAAATTTGACAGAATCGACAAAAATACCAAACAAATTTCATTCCAGACTAAATGGAAAAGTTGTTGCAATACATATTCATTCACAATATGACTCTAAATTTCGATTTTAAGTAGACCAAAATTTAATTTTATTTTAGAAGTGATGTCTAGCACACAACTAAGTTCAAATTTATCTGGCCAGCCTTATGTCCAAATAAATAATGTTGCTGTGTACTGATGAATTTGTGCTTGTGTATATAATTTTAACACATGTAAGGAAAAGAAACAAAAACGCAAAGAAATGGTTGTACTTACAGTGTATATAGTCAATCGTAGTGAATCCGCACGAAGGTCTTGCCTAATTTGTACTTCGCCAGTCAAATTATCTACTAAAAAGAATGTTTCAGCTGGGTATACTCCTTCTGTCCTGTAGGCAATGCGTCCCTGAAAAGTTTACAAAGTTTCTGTAAAAGATCTTTTGACACTTTTAAATGCAGAGATTATGTAAATTTTAATCTAATACCGGTAGTAACCAGACAAAAACATTTAAATGAGAATTAGAAAAGAATAAGTGATTTCTTGCCAATTAGCATGAAACTTTGGGGTTATGTTTTGAGAAAAGATATGAACTGTATTTCATCTCTTTGTGCTAGACTTAAACATGCAATAATTATTAAGGAATTTCAAAACTGACCAATGATTATTATTGTTTTTTATGGTTCTTTTTATGGTTTAACGCCATTTTTAAGCACAATATAGGCTACACATGGCGGCTAGTATCAATGGTGAACCAATGATTAATAAGCAATTTCAAAACTGACCAATGATTATTAAAGAATTTCAAAACTGACCAATGATTATTAAGGAATTTCAAATCTGACCAATGATATTATTTTCAACTAAATTAGTATGTGAAAATTATCATTTGTGTATATCAAATTAAGTTTGTTATCACACAAATGTATCATTAAATGCTAACTTTTAAACATAAGGCAAGACTAACTGAATTACAAAAGGTTTTATTCAAATACCTCGGCAGAAATATAAAAAAACAGGCTATATTAAGAATACCCTGGCTGAATCACAGACAGGTCATATTTTTTAGAAAAGATAAAGAAACAATACAAATCTTTGAACTGACTATGTATGTCCATGACAAAGGCTGAAATGAAGGTCAGTGCAGTTTGTCTCTTTTCTTTATATACGGCTGATCATAGTAATGTTATTTCAAATAATCTACACCTGGCATTTATACCTTTCTAAGCGGTCTTGATTAAAAGGAGATGTGTTTGATCTCTGTTACTGTTATACAGTTCTTCATAGCATTGCCAAAAATGTATTTTGCCCAAAAAGTCATGGTCACATGTCATATTCTGCAGGTTCTCACTCACGATAGTGCATCTACATAATATAATAAACCTGTACATTACACTTGTGCCCATAAATAACAGGTGTTCGCTCATGACAGAGGTCACTCAAGACAGAATTTACTTTGTAGGGCAGCTATGAATTTTCATGTTTTCTTTTCTTCTTCAAGGTAAGCTTAAAAATCAACACTCCTCTTACTGACTAAAATTGAATGATGAGAAACAAAGAAAGTTACCACAGTTTGTGTACTTGATGCTTGCACTCGAACAACAGTTGTACTGACAGAAGCAGTTTCATTTGTTTCAACAGAATAGGTAGTCGAAACAAATACAGGTGGCAGTCTTCTTGTAACTGTGACCTCGACTTGTGCTCTGTCAATGTTTGGAGTTGGATACCCATTGTCTGTCACTGTCACATTACACTGGAATATAATACAACAGAAAATAGCATATGCACATGGTCAAATTTATTCATTGTACTATAAAGGATTTAGTAAGATATCAGTTTCTCCTTTTTATTCATTAAAGCTGGTAATAATCAAGATGGTAAGATGAACTGTAAATTATACATTTTTTTGCAAGCACCAATTTAGGAAAATTAAGAGAAATAAACAATATTCATATCAGTATGATATTCTACTATTGAACTGAAATATAACAAATTAAAGCACTGCACATAGTAAATATGCTGAATTAACTCATTTGTAAAAATTTGCTAGTGCAAAAGTAAAATCAGTAACATCACTGATTGCTTTTTAATTTATGTTCCTTATAAGAAATGAACTAATTGTATACAGTACTAATTCTATACAGTATAGTATATATACATAAAAAGGATGTGAATATATTCATAAGAAATGTGCCTGAATTGTATGGCTGTTTACCTAACCAAATCTGTCAAAAGTAGTTTCTTTCTTAGTTTGTTTGTGAACTTTATGCCATTTTTTTCATGTTAATATGCTGTACATGGTGGCCATTATATACAAGGAAGGAAGGACAAGATAAACACCAGGAAGAACTACAGTGGGCAACTACTAGCCCAATAAATCAACCCAACCCCCAATCTGTGTTAATACTGATGGACAAAATCCCAAAAATCAATATCATCACACAGACAGATGTGAGATCAATGATCTGTAAAGGCAAGCACCTTAGATCACTTGGCTACCTTAGATCACTTGGCTACCTGGCATCCTTTGAAAAGAAGTTGAACACTGTTCACAGTCTTGAATCTATTCACATCATTTTCAGTGTTGCTTAGGAGAGAGGCAATTATCTACACTTGTTAATCCAAAGTCAACCATAGCTGTTAAACAAACCCAGGGCTAATAAAGTTTTGAAAACAATGGCTTATTCATCTTAGAGTCAGGTGAACCATAAATATAACCATTTTGAGCATGGATAACCAGCACATCAATACTGTAGTAAACATTTAATAAACTGGCATAAAATCAAGTAAATTTGGGTATGATTGCTTTACTCACAATGAAGATGGAATCATTTGTTGACAGTAGATTAGTGCCAAGATACAGATTTCCGACACCACTGGTGCTGGAGGTGAGATAGAACACTTGCTGACAACGTTGATCTCCAGTCAGGGTATACATAAGAACATCCTACAAAAGAACAAAGAAATTGTAATGTAAAGGATGACAAGGTTATTTCAGACTAAGTTTATATAAAGTGTTACGTCTATTTGATTTAAATTATTTATCTTTAATTGTCAGATCCAAATTTGTCATTTTGGGTTTTAAAATTCATTAATTGGGAAATTATTCTAGAATCTATGACCATACTTTATCTGTAAACATGTTTTTGACCTTGGCTTGTTGACCTAATTTCTGACCCTGCTTCAGACAGTGTCAACAATCTTCTAAAACGATTGGTTAAAATCCGAAGACATCTTTCTGGATCATTCTATTTTTACGTGACTTAGTGAAGGTAGCCTCTTTCTTTGACCTTCCATGAACTTCCATAAAATCACGCGATCCCTTGTTTATGTAAAAAAAAAAAAACAGGTATATAAATTATTGTTTGGAATAAACAATCCATTTAGATAGAGAAGAACATGCGCTCATAATTTCATTTGGATAATTGTAAAACAAGAACTGCATCACGTGACATCGTCAGCCATTTTAGATTACATCGTCAAGATTCGAACCTGGAACTATTAGAACATTTATTTATCAGGACTCTTGCAATTCCATTAGTGGATTATTTTTGTGAATTCTGTATTGGATTTGATTCTCTAAAACCGTAAGTTTATTTATTTTATGAAATAATTGTACTTAATAAATTCATTGTTAAGTTTTACAAGCTTGTTAGTTTTTGCTCTTTCTGTGTTGCTGCTTATTCGAGCCTAAGCATGTAACAAAAGATTATACAAAACATATTTTCTTTGTATAATAAAATTGACAAAATATATACTTTAACATGAAATAATTAGGAAGCCTAGACAATTTCTTACAGGATCTTTATCTGTGGCATTCAGTGATACGACCAATCTTCCCATCGGATCATCATCACTGATATTAATGTTATATGTCCGCTTATCAAATTGTGGACTGTTCACATTTCTGAGTACTGTGATGGAAATGTCCTGTGTGGTAAACTTGGTTGGAGTAGCAGTGTCATAGGCCTTGACCGTCAGCTAAAAAAAAGAATGGTAAGGTATTCCATAAAGTTCATGTAAATTATCATTTATAAATGATGCATATACCCATGATTATTAAGTAGGAAATTGGGCAGAGAAAAGTACAATTAAACCTTGTCATTATTAACTGGACAATGGTTAAATTAGTCTTTACTGATATAGACCTTTTCATTTACTTTTGAACCGATATCTTTAACTGACAATGAGAATACTGCTATTATTATAGAAATAAAATAAAGGGTAAGTGCCATCATTTAATATAAATATTTTTCATATTTACAGTGATTCTGTTAGCTTTTCATGTTCTGAAGAAGTTCACACATATATATAATAACAGATGTCATCATATAAGCTTTTAAAGAGTGCAAATAATTTTTTATTCTAACAGATACAGCAATGAAATATTACTGGCAAAATATTTTAGTAAATTAAAAAAAGAATTGCATATAAACCACTAATTTTCAACTCAACCACAATACTTAGATAGGTAATACACAAACTCACACATATAAACCTCATTTATGAGTTAAAAAATTATTTATTTGAAAAATAAATTAATTTATTTTCATTTTTAAGGTGATAACACCAAAAGCTAACCAATTATATTTTTCAAAACATGGATCTGGACTTATTCTCACATATGACTTTGGCATACTTGAATCCAATTAAAGAATAATGGCTGTACAAACATCATATTAGGATGTTGGTAATGAAAGTAAATTATGAGATGTTCCTTTAAAGTACTTCTTTTTCATTTTAGATGAAATATCTTGATTATAAACTCTTCAAAGAATGTACTGCCTTTTTTATAAATCCTTTCAAGTTACCAATTAATCCAAGATTAGGAAAGATTTTGTACTCAGGTAATTCTAAAAGCTACATGGTCACACTTGATGATTACAGATGTACCATAGGAGAAAATTTATTTTTTAAAAAATAAGTCAGCATTGAAATACACTATTTTTATGTATATTTTATACTAGTTTGAATATACAACCATTGGAACGTAATTATTTTTTCTGATTGTCTTGATGCATTTTTTTTAATGATTGGACCCCACAAACTAGGGCTTGTACACTTTTTCTTCTGTTACATAGATTTCAGCTTGACCAGAATGTTAAGAAATGTTAGCCATGCAAAATGCAGTGTGCTCAATGTCATTACATCTCAAGCAAGGCTGATTATCAATTTTTCATTTCTGGTATGATGAAAAGAAAATTGTGACCATCATTTAAATTAAGCTTTGATGAAGTAACTGCTAAAATTGATAAATGATTTGTTGAATGACTCTTTCATTTGGAACTAATCCTGAACTTTCACCCATTTAGTATAAAAGCATTGTGTTCATAAATACAGATATATAGACAAGGGTATGACTACACTATACCACCATCACAGCTCAGCATATAAAGGCAATACACAATTACTCTGACACATCACAGCTCAGCATCAAAAGGCAATACACAATTACTCTGACACATCACAGCTCAGCATATAAAGGCAATACACAATTACTCTGACACATCACAGTTCACCATCAAAAGGCAATACACAATTACTCTGACACATCACAGCTCAGCATATAAAGGCAATACACAATTACTCTGACACATCACAGCTCAGCATCAAAAGGCAATACACAATTACTCTGACACATCACAGCTCAGCATATAAAGGTAATACACAATTACTCTGACACCATCACAGCTCAGCATATAAAGGCAATACACAATTACTCTGACACATCACAGCTCAGCATCAAAAGGCAATACACAATTACTCTGACACATCACAGCTCAGCATATAAAGGCAATACACAATTACTCTGACAAATCACAGTTTACCATCAAAAGGCAATACACAATTACTCTGACACATCACAGCTCAGCATGAAAAGGCAATACACAATTACTCTGACACATCACAGCTCAGCATGAAAAGGCAATACACAATTACTCTGACACATCACCATCATGGTGGAGCATAAAAAGAAAATACACAATAACTCCGACACATTATTGCTCAGCACTAATACTGCAATAATTATTAATTTTATTTAGATTTAAAACATGCTAAACAACCAATAAATTTTTCTAAAGAATAAAAGATTTTAAGTCAGTGACCAAATATCATTTTCATAAAAAATGAGATTATTTTGTTGAATGATTTCTTGAGAATATCCATAATAATTATTATTAACAATATCCCTAACAATTTAAATGAATTATTTTTAAAGAACATTTTGTTGCAGGTTAAAAATAACATTATAAGTGGGAATAGTCAGCATTTCCAAATTTTTAGCATTGAAGGATGTAACAATGAAGTTTGAACCTGTGCCATAACTTTTTCTTTTAGTTTCAGGAAAACAAAGATGAAGAATAATCCTTGTCTTATCAATTTTTGTTTATGAATCTACCAACCCATGTTTGTTTCATTTCTAATACCATCAGAGACACTGTGACTTCATGGTTAAAATATTCGCTATTTTCAAACTATTTTGAAAACCAATAATGCATGAACTTTAAGTATATTTACTTATAATTGACATCAAAATGTATGGAGATTACCATTTTTACGGTAGTGATAGATAGGTTTTTATGGTTGTTTTTTAATGTGACAGATACATTTTTTTAAAAACTGTTACAGATACCGTACATTAATTTTGGTTGTTTTCATGGTGAAAGAAATTACTTTTGGTTGTTTTTTTACTGTGACAGATACATTTTTTGGTTCTTTCTACTGTGACATTTTTTTAAAAACTGTTACAGATACCGTACATTAATTTTGGTTGTTTTCATGGTGAAAGAAATTACTTTTGGTTGTTTTTTTACTGTGACAGATACATTTTTTGGTTCTTTCTACTGTGACAGATATTTTTGTTTTAGTTGTGTTTACTGTGACAGATACGTTTTTTATTACTGTAACAGATACATTATTTGTGGTTGTTATTTACTGTGACATATATTATTTTTGGTTGTTTTATACTGTGACAGATACATTATTATTGTTGGGGGTTTTTTTTACTGTGAAAGATAAATTATTTTTGGTTGTCTTTTATGGTGACTGATACATTATTTTTGGTTGTTTTTTTTTACTGTGATATATATATATATATATATATTATTTGTGGTTCATAACTAGCTGGATGCTCTCTTGTGCATGTAAACACCTTGTAAGGCAGTGCCATTTTCGGCCAAAGGGAATTTTCTACTAAAATGTTTGGAAAATATAATGCTATATATTCTGTTTATTTCTGTGATGTTCATCAGACTTGTATTGATATATGTATACATAAAAATAAATTATTTGCTTATGCTGAGGCATTTATATAAAAAAAATAAGGAGGAGGGAGTAATGTTGGCAGTATAGTTAAATTTCTTGATAAAACATTTCTGAATTTAGGTACTATATTTATTGAAAGGAATCTAATATAATAACAAAAAATGAAAGAAAATAAAAGAAAATGTTTTAGATGGGTATGCATATCAATATGTACATATAGACCAACAAATTAAAAAAGGTGGAGAACAATTTGTTGGTCTGTATGTACACCTGTAATAAAGAATTTCACTCTGAAGGATAAGTAACTTTGATTATTACAGGTATTAATGAACCATGTCATAGTTGGTGGTAAAAAATCTAATTATCCAATAATCGAATACTGGTACCTTTTAATGATATTTATGTCAGTGAGTGACTTTGTAAAATAATAAATACAGTATTACCCAAATAACATTAGTAATAAAACCTTTATTAAGTACATGTGCTACTTTGAGAAGTAATAAACACAGCATATCTTATTAAGATACCTATTCAATCTATTAGTATGTACATGTGTTACTTTCTCAAGTAATACACACAGCATACCTGATTAAGATTAGCTATACAATCTATTATTATGTACATGTGCTACTTTCTCAAGTAATACACACAGCATACCTGATTAAGATTAGCTATACAATCTATAATTATGTACATGTGCTACTTTCTCAAGTGATACACACAGCAAACCTAATTAAGATTAGCTATACAATCTATAATTATGTACATGTGTTACTTTCTCCAGTGATACACACAGCAAACCTGAATAACACTAATATATAATAGTAAATTTTCACCATCCATTGACCCAAAAAGACAAGTGAGTCCAAAAGTTAAATTAATATTTTATATATAAATATGGGGGTGGGGGGAGGGGTGTGTTCAGCATTACAATTAATTATTATTTAAATTGTTGGAGCATGGGAGGTAGAACCTTGCTGTTCAGGATGCAGATTTTAATACAAATTTTATATTCCAGCAAATAAAGAGATACAAAATAGAAAAAAACATAATTTGTGGGGGTTTACTTCTTCTTATGTATAGCATTATTTATTCTTTAATCACATGTCTATTACTTGGACCCACTAAACTTGATAGGCACATTATATGGGTAGATTTATAATTTACAATTTTTTAAAATTCATCTTGCCTATGCAGAACTTGGAAAGGTTTCTTATGCCATCAACAGTAAACAATGCCTGAGTGTAAAATCCATACTAGAATAATTAACAACACAATAATTGCTTGAGCTAGGAAAACAAATATTCAAAACAGTAACTTGGCTGTGATAATCTGAAAATTTCATCTAATTTTGTGAAATTCATTTGAAGGGGGAATTATGGTATACATACTTTGCAATCATTTTTGTGGTAATGTTTAATTGTGTATTTTGACTTTTTATTAGTAGTGGGGTAAATGTGTTTACCAAACATGAAGCGCTAAGAAGTGTTTTTATTCTTTGCATTTTTCAATAGTTATTTTAATGTTTTCTGAGATTGTAGGAATGTAATATCAGAATGCTAAGCAAGAACATTGAAGCAACATTCTGGGAAATTCATTTCGCTTCCAATTTGGCATGAAAACACTGCCGTAACTAAGGTGAAGTACTGCTGTAATGTTGAGTCAGTACTCAGCTGCCATTGAGAGCACGGAAGAAATCTTTTATGCTGACTGAATCTAAATTAAAAGAAAACATGATGAATGCTTAATAAAACATTCTGTTCACTCCCAGGGTAAAAATGAGTGGATTTTTTTTGCAACCCTTCCCCTTTAAACAATCTGCAAATAGCAATTCAAAATTATTGACCTTGGGCATATGAGGCTGGTTTTCTTTTGTGAATGGGCATATCATTTATAAACATGCATGCAAGACGATGGTACTTTGTGTACTAGCCTAGGGACCATATTGAATGTAAATATATGAGCTATCAATCTTGTAATTTTACAATTGGTTTGAAAGATATGAAAAAATAATCTCATTGACATAAAGTAATTATAATTCTAATTATAATGCTTACCGTGTATGACTGACTTCTATCTCTACGTAGATCTCTCTGAACAATAACAACACCAGTGAAGCGGTCAATGGAAAAGTAGTACATGGCAGGTAGTTGACCAATGGCTTCATAAACAATCTGTCCCTGTTGAAAAAATATTTGTAAAAAATGTCTTGCTCATTTCATTTTTGCATGCCAGTATATTGTGTCTTATGAAAATGTTGCATGCTATTTATTCCTACATAATGTAAGTCATCATGCATTGAAGGCAGGTTATCTGTTGCACAGGAGTGCATTATTGACAAAATGTATGACAAAAACATAAATATGTCAATGCATCCATGCATGTATTTCTTTGTGTGTATGTATCTGGATACCACTATATATATATATATATATATATATATATATATATATATATATATATATATATATATATATATATATATATATATATATATATATATATATATATAACTTACACTAGATGAAGTTCTTTGGATTTCAGCATTTATGGTGATGACAGAAGTATTATTAGCCACATCCTCACTGATGTTGGCGCTGAATGACTGCATAACAAACACTGGTGCAGGTAAATGGATGATTCGGATGGTCACATTTACATCAGTTTCCCTTGGAGGTCGGCCACTATCAATTGCACCCACAGTAAACTAGAAAGAGTTTAAAATAATTAATAGCAAACTAAGCTGTTCAAATTCCATCTAATGGGTTTCAGTACAAATTCTATCGATCTTCATGGATTTCAGTACAAGTTGGCAGCTACGATTTACTTTTTTTCATCGGAATTGCTTTTGGTTTCAGAATGTTTGAAAACATTTAATTACAGTTTTGTAATTAAGGGCCACATTTTCTTGAAGACAAGTCATCAAGTTAATATCATTATCTTCTTCCTTTGAATTCAGATAGATTTAAGCCTAAAAAGCACTTGCTTCAGAATCTTCTGTTTTAGCATCATTGGAAGCATATGTCAGATCCATGACTCAGTCTCCATCAGACAGGATGAGCTATCTACTCCACAGAAAACAGTTAGGAGTAAGAATCAAATGCGTAAAATGAAATGAGCAGGTCATATGCTGTAAAAATGAATAATCCAAATATGATTATAATTCTTGTACAACTGCAATCTACATACATACTGATCTTCTACCATTGCATCATGCGCTGGCACATCTGGGTCTGTGCAGTTTAATATGAGTACATGTAACCCAGAGAACAAACAACAGAAAGCCTTATTTGTTTGCATTTTAACTGGACTTATAAGCATGTATATATGGTATACAGAATTATGAATATTACTACTGTATGTACCAAAACCTTCATTCATCAAAAATTAGACAATGTTATCAAAGTTATATTAGCAATTAGATCAAATTCTGTCTACCCACAATACAATACAGAGAAAAACCAATCTGTGATGTTCTTAAGCTGATATAATTGATTTTAAATTGTGTAATGTGTGTGTGTTTGTGTGTGTGTGTGTGTGTGTGTGTGTAATTAGGATTTTGTACATAGCTTTTACAAGTCATATTGCTACAATATCTGCAGTGAGGCAGTTTACAGTGATGTCCAGGACTGGGGCATCATGCCACAGACATGTAGCATGATGTCCCACCCAGTCACATTATCCTGACACCAGGCTGACTAGTCCTAACACTAACATCTTAATGCTGAGCACCAAGCGAGGCAGCTGTTAGGATCATTTTTGTAAGTCTTTGGAATGGCTCAGCCAGGGATCAAACCCATGACCTCCTGCTTCTGCGGCAGATGCTCTAACCACTAAGCCACCAGAGCGATATACTTGTGTAATGTTAGAAAGCCTCAATTTCACTTGTCATTCTTCTTGTTATATCACCATGCAATTTGCAATCTCTGATGCTTCGTTAATTCAGCATTTTTGCAGCTAATTAGCTGGGAGATATTCATTCCATTCAATATATATATTCAAAAACAATATCATATCCTAAAAATAGAAGATTTTTGTTTATATATGTCAGAACCCAGATGATTACCAGTATCAAGAAAAGAAATCTATGTGATATGAATTATCAATAAGAACTTCCTATTAATTCCATAATCATAAATAAATATTGAGAAACAATCTTTACATTCTTCATGAACGAGATAACAATATTTTCTTGTAATATGTGTTTCTTTGATTATTCTACTGCGATCATCATACCTTACAAGAACTACTACTACCTTGCAAATCCAGCCCTCCCTGAATAAAATGTTAAAGTTGAAAGGCTAAAAGTTATCTGCCCACCTAGGTGGCAGTTAGAGTGATTTCACCTTGACAAAGAGACTGGCACAAAATCCAGTGAAATCATCAGTTACTACCATAGTGGATGGTATGCTGTTTATATGCATGTAACTGTAGGGAGGATTAAAGGGTGTATGTGTAAGTATTATCATTGAAATATATTTTACCATGAAAAATTTGGTTTCTCCTTCAATTTATACTTTACCCATTGATAATACCTTATGAGAATGGGTAAGAATTGGAGAGAGATACATCTCTGTGCACTGGAGAGACCATCTCAATGGCAAGGGGATGGTAATACATTTTCTTGAATAGCCGACTGGAAATAGACTTCATAATTTGGGGAGCAGCTTTAAAAGGGAAAGATTTTCCCTCTCACCAATCTAATGGAAACTGTGAAGCCTTATCTTTATGATGCTGTTGAATAACCCAGAAAGGTAACCTTTTGCACCATGGGTAAAGGTTCCTCCCTATTGAACTGGGCTTTGAAGGATGAAAGATCACTAATAAGACTGAAGAACTGTACCAGATCTCCATCCTTCAGCAAGGATAATTACAGTCAGAAAACAATTGTGTTCATCTGCAATGTCTTTTGGATACTGTCCTTACATTGTGAGCCAATATGCATGGCAAATTCATTGGTGTGGGTTTAGTTTGAGGTGTTTAAAAGATGTGAGGGTTGTACTTGCAGAGGTATCCATGATACAAGTCCAGGGTGGATTCCCAGCCTTCAAGATGCAACTTCATATCATGCAGATTTGTAATGGTAGTGCAACAGTCGAAGTTGCTACCTCCATTTGGACCACAGTATTATTATTATGGGAGCCTAAGAAAGCTATCAAGGACTTTGGTGTCCACTGCTGCATAGCAGGCAAAAGAATTCTCTAGCAGATGGATTGTTCCATGTAAACATTCTTTCTATTTGAACATTGATTCCAGACCTGGTCGACTAAGTTCTTCAAAGCTACTGACAAGGAGATTGAGAATGAAAAAGGAGGGTAACACATGGAATCATATCTTGTTCTGAAATATAACTATCCTGCTGTTTTGCAGCCTGCTGTAGGCAAATCACAGGCCTTCTCCAAGCAGTGTGAATGGGTTGTGAAGTTCACAGTACTGCACAGTCTTCACAATGGTCCACTAAACAAGAAATTAGATGATGAAGTTTGTCATCGTAACTTGGCCTCTGATGGTCTTTAAGACAGGTGGAGGTAGAGAGCATTGCATTTTGTTGTAAGTTCATAGCTGCTGTTACAACCTCTATGTTATGAAGTGGATCATTTTATAAACATGCTCCCACATATTATTTTTAAATTTGGAGTGGACGATTGCAAAAGCTACAACATTCATTAGTAGACAATGTTCTCTGTAGGAAACACCCAATAACATTTTATACAGGTAAAATCAGTAAAGCGTCACTTTTACAACTTTGAGTTTATATAGAAACTTTAAACTGTATGTGTCCTGCATCAGCTGAAATTATACAGCAATACTAAATGAGTTTTCTATACCACACACAAGATGTGCATGTACTAATATGGTTATGACAAGGGAATGGCATCATGACCCATGCAGGTATGTACCAAAGGCACTGTATATATACAGCAAAATAATAACATAAAGATTTAGAACACTTTGTCATCTGCACTAAGAAGAACACAAAAGTTGGAAATTTATGATGGAGTATTACACTTCCAAACTGCATGTATGGATTTTGCGAGGTCTCTCTGTTTGTGGAGAGCATGCTACTTGACACGAGTGGAAGTAGTAACTTATAATTTCATGGGAATTAGCACCTATCCTGGTATCAAGGAGAGATCACTCTATCTAACTGCCACCAAAGTGAGCAGATAACCTTTAGCTTTCAAGTTAAAATATTTTAACCTGGAAGAGCTCACTTTGCAAATATTGTAGTAAATAGTTCTCCTATTGCATTATGGGTAATGTATTTTGAAGAAGAAATGGTCTAACTTGAGTTTACATCCCAACATAGTATTTGTTTTATATTTTACTTTTTTCCCTTGAACCACCAGCATTCACAAACTTTGCTACCTTGTTCAAATCTTGACATTATTGTATATTTAGCTTTTAATTTAGGAACATTCATGGAATATGTGTATGTTGATGAGAAAAGTTTCACTGATTAAATATGAAAAACAGAACATACATACATACATACATACATACATACATACATACATACATACATACATTGTTGTTGTTTTAGGGTTTAACGCCATTTTTCAGCACACAATAGGCTATACATGGCAGCCAATATTATTAGTGGTGGAAGACCCTGGGAAAACCCCCGGAAAGAACCATCAACCCACGAGAAGCTACTGGCAAGCTTTCTCACATAACTACATTAGCCGAATCTTAGACTCGAACCCACGCAGATAGAGGTGAGATGGCAGTAATCCATAACAGAAAGCGCTATAGACCACTCGGCCCCCCCCCCTCACACACACACATATATATATCAGTTTATTTCAACCTATGCTTGCACATGGTAGGATTTATATTATACATGCTTTAAACTGCGACAGTGCTAATGATGCATATTAAGCTTATATATAGATACAAACCTCAAACTCAGTTGTGTTGATCCCAGTGAGTGGTCTTCTCAAAAAGATATTTCCGGTGTTTCTTTCTATGTAGAAAAAGTTCAGAGATGCAGCTCCTCTGTTGTCTTTGATCAGCTGATACACGACTTCATCCTGAAAGATACATATTTAGAAAACACATAAACAACACAGCTTGTTAAAAATGCCATGCAACGAAAGGAAAAGTGGAAAGTCAAATAGTGCACAAGTATATCTTTCATGCTAGAATCAAAATAATGCTTAAAAATATGTATCTATTTTTAAAAAATAAAATGTGATATACACATAATATTGTTGTAAATTTTGTTCTGTATAATTCCTCACTCTGGTGTGTTCAGGCATTGTTGAAATTTGCATCAATAAAAACAGTACAAATATAGCTATCTTAAACTCATAATACAAACCAGATAATAGACCTAGCTATCTAAATAAATCAATTAGTATCATACATGCAATTCATTATAATCATATTTACATGATACTTTTGCAAAAAAGTATGTTTGCAAGCTTTTATAAAACTTTTTTTAGAAAAACAACTACATGTATATATAATATACAAAATAAATATTCCTGCATATTCTCATACAGTGCTGGGGGGTTTTGAGCTTCAAAAATTGTGTTTTGAGGTCCCAAGAGTAGTCAGTGAGCATGACCAAAAATGCAGTGTCTTCTAATTGAGATTAAGTTCACTATTTATTAACACATTAACCCCTGGCACCACATTTACAGGGCAGGAGGTAGTAGCCTACTACCAAGCTCTGTAGTGTCAAGGTCATGTATGATACATTACAGTGGGTGGTATTACAGAATGGTTGACAGGTGAACCTGTGCAAAAAGTTAGATGAGATGGAAATTTTTCATAAAGTATGGTATCCATACAAAAATGAGCACACACAAAAAATATAAGTCTTACTTTTCTCCTGCTGCTCATACACAAGCAAAGCAACCAATGGAAAACTGTTTCTAACATATCTAGGCATTAGGGTAATGGGATACTGCTTGGAAGTATATGTATTAGGATGTATTCAAAAATAGTCCCCAAAATGCGTTTGCTACTCACATTTTCTGCAAAAACAGCAAAACCCTCCAGTGTATTGTGCTAAACCTATAGTAAATGATTTCAAACTCAAATCTGAAAATAACTTGTTCAAATCACTTTATACTTACAAAGAAAAGAAACATAGCTGGTAGATTTAGTATTGTAAATTAGTTCACCACACAGATATGTGGAATCATTGAATATAGAGCTGGCATAAGATAATTTTTATTATATGATGTATAAACCTTTTTATATGATGTGCTTTCATCTTTTTATGATGTGCAAACATCTTTATATGTAGTGTTTTTGTCCTTATATGATGTTATGGTACAAACTTCTTTAATAACAGTAACAAAGTCATTAACGCATATCATAAATTTAAGTATAATGAGTGGTAATTTTCCAGAAAAATTGAAATGTGCAAAGGTTACACCTATCTTTAAGAAAGGAGAAAAGGAGGATCCAGGAAATTACAGACCAATATCAATTCTACCGGTATTGTCAAAACTGTTTGAAAAGCATGTAGCCATTCAGGTCTATAAATTTTTTGAAACAAACTCTCTATTTCATAAAGCACAATCAGGATTTAGAAAGTACCACTCATGCCAAACAGAACTTACCAAATTAATTGATCTTTGGCTGAAGGAAATGGATAATGGGCATATGACTGGGATTGTTGATCATGAAATTCTGCTGCAAAAGTTGAACTGTTACAGGTTTGACAATCCTTCTTTAAACTGGTTTAGATCATACCTAAACCAAAGGTCTCAACAAGTAAGCATTGGCAACATTAGCTCTCAAACTCGCACTACGCATTCAGGAGTCCCTCAAGGCTCAGTTTTAGGCCCTCTCCTCTTCCTTATCTATATCAATGATCTACCATTAAATAATGAATCCACCAATACAGAATTGTTTGCAGATGATGCAACCTTGTATACATCTAGTTCTGATACTGAAGTTATCCAAACAAGATTAAACTCGGATCTTATTAGAGTCCAAAACTGGGCACAACAAAATAGGATGGTAATTAATGAAGGTAAAACAAAATGTATGATTCTGGGGACGACACAAAAGCTACACAAGTCAGGGAACCCAAAACTATCGCTTGCAATAAATAATCATCCATTAGAAAATGTCAATCATGAAAGGCTTGTAGGTGTGTCCATAGATAATAATTTATTATGGAATGACCATATTGATAAGCTTTGTAAAACATTGTCATCCAAAATTGCCCTTCTCAGCAGAATCAAAAAATATTTACCTATGGAAACTCGCAATCTATACTACAAGACGTATATTCTTCCAACAATGGATTACTGTTCTAATGTATGGGGAAACTGTGCTAAATCTGAGCTTGACAGGATTTATAAACTCCAGAAACGAACAGCACGTGTAATTTTAGATACATCTGTTGACCATCCCTCAAAAGCATTATTTACAGAACTCAAATGGTTCACAATATATGACAGGATAGATTTTAACAAGGCAGTTCTTTTATATAAATGTCTACATGGAACTGCACCAGAGTATCTTCAGGACTTATTCAGGCCTTTTTCAACACAATACCAGTTGAGATCAATCTCACATGGAAACCTTCTAGTACCAAAACCAAGAACAGAGCAATTCAAAAAGAGTTTTCAATACTCTGGTACAGTTCTGTGGAATAAGCTTCCATTACATGTAACATCGGCTGAAAATATTAGAGTATTTAAGAAGAGATATCAGGAGCATGCATGTGTTTCTAACAGATAATGGAATTTAGTATTTTAATACGAAACATGCTAATATAGGCACAAATTATTGCTTCTTCACACAATGTGCATTTGTTATACTTTCATTAAGAGGGCCTCAAGGGAGAATAGTCCTTGACTAATGAGTCACCCTCTATAAATAAAGCATTATTATTATTATTATTATTATTATTATTATTATTATTATGCTGTGTGTTTGTCCTTACATGATGTGCTTTCATCTTTTTATGATGTGAAAACTTCTTTATATGAGGAGCTTTCGTCCTTATATGATGTACAAACCTCTTTATATGAGGAGTTTTTGTCTAGATTGCTCCCCACCAGGGGCACCTGCAGAAATATTTTTGAAGTGGGTGGGAGAAAACATGTAGTGGTCAGCCATAATGTTTTACAGATGTAGATTAAAACTTGTTTAGAAGTGAATTGGTAAGGGGGGGGGGAGGCGAGCAAGTGCACCCCCTTACCCCTATGTGTGGGCACCCATGCTCCCCATAAGAAGACAAAATGTCTGTGTTTATTATTAATTTTCAAATTATTCAAATTACAGAGACAGCTTAGAGACATTGCAAATTAAATAAAATGGTGTACATCCATTTGGTGGTAAATGTTGATTCTTGTATGTGTAACTAGTCCCACAGCTTTGTATCACCTTTTAGTGTTAAATATTGATTCTGGAATGTGTAACTAGTATATAGCTTTTAATCAGGTACTGTTTTTTTTATTTATAAAATGTTGGGAGAAACTTCTTACACTAATGCCAATGTACCAATTGCATTATAAACTTTAAAAAGCTGAAATGCAATCCAACTTGTAAATTAAAACTGATAATGCATATTTCAAAACCTTTAATTAAGAACAATGGCTTATTTCTGTCCAAAACTTTATTGTAGAGGCATACTTTCGTTTCTTAACTTCAGCTTATTAAAAACTAGAAGAGTTATTTGGATGGTATGTTGCCTGTCCATTAGTATAATTGTTATCACCACTTACCGTAAGCTAATTTGGAGTATTATCATGACACTTTATATACACACACACACACACACACATTCATTCTATGATCTAGTTGGTTGTAAATGAAAATTGTATTGCTTCAACATTTAATATGGAGACCACAGCAGTCCTCTTTAAATCTTTTTATTATGCTACAGGTGAACTGATTATCATGTCAACATGGGGTTTACAATGTAGGACATATTCCTAAATAAAAATATTGCTACTCAATATGGTCACCATCTTAAACATCTCATTACTACTCAATGAACGGTCATACCAGCATGGGGTTTTACTGAAAGATTTCATTTGATGTGTCGATGGTTGTAAAATGAAAATGGTGCTGACCAGACTTCCAAGTAATAATGACCACTGCAATGGCTATTTTGATATTGTGCTTTCACAAAAGACTAATTATGTCTATTTTTCCCTAAATAATAATTTTTTGTTTTTTTTAAATCAACATGGGTTCAATGTGACTCCCACAGTAGCTGGTTTGAAAATCTTGCTACTGCTGAAGAATGCCAGAGATGGTTTCAATATTCATGTGTTAAAATGAACAAATGGTTTTATCTTTAATTCCTGAACATTCTTTTGCACAAGTAGCATGTCAGATCCTTTTAAATCTTGCACACAATATCAGGCAAGAATTTCTGTTCTTCAAATATCGCAATGTAAGAAGCTAACTTAAATTGTTTGAGAACATTAGACACAAAGTCTGCCATTTTATTTCAATGCAGTCACTAAAAAAAATGAATGTAGTAAGACCATACATTGTCCTTAGGCCTCTTGATGTGGCTGTGAAAGTTTGTCTTTACTCATCATCATAAATAAGTTTGCACTAAATATAAGGATGTTTTGACTGAATATAAGATTTTTCTGTTTTACCACATGATATAAAGATAATAGCACCAATACGAAGAAGTTTGCAAATCATACGAGGACAAAAGCACATAATATAAAGAAGTTTGCACATCAAATAAAGATAAAAGCACCACACATAAAGAAGACTGCATACCATATAAAGATATAAATACCACACAGAAAGAAGTTTGCTTATCTTATAAGGACAAAAGTACATCATATAAAGATAAAAGTTTGCACATCATATTTGGACAAAAGCACCACATTTAATGGTGTTTGCACATCATATTAGGACAAAAGGACCACATTTAATGGTGTTTGCACATCATATTAGGACAAATGAATCACATATAATGGTGTTTGCACATCATATTAGGACAAATGAATCACATATAATGGTGTTTGCACATCATATTAGGACAAAAGCACCACATTTAATGGTGTTTGCACATCATATTAGGACAAATGAATCACATATAATGGTGTTTGCACATCATATTAGGACAAAAGCACCACATTTAATGGTGTTTGCACATCATATTAGGACAAAAGGACCACATTTAATGGTGTTTGCACATCATATTAGGACAAATGAATCACATATAATGGTGTTTGCACATCATATTAGGACAAATGCACCAGATATAATGGTGTTTGCACATCATATTAGGACAAATGCACCAGATATAATGGTGTTTGCACATCATATTAGGACAAATGCACCACATATAATGGTGTTTGCACATCATATTAGGACAAATGCATCACATATAATGGTGTTTGCACATCATATTAGGACAAAAGCACCACATGTAATGATATCTGCATGTCATATAAAGACAAAAGCACCACATGTAATGATATTTGCATGTCATATAAAGACAAAAGCACCACATGTAATGATGTTTGCACATCATATTTGAAGAACTATTTGGAAGACAAAAGTATATCATATACATAGCTTTGCACATCATATAATACAATTTATGATATTAAGTCAAGAAAAAGATATATATACCAAGTTTCTGTCTTTAAAATGCATTGGATGGCAAAATATAGGCTTAACCCTTAAAGTGCGTGTCATGACTATTGTCACACTGTTGTTTGTGGTCCCGTAGTGCGTGTCGCGACTATAGTCATTTTCGAGGTGAGCAACAATGATCGCATTCTATAACTTCATCTTGTCATAAATGCCTGTAAAACTATATTTGATTGGTTTAAAAAGGCCTGAAACAAGCATTCTGCAGTACTTTACTATATTATTAACAATGTAATTTTACAAATGCTCGCTTTTAAACACATGGTACTTGTGCAAAGCTAAAATGGCCGATGCTGAATACGAAGGTGATTTCTTGCAACAAATATTCGCTTCTGATAGTGATGCTAATAGTGATTTTGAATAATTTGAGAAAAATGACATTATTGGAGCAAGCGAGGTATTGATGGAAATACACATGAATGATTTTGAGCCAGTAATTTACGTGGAACTGGAGTCAGATGCTCACTTGACGTGAAAAGATGGCGTGCCTGTCAACTCCCATTCACTGGTAATTCAAATTAAATGTCGAGATGGTGAATAATGAACCTACGGACTATTGAAGACTTTTTCTTAGATGACGAGTTATTGCATCTGATAGTAGATCAAACAAATCGTAATGCAGATCAGAGAGTTCATAGGGCAGAATTGAAGAAAAAAAGTCGCATGAAGAAATGGCGGCCTGTCACATTTGATCATCTAAAACGTTTTTGCATTGATTAAAACAATGGGTTTGGTACATACGTCTGTTCTCGATTCCTAATGGGCTATTGATGATGTGATATCAACCGCATACTTCAGCAAAAAAATAAGTATGGGATAGATTTCAAGCTATTCCAATCAATTTACACCTGTCAGACAATGAGAACAATTAAGGTGACTCTTCACACAAAATCAACCCAATGATTGAACAAAAATAAAGCCTTTGCTGAGGTTTAATCACCAGATATGGACCTTGGTTTGATGATATTATAATAAATAACAGGTGATAGTTTTTCATGAACATTAATTGCTGACTGGAGGGTTTAAACTTACCTCTGACATTCATGGAGTGTATTTTTGCAAAACTGTCACCCTTCCTTTACCTGTGATTTTCACAATTTATATATAACATTGTGACAGACATAACATGTGCATGGTTGGACTACTAAAGAATATAACATTTCTTAGATATATTTGAACTGTTCCATAAAAAACAAACAAAATTACTGATGAAATACAATTTTAACTTGTCATTTTACCTGTATTTACACCTGTACCTGCAAATATGTTAAACCTACATGTGTCTTGATGCTAATCTTAAAGTATATCATTTTTCATATAGGGTTTGTCTATCAATTGTGTATATTTAATGAAATACATGCAATTTAAAGACTGTGGAGTTTTCTTCTTTTCTCTCCTGAAACAATTCAGCACTGAGGGACCTTGTACTGCAAAACAATGCAGCACTTTAAGGGTTAATTAGATGCAGTCATTGCTACTCTCAATACACCAATGTGGTGTAATGCAAGTGTCATTAGTGTTCATCACTACACTCACAAAACACCGGATGGTCCTGGTGCTCAAGCTTCTCTGCAGAATTCTCTGAGTCAATCATGGTTAGAATCGAGTTGTTCTGGATGATCATAATGTTAAAATTGTATCTAATTGTATCTAATTGTATCTAATGTGGCCAGATCATGAGATATGCATGTCTTTATAGTTAAATGAATATATATCATGTTTGGGACTGATTGGGGGAGAGACGATAATATTTTCAAGTTCATTGGGCTTTTGCAGGTAATACAGCAGCAATAAATGCCATTTTCCATTATGGGTGTTAATGCATTACCAACAGAAATCATATGTGCTTATTATTGGCTTTAAGTTCAATGGTTAAAACCATCCTGAAAATCAAATGTCAATTAATAGCATTTTAACAAGATTAAGATAACAAATAATAACAAAAGGAACTAAACTCAATGTCCAGTTGAGAGTATTGAACATGCTACATACAGGAGGTGCTCCTATTTTTGACATCATGTGCAAAATACTTAAATCATCCCCCACCCCTCCCAGCTGGTGTGCTTCACAAAATAAAGCTTTGACATCCTGGAGTTCTTAAATTCATTTTTCCTGGATATTGCCATAGCTGATTGTTTTCTGAACTGCCTTCCAAAAATAAATCACACTTGAACACTTTTGAAATCTTTTGCATTTCAAAAATGGAAGAAAAATCTGACTTCAAAGAAATAAATTAATTCCTAGTACATGTATCTAGTTATCTCTTAGAGCTTGTTTACTATGATACAATTATCAAAACTTCATCAAATTTCAAAAAGAAATTCAGCATCTGACATGAAACAAGATTTTTATAAATCGAGTCATCTGACAGTGATTCACTCATCCTCCTTAGAAGGAAGTTTTATGTGGCCTTGCTTATATAAGAATCAATCCATAGGTCATAAGTTTCTGCTTAAATGATAATCATCTCATTTAATATCTCAGTGTATACAGTGCTCACTTATAATTCAAGCTGTACCTAAATCTGCTAGAAATTAGGTTCTGGAGTGGTAAAAATAGTGACCAATCTTCTGTGTAATTATTTTAAAATGGTAACTAATAATATGGTATATTTGTTGAACCTTTGTCTAATGAAGTATACCTATAAACATGTGCACAAAACGTTAGAATAATATCACAAGTTTCTGTCTTACACATAGGAGCAAAACTTTTGTCCAAAGAAAAACTTATAAATTATATTATGGACACAACGAATAGTTGATACAGAAACAGCTGAACAAAAGAAAAGCTAATGTCACAACTGGCCACATGATAAAGAGCCTGTAACTTACTCTCAAGTCTGCATCTCTGGCCAAGATTGTGATGTTTATATCACTACCTGCTGATAGATCTTCTCTAATATTTCCTATATAAGATGTTTGCATGAACTGTGGGGCATTGAGGTTTCGTCTTATGTCAACAGTAATCTCGGCATAGTCACTTAAACCACCATCATCAGTGACCTGGACCAGTAGCTGCAAGATAAAAAATATTTTACAGGTATTGTCAGTCTTGTACTACATTATCAACAATGTATGTGTATGTTGAAATATCATGAAAATCTATATAATAATTATCATTGCTTACAATAACTAACTTCTTTGGGTCAGTTGGAGAAAAAACAATTTGACTATTCAACATTAATTACAAAACTGCACGACGCTGTCCTGCCACCAAAATTCAAGACTCACCAGAACAGAAAATATAACACTGAGTGGGAAAAGAGGGATAACAGCAACCCTGACAAACAACAGCTTTTGGACATCGGAATGGAGGAGGCAATAGAAAATCTAAAGAAAGCCACAAAAACTTCATCCAAGTACATTGCCTGGAGATTCCTGAAAACACACAAACCAAGAACACAAAAGTGGCAGTTCAGGAATTACATTCTAAGCACAGTCTACAGAACAGCCAATGACAAACACCACTTTTCAAGTCTGATAGAAGTGGCAGAGCAACATACCAAAATGCATGAGTAGGACAGGTTCCCAGAGCATATAAATGAAGAACCATGGCAAGCAGAACAATGACTGACGAGAAATAACACAATAAGACAATCTGTTAGCCTAAATAAAATCTCTTTTAAGGGTTACCATTCAATGCCTCATATATTAGAGTTTTCAATTTAGCTTGCAAACACGACTTGATAAATCAATTTCTTTATCAAATTTGTTCTTTTGATATCTGTTCAAAGTCTTAACAACACATTTATTTAATAGGACTCAGCAAGAAAAGGTTGGTTACATTGATTGTGCATGTTTCATTATTTTCAAACATGGAAAGTACATTTTTTGCACAAAATTTATAAATTACAGACTATAGGCAAATTTATAACTCTACAGCATGGCTCTAAAAGTATGATTGCAGCTTGCACAGAATTGGCAACAGGGACTGCCTAAAAGAATAACTAGGCAAGATTTGATATGTTTTAATACAGCCTTATGTTTTATCATCCAGTTGGTGTTTAGCGTTTCTTTTTAAGTCCTTTGCTGCCCTTGCCTCTCTTGGATATACATCAGACCAGTATGTTGGCCAATTCCCACTCATCTACATCACTAAATACACAGAAGAGCTTGCATGCATGGAACCTAGGTGTCGCAGTGCGTGGGGTATATTTCCATCGGGCGACATAACGGCTGAAACACTGATATCTGATAATGAATTAGGTACATGCTCCTAATATCCATGATATGCAGGTTATAGGCTCTTTTTCCACCGGATGATTAAGTAGTGTACTTTACGGACATTAAAGTGATGGATGTTCACTGTATTTGACATCACTGGCTGTCCATTTCACAGACATTAATTAGTCACACATGCCTATAAGGGCTTAAGCATCCCAAATCCAAACTAGATCAATTATTAAAAAATCTATAAATGTCTTTTATGAATTTTAAGGAAGAGGTTATATTAGCTGTAAGTCATACAACACATGACACATTTCTGTTTCTGATTTTAATATTTATACTCATCATGAAGATGATGACCGTACAGGCACCAGTTTCTTATTTTCTATGATATTAGAGACCAGAATAAAGACAAAGAAAGTAAAAATAAAAATATTGACAAATTATTCCAAATTCATTTGTCTAAAAATCTGGCACTCAAATATGTTGAAAAAATATTCTTGCTCTGAACCAAAAAAGGAACCTATTGTATCAATTGCATTAGTTGACAAAAATTTGTAAAGTTGTTCAATGTTCAATTTATCGATGACCATAGGAAATAAACAAACTTTAGGTATGATAAATGTCAAAAATGCTTTTCTTATGCATTCATTGGGAATCCAATCAGAAGAAGAATAACTATATAAATTCACACATTCACAGGTATGCACCATAAGACATGACATCATGGGCATGTACCATCAGACATGACAGCATGGGCATGTACCATCAGACATGACAGCATGGGCATGTACCATCAGACATGACAATATGGGCATGCACCATAAGACATGACAGCATGGGCATGCACCATCAGACATGACATCAAGGGCACACACCATCAGAGATGACATCAAGGGCAAACACCATCAGACATGACAGCATGGACATGCACCATCAGACATGACTTCAAACTGTTCAGCATCTGGTATTTTCTTCATAGGAGCAGCATGCTCAATGAAAAATTTACCCCCAATTTTAGGCTGGCAATCAGTCTTTTTATTAATACCCAATTTTAAGCTTGCAATCAGTCTATTAATTTATACCCAGTTTTAAGCTTGCAATCAGTCTATTAATTTATACCCAGTTTTAAGCTTGCAATCAGTCTATTAATTTATACCCAATTTTAGGCTGGCAAAGAAAACACTACAATCACCCATGCAAATAGTAATGGACATTTAAATGTCAATTTTGCTTAGAAGAACATAAAACTGCATTTTGCTTTTTGTATTATTGTGAAATAAAAACCCTAAAATTGTATGCCAACAAAAATGGCAGATAATCTAAATTACACTTTTTTTTCCTTCTTTTTTTTTGCTTGTTAGTTATGAGTGCAAGCGAGAATATGAACAGAATTTTGGTTACATGTTAGGTGGGTACAAACAGTGCCTACTATCAGAAAATCAAATGTGTTGTTGAATTTGCTGTTTGTTTCTGAGGATTTCAATCAAGCAGAAATATATTGAAATTTGAGGTTTGCATTCTACACAGACCTATTTAGGAACAAAATTAAATGTTAATTTCACATTATATTATGTGTACATATGTTTCAGTTGATATACAGTGGATATGGCATAATGATAGCAAATTATTTTAGAAGAATAATTTGGAAGTGATGGTCAGCAACTCCAATTTATCACTTTTTATTGTGCCAAAGTGGGACCTTATTGAACCTTGTTCTGTAGCCTTGATATCAGCGGGAAAATGCCCAAAGCAACCACATGTTACAGTATTCTTTTTGCTCCATAACAAAACTGCTCTCTTTCTACATTTTTATATTGTCATCATTTACTTTGTCCTACATTGACAAGTGTCCGGCATGTGGCAGATACTTTTAAAGGCCTCAGTTTTGTTCTCAGTTAGTGTTATATTTACTGACAGATTCAGGTAAACCACAAAAGTATACCAAAATATTAATAACTTTTCAAATGCCTTGTATAATGTAAACATTTATTGCTACTGACAATTCAACCAAAAATATATTCAATCTGCATGCCCTGTTTTAAAAATAATTACATTATGATTGTATTCAACACCTACAAATATTTTCAAAAGCCAAGTACTTACAGATACCACATAACTATTTATAGTGTTGGAAAATACAGCTAATTAATTGTGAAAGGAAACCACAGTATTGCATTGACATGTACAACACATACATATAAAAGTGGTAAGAATGTCATACTCACCATATATCGATCTAGTGGTGCATTTACAAGAATGGAGGCAACTCTGAGGACAACCTGGCCATTATCTACCACAATCATGAAGTACGGCTTGGCAGAAGCAGGGTTGACAATACTGTAGTTTAGTTGACCAAACACTCCACCTGGGCTCTGTCAACATCAGAGAGGAAAATGCCATGCATTATTCAGTGAAATATACATTTATCATATCACAAAGGTGCCAGGAGGCTACTTATAAAGAAGAAGGCATCATTCTCTGTGGCTAGTAAGTAAAAAAGGTCTTCCTGAAGCACAAATGCCCTACAAAATGCTCAAATGCCCTACAAAATGCCTAAATGCAAAACATAATCACAAAATGCCCAAGGAAGCAATGAACTGAATCAATAGATGAATGGAGGTGGGGCATATGATGTCTTCTAACTCGGTATAGCACAAACATACTTTTGTACATTTAGCAGGCCCTTTACTGTATATGTTGCTTTGAAGTGGTTATTTAATGAAAGAAATGTAAATAATAATAGTATTATTAACAATTTTTCAAGTTAATATTAATAATAATAATGACTACAGTATTTGTGACATCTCCTATTCCCACATTTGTGCACCCACATAAAAAATAAATTATGTGCCATTTGGGTCAAGTAATTGAGGGTAAGAGCAGACGCAAGGGCAAATGTGATATCACATAAAAGTTCTAAAACCAAAGTGTATATCTACAGTCACCTCTCAATCATTAAGCAAAGATTGAAGAGTCTATATTGAACAGTGTAAGCAAAATTTTGTGACACAAATGTACACATGCATGGACATGCAGGATCACATAGTTTTGTCTATTACGTACTACTACAACTAAAAAGAAGAAGAAGAAGAAAGCATAAAAAAATAAAAAGATTTAAAAATATAAATAAAATTGTAACATGTAGGTATGTTTAAGCCTAGAAATATAATTTAGATGTTAATTAATACTGACATACATCTATGTTCAGGTATCACATATGTTGAAATGTTAATTATGTTTAAGGTCTAAATATGAACAAGAAACCCAAGTAGGTCTGATATTTCTCTCCTGGCTGACATTGACATACATTCCAAATAAAATGGGAGTTTGCTTTCTTATTATGAATTGTCTCTTGATATTATTTAGCCATGGCAGCCATATTGGAAAACAAATTAACATCATGCATGCAATTTAAAAAGGCCTTACGCCAGGATGCTTTTTGCTAAATTTGGTCATTTTCTCTTGGTCAGTTTAGGAAAAAAGTCACTTTCTATTCTCAGTAACACTGACCATACTTAATGGTGGACCATCATAATTTTTATATAACTGAAGGCCTTCATGAGCAGTGTTTGAGAAGTAATTTTTTTATTATCATGTTCATGAAAAATGCAGGTAAATTTGATTCTATATCAGCAGCATATGTAGAATGTGATATTTCCCATGATGCTTTCTATCAGATATATTTCAACTGTGTTCAGTACTTCCTGAGACATTATTTAAAGGTATATCTCTTTATTAACAGTATATATATTTGATGGTATCAATAGTATTTGTACAAGTTTGAAAGTCCTTCAACCCAGAATACCTTCCATCAACTTTAATCCAATTTAAAACAGCATTTTTTGAGGTTTTGAAAATTTATTTACAGGTTTTCTCAGCAGCTATATCTCCATATCTAATGGAAACTTGTTTCATTTGTATAAATTAAAAAGGTATTCATAGATGGATGTCTTCTGTAAAATGTGGTGAAAAAACTCTGTTCAGTGACATTTGAGAAAAGATCAATATATAAAATTATATTCTTGATAAAATAGTAAACTAACTTAATGGCAGATCAATATAATTAATACACAACTGAAAAGATCTTTGAACCAAAATACATTTTGTCACATCTGGTCAGCTGGTCAAAACAAAAACATTATTTATGGGCTTTTAGCCTAGAGTCTTAGCAGTCATAAATGATGGCAGATCAACATAATATGTACAAACAGAAAATCCTTCATGACAGGAGGTTGTAAAATAATTCACAAACTTTTTCAAGCTGTTTTGAGAAGATGTCATTGAAAACCTTTTTCATTTTTAGCAAGCAGACCATATTTAACAACAGATTGACATGGAAAGGTTTCCAAACCAGAATTTGTTTTAGCCAATTGTGTCAAATAGAATGATTTGAACAAACTGGAAAGGGTTCCAAGCCAGAATGCTTGCTGTCCAATTGTGTCCAATAAAATGATTTGAACAAAGTGGAAAGGTTGCCAAGCCAGAATGCTTGCTGGCCAATTGTGTCCAATAGAACTGATCAAAGGATTTCAACATAGAATGACTTCTGGCAAATTCTGCCCAATTTAATCATTTGAACAAGAAGTGGAAGGTTTATCATGCCTGGATGCTTTATGTCACATTTTGTCACTTTCTGAAAAGTGGTTATTGCGAAAAATAATTTTTGGAAATTTGTCATCTACTTCTAGTAATGAAAGATCTATTTGATGCTAATTGGCATCAAGTTGTCAGCATTACAAAGGCATTTATCCCAGAGTGCCTGCCATTAAATGTGGTTAACCCTGTCAATATGTATTTGAAAATTAGCTGTTTAAAGTATATATTACTAATTTTAGTATCAGCTGCTGCCATATTGTAAGCAAGATGGTAATCATGTGTACAACTTTGAAAGGCCTTCATGCCAGGATGCTCCCTGCCAAGTTTTGTTGTAATTAGAACAGCAATGTTTGAGAAACATTTGAAAATGGCAATCGATGCTGGACAACAACACAACAGGATGCAAGTCCATACCATAATCTCACTTGGCCTTATACTCTGGTAATCTTTAAACTTATCCATCATAATTCAGTTCTAAAGGAATAACTAATTTAATGTTACAGCATGTGCCCTCACTTTAAATAAAAAAAAGATACCTATGTGAACAAAGGAAAGAAAAGATAAGCAAAATCTTATAAAATTCACTTACATTGATTGTATCATTGTCAGTAGCAGACAGCATCAAAATGTTTGAGTTCACATTCCTAGTTTCATCCACACTTACATTGTATATACTAGGGTTGAACAAAGGACGAGTGTTTCTGTATACATTAACTGTCAATGTGAATGTCTGTGTAGCCGTCAAAGATGGAGTTCCAAGATCATATGCTTGGAATGTCAACTGTAAGAAAAAACAATTTGTTTAGCTATTGTACTGTCTCAAATTATGGGAAAAAATATACAAAATAGCAAGAGTGCCATCCCCTTAATAGCTCTTCTTTCAGCTTTCATTATGAAAAGTTAGCCTGTACTTACAATTTATAGACCTGCTGTTTTGAAAGACATTTGACATTTTGTGTATTGCTATGTCAACCATCAAATGAAAACCTGATAAATATAGAAATACATTATTGTATTAATTTTAAATGTATGTTGCGTGCTAACGAGTACACATACATTTTGTCTTCTTCTCTAATGACCAAGGACTAAATGGAAACAAGGGACTTTTATTAACTTGGAAATGTTGCTTACTGAAGACTTATTTAAGACAATTTTTATAGTTTCTCTTTCTGTTGCAGAATATCTCAAAGTCCTCCCCACCTACTTTTTTTTTAACGAAGTAATCCATAATCCTGTGTAAGATTGATGTAAATAACATTTATAATTACTTGTATTCTCATAAAAGAACAAAAGCTAATAGTGAATTACTTGTAAACTCACCAAAAGTGTTCAGTCTGAAATAATATTTGTATCTCTCAATAATTAACCTCCCTGATTAAAAATGTTGACTTGAAAGAACTGTTACAAGAATCAAGATTGGACACAGGCTCATGGCATATCACTGGCCCAACTAAAACACCACTAGCTCAACAAGGCTATTCATTTTATTAGAGGCTAGTTTGAGCCAGTGTTGAAACCGGCGTACTTTCTAGAATTAAGTTTTCTCAAAATTATAGGCCTAGATCTTACCACCTATCATTCAAGAGAAAGAACTAGAGCAATATAAACAAATATAGTTTATGCCAGTTACAAACAAAAAAGACAAGACAACTACTATACTTTAAGACCTTTTTCAATTCAAAATAGAGATGCAATACAAAACATATTAAGTACAAATGAAACACTTACCCTGTAAGGAGTTACACCAGGGTCTCTAGTGAGGTCTTTCTTTATGGTTACTTCTCCAGTAGCAGCATTAACCTGGTAATAGTTTTGTCCTTGTGAAGGTGTTGAATTCGTCAACCTATAATTTGTTATATTATCAGGACTTGAGAAATCACTGTCTGTGGCTAAAGGCAAGGTGTAAATGACAGAGTCCACATTCTGGTTTTCTGGAATGAGCACAACAGCTAACAACTGGTTGAATGGCCACTGAGGACGATTCAAGTTACGAAGAACCTTGACATACACCATTGCTGTAGCTTTGCGCTGGAAGGCACCATTGTCCATGGCCTCAATTTGAATCTACAAGAAAGGAGTTTTTTGTAACTACAAATGTTAAAGCATAACAAATAGTCTCTGTCATTTTGAATTCATCCTCATGTTTTTCCATTTAATATTTTATTTACATTTTATAGGTAGAAACACTGCATATTTTCAATTAATAACTAATGTTTTTCTATAATAAAGATTCCCCTTTCTCTTTGAAGAGTTAATAAATTTATTTCATTTTAAAAATTCAATTTTACAGAAATCTATGAACCACTAAGATGTTGTGCATACAAATAAGTACAGATTACAATGAATGTATTACAAATAAGCACAGCTTACAATGAATGTATCTGGGTCAAGGATTTGTGTATGATTTATATAAATATGTGTATGTGATAAAAAATGTACTCAGGTTTCATTGCCTGTACAGCATCAGCTGAGATGGTTTATTTTTTGGGGCTCTAAGTTAGTTTCAAATTACTGAGCATGACTCAACCCATGCTGCATGTGTGAATTGCCTGCAGTGAAAACCTAAGTACCAAGCCATGCATATCTGTCACAGCTAGTATACATGTGTGAATTGCCTGCAGTGAAAACCTAAGTACCAAGCCATGCATATCTGTCACAGCTAATAGACATGTGTGAATTGCCTGCAGTGAAAACCTAAGTACCATGCCATGCATATCTGTCACAGCTAGTATACATGTGTGAATTGCCTGCAGTGAAAACCTAAGTACCAAGCCATGCATATCTGTCACAGCTAGTATACTTGTGTGAATTGCCTGCAGTGAAAACCTAAGTACCAAGCCATGCATATCTGTCACAGCTAGTATACATGTGGAGCAAATTCTCTAAAAACAAATTACACAATGACGAGTCTTGTCATTAAGTTTACCTCTTTATCGGAGCGAATCTTCAGCAGTAGAGGTATTAAAATTTAAGATTTTATTCTTTATCACTATTCATTTTATATGACAGAATTGTTTTATATATTAAGTTTTGTAGAGAGTCAATACCTAGGTTATGCAACACCACGATATTAGAAATACAATAGTCTGGTTTGAGTTAGCTATTTGTTGTAACTGAACAGACAGATTGAATTTAATTTTACACTGCATGTATTGAATGACTAATGTAATGGGTAACGAATTAATGTGTGTGCATGTGCAACTAATATCAATGCAGAAGTACTTAACTATGACATATGTACTGCATGGCTTAGTTGTTATACTTTTAGCTGCCTTATATATGGTTTGGTGATGTGGAGTCACAGAACTCTGTGTGGTTTCTTGTGAAGTATACGCTGTGTCTGGTGACATTGGTTCGGAAGAGTGTACTGGTGTTCTCAATGCAAGGGACCAAGGCTTCGCAATTCAATTCTGTGTTGAATGTTAGGGTTCTCAAGAGATCCTTCAACAGACAAGGAGGGGTGGGCCAAGTGTGTGGCTTATTTGACCACTGACTAGAGCAGGTGGAACCGGAGATACATTTTGGACATATATATATATATATATATATATATATATATATATATATACAGTAGTCCCCCTCTTGTATGGCCCCCTGACCAGCGGCCACCTGCTCCTAACGGCCAGAATTCGTTGGCACCGACGAGTTTCTGTTCAAAAGTACCCCTCACGAAAGGCCACCCGGCTAACGTGACCAGCGGCCAGCATATTTGTGCAATAATATAAAATTTACCCCTCTCGAGCGGCCTCATTTTATTTTTAAATGTATCCAGAACCAATAATTAATTCAAATCCTGACGTAAGGTAAGCAATTTTGATTATCTCTATTGTAGATACACGTCTCCGAGTGTCAAGTCGCCGTTAAATGTGTCGACTAAAGATTCATAGTATATCGTTATCTATGAAAGTCGATGTTTACAGGAAATGGGCTCAATAATGTTATGATAGAGTTTGGGGTTTAACACCTATGTTGAGTTCTTCTCGTTGATGATTATAACCAGACGTAATTGTTATAATCATAACAAGGTCAGATTAGGCTAAACAATAGATTTTGTACTTTGGCACACACAGACAACCTTAAAAAAGACAATAGGGTACCAGACAAAGACCAGAAAAATCACGCGACCACCCATATTGTGATTTCAAGTGACTTTTCCGGTCTTTGTCTGGTACCCTATTGTCTTTTTTAAGGCTTCCTTTATGAAGGCTGTATTTCGTAGAATCGACACAAGTTTTGTCTGCATAATTAAATCGCATACAGTCAGCAATATCCGGTTTCAGGAAAACGTACTTAATATTTTCGAAGAAAGTCGGTTATTCTACTCGACGACATGGGGGGGGGGATGCCGAAAAATTGTATGTACAAAAGACTCGTAAAAACAAGTTTATGTTGAAATAATTTGAATAAACAAAGTAATAACCGATAAGAAGGTTATTCAGCAGCAGTGGGAAAATGGGGCAAAAGGAAAGATAATTATGTATGTACCAAGATGTAAATGACGTTTTTGAATCCATTTGCAATGTGCATGACAACAATACCCGCTCGCATATCAAACTTACGCCAAGAAAGCAAAAATAGTAACGTATCTTCAGTTGAAATAAATTTTTTATTATAACAAAAAAAACTTTTATTGATTAATGTTTCATTTAGACGAAGATATTTAATGTTTTGAAGTATGTAGCTTTCTTACTACGTACATTACATATACATGTACTTCTCATAATAAATTTAGCCCCCCTCTGGAACGGACACCCGCCTTATAAGGCCACTTTCCCGGTGCAGCAGGGGTGGCCATATAAGAAGGGGACTACTGTATATATGTGTGTGTGTGTGTGTGTGTGTGTGTGTGTTCCATGTTATTGTTATTTTCACTATTGCTATCTGAGCAAAATTACATTGCATTCCCATTTCAATATCGTTATATGAATGAGATTCATAATTTCATGTACTCCCATGCCAAGCTTCCAGAACTAACATAAAGAAGTTTGGTGCTTTTAGTAAAATATCCAAGTACATCAAATTCTATGTAATTATTTAATTTAAAAAATCACTTTCATGAGTAAAACATTCAACTGAACAGGAAATTCATGAAACACTAAGATGGTGAACAGACACATAAACACAGATTACCCTGAATGTATCTGTTGAATCACTTGCAAGATTTCCACTGGTGGTGATCCATCCAGCCATGCTTCCAGAACTGACAATTGTAAAGAAGTTTGGTGCTGTATCATCTCCAATGATCCTGTATGTAATCTGGTTAAAGTTGCTCTGAAAATTGAATATGATATTTACAGTTAAAAATATGAAACATGCTGAAAAAACTTAATTACATGACCTAATTAGTGTAGGAGATATAGGATTCAAACTTAATCAGAAAGATGACAACAATAATTTTAAGGCTACATGATAAAATTTTAAAGTTTAATTTTTCTTACTCTTATATAAACTTTATCACAAACCTTGAAAACTTTAGCTGGAAATAAAAACCAACTCACAATTAAATACACAGATGCAAATATGTAAATTTCAAATAAGTACATGTAATTACATTTGTTTAATGCAGCCATTCGGCCCACATTATACATTCAGATAACATACCTTAGCATGAAAAACAGGATGAAGCTTGTAATGTTAATAGAGATAGCATTTTCTTTTAATGAAAACACTTTTCAAAGACTGTAATTTTAGGTTGAACTATATAATACAATTTTATCTCATTCTATCAACTCTGTATTTAATAAATATTTTTACGATCATGCTTCTTATGGTGACCACAGTACACACAAGCATTGTAAATAAGCAATCAAAACATACATTGGTGTCACTGTCTGTTGCTGAAACTTGAATCACACTGGTACCAAGCGGCACACCCTCTCTCAACTGTACATAGTAGGTTGAATTGAAGTACATGGGAGGTTGATCATTCCTCAGCACATTCACAAAAACAGTGGCTGTTCCAGCACTTCTGGGTGGTACACCTTTATCTGTCAGGCTCACTGTAACCTACAATAATTCATGAAAATATATTCATTAAATGTCATCTTATTGTGGGAATTGCAGTTATAAGTTCTCCAGAACCATGACTGTGATAAAAAAACCAGAATATGTGACTACGGTAGAACCTGTCTTGAGAGACCACCTCTTTTGCAAAAATGGTATGGCCACTCCAGACAGGTGGTCTCTCATAACAGGTCATACTGCTATAATAATATAATTATTAAATTTGTGCATTAAGAGTGTAGTCTTTCAAGATAGGTAGTCTCACATAGCAGTTGTCTTTCAAGACAGGTTTTACTGTTTTTCTTTCAACAGAAAAAAATGATAAGACAGTCTTAAGTCATAAGGTCATCAACGTTTTAGAGTAACCATTAAAATCTTAAAAGTTTGCCTCTATTTAATCATATAATGAAATAAGGATCACAATGCCATCAAAAAGCTATCCCTCTCTTGCTATTCTCCTGGGGATGCAGAAGTTTTCTTTCCAGACTCACTTGACAAGGGTCACTGGTTTGAATCCTACACAGATCAGGCTTGGTTGGATGCTGTGGTATGTCAATGGACAAGGCATGTTATGCCCACCATCAAAACACTATGAAACCTATCAAGTACTGATGTGCCATTCAATGCTAATCAGACAAACAAATACACACTCTCTCTTCTACAATACTTACTGTGAACTGATTGATTGTTCTGTCCTGAACTGGTGATCTTATGAGGCTGATGACGCCATTGTAACCGATACTGTCAATTCTAAAGTAGCTCTGAGCCTGTGTATTTCCAGTCAGAAAAAATTCTACTTGATTGTCAGGTGACTGGAAAAATAAATAGTTTCTTGTTTTATTACAGTATTTTAAAATGTTCAAATTTTAGCAGGCAATTGTGTACAAGTTCACAATATAATATTAATTAAAAGACAAAAAAAAGAGTTTCCTAATTTGAACATTTTTCATATAGTAAATATCAAATAAGCAATTAAATAATTATTGGAAAAAGTTGGAGGAAGAGTCTGTGTATTTCCAGTCAGAAAAATTCTACTCAATTGTCAGGTGACTGGAAAGATAAACAGTTTCTTGTTTAATTACAGTAATTTAAATTGTTCAAATTTTAGCACACAAATGTGTACAATTTCACAATTTAATATAAATTAATTTAAGACCAAAAAAAAGAGTTTCCTAAATTGTACATTTTTCATATAGTAAATATAAAAAAAACAATTAAATAATCATTGGAAAAAAGTTGGAGGAATAGCCTGTGTATTTCCAGTCAGAAAAAATTCTACTTGATTGTCAGAAGGCTGAAATACAAAACAAATCCTGTTCACTACAGAAACTTAAATTCTTAAAATTTTATTGGACAAGAATGTACAAGTTTGCTATGAAAGATATTAAATTTATGAATAATACAAGTATTGTCCTGAACTGTACACTGCTTTTCTCAGCTTGGAAATATTAACTAATATTAACTAAGCAATTAAATATTTATTAGAAATTGGATGAGAACTTAAAGCCTTATACATTTACCAATTGAGTAGAAGAACATGAAGTGTTACCATGTAGAAAAGTCACATTTGTGTTTGCTTGTATGTACAGAATGAACATGTCAGGAATATTCACTTTCACCTCTATAGTTTTCCGATTAAAAGAATGAGGAAAATTTAAAAGAAAACCAATCCATAGAGATTTTTAATGTTTTGTATTAGCTCCATAAAATGATTAATACTTGGCTGTAATTTAGGCTTTGTAAATTTGTTCCTGTACTTTTGTTGCACTAATAAAATCAATTTTGCAATGAACAAATGCAGAAGTAATTTTATCACATATTCTTTAAGTTGGTAAAGTACACTCAATGTTATTGATTCTGTTTTTCACTTGGTTGAAAGCAAACATATTGAACATGGAGTTTAATCTAAAGAACATTAACATAAATCTAGCATGTAGAGAGATGGACAAACAAACACAGCCATGAAAATTATTACTATGTCAAGCAGTGCTTCTGGCAGGGAAGAAAGCAACTATAGATATTCCAACCCATATGCAAGCTGATAAAGAATCTAGGCAGCCTATCTTGGAAAATGCATTCAAGAAGTCTACAAGTCTGTATAGTCTGTAACAATTAGGTCTTTGATGGTTGGCCAGAATGATATCAAATCACTAACTGGATGGATTGCAAAAAATACCAATTTTTCCTAGTAAAATATGTTTCTTTTAGAATACTTACCCAATCATAATAGCTTATGAGAACTACTACTACCCCACAAATCCAGCCCTCCCAGATACTACTTTCATCTAAAGGGAGCTAAATGTTGTCTTCCAACTTATGTGGTGGTCAGGCAGAGTGATCTTCTACCCTTACATATAAGACCTGGTGGCAAAGTGTAAGAATATACCAGTTACTAATGGAGCAAAAGGCATGCTCCCTTTGGATGCAACTACGGAAAGGCTAGGAGGGTATAGGTGTATTATGATTGGGCAAGTATTCTCAAAAATACATATTTTACTACAAAAAATTGGTTTCTTCTTCAAAAACATTAAAACATCATAATACCTTAGAAGAATAGGTAAGAGGTGGAGGTCAGTACATCCTATACCCTGGAGGTCAGTACATCCTATTCCCATGGAGGTCAATACATCCTATACCCTGGAGACATCATCTCCGGTCCCTCTAAGTTATGTGAGACAACTTTTAAGTAACCCAGCTGGAGAAAACTCAATCTGTCAGAGCATGGCATCAAAAAAGAAAATTTCCCCCCCCCATCCTGCAAATCCAGCAGAAGTTGTGAAGCCGAGTCTTAAGAAGCTGTAGATTGATCTGGAAGGGTGACCTGTTGAGCTGTGGATATAAATCCAACTAAATTGAATTGGACCTTCTTGGGTGATATATCTCAAAGAATGTGGACTCTGATCTTTCTCCCACAGCCTGAATAGTGTCAGTTAGTGAAAAGTTCTGGTCTGATGATAGACTGGTGGCAACTGAGCTAGGGTTATTTCTCTATATGCTGAGCGAATAACCCCATTACTCCAGGATGATATAGACTGTTCTGATATATCTTCCTGTCATTTTATGAGAAGAAAAAATAGGTGTGATCTCCCTTGATGCAATGTTCTGTTCTATTTAGGCACTATATTTAAGTCCAGACTGGGTCTTGTAGATGGCCTTCAGTAGATGCGTCCAGCTGAAACAGAGATTTCATGACCAAAGTTGCAAGACAGTTCTTGGTGATGAAAGGGAATGCCATCATAAGACTGACCCATCTTTTTTGAACTTGCATGTAATTCAGGTCAGCTGATAGGGCATGTATTTCATGAATTCTGCCTACCATCATTATAGCCATGAAGACTTGCAGGAAAAGGAGCGCCAAAGATGAACTTGAAATTGGTTCAAAAGGTGTCTGGTTCACCCAGTTTAATACCCAAGAAAAGTTCCAAACTTGGGCATAGTGTTAATGTTTTTGACCATGTATGCAGTGTTGGTGAGAAGGTCTGACAAATCCTGGGTTTGTCCGATATCATCTCTCCCATAGTAATCAAAAGTGTCCACAATCATGCTAATGCCTCCTTGTTGATGGAGATAAATCACCACTGAAGGACTGGTTTCTCCTTGTTGTTTGGGATAAGTCACCACTGTAGAGCTGTCCGACAGAATGAGGACTCCCTTGCCAAGCAAATATCCCTGCCAACAGTGGAAGGCATCACAATGGTGGTTCTTTCTAGAATTATTGATATGAAGATGTTGTTCCTGGGGAGAGTGTGCATCCCAAAAGGTTAGTAGTAGGCAGGCTCCCCAGCCTTCCATACTTGCATTGGTACAGACTGAAATCTCAAGCAGGTGGACATGTAGATGTATAAGCACCATGAGCCAAATTAGGTTGCTCCCAATTCCACAGCTGGTGCCTCAATTGGGTGCCGATGGTGACAGAATGGTCCAGTGGGAAAACTTGAGGACTCTATTCATGCAGAGAAAACAGTAGCAATGCAGTATAAGGTGACCTAGAACTATGAGGTACTACTATGGGTTGTTTCAATGCCCTTTCCTAAGGGAGATGAAATATGTTGTCTGTGTATTAAACTCTATACCTAGGTGAACAAATCAATGAGATGGTACTAGGTCAGATTTTTTGTTGTTGATGGGAAGTCCAGATTGGTAACAAGAGTTATCATGTCTTGTTAGAGCTATAGAAATGGTCTAGACATGGACCATTACTAGATTCATCAGAGAAGCAAAGACCCAAGGGCCAATGCTGAGCTCCAATTGGTGTGACCTGAATTGGTATCTGATGTTGAATCACAGGAATGTCCTGGGAGCCTTGTGAATAGAGACATGAAGGTATTCACCATCTAAATCCATAGTGATGGCATTGTCTCTCTCATGGATAGTGTTAACAATGTACTGTGGTGTTTGCAGCAGGATGTGGAAGAATGGGTAGAGGGCACTTATGTCAATGACAAGATGTAGAGATTTATTTGTTGTTGGTACCAAAAAAAGATATGGAACAAATAATAGTGCACTCTCATTGCTATATATGTTTGGTATGCAAAAAACTGACTTTTGATGGGTGGAGCTCAATGGGATGGTTGGCAGAGGTTTGTGTCACATGAATGTCCCTTGTGTCCTTTTGTTGATTTCCCATACTATCCATGTATTGTCATATGGTTGTAGTAGGGAGATAAATATGTTTCCTTGATGGCTTGTTTGTGGACTTCATCCATTGTGACATTAACAGAAGGTTACAGGATAATGGATGTGCCCTATGCCATATAGTGTTCCTTCAGGTAAGTGTAGACCACACATAGGGCACAGAGTTTTATTCAACCAATTGGACTGGCAGCGGCAGTTATGTAATTGGCTAAAATGTGTTGACTGGCTTTGCTCAGTACTTGTGCCATTCTTGAAACTGGCTTCCATGCATGTCCTGAAGTATTCAGAGTCGGAGAAGATAAGCTATGTTGCATCAGTTGGAAGATAGCCAGAGAGAACAAAAATCCCAAACTGAAATCATGGCAATGATATTGCTCACTAACTACTGAGTGTCAACAAAGGCCATCCTATCCATCATGCATATGGAGTGTAGCTGTGTCATCCACAAAGCGGTGATATCACTGTCAACTGCTGCAGTTACAAATGGAAGATTGATGGGGGCAAAGTTAGAACCAATGAATTGATGATGAAGGCAGGTCAGAACATCTAGAACTCTCCCAGACCTTGAAAGTAACTGAAGTCAGAATGTTCTGTTCCACTGTAAGAACAGCAGATGCTGGAGTTATAGTGCATTTTTTTGATGGAGTGGAAGGAGGTGGACAAATCTACTGGGATAGAAAATGTCCACACTGGAGGCTTGGAAGACTAATTCTTCCCATGTCATTGGATAGTTCAGAATAGATGACAGTACTGTAGAACACACAACATCATGGTTTTGAGGGGTGAGGCTACAAGCCCCTGCAATGCTTAAGACTTACAGTCCATCACTCACTAAACTTGTAGTATACCCTGAATAAGAAAGTGTGACTTCAAGATATTTACTGAATAAAAAGATTTGTGGCAGAGTGTAGAAAAATTGCAAAGTAGCATCTGCTGAAAATGTGAAGAACTACTTGTAATATCATACCAAATGAGTGTCTTGTGGTGGTACAAGTTAGGCTGGTCCCTGCACATGTCTTCACAAATCATCTTTGACATACTGTAAGCTGGATTATTATTGATTGAGCCCATAATATTGATGTTTGGCTCCTTGTGATGCCTTGTATAAGGCCTAGGCCTGTCACAACACAAGTATGTCATATGTGTGAGGAGGACATATCAAGGATCATCCGTTGGTCAGGGTTATTGTATATTTGATCCATGTAACCTGTTTATGTGTCTGTTCAGTGAAAGGAATCTTGGCTGTTTGTTAACTCTGTCCCTCGCTGTTCCATAAGAGGAATCACATGTGGAGGCAAGGTAGAAGGAGTTCCAAAACTGCTAAATCCAAGTGGTGGCGACTTGTGTGCCAGAGCTGTTTCTGACCATGTCAATATCCGATGCTTCATGGCTAAAAGGTAAGTTGATTATCTCAAGATTCACAATGAGGAATAGTCTTTTTGCTACAACAATGATCATAAAGATGCTTTCCTAACTATATATCTTCATCTTTCTTTCCTCTTCATATTTGTTAAAATCATTTCACTAATTCACTGATTTATTATTGTTCATACATGCTTTTCTGTTAATACCTATGTATCATCCTGGTACTGATGTACTTCTCTTTCTACATGTGTTTGCATAACATTTCCCTTTAAAATTGTTTATCTCAAGTACATAATATATTCTGGAATAGTCACATTAATTGAGAATGCTGAATTCTCACTAAAATGATTGTAATAAGGCTGACATCTCTGCAAAAACACAAATCCAAATTGTGCGTTCATGACAGAATAACTCTTTTAGAGGCTAACTACTGGAGCAAGTCTGAAAATATTTGTTAATTACCATTTTATAACAAGTACATTAAGTAACACAAAAACTCACCAAGATATCCAGATCTGAGGCTGACAAGGTGAATACTACTTGTCCAATTGGATCATTCTCAGTGATTGAGATCGTGGTCTGGAGATTTACTGGAAGGTTTAGCCATTGTGGATCTTGAAGGTTACGATTTACATTCACTGTCACAGTTGCTGTGGCTGTTTTACTTACAATACCAGCATTATCTTTGATAGTGATTGTAAGCTGAAATTAAATGTTTTTCATATTATTTATTAATACTTTCATATACAATGCAAATGTATTATACACTTGCCTAGCGCACAGGTAGAACATAATTACTATTAACCAAAACATACTAAATGAGAAAAGAATGCATTTTGTCTACAAAAGTAACTCTGAAAATGTCATATATGTTAAACGTAAGAAAAGGCTGTAAAGAGAAATCTCAATACTACATTATGCATTAGTGAACAAGATGCTAAATCTAACCAGTGACTATTCAAATATCATAGAATATCAAAACAAAGTTTTAATCCCTGCAGCCATCTAAATGACATTAAGGTAATATCTATCATATTTTTAACAGATTTCCTATTTTCTAAGGTTTTGGGATTTCACATTTTATCATCATTTCATTTCAAAGAATTGAATATCAAAGTGCTATTGCCAAGGATATGGATAACATGTATCCAGAAAGTAAAAAAGGTGGCTTGTCATGTGAGGTGATTGCTGAACAGGGGTTGTTATTGAAAACATTAACTTTACAGGACCATGCAAATGCAATGACACTTGATAATAATGATGTTAGCTATAATCCATTTTGTGTGCTCAATTTTTGGTTATGATGATCCATAATTTGTACTCAATTTTGTTATGTATAATACATATTGTGTACTCAATGTTTTTTTGATGATCCATATTATGTACTCAATTTTTGTTATGTATAATCCATATTGTGTACTTAATTTTTGTTATACATAATCCATATTATGAACTCAATTTTTGTTATGATGATCCATATTATGTACTCAATTTTTCTAATGTTTATATGTACTCAATTTTTGAAATGTATTGTTCATATTGTGTACTCAATTTTTGTTATGTATAATCCATATTGAACACTCAATTTTTGTTATGATGATCCATATTGTGTACTCAATTTTGTTATGTATAATCCATATTGTGTACTCAATTTTTGGTATGATGACCCATAATGTGTAGTCAATTATTTTTATGTATAATGCATATTGTGTACTCAATTTTTGTGATGTATAATCCATATTGAGTACTCAATTTTTGTTATGATGATCCATATTGTGTACTCAATTTTTAATATGTATAATCCATATTGTGTACTTAATTTTTGTTATGATGACCCATAATGTGTACTCAGTTTTTTTTAATACATAATCCATATTATGTACTCAATTTTTGTTATGATGATCCATATTATGTACTCAATTTTTGTAATGTTTATATGGACTCAATTTTTGTAATGTATTGTTTATATTGTGCACTCAATTTTTTTATGTATAATCCATATTGAGTACTCAATTTTTGTCGTGATGATCCATATTGTGCACCCAATTTTGTTATGTATAATCCACATTGTGTACTTAATTTTTGTTATGATGATCCATAATGTGTAGTAAATTTCTTTTATGTATAATGCATATTGTGTACTCAATTTTTGTTATACATAATCCATATTATGTACTCAATTTTTGTTATGATGATCCATATTATGAACTCAATTTTTTTAATGTTTATATGTACTCAATTTTTGTAATGTATTGTTGATATTGTGTACCCAATTTTGTTATGTATAATCTATATTGTGTACTCAATTTTTGTTATACATAATCCATATTATGTGCTCAAGTTTTGTTATGATGATCCATATTATGCACTCAAATTTTGTAATGTTTATATGGACTCAATTTTTGTAATGTATTGTTCACATTGTGTACTCAATTTTGTTATATATAATCCATATTGTGTACATAATTTTTGTTATGATGATCCATAATTTGTATTCAATTGTTTCTAATGTATAATCTATATTGTGTACTCAATTTTTGTTATACATAATCCTATTGTGTACTCAATTTTTGTTATACATAATCCATATTATGTACTCAAATTTTGTAATGTTTATATGTACTCAATTTTTTGTAATGTATTGTTCATATTGTGTACTCAATTTTTGTGATGTATAATCCATATTGAGTACTCAATTTTTGTTATGATGATCCATATTGTGTACTCAATTTTTGTTATGTATAATCCATATTGTGTACTTAATTTTTGTTATGATGACCCATAATGTGTACTCATTTTTTTAAATACATAATCCATATTATGTACTCAATTTTTTTATGATGATCCATATTATGTACTCAATTTTTGTAATGTTTATATGTACTCAATTTTGTAATGTATTGTTGATATTGTGTACTCAATTTTGTTATGTATAATCCATATTGTGTACTCAATTTTTGTTATACATAATCCATATTATGTACTCAATTTTTGTTATGATGATCCATATTATGTACTCAAATTTTGTAATGTTTATATGTACTCAATTTTTTTAAATGTATTGTTCATATTGTGTACTCAAATTTTGTGATGTATAATCCATATTGAGTACTCAATTTTTGTTATGATGATCCATATTGTGTACTCAATTTTGTTATGTATAATCCATATTGTGTACTTAATTTTTGTTATGATGATCCATAATGTGTAGTCAATTTTTTTTTATGTATAATCCATATTGTGTACTCAATTTTTATTATACATAATCCATATTATGTACTCAATTTTTCTTATGATGATCCATATTATGTACTCAATTTTTGTAATGTTTATATGTACTCAATTTTTGTAATGTATTGTTCATATTGTGTACTCAATTTTGTTATGTATAATCCATATTGTGTACTTAATATTTGTTATGATGATCCATAATGTGTAGTCAATTTTTTATGTATAATCCATATTGTGTACTCAATTTTTGTTATACTTAATCCATATTATGTACTCAATTTTTGTTATGATGATCCATATTATGTACTCAATTTTTGTAATGTTTATGTGTACTCAATTTTTGTAATGTATTGTTCATATTGTGTACTCAATTTTGTTATGTATAATCCATATTGTGTACTTAATTTTTGTTATGATGATCCATAATGTGTACTCAATTTTTTTTAATGTATAATCCATATTGTGTACTCAATTTTTGTTATACATAATCCGTATTATGTACTCAATTTTTGTTATGATGATCCATATTATGTACTCAAATTTTGTAATGTTTATATGTACTCAATTTTTTGTAATGTATTGTTCATATTGTGTACTCAATTTTTGTGATGTATAATCCATATTGAGTACTTAATTTTTGTTATGATGATCCATATTGTGTACTCAATTTTTGTTATGTATAATCCATATTGTGTACTTAATTTTTGTTATGATGACCCATAATGTGTACTCAGTATTTTTTAATACATAATCCATATGATGATCCATATTATGTACTCAATTTTTGTAATGTTTATATGGACTCAATATTTGTAATGTATTGTTCATATTGTGTACTCAATTTTTGTTATGTATAATCCATATTGAGGACTCAATTATTGTTATGATGATCCATATTGTGTACTCAATTTTGTTATGTATAATCTATATTGTGTACTTAATTTTTGTTATGATGATCCATAATGTGTAGTCAATTTTTTAAAAATGTATAATCCATATTGTGTACTCAATTTTTGTTATACATAATCCATATTATGTACTCAATTTTTGTTATGATGATCCATATTATGTACTCAAATTTTGTAATGTTCATATGTACTCAATTTTTTGTAATGTATTGTTTATATTGTGTACTCAATTTTTGTGATGTATAATCCATATTGAGTACTCAATTTTTGTTATGATGATCCATATTATGTACTCAATTTTGTTATGTATAATCCATATTGTGTACTTAATTTTCGATATGATGATCCATAGTGTGTATTCAATTTTTTTAAATGTATAATCCATATTGTGTACTCAATTTTTGTAATGTTTATGTGTACTCAATTTTTGTAATGTATTGTTCATATTGTGTACTCAATTTTGTTATGTATAATCCATATTGTGTACTTAATTTTTGTTATGATGATCCATAATGTGTACTCAATTTTTTTTAATGTATAATCCATATTGTGTACTCAATTTTTGTTATACATAATCCGTATTATGTACTCAATTTTTGTTATGATGGTCCATATTATGTACTCAAATTTTGTAATGTTTATATGTACTCAATTTTTTGTAATGTATTGTTCATATTGTGTACTCAATTTTTGTGATGTATAATCCATATTGAGTACTCAATTTTTGTTATGATGATCCATATTGTGTACTCAATTTTTGTTATGTATAATCCATGTTGTGTACTTAATTTTTGTTATGATGACCCATAATGTGTACTCAGTTTTTTTTAATACATAATCCATATTATGTACTCAATTTTTGTTATGATGATCCATATTATGTACTCAATATTTGTAATGTTCATATGGACTCAATTTTTGTAATGTATTGTTCATATTGTGTGCTCAATTTTTGTTATGTATAATCCATATTGAGTACTCAATTTTTGTTATGATGATCCATATTATGTACTCAATTTTGTTATGTATAATCCATATTGTGTACTTAATTTTTGTTATGATGATCCATAATGTGTATTCAATTTTTTTAAATGTATAATCCATAATGTGTACTCAATTTTTGTAATCTTTATGTGTACTCAATTTTTGTAATGTATTTTTCATATTGTGTACTCAATTTTGTTATGTATAATCCATATTGTGCACTTAATTTTTGTTATGATGATCCATAATGTGTACTCAATTTTTTTAATGTATTATCCATATTGTGTACTCAATTTTTGTTATACATAATCCGTATTATGTACTCAATTTTTGTTATGATGATCCATATTATGTACTCAAATTTTGTAATGTTTATATGTACTCAATTCTTTGTAATGTATTGTTCATATTGTGTACTCAATTTTTGTTATGTATAATCCATATTGAGTACTCAATTTTTGTTATGATGATCCATATTGTGTACTCAATTTTGTTATGTATAATCCATATTGTGTACTCAATTTTTGTTATGATGACCCATAATGTGTAGTCAATTATTTTTATGTATAATGCATATTGTGTACTCAATTTTTGTGATGTATAATCCATATTGAGTACTCAATTTTTGTTATGATGATCCATATTGTGTACTCAATTTTTGTGATGTATAATCCATATTGTGTACTTAAATTTTGTTATGATGACCCATAATGTGTACTCAGTTTTTTTTAATACATAATCCATATTATGTACTCAATTTTTGTTATGATGATCCATATTATGTACTCAATTTTTGTAATGTTTATATGGACTCAATTTTTGTAATGTATTGTTTATATTGTGCACTCAATTTTTTTTTGTATAATCCATATTGAATACTCAATTTTTGTCCTGATGATCCATATTGTGCACCCAATTTTGTTATGTATAATCCATATTGTGTACTTAATTTTTGTTATGATGATCCATAATGTGTAGTAAATTTCTTTTATGTATAATGCATATTGTGTACTCAATTTTTGTTATACATAATCCATATTATGTACTCAATTTTTGTTATGATGATCCATATTATGAACTCAATTTTTTTAATGTTTATATGTACTCAATTTTTGTAATGTATTGTTGATATTGTGTACCCAATTTTGTTATGTATAATCTATATTGTGTACTCAATTTTTGTTATACATAATCCATATTATGTGCTCAAGTTTTGTTATGATGATCCATATTATGCACTCAAATTTTGTAATGTTTATATGGACTCAATTTTTGTAATGTATTGTTCACATTGTGTACTCAATTTTGTTATATATAATCCATATTGTGTACATAATTTTAGTTATGATGATCCATAATGTGTATTCAATTGTTTCTAATGTATAATCCATATTGTGTACTCAATTTTTGTTATACATAATCCATATTATGTACTCAAATTTTGTAATGTTTATATGTACTCAATTTTTTGTAATGTATTGTTCATATTGTGTACTCAATTTTTGTGATGTATAATCCATATTGAGTACTCAATTTTTGTTATGATGATCCATATTGTGTACTCAATTTTTGTTATGTATAATCCATATTGTGTACTTAATTTTTGTTATGATGACCCATAATGTGTACTCATTTTTTTTAATACATAATCCATATTATGTACTCAATTTTTTATGATGATCCATATTATGTACTCAATTTTTGTAATGTTTATATGTACTCAATTTTGTAATGTATTGTTGATATTGTGTACTCAATTTTGTTATGTATAATCCATATTGTGTACTCAATTTTTGTTATACATAATCCATATTATGTACTCAATTTTTGTTATGATGATCCATATTATGTACTCAAATTTTGTAATGTTTATATGTACTCAATTTTTTTAAATGTATTGTTCATATTGTGTACTCAATTTTTGTGATGTATAATCCATATTGAGTACTCAATTTTTGTTATGATGATCCATATTGTGTACTCAATTTTGTTATGTATAATCCATATTGTGTACTTAATTTTTGTTATGATGATCCATAATGTGTAGTCAATTTTTTTATGTATAATCCATATTGTGTACTCAATTTTTATTATACATAATCCATATTATGTACTCAATTTTTCTTATGATGATCCATATTATGTACTCAATTTTTTTAATGTTTATGTGTACTCAATTTTTGTAATGTATTGTTCATATTGTGTACTCAATTTTGTTATGTATAATCCATATTGTGTACTCAATTTTTGTTATACATAATCCGTATTATGTACTCAATTTTTGTTATGATGATCCATATTATGTACTCAAATTTTGTAATGTTTATATGTACTCAATTTTTTGTAATGTATTGTTCATATTGTGTACTCAATTTTTGTGATGCATAATCCATATTGAGTACTTAATTTTTGTTATCATGATCCATATTGTGTACTCAATTTTTGTTATGTATAATCCATATTGTGTACTTAATTTTTGTTATGATGATCCATAATGTGTACTCAATTTTTTTTAATACATACTCCATATGATGATCCATATTATGTACTCAATTTTTGTAATGTTTATATGGACTCAATTTTTTTAATGTATTGTTCATATTGTGTACTCAATTTTTGTTATGTATAATCCATATTGAGGACTCAATTATTGTTATGATGATCCATATTGTGTACTCAATTTTGTTATGTATAATCTATATTGTGTACTTAATTTTTGTTATGATGATCCATAATGTGTACTCAATTTTTTTTAATGTATAATCCATATTGTGTACTCAATTTTTGTTATGATGATCCATATTGTGTACTCAATTTTGTTATGTATAATCCATATTGTGTACTTAATTTTTGTTATGATGATCCATAATGTGTAGTCAATTTTTTTTAAAATGTATAATCCATATTGTGTACTCAATTTTTGTTATACATAATCCATATTATGTACTCAATTTTTGTTATGATGATCCATATTATGTACTCAAATTTTGTAATGTTTATATGTACTCAATTTTGTAATGTATTGTTCATATTGTGTACTCAATTTTTGTTATGTATAATCCATATTGAGTACTCAATTTTTGTTATGATGATCCATATTGTGTACTCAATTTTGTTATGTATAATCCATATTGTGTACTTAATTTTCGATATGATGATCCATAATGTGTATTCAATTTTTTTAAATGTATAATCCATATTGTGTACTCAATTTTGTTATGTATAATCCATATTGTGTACTTAATTTTTGTTATGATGATCCATATTGTGTACTCAATTTTTTTTAATGTATAATCCATATTGTGTACTTAATTTTTGTTATACATAATCCATATTATGTACTCAATTTTTGTTATGATGGTCCATATTATGTACTCAAATTTTGTAATGTTTATATGTACTCAATTTTTTGTAATGTATTGTTCATATTGTGTACTCAATTTTTGTGATGTATAATCCATATTGAGTACTCAATTTTTGTTATGATGATCCTTATTGTGTACTCAATTTCTGTTATGTATAATCCATATTGTGTACTTAATTTTTGTTATGATGACCCATAATGTGTACTCAGTTTTTTTAATACATAATTCATATGATGATCCATATTATGTACTCAATTTTTTTAATGTTTATATGGACTCAATTTTTGTAATGTATTGTTCATATTGTGTACTCAATTTTTGTTATGTATAATCCATATTGAGTACTCAATTATTGTTATGATGATCCATATTGTGTACTCAATTTTGTTATGTATAATCTATATTGTGTACTTAATTTTTGTTATGATGATCCATAATGTGTAGTCAATTTTTTTTTTAAAGTATAATCCATATTGTGTACTCAATTTTTGTTATACATAATCCATATTATGTATTCAATTTTTGTTATGATGATCCATATTATGTACTCAAATTTTGTAATGTTTATATGTGCTCAATTTTTTGTAATGTATTGTTCATATTGTGTACTCAATTTTTGTGATGTATAATCCATATTGAGTACTCAATTTTTGTTATGATGATCCATATTATGTACTCAATTTTGTTATGTATAATCCATATTGTGTACTTAATTTTTGATATGATGATCCATAATGTGTATTCAATTTTTTTAAATGTATAATCCATATTGTGTACTCAATTTTTGTTATACATAATCCATATTATGTACTCAATTTTTGTTATGATTATCCATATTATGTACTCAAATTTTGTAATGTTTATATGTACTGAATTTTTTGTAATGTATTGTTCATATTGTGTACTCAATTTTTGTGATGTATAATCCATATTGTGTACTCAATTTTTGTTATGTATAATCCATATTGTGTACTTAATTTTTGTTATGATGACCCATAATGTGTACTCAGTTTTTTTAAATACATAATCCATATGATGATCCATATTATGTACTCAATTTTTGTAATGTTTATATGGACTCAATTTTTGTAATGTATTGTTCATATTGTGTACTCAATTTTTGTTAGGTATAATCATATTGAGTACTCAATTATTGTTATGATGACCCATATTGTGTACTCAATTTTGTTATGTATAATCTATATTGTGTACTTAATTTTTGTTATGATGATCCATAATGTGTAGTCAATTTTTTTTTAATGTATAATGCATATTGTGTACTCAATTTTTGTTATACATAATCCATATTATGTACTCAAATTTTGTAATGTTTATATGTACTCAATTTTTTTGTAATGTATTGTTCATATTGTGTACTCAATTTTTGTGATGTATAATCCATATTGTGTACTTAAATTTTGTTATGATGACCCATAATGTGTACTCAGTTTTTTTTAATACATAATCCATATTATGTACTCAATTTTTGTTATGATGATCCATATTATGTACTCAATTTTTGTAATGTTTATATGGACTCAATTTTTGTAATGTATTGTTCATATTGTGTACTCAATTTTTGTTATGTATAATCCATATTGAGTACTCAATTATTGTTATGATGATCCATATTGTGTACTCAATTTTGTTATGTATAATCCATATTGTGTACTTAATTTTTGTTATGATGATCCATAATGTGTACTCAATTTTTGTGATGTATAATCCATATTGTGTACTCAACTTTTGTTATACATAATCCATATTATGTACTCAATTTTTGTTATGATGATCCATATTATGTACTCAAATTTTGTAATGTTTATATGTACTCAATTTTTGTAATGTATTGTTCATATTGTGTACTCAATTTTTGTTATGTATAATCCATATTGAGTACTCAATTTTTGTTATGATGATCCATATTGTGTACTCAATTTTGTTATGTATAATCCATATTGTGTACTTAAATTTTGTTATGATGACCAATAATGTGTACTCAGTTTTTTTTATACATAATCCATATTATGTACTCAATTTTTGTAATGTTTTATCCATATTATGTACTCAATTTTTGTAATGTTTTATCCATATTATGTACTCAATTGTTTGTTGTAAATGTGGATTGAGTATGGAGTTTTTGCAAACTTCACTTCTGTCATGATTGCAAGTTGTAAACAAGATTTTGAATAAAGTTCTAGTTCAAAGCCTAACCTTGTTTATGAGTTAGTGGAATTTTTAATTTGAATGTCATAGTTTCCTTGAACATTATATTGCTTTGCAGGTGAAGCGAAATATTTATACAAAGGAATTTGTTAAACAAATAACTCATTCCTATCTTAAGATCTGTTTATGGAATCCATTTATTATCTGAGTTTATAGTTGTATTCATATAGTGTTCTAAAAGACTAATTGCTTTAAATTATTCATTGGAATACTAAGTGCTCATTGACTGGGTTAACACATCATTTTGGAACTGTTTGAAATTTAATCAAGGACATTCTGGACTGCATCATTAGTAAATCAGAACACTAAAGATTTTTTATATATCAGGACACTAAAGACTCTTGTATATCAGGACACTAAAGACTCTTGGTATATCAGGACACTAAAGACTCTTGGTATATCAGGACACTAAAGACTCTTGGTATATCAGGACACTAAAGACTCTTGTATATCAGGACACTAAAGACTCTTGGTATATCAGGACACTAAAGACTCTTGGTATATCAGGACACTAAAGACTCTTGGTATATCAGGACACTAAAGACTCTTGGTATATCAGGACACTAAAGACTCTTGTATATCAGGACACTAAAGACTCTTGGTGTATCAGGACACTAAAGACTCTTGGCATATCAGGACACTAAAGACTCTTGTATATCAGGACACTAAAGACTCTTGGTATATCAGGAGCATAAGGACTCTTGGTATATCAGAACAATAAAGACTCTTGTATATCAGGACACTAAAGACTCTTGTATATCAGGACACTAAAGACTCTTGGTATATCAGGACACTAAAGACTCTTGTATATCAGGACACTAAAGACTCTTGTATATCAGAACACTAAAGACTCTTGGTATATCAGGACACTAAAGACTCTTGGTATATCAGGACACTAAAGACTCTTGTATATCAGGACACTAAAGACTCTTGTATATCAGGACACTAAAGACTCTTGTATATCAGAACACTAAATACTCTTGGTATATCAGGACACTAAAGACTCTTGGTATATCAGGATACTAAAGATATTTTGTACATCAGGATGTTCAAGACTTGAATTCATTTAGATCATTCAGTAGATTGGACTACTGAGGTCTTTCACAATTTGGAATGCATTTTTGCTGTTATTCTTTATCAGACTGCTCTCTATTTCTGTACATCTTTGTCTAATCCAATCTTCTTTTGCTTATTTCAAGTTTTTGCTGATATTCTTGTTTATTTCTTGGTACTTCATTGCCCCTTTTGTGCGTCTAGTGTTTTTGAGATCTCTTCAGGCATCCAACAGATTCAGAATCTCTTCTGTAACTCAGAGTTTTTTCTTTGGGCGATGGAGGACAATGATGTCCTTGGCAGCTGTTGTCATGACTGTGTTGAAAGTTTTTGTCATCACTTTAACATCAACATCCATCACAAGAAGTGGAACAAATTTTCCTCCAATTGTGGCTTGGAATGACTTGCAGATGTATGTATAAAATTTAAAATAATGTGTGAATAAAAAGGGGAACTGTAATATCTATGAAACCACATAAATAATTTCCTCCAAGCTGGGAAAACAATTTATTTGATATGGAGTAGGAACACATGTTCCTCTTGACAGCCATGACAGACCTTCACCTTATCAAACTTGTTATTTCTACCCACTCAGAACAAAATACATAAGTAATTCTGTCTATGTATAGTTCTAAAAAATTCAAATAATCAAGTATGTACAAGATTAAGACTGTAAAACATGTTTAGTAACAAGTTACAGTGTAATATCTAATACTCCCTACAATTACACACATATGTAGATGTCTGCCAGAGCAAGAATGTATAGCATTGTTTAATACCACAAATAGTGTGCTCTAAAGGTTCCAAAATTTAAAGTGTTTTTCAGAGAAAAAAAACAATATTGGCAAAACAAAAGAACAATGACCTACCTTCTATGTAACTATTGTCAGCCACATGTGCAGTTGAAAGTAAACCAAATAAATGATCTCAAAAAATAAGATATGTTATACGTCACCTTGCACAGTTCAAAGCTTGTTAGAGACAATAAATTAAAGAAAAAAGGCATACTCACATAGTAAGTCCTTGATGTGTCCTTAGTCAACTGGTCAGTTGTGGTAATGTTAACACCATTGCCAGCTGGAACAAGTTGGAAATAGCGACTGGCTATGCTGTCTCCCAGCAGCAGATAATTCAGTCTTCCATAGTCTCCCTGAAATATTATACAGTCTCCGATATATTGTTAAACAACACAAAAATATTATTAAAAATGCAGTTATATTTTAGTTTAACATTAAAACTAAATAAAATTATGTCAATCCTTTTATAATACCACTTGCTTCCTATTAATGTTGAAAATGCTTCAGAAGATGTCAATAGAAATAGGGTAAGTGGGTGGGGAACACACTTCTAATTAATCATCAGAGATAATGAAGCCAACAGGTATTTCATATCCAGTTGTTTTCCTCCATGCTCTCACATAATGAAAAGCTACCTGTATCAAGACTGAAGAAGAAGAAAATTAATTTGCCAAATTACATATTCAGGGTACCATATATCTTAATAAGTTGAGCTTACACCATTGTCTTGACCATCTATTGTATTAGTAGTGCTAAGTAATTTAGCAACTAATTAAAAATAGTAATTCTTTTAGAGAACCTGATTGCAGATTACCAGTAGCACTTAATCTTTCACAAACAAAACTCGCAGAGTAAATGGACCCATCTTTTCTTAAAAATTTTGCTACAGATTCCTTCAATTTTCCACAATGCAGATAAAGCTGTGTATATCTATCTCATAGTTCTAAAAATAAACAAATTCTTTAATTTCTATTGACAATTAAACCTGCAGACATTCATTAAATTATACAATCTTCCCCAATTACTTTTTCATGCAGAGAGACATGTATAATAAAACCATGCCCTTTATACTTACTGGATCGTTATCTACTGCCTGAATACTGGTAACAACTGTTGTTGGAGCTACTGTGTGGTTTATGTTGACTAGGATTGAATTTGAAACAAGCGATGGAGCAATGTTCCTGAAGACAGTCACTGTAAACATAGTCTGGTTACTTAGCACAGGTGTACCCCTGTCACTGGCATGAATCATAATCTAGAATATAACAGAACATGCATATTGTAATAACAGCAGCATGATAACGCTGTCATAGTAGTACTTGCATCTGAAGCAAATGTCATATACATTGTTGCAATTTGGTAGTTGAAAACTATTAACCTGTGTCCATGAACACATTTCTTTTTCAATTTTGACACTTGCCATCAATTATATAATTAATTACAACATAATTGCAATCAAAGTAGCTAGTATTAGAAAGTAATGTTTTGATTGGTCAGAATGTTACACGTGATCAAAATGAATTGCGTTCATTTTAGTATGAACTGTTAGAAGAACTACTTTTCAAAGAATACCCACGTCTATAAATAGAGTCACGTGTACAGCAGACGATAAACAATGCTAGTGAAGGCAGAAACGAAGTAAACATTAAAGGAAAAGAACAATTTTACAATTTATTTTAACAATAATTGAATTACGTTAATCTGAAAGATTAAAGCAACATATACTTCACATTTTTTATAAATAAAAATATTATTTCTTTGTTGAAATATGTTAAAAGTATGGATAAAAATTAAGTGTGCTAGGTCAAGGTCACCGGCATTATGGCTATCGTGTCAGAATTTTGGAGATTCGTTTGCTAACAAGGCAGAGTTTTCACAGATGTTGGCATGATGTAACATCTTTCACTGTGCCAAACCATCATATACAGTATCCAGTAAGAAAAATGCAATTATACAGCAGACAGACAGACAGATTAACAGAAAGTCAAAATAGGTAGATGCACAAAGGTTCCTTAAAATTTCAAAGTATTCTTATATCTCATTCATAATTTAGTTGCAATGGTAAAAATAAATAATCAATAATTAAAAATGTTTATTATTTAGTTAACAACAATCTTTTGTTTTATGCAAAGCCAAGAATTCATAAATGAATAATAACATTTACAGATTTCCCTGCACAAACACAGAAGATAAAAGAAAGCACCTGTACCTACCTGATACTGATTAACACCTGGGTCATTTGTGAGGGATCTTTCTATCACTAGTTGACCGTAATCACGATCAATTGAGAAAAAACTTGATCCAGATGATGGACTAACACTTACAATCGAAAATCTGATCTCACTGTTGGATGTATTCTAAAAATAGAAAATGATGACATTAAGAACTATAACAGAATCCAAGTTCTATTCATTTTTATGTATACATGTCAAATTGCTCATCATTATATTAGCCAATGGTAGAATTTCAATTTCACTGAATATTAATTCTAAATATACAATTTTATATACAGTATATATTTTGATATTATAAGTTATCAATTGTTGTTAGGTTTAAACTGAGGACATAACATGATCTACAGTGTTATGTCAAGAATATATGTAAGCTGTTATATTTATCTTCTAATATGTAAATTACTTAATAATAATTATTCTTTTTATTTAAATAAAACCAGCATTACTTTATAATCACATAAAAAATTATCACATGACATTGACCTATAGGTTTCCAAAGCCATCACAAACTCTAGAATATAACGGTAACCATCAGTTATATGGCTTATTCACAGGGTTCTGTTTTTGGGCCTGTTCTCTTCATTCTGTACACTCAGTCACTCTCAAGTGTCATAGATAATCATTCAATTGTATGCTGATGACCCAAATGAAGTTGATGTGACCTATAGGTTTCCAAAGCAGTCACAAATGTAACCATCAGTTATATGGCTAATCTCCATAAAGATTTTTAGTGGTCACCAGCAGCCATCAAACATATTGTCATGCAAAAAAATAAAAGTGATATTGACCTATAAAATGTTGGTCCTTGTGACTGGGCAGAACAAAAGTCATTGTATATGAGATGAATATAAAGGTCACATAATAGGTCATTACAAGCCAAAAGTAATTTTATTCCTTCCTTTTCTACAAATTGTTTTTCATAAATTTTGCTTCAAAATCTTTCTGTGAACATCTATACAAGCCAGAAATTACTGAGTGGAAGTTATGATTTGGAATAATCTTAGAATGATGTGATGTGACCCATATTACAAGCATAGATCTTGCATCAATAATCACCTTGATTGGCAACTACAGATGTGCCTACTTTACACTTTTTGAATACATACTCATTGATATCTACAGTGCATATTTACTTGTTGAGAGCAGACTATCACAATATATTTTATGAAGTCAACATAAAGACAATGAAGCATATCAAATAAGGCATTGTTCCCTAATTTTTGTAATGAGGTCGCATTGCTCAAGAGGCATTCTCATTAAATTGCAAAGATAAAATCTTGGAATAACAGTATATATATATATATATATATATATATATATATATATATATATATATATATATATATACACAAAAGCCTTAGTCATAAGCAAAGCATGAGCTATAACACAAAAGCTTAACCTGAAGCCAGTAAAATATGGAATGTAGATCACAGTGAGCTTTCTTTTGTCATAAGAATCGGTACTCTTAGATATATGCACAATAAAATATAGTTTGAAAATTCAATCATGAGCAGAGCAGGAGAAATTAACTACAAAATTTAACTACAAGAGAAGTATATAGTACTCGTCAAGATGCCACCAGTTACCAAATTCCAAATATCCACGTGTAACAGCAATTATACAGTGTGCAAATAAATTGGAGCAAAGCACAACTGAATCAAGAATGTATAACCAATATATATGTATGTACAAATTTATCTCATTCATCCCTCTTTCCTAGTGTTAGGTGTTAATGAAACCAATACAGAAGTGTTACTTAAGACCTATGAAGTAAAAATGGTTGATATTTAGTGAAGGTGTACATGCATATATGATTTTATGTATGTGGTCATGAACACCAATGCCAGGGGCAGTACAATAACTTACCTCTACATTGTACAGGTGAGCTAATTACCAAAATCCACAGAAATGTGGGTCAAAATTACCTGCTTCTGAGACAGCAGTGAATAAATCATCAAGATGCTTCCCTCATTGTGTCTTTTGATTGCAGTTATAACAGTATGCATATAGAATGCAAAAGCCTCTTTGGCCATAAGTTAAATGCAACAGCTTAACCAAAAAGGTAAAATTAATGTACAAGTACAAAGTTAAATCTCTTGTCTCTTTCCTTTGGGATAGATGCCATAAGATTCAGAAATAACGAATGATTGATCTGCAGTGAGGCTGTACATTATGAGGCATATGCTTTCATTGCAAACAATAAAGGTAACATAATATCTTTTTTCACAGACCTTTGAATTTTCTATCATTGTAATAAGACAATGTCAGAATATCAGAGGGGGGAGGTTGCAAATCATACCTTGTCCAACAATAATCATCTGTCTGCCATCATAGCATGACTGCAATGATGGTAGTTCCAAAGTAATCCAGAAAAAAACATTGTATATCTAACATGACAAAAACTAAGTGAGATTCCAATTTGAAAATCAAGGTGATATTTTCTATTCCAAAGGTTAAGTCCATCAATATTTAAATTAGAATTTTTTAATAAAAACTATAATATGCACTCCACTCTTTATGTATTAACTGATCTATACATGTATTGGTCAACATAAAATGAAAACCTTTTTAATTTGATTTGATGTATTGTTGTAAACTTGGTCATAGGTCATGCTCTACAGTTTTATGCTTTGCATATGGTTAAATTTGGAAGAGAAAAATTGTGCAGGTTTTCTTCACTGGATATCCTGACTACTTAAAAAATGGATGTAATTTTCGGTACTATTCGGAAGTATTCGCCTCGGCAAATAATATGTGCACAAATAGTTACAAGTAAACATAATTCAATGAATCTCGAACTTTTTTATAAAAACAAATTTAATACATAATAACTTTAGTTAATAATAAATATTTTCATCTTATAGGTGATATATACGGTATATGGTACACGAAAAGTTTAAGCTTCGCTTACAAAAATGAAACAAATGGTACTCTCCAGAGTCGCACCTACTACTCGGTTCATGCCCGATCAGGCAAATAGTATATCAAAATACTCGGATTTGGTACTCACAGAAAATTATCTACTTGGTTAGGCCCTACTCAATAACTCACACACAACGGGGTCCATAAACATATACTGCACTATAAGTGAGGCACAAGTTACTAACGGACCACCAAACATTGAAAAACGTCACTTTGACATCGAGAGAACCATGGGGTGGGGTCGACATTAGGGAACTGGGCTGTTAAATGACTGATTCCTCATTTTACAATCACGTTGATAATAAATTTTAATAACATGCTTTTTCTAATGAAGTTGTTCATTGTTCTGTTTAAATGACATTCATTTTCAAAATATCCAACATGTGAAAGATTGTTTCAACTGGTTTTAACAATAATGTGTATGCAACAAATCTGTGCATTACGTCACTGCTTTTTGTTTAGATGAGTCAGGTTCCCATAGTGGTGTTTAATAACAACCTGCCAAATCAGGAGTCCCCATTGCTTGGAACAAAACTAATTGTTGATGTACTACCAAACAAGATTCCTTGTTCTAAAAAACAGGCGACATTTATTTCGTGAGACAATCATCTCTGTTTCTTACAGATCATTAATTGTGGTGTACTAAGAATGTCATTTGGAATGAAAATGTAATAAATTGTATGACCTATTTTTACATTTGATATTTCATAATGTTGATTAAATTTTCAGGTCCTATTTACCTATTTCAACGATAATATGAGCAACAAATCAAACCTTGTGTTACCAATTTTTATCGCGATTTTCTTCAAGTTCAACAAATAAGGATCAATTTTGTGGGTATTTTGGTTTAATAAATGTGAACCATGCCTGACCCCATGTTAGAAGTGGGTTCACGGGTAATCAGGGGGTGAGTTATCAAGGAAGTGATATATATATATATACCTCCCATCCCACCACTTTCATATATATATTACAGTGATACAAGCATGTGCTTTCTTCAATTAGCAGATTAGAGGTAAGCATTAAGTATACAGTGTCTCCAGTACAATCAATGAATTCATATACATAAATATGCTCATATTAAGCCCTATTGGAACAAAGGGAAACCATGATCAAACTATAGTGATAAATTCATACTTACTGCTGCATCAGCATCCGTTGCTAAAGCAGTTACTAGGACATGGTTTACTTCAACATCCTCAAACACCTGAACCAAGGGAACAGAGAGTAACAAAGCTGGGCTGTTGTCATTCTGATCCTAGAAAAACAAGATGAAAATTTTGATAAAACCTCCTAGTGCTCATATTTTCTGGATATTATTCTAACTTTAAGTTGAACTATTATTTAGCTGTAAGTATTAACATCAAGTGTTTACCCAAATAATGTGTTCTTCTTAGCCTTTTCTATTGTTCTAATAAGCTTTAACAATATATTCTACTATAAGGACTTCAATTTATGTAACTAACAATCCATATGAAAGGAATACTAGACATTTACATTATTTTTCATAAGCAATTGGCATCACATGTGTAAATAGTCATCTTCAACCTAAAGCTGGCTTTAAAGATCAGTAAAAATCATGTGACACATTTCCATCTTTCATGTAGTTCAATAAATTAGACTCTTCTATCTGTGCTGATACAGATAGTCAGATTTAGCAGATTAATCTGTGCTGATACAGATAGTCAGATTTAGCAGATTAATCTGTGCTGATACAGATAGTCAGATTTAGCAGATTAATCTGTGCTGATACAGAGTCAGATTTAGCAGATTAATCTGTGCTGATGCAGATAGTCAGATTTAGCAGATTAATCTGTGCTGATACAGATAGTCAGATTTAGCAGATTAATCTGTGCTGATACAGATAGTCAGATTTAGCAGATTAATCTGTGCTGATACAGATAATCAGATTTAGCAGATTAACGTTCACTCTTCACTAATGACAAGGAAAAGTACAGTCTAAAATTTTCAACTGCATCGTCAGAATTTTCTTTATCTTTTGTTTAAAAATAAATAGAATCTTGCACTGTATATATTGTTGAAACTGCTTATTATACTGTTGAAGCCTTCACTAAAGTGGCTGGCCTACTAACACTTTTCTGATAAATATATACAAGCCTTTCCATAGTAACAGGCTTATGACAAGGATGCTATACCTTCACTCAGCCTGTCCGACTTTGAGATGTCAGACATAGCGGGGCCATCATTGACTGCAAAGTGTCTGATATGTATATCCGTGAAAAAGTAAAAAGCACACATCCAAAATTCAAGTCAGTTGTTGACATACAGTAAACACACTGGTAAAAGTATAGCTAAAGTGTGTATATCTCCATATCAGGAGATATGATATATGTTTGTGGATAGGACATTTCATTTTGTTATATATTGAAACTGCATCTATAATTTGTTATATTTCTTATTTATTTCATGAATGTGATGAACGATTCCAGTGACCTAGAGGTCAGAGCATCCATCACGGAAGTGGGAGGTCATTGGTTCAATCCCCAGCCGAGTCATACCAAAGACTTACAAAAATGGTACTAACAGCTGCATTCAGCATTAAGATGTTTGTGTTAGGACTGGTTGGACTGAAATCATGCATTGCTAATATTGACTCTAAAAGGCTGAAATCATGTCCTGCAGGCATATTGACTCCAACAGACTGAAATCATGTCCTGCAGGCATATTGACTCCAACAGACTGAAATCATGTACTGCTAATATTGACTCCAACAGACTGAAATCATGTACTGCTAATATTGACTCCAACAGACTGAAATCATGTCCTGCAGGCATATTGACTCCAACAGACTGAAATCATGTACTGCTGGTATTGACTCCAACAGACTGAAATCATGTACTGCTAGCATTGACTCCAACAGACTGAAATCATGTACTGCTAGCATAGACTCCAACAGACTGAAATCATGTACTGCTAGTATTGACTCCAACAGACTGAAATCATGTATTGCTAGTATTGACTCCAACAGACTGAAATCATGTACTGCTAGCATTGACTCCAACACACTGAAATCATGTACTGCTAGCATAGACTCCAACAGACTGAAATCATGTAATGCTAGTACTGACTTCAACAGACTGAAATCATGTACTGCTAGTACTGACTTCAACAGACTGAAATCATGTACTGCTAGTACTGACTTCAACAGACTGAAATCATGTACTGCTAATATTGACTCCAACAGACTGAAATCATGTACTGCTAGTATTGACTCCAACAGACTGAAATCATGTACTGCTAGTATTGACTCCAACAGACTGAAATCATGTACTGCTAGTACTTACTTCAACAGACTGAAATCATGTACTGCTAGTACTGACTTCAACAGACTGAAATCATGTACTGCTAGTACTGACTTCAACAGACTGAAATCATGTACTGCTAGTACTGACTTCAACAGACTGAAATCATGTACTGCTAGTATTGACTCCAACAGACTGAAATCATGTACTGCTAATATTGACTCCAACAGACTGAAATCATGTACTGCTAGTACTGACTTCAACATACTGAAATCATCTACTGCTAGTATTGACTCCAACAGACTGAAATCATGTACTGCTAGTATTGACTCCAACAGACTGAAATCATGTACTGCTAGTATTGACTCCAACAGACTGAAATCATGTACTGCTAGTACTTACTTCAACAGACTGAAATCATGTACTGCTAGTACTGACTTCAACAGACTGAAATCATGTACTGCTAGTACTGACTTCAACAGACTGAAATCATCTACTGCTAGTACTGACTTCAACAGACTGAAATCATGTACTGCTAGTATTGACTCCAACAGACTGAAATCATGTACTGCTAATATTGACTCCAACAGACTGAAATCATGTACTGCTAGTACTGACTTCAACAGACTGAAATCATGCCATACTAGTACTGATTCCAACAAGCTGAAATCATAAAATAAAACTAACATGACTACATGGATGATACTCATTGGTGGTGGTGGGGGACACAGATAACTCAAAATGTGGTGAGAAAATGGGACAGGTAAGTTCATGCATGGCCAAATTGTTATGTATAACTATTTTTTGTGCTTTACTTTTGTCCATATTCAAAGGTTGTAGGAGATTTTTTGCGCACCCACTTTTGTCATGATTGTAAATCGGTAATAATATGTCTATTAGAAATTATGTTTGAGGCCAAAACTTTTTTTATGAGTTTGGGGAAATTTTCCTTGTCAATGATGGTTTTCCAGAACATTCACTAAATTAGCAGCTGGCCTACTAACACTTTTCAGATAAATTTATACAAGCTTTTCTATAGTTACAGACTGTAAGTCAACAGGGGATTTGTACATCTAGAAGACTTGGTAAACATGTAATTCATTTTTATCTTAAGATGATTCAGTGGAATCCATTCTCTATCAGAATTTATAGTTGTCCTGAGATAAGAATTTTTGTTTGTTTAAATAATTGATTGGAATTACTCATTTAAGACTACTGTTGCATCGGTGTATTAAAAACAATTGATACATCAGGACATTCAAAGACTATCAGGACAACTATAAATTCTGATAGAGAATGGATTCCACTGACATTCTGAACATTCTTAACATTTGGATTTTTAAAGATTTTACAAGAGATTTTGGCTTTTTGGGAATTTAATTCACATTACTGTGTCTTTTGAATTTCCAAGATACAAGTAGCATGTAATTTAAAGTGGCAATTGATATCCCATATTTAAAAGCTCATCACACCTTTCTACATTTACATTTATTGCATATAGTGATTTGGTTCCTTCAATGACTTCTTAAAATGACTGATTGGACATCAATGTTATTAATTAAATTCTTAAAATGACTGATTGGACATCAATGTTATTAATTAAATTCTTAAAATGACTGATTGGACATCAATGTTATTAATTAAACTCTTAAAATGACTGACTGGACATCATACAAAATGTTATTAATTAAAATAAAAAAATTCATATATAAATATACCTATAGTATATAAATTTAAATATGAAATGGTTTTACATAAAAAGTTAATTTTAGTAGGGTTTGTTTGTTGTTCTTTAAGCATGCTAATTTATACATGCAAGACAAGAGGATACTGATAAATAACTGACCCCTATCATATTATACTTTAGGTAGAATGGATGGAGTAAACCAGAGGCTGAGCACATTTAAGATCCGTATTAACAATGTTTTGCACCCAATATTACTTATTAGTAAAAAGAATGATTTTAAAATATGATGTAGAGTTAGAACAACTTTTTTATATTGCATGGTACTCATAATTTTATTAATCTTTAAAGAGCGCTTCTCAAGCAATTAGCATAAAAATGCTAATTTATATGTGCTCAGCCTCTTTCTTACTCTGTTAATGCCTCCCATCTAACATGTCTAAAGTATGCTTTGTTGGGAAATGGGGGGGGGGGCACTTTTGTTTACTACAACTCCACTTGATAAATTACTGGATGGGCCATAAGTAAAGAAAAGATTTACTATTGTACAGTGCAATAAGTAACAATATATGCAAATAAATCTTGATACATAATGAGATGCCATTATGATAATAAATTTTTGTTTTTTGCTGCATATTATTAGATATCTATATGAACTTCTATGTTTACAATGTTTTTTACTTTGTATATTAATTTAGAGGTATGGATTTTGAAGTCTGAAAAAAAGAATTCTTAATTTTTAATTCTGAAGAAGTATGGAATTATCAATTCAAGATATACATTGTAAATCCTTAATATTTCACACTATTGTGGAAAGTCTTAATTGAGGAAATCCTCTATATCGCTTACCAGTACAGTGACTCGGACAGTGGCTGTGGATGATGAATTACTTGACCCTATGCCATCAACTGTTGTTACAAAGAATTCATAGTACCTCTGAGTCTCATAGTCCAAAGCATCAGCAGTATTAATTTGGCCTGATGCGCTATTAATATTAAATGTTGTTGCCGTGGCTGGTGATAGGAACCTGTACTGAATATTATCAACTGTATCTTCATCAACAGCCTGTGAATAAAATAGAAAAATGTTTATTTTCCATTAACAAATAGACTTAAAGCAGAAAAATCCTAGAAAAATGAGGCACTTAATTAATGCCGATAGATTCTAGCTACCAAAAGATAATTACTTCATTCATGGACTTTAAACTGTTTGTAAAAGAAATGCCATAAACACTGATGCAAATACAATATGAAAACAACAAATGTATGGTCAGTGTTAAATAAATTTCAATATTGATTAAGCATTATGTCTACCAATCTGTAATACCGGTAACAGTGAAACCAGTTATAGTGACTTTCAAGTATTTTGAGAGGGTTTCAAACAAATTCATCTATGCCTCGCATATAGATTGGCCTTTCACTTACTTTGAGTATGCCTATTTGTAAAGGAATGTCTGCCTTTTATTTAAACAGCTGTCATCTAAATTCCAGACTAATTAGCTAATTAAGGATCAAAGTACTAAATGCCTGACACACACATATTAGCATATTATGTACTGTACCAACCATTAATTTGCATTTATCTGATTTATCTTGTGCCTAATGGTTCTATTAAACTTTACACTTAAACAAAATATTAGCAATTTGAAACTTTATTCATCTTTATTAAGAAAATTAGTCAGATTGCCAGGGATACTTACGGAAACAGAGACAACAAATGAATTGGCATTTCCTTCAGCAACATTTGCAGTGAAGATTTGCTGTGTAAATAATGGCACAGAATCCTGTACATCTGTCACAAACACGGTAACAGACACCGTTCCTGTTCGAGAATCACTGGCAAGATCAACAGCCAATACTTCAAATATATACTGACTTTTAAACTCATAGTCTAGCATTTGCAAAGTAGTGATCTGCCCAGTAGTCAGGTTAATAAAAAAGCTGAAAATAATAATATTACAAACATTTTAAAAAAGTGCCATCTAGGTTAAATGATGATTTGTTAGTTTAGCTATGGAGTTTAACAACTTGAAAAACAAGGAGTGTACCAAGAAAAAGTAAATGCTGCTAAGATGATGATCCTATCTTTTAGGGTTTGATATCTGATAAATTACTTATGAGCACTAATGCTTTGATAACAAGCAATCATTCAAGGAATGTACTACACAAACTGCACTTATCTGATTGTACTGTTTTTAAAGAACTTTTCAACATATAAATAACACTCACTGGACTGAAATGCTTTCAATATCCAAATAATGTAGCACAAATATTTCACAGATTGATATATTCTCATGAAATTGTATTGCAAAATTGTGAAGTTTGATCTTCAAACAATAGCAATTATATTGTTTGATTTGGAATCTAAGCATGGACATGGAAAATTTGATCAAATCAGGAATTTCTCATATTTTAAATCAATATCTTCAAGTAAAATACATGTGAGTAATAAAAAGATATTTGAGCATTTGCATTTGGTATTAATCTAGGTTAACAACAAATTGGTGTCACTTTGATATATTACTTATAATAAATGTTTAAGTTTCAAAGTATAACATAACCCTTTACTGAACATAAGGAAATAGCCTTCTGATACTCTAGTTTTGCAAAGACTAAACCAAATAAAAAAAACAAAAGAGTTAAAAGAACAAGAACATTTTTTATACACTTTTAAAACATTATAGCAATACATTAATACATTTCAAACTCTCATTCTTTGTGTAAAGATCAGTTTGAAAACAGAAGGACAAGATAAAATGGAGAAAGGTGTTGTCAAGATTTTGAAGACATCCTATTAGTACAAGCTTACAAATTATTAGCCAGGTTTAGTCTGTAAGTAAGTTTAGAATTCACAGTGCTAGGCTGATCAGCATCTTGTGCCTGTAATAAAAATTTTAATATGTCTAAAATATGTTTCTATACACAACATCAAAGAAAACTGCCAAGTTTAATAAAATTTATTAATGGTTCTTACACCAGTGTCTACATCCCTCATTCACATGAACACTTTCACTGTCATCTATGTTAGCTTTGAATATGCCATATTAAAAAAATTGGACTCAAGTAACTTGAACATAGGTAAGATATACTTATCTAGATAAACTGCAAAATGTAACTTTATAAATACACAATATTGACTTGAAATAATGGTCTGAATGAAAATGCAATGCTTGTGAAATCGACAAGAGTACTTAATTTACAATAATTATTATCTATGTTATAGACTACGAAGTAAACAGTATACATATGGATTTATGTATATAATTTATTAAGTCAATAGTTAATTGCTATAAATTTGGAAGCACACAAATGCTGCACATACCAGATCCATAAATCTCTATGACACTACAAGTTTTATTATTCAAAGAATACCCTCACTGACAAAAAGTAAGAAAACGTATAAATTTACAAAACATTTCAAAATATTTTTGAAATGCTTGACTTGTCAAGTGCCATAGAAGAATAGTGTCCATTCTGGTTGTTTATCAAAAAGTATTTCCTTTAAATGTTTCACCTGTTAAAATGAAGGAACAAAACTCCATCATACAGAGTTTCCATCATGGGTGGGTGAGAGATAATATTACTTACTGTTACAGTTCCAACAATGGTGCCAGCAGGTTGATTTTCTGACACAATGAAATTGTATTGGTTGATAAAGACAGGACTATTGTCATTGACATCAGTTAGGATGACAGATACTGTGGTTGTTGCAGACTGTTAACAGATGAAGTACATTTGTGTCATGAGATAATCAAACATAACTACATTTGTGTAATGAGATAAACATAACTACATTTGTACAATGAGATAATCAAACATATAACAATGTTTGTGTAATGAGATAAACAAACATAACTACATTTGTGTAATGAGATAATCAAACATATAACTACATTTGTGTAATGAGATAATCAAGCATAAAACTACATTTGTGTAATGAGATAATCAAACATATAACTACATTGTGTAATGACAGATAATCAGACATAAAACTACATTTGTGTAATTAGATAATCAAACATAACTACATTTGTGTAATGAGATAATTAAACATATAACTACATTTGTGTAATAATATAAGAAAACATAACTACCTTTGTGTAATGAAATAATCAAACATATAACTACATTTGTGTAATAATATAAGAAAACATAACTACCTTTGTGTAATGAGATATCAAACATAATTGCATTTGTGTAATGAGATAACAAAAATAACTACATTTGTGTAATGAGATAAAAATAACTACATTTGTGTAATGAGATAATCAAACATAACTACATTTGTGTAATGAGATAAACATAACTACATTTGTACAATGAGAAAATCAAACATATAATCATGTTTGTGTAATGAGATAAACAAACATAACTACATTTGTGTAATGAGATAATCAAACATATAACTACATTTGTGTAATGAGATAATCAAACATAAAACTACATTTGTGTAATGAGATAATCAAACATATAACTACATTGTGTAATGACAGATAATCAGACATAAAACTACATTTGTGTAATGAGATAATCAAGCATATAACTACATTTGTGTAATGAGATAATCAAACATATAACTACATTTGTTTGATGAGATAATCAAACATAACTACATTTGTGTAATGAGACAATACAAAATATAACTACATTTGTGTAAAGAGAATATAAAACATATAACTGTATATTTGTGTAAAGTTATAATAAAATATAGCTGTACATTTCAGTTAAGAGGTTATCAAAATATGACTGCTCATTTTTGTGAAGAGATAATCAAAATATAAATGTACATTTGTGCAAACAGATACTTAAAATGTACCTGTACAGTTGTGTAAAGAGATAAACAAACAAAAAATATCAATGTACATTTTTGTAGAGTTAATCAAACTATAAATTTATGTTCATATAACGAGGTAGTCAAACTATAACTACATTTGTATAAACAAAAAGATAATCAAATACATTAATGTGCATAAGCATAATATAACTGTACATTTGTGTAAAGAGGTAATCATAATATAACTGTACATTTGTGTAAAGAAGTAATCATAATATAACTACATTTGTCTGAAGAGGTAATCATAATATAACTGTACATTTGTCTGAAGAGGTAATCATAATATAACTGTACATTTGTGTAAAGAGGTAATCATAATATAACTGTACATTTGTGTAAAGAGGTAATCATAATATAACTGTACATTTGTGTAAAGAGGTAATCATAATATAACTGTACATTTGTGTAAAGAGGTAATCATAATATAACTGTACATTTGTCTGAAGAGGTAATCATAATATAACTGTACATTTGTGTAAAGAGGTAATAATAATATAACTGTACATTTGTGTAAAGAGATAATCAAAATATAACTACATTTGTGTAAAGAGATAATCAAAATATAACTACATTTGTGTAAAGAGATAATCAAAATATAACTACATTTGTGTAAAGAGGTAATACAATTATTTATCTCTTCAATTTCTATATATAATCTAAAACAGAATTCATCATGAACTTATAAAAACCCAAAGTAAATACCATTGTTGTGGAAACTTAAAAATATTTACTACCAAAAACTAAAAAATATCATCATTCATGGTAACTTTTAATACATTGTAGGGAATATCAATGTGATGTCTCACAAATACTTCCAGATTATTAAACACTGTTTTGGAAATGATAACATCTTAAAAAAACAATAATCTTCAAGCATTTAAAATGCTGCAGCTTTAGTTTACAGTTTTTCATTTTGCAGGTAATAGATGACTTTATTCTTGGATTTGAAGCATCAATTGAGAATTACTGAGTTACTCAGGTATTATATTAGAGTTCTGTAGGTTTGACTGTGGAACTGAGAGATGTTGAGTTACTTGAATAATAGTGCTGGAGTTATGTAGGATTCACTGAAAAGAACTGAAAGATATTCAGTTACTTGAGTTATCTGTGTTAGTGTTGTGTATGTTTTTCTGACATATATGGCAATATTACCAATGTCGTAGGTGTAGTGGTGTCCCTCACAGTCACTGTCAAACTATAGTTGGGGGTGACTTCTCTGTCCAAGCTTCCTACAGTTCCCAACTGACCACTGCAAGAAAGAAATGATCACTATGTGGGACATACAGAGTTAATACTATATATGAACTCTCCTCAATTTGTCCAATTATTCAATTCAGCATGTAAACCGAATATGCTAACAATAGCTTAATACAGTATTTGGAAGGAGTTTATGAAACCATTTATTAATTTAAAATAACATGAAAGCAAACTATCTTCAAGAAGCAAGTTAAATAAATTACAGTTACAATCACAAGAATTAATATTACTGGGAGAATGTGTGTAAAGTCATTCCTAACACTGGATACTGTGTTTACAGGCATTCCTACACATGTGCAGTGAGTAGCTTCATGTTATGTGGACTCAATACAGTATGTTTATAACTGATGAAAATGTAACTGCTATTGATGGAATTCTAAATGCTACTGATGGAACTGTAACTGCTACTGATGGGGATTAAACTGCTATTTATGGGATTCTAACTGCTATTGATGGAACTGTAAATGCTATTTATGGGGTTTAAGCTGCTATGTATGGAATTCTAACTGCTATTTATGGAACTGTAACTGCTACTGATGGGGTTTAGGCTGCCATTGATGGGATTCTAACTGCAAATTATGAAACTGTAACTGCTACTGATGGGGTTTAGACTGCTACTGATGGGATTCTAACATACACAGACCATGGTTAATACTAACACAAATATTATTCTTTTGGAACCTGATGATATTGTGTGTAATACTGGTAGTGTCATGTATGTCAATATTATTCCATTTCTTACATAATTATTTACTCAGCATTTCACATAACAAACATTTCTTCAGGCATACACAACTTATTGAAAGTGAACAAATGCAGCGTTTTGAATGGTCAGAATATTTTTAAGTAAGATTTTTCAGTCAAGTAATTCTCTTTGATGGCAGGACAACATAGATACATTTTGTATGCCAGGATGAAGATTGTTCTTGCTTTGTAATAGGCAATAAGGAAATGGAATCTGTATTTATTTGTTAATGGGCAAGTTGGGTATGAAGTATATAGTGTACTATAGATTATATGAGGATGCATATCTCTGAAACAGTGCATACACTGAATTATGACATGCTAAACAGTAAAATGGTTCCGTAGATCTTTTATTCACACTATAAATTTAGCAAGATACTGAATATCTAAACTAAACAGAAAGAGAGACACAGTCATGTAGACTGGCATTCTTACTTACCTACTGTCAATAATAAATTTACCAGCTGCATTCCCTGCAGTTATGGCGAATGACAGCATCTGACCATCAGGATCTGTTGCCTAAAAGAAAAGTAGTTTTGATTGTAACTAAAGATAACATATTAGGGGCTGACATCAAGCAAAGCTTACACCAGGTGATGATTTGGCCTTTACATGAGACACAATGGTTAAAATGTTTGCAATGAGACCAGAATTGTATGGTCTTAATGAACATTTTACTTGGTCTCTGCTGCAACATACCAAATCTTTAAAAGAATAAGAGTGGTAAATTATAATCCCATATTTTTTATACTTCGCCATGATGGTATCTGATATTTTTGCACATAAATAATGTTTTCTTTTTTTCAGTGTGACCTTGACTTTGATATATATATATATATATATATATATATATATATATATATATATATATATATATATATATGCACAGACACACACATGCAAAGTCAACATCAACAGGGTTCTTCTTTATACCATGTCAATGTCATCCGCAAAGATTGGTTGAGTTGTGTTCTTGAGGACTAATGTTACTGTATGAAAACCATTTTTTAGTCTTAAAGCCAGACTGACCTTTAACTTTGGATTAAAAAATCCATAGGTTCATTCATATATTGGACCAGATGCATGCTATTTACAAAGTTTGGTAAATGAAAATAATGGATAACTCATTTATTATGTGTTCTTTCTTCTTTGAAAGTTACCTTGCCCCTTCACCTTTAGAGTCCACAATATATAGGGTTCTTTCTAGCCAGAAGTGGAACCATTTTCAATGTTTGATATAGTCAATATGAAGAACTGAGTTTTTTTGCAGAAACCATTTTTCTTTTTTCAGAGTAATTTGATCTTTAAAGCCCACAATCCATAGTGCTCTTCCTTATCCAAATTGGAAAGCATCCACTTTGCTGGTAATTGTAGATGGTAGAGAAATGAGAGCAGAAGTAATTTTTCTTCTTTCAGTAACAGCAACCTTGACCTTTAATATTTTTACCCTTAAATCAATAGAGTTCTTCTTTATATATAAATACAAACCATTTAAAAGATTAAGTAACTTGAGATTGTGGATAACTCATGTTATTATGTGAAACCCATTTTCCTCATTTCAAAGACAATGACCTTGAACTTTTGACCTTGAACTTTGTCCATCCATGACATTTGGTAACTGCAGATGGTGGACAACTCAAGTCGTTGTGTATAAACCAAATAAAAGACGGATGAGCAACATAATATTTTCCACTGTATGGTAGCCATAATAATGAAAACTGTAAACATTGTATCATTCTGACATATTTTAACATTTTAAACTAAATACATTTTCTCATGTTATATAGTTAACAGAAAAATAAATTGATTAAACCAATCTTATGTTCACACAGCGTGATTACATATTGTTTTAAAGTTGAATTTTTTTTTATGAATATGAGTATTTTTACTTCTATAAATAAAGCATACACTTTTGCCTTCACGCTATTAGAAAACAACTGAAAAAAACAGAAACAATTTTTTAAAATTAAGTATGGAAATATACCTAACATGGTTTTAGTATTACAGCATGACTAGAAATAGGTAACAATGATGCTTGATACATTTTTACAGCATGACTAGAAATAGGTAACAATGATTCTTGATACATTTTTACAGCATGACTAGAAATAGGTAACAATGATGCTTGATACATTTTTACAGCATGACTAGAAATAGGTAACAATGATGCTTGATACATTTTTACAGCATGATTTGAAATAGGTAACAATGATGCTTGATACATTTTTACAGCATGACTTGAAATAGTTAACAATGATGCTTGATACATTTTTACAGCATGATTTGAAATAGGTAACAATGATGCTTGATACATTTTTACAGCATGACTAGAAATAGGTAACAATGATTCTTGATACATTTTTACAGCATGACTAGAAATAGGTAACAATGATGCTCGATACATTTTTACAGCATGACTAGAAATAGGTAACAATGATTCTTGATACACTTTTACAGCATGACTAGTAAACAATAATGCTTGATATCAGGCAAATGGTTTTGATACAATAGTCTGCAAACGTGTTATCAAATTTCAGGCTTGGGTAAGTTTGCTTCTAAAGAATATAACTTGACATGATACATAGACCTAGCATAATTAGGGATATATCCAAATTTATATCTGGGTAACTTCAATACTTTCAGCATTCTGTCTTATAATCATAACGTGGATTTTTAAAAATTGCAACCACTTCTTTTTCATTTGGTGACCAAATCATTTCCAAGGCTAATACAACAGTGAGTTATTCTGAAAGTCGGAAGAAAATGTATTAGAAAATGTCTAATCCAGGGCAAAACTCCATTGAATTCTACATGAAGTCAATGAAGACAGTCATATTCTGATAACTGAATTCTACATGAAGTCAATGAAGACAGTCATATTATGATAAATGAATTCTACATGAAATCAATGAAGACAGTCATATTATGATAATTGAATTCTACATGAAGTCAACAAAGACAGTCATATTATGATAATTGAATTCTACATGAAGTCAATGAAGACAGTCATATTATGATAATTGAATTCTAAATGAAGTCAATGAAGACAGTCATATTTTGATAATTGAATTCTACATGAAGTCAATGAAGACAGTCATATAATGATAATTGAATTCTGCATGAAGTCAATGAAGACAGTCATATTATGATAATTGAATTCTACATGAAGTCAATTAAGGCAGTCATATTATGATATTGAATTCTACATGAAGACAATGAAGACATTCATATTATGATATTGAATTCTAAATGAAGCCAATGAAGACAGTCATATTATGATAATTGAATTCTACATGAAGTCAATGAAGACAGTCATATTATGATAATTGAATTCTACATGAAGTCAATGAAGACAGTCATATTATGATAATTGAATTCTAAATGAAGTCAATGAAGACAGTCATATTATGATAATTGAATTCTACATGAAGTCAATGAAGACAGTCATATTATGATATTGAATTCTACATGAAGTCAATGAAGACAGTCATATTATGATAATTGAATTCTGCATGAAGTCAATGAAGACAGTCATATTAAGATAATTGAATTCAACATGAAGTCAATGAAGACAGTCATATTATGATAATTGAATTCTACATGAAGTCAATGAAGACAGTCATATTATGATAATTGCATTCTACATGAAGTCAAAGAAGACAGTCATATTATGATAATTGAATTCTAAATGAAGTCAATGAAGACAGTCATATTATGATAATTGAATTCTACATGTAGTCAATGAAGACAGTCATATTATGATATTGAATTCTACATGAACTCAATGAAGACAGTCATATTATGATAATTGAATTCTGCATGAAGTCAATGAAGACAGTCATATTTTGATAATGGGATTCTACATGAAGTCTATGAAGACAGTATTATTATGATAATTGAATTCTACATGAAGTCAATGAAGACAGTCGTATTATGATATTGAATTCTAAATGAAGTCATTGAAGACAGTCAGATTTTGATAATTGAATTCTACATGAAGTCAATGAAGACAGTCATATTATGATAATTGAATTCTACATGAAGTTAATGAAGACAGTCATATTATGATATTGAATTCTACATGAAGACAATGAAAACATTCATATTATGATATTGCATTCTAAATGAAGTCAATGAAGACAGTCATATTATGATAATTGAATTCTACATGAAGTCAATGAAGACAGTTATATTATGATAATTGAATTCTACATGAAGTCAATGAAGACAGTCATATTATGATAATTGAATTCTACATGAAGTCAATGAAGACAGTCATATTATGATAATTGAATTCTACATGAAGTCAATGAAGACAGTCATATTATGATATTGAATTATAAATGAAGTCAATGAAGACAGTCATATTTTGATAATTGAATTCTACATGAAGTCAATGAAGACAGTCATATTATGATAATTGATTTCTAAATGAAGTCAATGAAGACAGTCATATTAAGATAATTGAGTTCTACATGAAGTCAATGAAGACAGTCATATTATGATATTGAATTCTAAATGAAGTCAATGAAGACGGTCATATTTTGATAATTGAATTCTACATAAAGTCAATGAAGACAGTCATATTATGATAACTGAATTCTACATGAAGTCAACGAAGACAGTCATATTATGATAATTGAATTCTACATGAAGTCAATGAAGACAGTCGTATTATGATATTGAATTTTAAATGAAGTCAATGAAGACAGTCATATTATGATAATTGAATTCTAAATGAAGTCAATGAAGACAGTCATATTATGATAATTGAATTCTAAATGAAGTATATAATGACAGTCATATTATGATAATTGAATTCTACATGAAGTCAATGAAGACGGTCATATTTTGATAATTGAATTCTACATGAAGTCAATGAAGACAGTCATATTATGATAACTGAATTCTACATGAAGTCAACGAAGACAGTCATATTATGATAATTGACTTCTACATGAAGTCAATGAAGACAGTCGTATTATGATATTGAATTCTAAATGAAGTCATTGAAGACAGTCAGATTTTGATAATTGAATTCTACATGAAGTCAATGAAGACAGTCATATTATGATAATTGAATTCTACATGAAGTTAATGAAGACAGTCATATTATGATATTGAATTCAAAATGAAGACAATGAAAACATTCATATTATGATACTGAATTCTAAATGAAGTCAATGAAGACAGTCATATTATGATAATTGAATTCTACATGAAGTCAATGAAGACAGTCATATAATGATAATTGAATTCTGCATGAAGTCAATGAAGACAGTCATATTATGATAATTGAATTCTACATGAAGTCAATGAAGACAGTCATATTATCATTTTGAATTCTACATGAAGTCAATGAAGACATTCATATTATGATATTGAATTCTACATGAAGTCAATGAAGACAGTCATATTTTGATAATTGAATTCTATATGAAGTCAATGAAGACAGTCATATTTTGATAATTGAATTCTACATGAAGTCAATTAAGACAGTCATATTATGATATTGAATTCTACATGAAGACAATGAAGACATTCATATTATGATATTGAATTCTAAATGAAGCCAATGAAGACAGTCATATTTTGATAATTGAATTCTACATGAAGTCAATGAAGACAGTCATATTATGATAATTGAATTCTACATGAAGTCAATGAAGACAGTCATATTATGATAATTGAATTCTACATGAAGTCAATGAAGACAGTCATATTATGATAATTGCATTCTACATGAAGTCAATGAAGACAGTCATATTATGATAATTGAATTCTACATCAAGTCAATGAAGACAGTCATATTATGATAATTGAATTCTGCATGAAGTCAATGAAGACAGTCATATTTTGATAATGGGATTCTATATGAAGTCTATGAAGACAGTATTATTATGATAATTGAATTCTACATGAAGTCAATGAAGACAGTCGTATTATGATATTGAATTCTAAATGAAGTCATTGAAGACAGTCAGATTTTGATAATTGAATTCTACATGAAGTCAATGAAGACAGTCATATTATGATAATTGAATTCTACATGAAGTTAATGAAGACAGTCATATTATGATATTGAATTCTACATGAAGACAATGAAAACATTCATATTATGATATTGAATTCTAAATGAAGTCAATGAAGACAGTCATATTTTGATAATTGAATTCTACATGAAGTCAATGAAGACAGTCATATTATGATAATTGAATTCTACATGAAGTCAATGAAGACAGTCATATTATGATAATTGAATTCTACATGAAGTCAATGAAGACAGTCATATTATGATAATTGAATTCTACATGAAGTCAATGAAGACAGTCGTATTATGATAATTGAATTCTACATGAAGGAAATGAAGACAGTCATATTATGATAATTGAATTCTACATGAAGTCTATGAAGACAGTATTATTATGATAATTGAATTCTACATCAAGTCAATGAAGACAGTCATATTATGATAATTGAATTCTATATGAAGTCTATGAAGACAGTATTATTATGATAATTGAATTCTACATGAAGTCAATGAAGAGAGTCATATTATGATAATTGAATTCTACATGAAGGCAATGAAGACAGTCATATTATGATAATTGAATTCTACATGAAGGCAATGAAGACAGTCATATTATGATAATTGAATTATACATGAAGTCAGTGAAGACAGTCGTATTATGATAATTGAATTCTACATGAAGTCAATAAAGACAGTCATATTGTGATATTGAATTCAACATGAAGTCAACGAAGACAGTCATATTATGATAATTGAATTCTACATGAAGTCAATGAAGACAGTCATATTATGATAATTGAATTCTACATGAAGTCAATGAAGACAGTCATATTATGATAATTGAATTCTACATGAAGTCAATGAAGACAGTCATATTATGATAATTGCATTCTACATGAAGTCAATGAAGACAGTCATATTATGATAATTGAATTCTAAATGAAGTCAATGAAGACAGTCATATTATGATAATTGAATTCTACATGAAGTCAATGAAGACAGTCATATTATGATAATTGCATTCTACATGAAGTCAATGAAGACAGTCATATTATGATAATTGAATTCTAAATGAAGTCAATGAAGACAGTCATATTATGATAATTGAATTCTGCATGAAGTCAATGAAGACAGTCATATTTTGATAATGGGATTCTATATGAAGTCTATGAAGACAGTATTATTATGATAATTGAATTCTACATGAAGTCAATGAAGACAGTCGTATTATGATATTGAATTCTAAATGAAGTCATTGAAGACAGTCAGATTTTGATAATTGAATTCTACATGAAGTCAATGAAGACAGTCATATTATGATAATTGAATTCTACATGAAGTTAATGAAGACAGTCATATTATGATATTGAATTCTACATGAAGACAATGAAAACATTCATATTATGATATTGAATTCTAAATGAAGTCAATGAAGACAGTCATATTTTGATAATTGAATTCTACATGAAGTCAATGAAGACAGTCATATTATGATAATTGAATTCTACATGAAGTCAATGAAGACAGTCATATTATGATAATTGAATTCTACATGAAGTCAATGAAGACAGTCATATTATGATAATTGAATTCTACATGAAGTCAATGAAGACAGTCGTATTATGATAATTGAATTCTACATGAAGGCAATGAAGACAGTCATATTATGATAATTGAATTCTACATGAAGTCTATGAAGACAGTATTATTATGATAATTGAATTCTACATCAAGTCAATGAAGACAGTCATATTATGATAATTGAATTCTATATGAAGTCTATGAAGACAGTATTATTATGATAATTGAATTCTACATGAAGTCAATGAAGAGAGTCATATTATGATAATTGAATTCTACATGAAGGCAATGAAGACAGTCATATTATGATAATTGAATTCTACATGAAGGCAATGAAGACAGTCATATTATGATAATTGAATTCTACATGAAGTCAGTGAAGACAGTCGTATTATGATAATTGATATCTACATGAAGTCAATAAAGACAGTCATATTGTGATATTGAATTCAACATGAAGTCAACGAAAACAGTCATATTATGATAATTGAATTCTACATGAAGTCAATGAAGACAGTCATATTATGATAATTGAATTCTACATGAAGTCAATGAAGACAGTCGTATTATGATAATTGAATTCTACATGAAGGAAATGAAGACAGTCATATTATGATAATTGAATTCTAAATGAAGTCAATGAAGACAGTCATATTATGATAATTGAATTCTAAATGAAGTATATAATGACAGTCATATTATGATAATTGAATTCTACATGAAGTCAATGAAGACGGTCATATTTTGATAATTGAATTCTACATGAAGTCAATGAAGACAGTCATATTATGATAACTGAATTCTACATGAAGTCAACGAAGACAGTCATATTATGATAATTGACTTCTACATGAAGTCAATGAAGACAGTCGTATTATGATATTGAATTCTAAATGAAGTCATTGAAGACAGTCAGATTTTGATAATTGAATTCTACATGAAGTCAATGAAGACAGTCATATTATGATAATTGAATTCTACATGAAGTTAATGAAGACAGTCATATTATGATATTGAATTCAAAATGAAGACAATGAAAACATTCATATTATGATACTGAATTCTAAATGAAGTCAATGAAGACAGTCATATTATGATAATTGAATTCTACATGAAGTCAATGAAGACAGTCATATAATGATAATTGAATTCTGCATGAAGTCAATGAAGACAGTCATATTATGATAATTGAATTCTACATGAAGTCAATGAAGACAGTCATATTATCATTTTGAATTCTACATGAAGTCAATGAAGACATTCATATTATGATATTGAATTCTACATGAAGTCAATGAAGACAGTCATATTTTGATAATTGAATTCTATATGAAGTCAATGAAGACAGTCATATTTTGATAATTGAATTCTACATGAAGTCAATTAAGACAGTCATATTATGATATTGAATTCTACATGAAGACAATGAAGACATTCATATTATGATATTGAATTCTAAATGAAGCCAATGAAGACAGTCATATTTTGATAATTGAATTCTACATGAAGTCAATGAAGACAGTCATATTATGATAATTGAATTCTACATGAAGTCAATGAAGACAGTCATATTATGATAATTGAATTCTACATGAAGTCAATGAAGACAGTCATATTATGATAATTGCATTCTACATGAAGTCAATGAAGACAGTCATATTATGATAATTGAATTCTACATCAAGTCAATGAAGACAGTCATATTATGATAATTGAATTCTGCATGAAGTCAATGAAGACAGTCATATTTTGATAATGGGATTCTATATGAAGTCTATGAAGACAGTATTATTATGATAATTGAATTCTACATGAAGTCAATGAAGACAGTCGTATTATGATATTGAATTCTAAATGAAGTCATTGAAGACAGTCAGATTTTGATAATTGAATTCTACATGAAGTCAATGAAGACAGTCATATTATGATAATTGAATTCTACATGAAGTTAATGAAGACAGTCATATTATGATATTGAATTCTACATGAAGACAATGAAAACATTCATATTATGATATTGAATTCTAAATGAAGTCAATGAAGACAGTCATATTTTGATAATTGAATTCTACATGAAGTCAATGAAGACAGTCATATTATGATAATTGAATTCTACATGAAGTCAATGAAGACAGTCATATTATGATAATTGAATTCTACATGAAGTCAATGAAGACAGTCATATTATGATAATTGAATTCTACATGAAGTCAATGAAGACAGTCGTATTATGATAATTGAATTCTACATGAAGGAAATGAAGACAGTCATATTATGATAATTGAATTCTACATGAAGTCTATGAAGACAGTATTATTATGATAATTGAATTCTACATCAAGTCAATGAAGACAGTCATATTATGATAATTGAATTCTATATGAAGTCTATGAAGACAGTATTATTATGATAATTGAATTCTACATGAAGTCAATGAAGAGAGTCATATTATGATAATTGAATTCTACATGAAGGCAATGAAGACAGTCATATTATGATAATTGAATTCTACATGAAGGCAATGAAGACAGTCATATTATGATAATTGAATTATACATGAAGTCAGTGAAGACAGTCGTATTATGATAATTGAATTCTACATGAAGTCAATAAAGACAGTCATATTGTGATATTGAATTCAACATGAAGTCAACGAAGACAGTCATATTATGATAATTGAATTCTACATGAAGTCAATGAAGACAGTCATATTATGATAATTGAATTCTACATGAAGTCAATGAAGACAGTCATATTATGATAATTGAATTCTACATGAAGTCAATGAAGACAGTCATATTATGATAATTGCATTCTACATGAAGTCAATGAAGACAGTCATATTATGATAATTGAATTCTAAATGAAGTCAATGAAGACAGTCATATTATGATAATTGAATTCTACATGAAGTCAATGAAGACAGTCATATTATGATAATTGCATTCTACATGAAGTCAATGAAGACAGTCATATTATGATAATTGAATTCTAAATGAAGTCAATGAAGACAGTCATATTATGATAATTGAATTCTGCATGAAGTCAATGAAGACAGTCATATTTTGATAATGGGATTCTATATGAAGTCTATGAAGACAGTATTATTATGATAATTGAATTCTACATGAAGTCAATGAAGACAGTCGTATTATGATATTGAATTCTAAATGAAGTCATTGAAGACAGTCAGATTTTGATAATTGAATTCTACATGAAGTCAATGAAGACAGTCATATTATGATAATTGAATTCTACATGAAGTTAATGAAGACAGTCATATTATGATATTGAATTCTACATGAAGACAATGAAAACATTCATATTATGATATTGAATTCTAAATGAAGTCAATGAAGACAGTCATATTTTGATAATTGAATTCTACATGAAGTCAATGAAGACAGTCATATTATGATAATTGAATTCTACATGAAGTCAATGAAGACAGTCATATTATGATAATTGAATTCTACATGAAGTCAATGAAGACAGTCATATTATGATAATTGAATTCTACATGAAGTCAATGAAGACAGTCGTATTATGATAATTGAATTCTACATGAAGGCAATGAAGACAGTCATATTATGATAATTGAATTCTACATGAAGTCTATGAAGACAGTATTATTATGATAATTGAATTCTACATCAAGTCAATGAAGACAGTCATATTATGATAATTGAATTCTATATGAAGTCTATGAAGACAGTATTATTATGATAATTGAATTCTACATGAAGTCAATGAAGAGAGTCATATTATGATAATTGAATTCTACATGAAGGCAATGAAGACAGTCATATTATGATAATTGAATTCTACATGAAGGCAATGAAGACAGTCATATTATGATAATTGAATTCTACATGAAGTCAGTGAAGACAGTCGTATTATGATAATTGATATCTACATGAAGTCAATAAAGACAGTCATATTGTGATATTGAATTCAACATGAAGTCAACGAAAACAGTCATATTATGATAATTGAATTCTACATGAAGTCAATGAAGACAGTCATATTATGATAATTGAATTCTACATGAAGTCAATGAAGACAGTCGTATTATGATAATTGAATTCTACATGAAGGAAATGAAGACAGTCATATTATGATAATTGAATTCTAAATGAAGTCAATGAAGACAGTCATATTATGATAATTGAATTCTAAATGAAGTATATAATGACAGTCATATTATGATAATTGAATTCTACATGAAGTCAATGAAGACGGTCATATTTTGATAATTGAATTCTACATGAAGTCAATGAAGACAGTCATATTATGATAACTGAATTCTACATGAAGTCAACGAAGACAGTCATATTATGATAATTGACTTCTACATGAAGTCAATGAAGACAGTCGTATTATGATATTGAATTCTAAATGAAGTCATTGAAGACAGTCAGATTTTGATAATTGAATTCTACATGAAGTCAATGAAGACAGTCATATTATGATAATTGAATTCTACATGAAGTTAATGAAGACAGTCATATTATGATATTGAATTCAAAATGAAGACAATGAAAACATTCATATTATGATACTGAATTCTAAATGAAGTCAATGAAGACAGTCATATTATGATAATTGAATTCTACATGAAGTCAATGAAGACAGTCATATAATGATAATTGAATTCTGCATGAAGTCAATGAAGACAGTCATATTATGATAATTGAATTCTACATGAAGTCAATGAAGACAGTCATATTATCATTTTGAATTCTACATGAAGTCAATGAAGACATTCATATTATGATATTGAATTCTACATGAAGTCAATGAAGACAGTCATATTTTGATAATTGAATTCTATATGAAGTCAATGAAGACAGTCATATTTTGATAATTGAATTCTACATGAAGTCAATTAAGACAGTCATATTATGATATTGAATTCTACATGAAGACAATGAAGACATTCATATTATGATATTGAATTCTAAATGAAGCCAATGAAGACAGTCATATTTTGATAATTGAATTCTACATGAAGTCAATGAAGACAGTCATATTATGATAATTGAATTCTACATGAAGTCAATGAAGACAGTCATATTATGATAATTGAATTCTACATGAAGTCAATGAAGACAGTCATATTATGATAATTGCATTCTACATGAAGTCAATGAAGACAGTCATATTATGATAATTGAATTCTACATCAAGTCAATGAAGACAGTCATATTATGATAATTGAATTCTGCATGAAGTCAATGAAGACAGTCATATTTTGATAATGGGATTCTATATGAAGTCTATGAAGACAGTATTATTATGATAATTGAATTCTACATGAAGTCAATGAAGACAGTCGTATTATGATATTGAATTCTAAATGAAGTCTTTGAAGACAGTCAGATTTTGATAATTGAATTCTACATGAAGTCAATGAAGACAGTCATATTATGATAATTGAATTCTACATGAAGTTAATGAAGACAGTCATATTATGATATTGAATTCTACATGAAGACAATGAAAACATTCATATTATGATATTGAATTCTAAATGAAGTCAATGAAGACAGTCATATTTTGATAATTGAATTCTACATGAAGTCAATGAAGACAGTCATATTATGATAATTGAATTCTACATGAAGTCAATGAAGACAGTCATATTATGATAATTGAATTCTACATGAAGTCAATGAAGACAGTCATATTATGATAATTGAATTCTACATGAAGTCAATGAAGACAGTCGTATTATGATAATTGAATTCTACATGAAGGAAATGAAGACAGTCATATTATGATAATTGAATTCTACATGAAGTCTATGAAGACAGTATTATTATGATAATTGAATTCTACATCAAGTCAATGAAGACAGTCATATTATGATAATTGAATTCTATATGAAGTCTATGAAGACAGTATTATTATGATAATTGAATTCTACATGAAGTCAATGAAGAGAGTCATATTATGATAATTGAATTCTACATGAAGGCAATGAAGACAGTCATATTATGATAATTGAATTCTACATGAAGGCAATGAAGACAGTCATATTATGATAATTGAATTATACATGAAGTCAGTGAAGACAGTCGTATTATGATAATTGAATTCTACATGAAGTCAATAAAGACAGTCATATTGTGATATTGAATTCAACATGAAGTCAACGAAGACAGTCATATTATGATAATTGAATTCTACATGAAGTCAATGAAGACAGTCATATTATGATAATTGAATTCTACATGAAGTCAATGAAGACAGTCATATTATGATAATTGAATTCTACATGAAGTCAATGAAGACAGTCATATTATGATAATTGCATTCTACATGAAGTCAATGAAGACAGTCATATTATGATAATTGAATTCTAAATGAAGTCAATGAAGACAGTCATATTATGATAATTGAATTCTACATGAAGTCAATGAAGACAGTCATATTATGATAATTGCATTCTACATGAAGTCAATGAAGACAGTCATATTATGATAATTGAATTCTAAATGAAGTCAATGAAGACAGTCATATTATGATAATTGAATTCTGCATGAAGTCAATGAAGACAGTCATATTTTGATAATGGGATTCTATATGAAGTCTATGAAGACAGTATTATTATGATAATTGAATTCTACATGAAGTCAATGAAGACAGTCGTATTATGATATTGAATTCTAAATGAAGTCATTGAAGACAGTCAGATTTTGATAATTGAATTCTACATGAAGTCAATGAAGACAGTCATATTATGATAATTGAATTCTACATGAAGTTAATGAAGACAGTCATATTATGATATTGAATTCTACATGAAGACAATGAAAACATTCATATTATGATATTGAATTCTAAATGAAGTCAATGAAGACAGTCATATTTTGATAATTGAATTCTACATGAAGTCAATGAAGACAGTCATATTATGATAATTGAATTCTACATGAAGTCAATGAAGACAGTCATATTATGATAATTGAATTCTACATGAAGTCAATGAAGACAGTCATATTATGATAATTGAATTCTACATGAAGTCAATGAAGACAGTCGTATTATGATAATTGAATTCTACATGAAGGCAATGAAGACAGTCATATTATGATAATTGAATTCTACATGAAGTCTATGAAGACAGTATTATTATGATAATTGAATTCTACATCAAGTCAATGAAGACAGTCATATTATGATAATTGAATTCTATATGAAGTCTATGAAGACAGTATTATTATGATAATTGAATTCTACATGAAGTCAATGAAGAGAGTCATATTATGATAATTGAATTCTACATGAAGGCAATGAAGACAGTCATATTATGATAATTGAATTCTACATGAAGGCAATGAAGACAGTCATATTATGATAATTGAATTCTACATGAAGTCAGTGAAGACAGTCGTATTATGATAATTGATATCTACATGAAGTCAATAAAGACAGTCATATTGTGATATTGAATTCAACATGAAGTCAACGAAAACAGTCATATTATGATAATTGAATTCTACATGAAGTCAATGAAGACAGTCATATTATGATAATTGAATTCTACATGAAGTCAATGAAGACAGTCGTATTATGATAATTGAATTCTACATGAAGGAAATGAAGACAGTCATATTATGATAATTGAATTCTACATGAAGTCTATGAAGACAGTATTATTATGATAATTGAATTCTACATCAAGTCAATGAAGACAGTCATATTATGATAATTGAATTCTATATGAAGTCTATGAAGACAGTATTATTATGATAATTGAATTCTACATGAAGTCAATGAAGAGAGTCATATTATGATAATTGAATTCTACATGAAGGCAATGAAGACAGTCATATTATGATAATTGAATTCTACATGAAGGCAATGAAGACAGTCATATTATGATAATTGAATTATACATGAAGTCAGTGAAGACAGTCGTATTATGATAATTGAATTCTACATGAAGTCAAAAAAGACAGTCATATTGTGATATTGAATTCAACATGAAGTCAACGAAGACAGTCATATTATGATAATTGAATTCTACATGAAGTCAATGAAGACAGTCATATTATGATAATTGAATTCTACATGAAGTCAATGAAGACAGTCATATTATGATAATTGAATTCTACATGAAGTCAATGAAGACAGTCATATTATGATAATTGCATTCTACATGAAGTCAATGAAGACAGTCATATTATGATAATTGAATTCTAAATGAAGTCAATGAAGACAGTCATATTATGATAATTGAATTCTACATGAAGTCAATGAAGACAGTCATATTATGATAATTGAATTCTACATGAAGTCAATGAAGACAGTATTATTATGATAATTGAATTCTACATGAAGTCAATGAAGACAGTCATATTATGCTAATTGAATTCTACATGAAGTCAATGAAGACAGTCATATTATGATAATTGAATTCTACATGAAGTCAATGAAGACAGTCATATTATGATATTGAATTCTACATGAAGTCAATGTAGACAGTCATATTATGTTAATTGAATTCTACATGAAGTCAATGAAGACAGTAATATTATGATATTGAATTCTACATGAAGTCAATGAAGACAGTCAAATTATGTTAATTGAATTCTACATGAAGTCAATGAAGACAGTAATATTATGATATTGAATTCTACATGAAGTCAATGAAGACAGTCAAATTATGTTAATTGAATTCTACATGAAGTCAATGAAGACAGTCATATTATGATATTGAATTCTACATGAAGTCAATGAAGACAGTATTATTATGATATTGAATTCTACATGAAGTCAATGAAGACAGTCATATTATGTTAATTGAATTCTACATGAAGTCAATGAAGACAGTCATATTATGATAATTGAATTCTACATGAAGTCAATGAAGACAGTCATATTATGATAATTGAATTCTACATGAAGTCAATGAAGACAGTCATATTATGATAATTGAATTCTACATGAAGTCAATAAAGACAGTCATATTATGATAATTGAATTCTACATGAAGTCAAGTCAATGAAGACAGTTATATTATGATACATGAAGTCAATGAAGACAGTATTATTATGATAACTGAATTCTACATGAAGTCAATGAAGACAGTCATATTATGATATTGAATTCTACATGAAGTCAATGTAGACAGTCATATTATGTTAATTGAATTCTACATGAAGTCAATGAAGACAGTCATATTATGATAATTGAATTCTACATGAAGTCAATGAAGACAGTCATATTATGATAACTGAATTCTACATGAATTCAATGAAGACAGTCATATTATGATATTGAATTCTACTTGAAGTCAAGTCAATGAAGACGGTTATATTATGATACATGAAGTCAATGAAGACAGTCATATTATGATAATTGAATTCTACATGAAGTCAATGAAGACGGTATTATTATGATAACTGAATTCTACATGAAGTCAATGAAGACAGTCATATTATGTTAATTGAATTCTACATGAAGTCAATGAAGACAGTATTATTATGATAATTGAATTCTACATGAAGTCAATGACGACAGTCATATTATGATAACTGAATTCTACATGAAGTCAATGAAGACAGTCGTATTATGATAATTGAATTCTACATGAAGTCAATGAAGACAGTCATTTTATGATAACTGAATTCTACATAAAGTCAATGAAGACAGTCGTATTATGAAAACTGAATTCTACATGAAGTCAATGAAGAAAGTCGTATTATAATAACTGAATTCTACATGAAGTCAATGAAGACAGTCATATTATGATAACTGAATTATACATGAAGTCAATGAAGACAGTCATATTATGTTAATTGAATTCTACATGAAGTCAATGAAGACAGTATTATTATGATAATTGAATTCTACATGAAGTCAATGATGACAGTCATATTATGATAAATGAATTCTACATGAAGTCAATGAAGACAGTCATATTATGATAATTGAATTCTACATGAAGTCAATGAAGACAGTCATTTTATGATAACTGAATTCTACATAAAGTCAATGAAGACAGTCGTATTATGATAACTGAATTCTACATGAAGTCAATGAAGACAGTCGTATTATGATATTGAATTCTACATGAAGTCAATGAAGACAGTCATATTATGATAACTGAATTCTACATGAAGTCAATGAAGACAGTCATATTATGATAACTGAATTCTACATGAAGTCAATGAAGACAGTCGTATTATGATAACTGAATTCTACATGAAGTCAATGAAGACAGTCGTATAATTCATATTATGATTACTGAATTCTACATGAAGTCAATGAAGACAGTCGTATTTTGATAATTGAATTCTACACGAAGTCAATGAAGACAGTCATATTATGTTAATTGAATTATACATGAAGTCAATGAAGACAGTCATATTTTGATAATTGAATTCTACATGAAGTCAATGAAGACAGTCATATTATGATAATTGAATTCTACATGAAGTCAATGAAGACAGTCATATTATGTTAATTAAATTCTACATGAAGTCAATGAAGACAGTCATATTATGATAATTGAATTCTACATGAAGTCAATGAAGACAGTCATATTATGATATTGAATTCTACATGAAGTCAATGAAGACAGTCATATAATGATATTGAATTCTACATGAAGTCAATGAAGACAGTCATATTATGATATTGAAATCTACATGAAGTCAATGAAGACAGTCATATTATGATATTGAATTCTACATGAAGTCAATGAAGACAGTATTATTATGATAATTGAATTCTACATGAAGTTAATGAAGACAGTCATATTTTAATAATTGAATTCTAAATGAAGTCAATGAAGACAGTCATATTATGATAACTGAATTCTACATGAATTCAATGAAGACAGTCATATTATGATATTGAATTCTACTTGAAGTCAAGTCAATGAAGACGGTTATATTATGATACATGAAGTCATTGAAGACAGTCATATTATGATAATTGAATTCTACATGAAGTCAATGAAGACGGTATTATTATGATAACTGAATTCTACATGATGTCAATGAAGACAGTCGTATTATGATAATTGAATTCTACATGAAGTCAATGAAGACAGTCATTTTATGATAACTGAATTCTACATAAAGTCAATGAAGACAGTCGTATTATGATAACTGAATTCTACATGAAGTCAATGAAGACAGTCGTTTTATGATAACTGAATTCTACATGAAGTCAATGAAGACAGTCATATTATGATTACTGAATTCTACATGAAGTCAATGAAGACAGTCGTATTTTGATAATTGAATTCTACATGAAGTCTATGAAGACAGTCATATTATGATAATTGAATTCTACATGAAGTCAATGAAGACAGTCATATTATGATAATTGAATTCTACATGAAGTCAATGAAGACAGTCATATTATTATAATTTAATTCCACATGAAGTCAATGAAGACAGTCATATTATGATAATTGAATTCTACATGAAGTCAATGAAGACAGTATTATTATGATAATTGAATTCTACATGAAGTCAATGAAGACAGTCATATTATGCTAATTGAATTCTACATGAAGTCAATGAAGACAGTCATATTATGATATTGAAATCTACATGAAGTCAATGAAGACAGTCATATTATGATATTGAATTCTACATGAAGTCAATGAAGACAATATTATTATGATAATTGAATTCTACATGAAGTTAATGAAGACAGTCATATTTTGATAATTGAATTCTAAATGAAGTCAATGAAGACAGTCATATTATGATAATTGAATTCTACATGAATTCAATGAAGACAGTAATATTATGATAATTGAATTCTACATGAAGTCAATGAAGACAGTCATATTATGATAATTGAATTCTACATGAAGTCAATGAAGACAGTCATATTATGATAATTGAATTCTACATGAAGTCAATGAAGACAGTCATATTATGATAATTGAATTCTACATGAAGTCAATAAAGACAGTCATATTATGATAATTGAATTCAACATGAAGTCAAGTCAATGAAGACAGTTATATTATGATACATGAAGTCAATGAAGACAGTATTATTATGATAACTGAATTCTACATGAAGTCAATGAAGACAGTCATATTATGATATTGAATTCTACATGAAGTCAATGTAGACAGTCATATTATGTTAATTGAATTCTACATGAAGTCAATGAAGACAGTCATATTATGATAATTGAATTCTACATGAAGTCAATGAAGACAGTCATATTATGATAACTGAATTCTACATGAATTCAATGAAGACAGTCATATTATGATATTGAATTCTACTTGAAGTCAAGTCAATGAAGACGGTTATATTATGATACATGAAGTCAATGAAGACAGTCATATTATGATAATTGAATTCTACATGAAGTCAATGAAGACGGTATTATTATGATAACTGAATTCTACATGAAGTCAATGAAGACAGTCATATTATGTTAATTGAATTCTACATGAAGTCAATGAAGACAGTATTATTATGATAATTGAATTCTACATGAAGTCAATGACGACAGTCATATTATGATAACTGAATTCTACATGAAGTCAATGAAGACAGTCGTATTATGATAATTGAATTCTACATGAAGTCAATGAAGACAGTCATTTTATGATAACTGAATTCTACATAAAGTCAATGAAGACAGTCGTATTATGAAAACTGAATTCTACATGAAGTCAATGAAGAAAGTCGTATTATAATAACTGAATTCTACATGAAGTCAATGAAGACAGTCATATTATGATAACTGAATTATACATGAAGTCAATGAAGACAGTCATATTATGTTAATTGAATTCTACATGAAGTCAATGAAGACAGTATTATTATGATAATTGAATTCTACATGAAGTCAATGATGACAGTCATATTATGATAAATGAATTCTACATGAAGTCAATGAAGACAGTCATATTATGATAATTGAATTCTACATGAAGTCAATGAAGACAGTCATTTTATGATAACTGAATTCTACATAAAGTCAATGAAGACAGTCGTATTATGATAACTGAATTCTACATGAAGTCAATGAAGACAGTCGTATTATGATATTGAATTCTACATGAAGTCAATGAAGACAGTCATATTATGATAACTGAATTCTACATGAAGTCAATGAAGACAGTCATATTATGATAACTGAATTCTACATGAAGTCAATGAAGACAGTCGTATTATGATAACTGAATTCTACATGAAGTCAATGAAGACAGTCGTATAATTCATATTATGATTACTGAATTCTACATGAAGTCAATGAAGACAGTAGTATTTTGATAATTGAATTCTACACGAAGTCAATGAAGACAGTCATATTATGTTAATTGAATTCTACATGAAGTCAATGAAGACAGTCATATTTTGATAATTGAATTCTACATGAAGTCAATGAAGACAGTCATATTATGATAATTGAATTCTACATGAAGTCAATGAAGACAGTCATATTATGTTAATTAAATTCTACATGAAGTCAATGAAGACAGTCATATTATGATAATTGAATTCTACATGAAGTCAATGAAGACAGTCATATTATGTTAATTAAATTCTACATGAAGTCAATGAAGACAGTCATATTATGATAATTGAATTCTACATGAAGTCAATGAAGACAGTCATATTATGATAATTGAATTCTACATGAAGTCAATGAAGACAGTCATATTATGATAATTGAATTTTACATGAAGTCAATGAAGACAGTCATATTATGATAATTGAATTCTACATGAAGTCAATGAAGACAGTCATATTATGATAATTTAATTCTACATGAAGTCAAGTCAATGAAGACAGTTATATTATGATACATGAAGTCAATGAAGACAGTATTATTATGATAATTGAATTCTACATGAAGTCAATGAAGACAGTCATATAATGATATTGAATTCTACATGAAGTCAATGAAGACAGTATTATTATGATAATTGAATTCTACATGAAGTCAATGAAGACAGTCATATTATGTTAATTGAATTCTACATGAAGTCAATGAAGACAGTCATATTATGATAATTGAATTCTACATGAAGTCAATGAAGACAGTCATATTATGATATTGAAATCTACATGAAGTCAATGAAGACAGTCATATTATGATATTGAATTCTACATGAAGTCAATGAAGACAGTATTATTATGATAATTGAATTCTACATGAAGTTAATGAAGACAGTCATATTTTAATAATTGAATTCTAAATGAAGTCAATGAAGACAGTCATATTATGATAATTGAATTCTACATGAATTCAATGAAGACAGTAATATTATGATAATTGAATTCTACATGAAGTCAATGAAGACAGTCATATTATGATAATTGAATTCTACATGAAGTCAATGAAGACAGTCATATTATGATAATTGAATTCTACATGAAGTCAATGAAGACAGTCATTTTATGATAACTGAATTCTACATAAAGTCAATGAAGACAGTCGTATTATGATAACTGAATTCTACATGAAGTCAATGAAGACAGTCGTTTTATGATAACTGAATTCTACATGAAGTCAATGAAGACAGTCATATTATGATTACTGAATTCTACATGAAGTCAATGAAGACAGTCGTATTTTGATAATTGAATTCTACATGAAGTCTATGAAGACAGTCATATTATGATAATTGAATTCTACATGAAGTCAATGAAGACAGTCATATTATGATATTGAATTCTACATGAAGTCAATGAAGACAGTCATATTATGATAACTGAATTCTACATGAAGTCAATGAAGACAGTCATATTATGATAACTGAATTCTACATGAAGTCAATGAAGACAGTCGTATTATGATAACTGAATTCTACATGAAGTCAATGAAGACAGTCGTATAATTCATATTATGATTACTGAATTCTACATGAAGTCAATGAAGACAGTAGTATTTTGATAATTGAATTCTACACGAAGTCAATGAAGACAGTCATATTATGTTAATTGAATTCTACATGAAGTCAATGAAGACAGTCATATTTTGATAATTGAATTCTACATGAAGTCAATGAAGACAGTCATATTATGATAATTGAATTCTACATGAAGTCAATGAAGACAGTCATATTATGTTAATTAAATTCTACATGAAGTCAATGAAGACAGTCATATTATGATAATTGAATTCTACATGAAGTCAATGAAGACAGTCATATTATGTTAATTAAATTCTACATGAAGTCAATGAAGACAGTCATATTATGATAATTGAATTCTACATGAAGTCAATGAAGACAGTCATATTATGATAATTGAATTCTACATGAAGTCAATGAAGACAGTCATATTATGATAATTGAATTTTACATGAAGTCAATGAAGACAGTCATATTATGATAATTGAATTCTACATGAAGTCAATGAAGACAGTCATATTATGATAATTTAATTCTACATGAAGTCAAGTCAATGAAGACAGTTATATTATGATACATGAAGTCAATGAAGACAGTATTATTATGATAATTGAATTCTACATGAAGTCAATGAAGACAGTCATATAATGATATTGAATTCTACATGAAGTCAATGAAGACAGTATTATTATGATAATTGAATTCTACATGAAGTCAATGAAGACAGTCATATTATGTTAATTGAATTCTACATGAAGTCAATGAAGACAGTCATATTATGATATTGAAATCTACATGAAGTCAATGAAGACAGTATTATTATGATAATTGAATTCTACATGAAGTTAATGAAGACAGTCATATTTTAATAATTGAATTCTAAATGAAGTCAATGAAGACAGTCATATTTTAATAATTGAATTCTAAATGAAGTCAATGAAGACAGTCATATTATGATAATTGAATTCTACATGAATTCAATGAAGACAGTAATATTATGATAATTGAATTCTACATGAAGTCAATGAAGACAGTCATATTATGATAATTGAATTCTACATGAAGTCAATGAAGACAGTCATATTATGATAATTGAATTCTACATGAAGTCAATGAAGACAGTCATTTTATGATAACTGAATTCTACATAAAGTCAATGAAGACAGTCGTATTATGATAACTGAATTCTACATGAAGTCAATGAAGACAGTCGTTTTATGATAACTGAATTCTACATGAAGTCAATGAAGACAGTCATATTATGATTACTGAATTCTACATGAAGTCAATGAAGACAGTCGTATTTTGATAATTGAATTCTACATGAAGTCTATGAAGACAGTCATATTATGATAATTGAATTCTACATGAAGTCAATGAAGACAGTCATATTATGATAATTGAATTCTACATGAAGTCAATGAAGACAGTCATATTATTATAATTGAATTCCACATGAAGTCAATGAAGACAGTATTATTATGATAATTGAATTCTACATGAAGTCAATGAAGACAGTATTATTATGATAATTGAATTCTACATGAAGTCAATGAAGACAGTCATATTATGCTAATTGAATTCTACATGAAGTCAATGAAGACAGTCATATTATGATATTGAAATCTACATGAAGTCAATGAAGACAGTCATATTATGATATTGAATTCTACATGAAGTCAATGAAGACAGTATTATTATGATAATTGAATTCTACATGAAGTTAATGAAGACAGTCATATTTTGATAATTGAATTCTAAATGAAGTCAATGAAGACAGTCATATTATGATAATTGAATTCTACATGAAGTCAATGAAGACAGTCATATTATGATAATTGAATTCTACATGAAGTCAATGAAGACAGTCATATTATGATAATTGAATTCTACATGAAGTCAATGAAGACAGTCATATTATGATAATTGAATTCTACATGAAGTCAATAAAGACAGTCATATTATGATAATTGAATTCTACATGAAGTCAAGTCAATGAAGACAGTTATATTATGATACATGAAGTCAATGAAGACAGTATTATTATGATAACTGAATTCTACATGAAGTCAATGAAGACAGTCATATTATGATATTGAATTCTACATGAAGTCAATGTAGACAGTCATATTATGTTAATTGAATTCTACATGAAGTCAATGAAGACAGTCATATTATGATAATTGAATTCTACATGAAGTCAATGAAGACAGTCATATTATGATAACTGAATTCTACATGAATTCAATGAAGACAGTCATATTATGATATTGAATTCTACTTGAAGTCAAGTCAATGAAGACGGTTATATTATGATACATGAAGTCAATGAAGACAGTCATATTATGATAATTGAATTCTACATGAAGTCAATGAAGACGGTATTATTATGATAACTGAATTCTACATGAAGTCAATGAAGACAGTCATATTATGTTAATTGAATTCTACATGAAGTCAATGAAGACAGTATTATTATGATAATTGAATTCTACATGAAGTCAATGACGACAGTCATATTATGATAACTGAATTCTACATGAAGTCAATGAAGACAGTCGTATTATGATAATTGAATTCTACATGAAGTCAATGAAGACAGTCATTTTATGATAACTGAATTCTACATAAAGTCAATGAAGACAGTCGTATTATGAAAACTGAATTCTACATGAAGTCAATGAAGAAAGTCGTATTATAATAACTGAATTCTACATGAAGTCAATGAAGACAGTCATATTATGATAACTGAATTATACATGAAGTCAATGAAGACAGTCATATTATGTTAATTGAATTCTACATGAAGTCAATGAAGACAGTATTATTATGATAATTGAATTCTACATGAAGTCAATGATGACAGTCATATTATGATAAATGAATTCTACATGAAGTCAATGAAGACAGTCATATTATGATAATTGAATTCTACATGAAGTCAATGAAGACAGTCATTTTATGATAACTGAATTCTACATAAAGTCAATGAAGACAGTCGTATTATGATAACTGAATTCTACATGAAGTCAATGAAGACAGTCGTATTATGATATTGAATTCTACATGAAGTCAATGAAGACAGTCATATTATGATAACTGAATTCTACATGAAGTCAATGAAGACAGTCATATTATGATAACTGAATTCTACATGGAGTCAATGAAGACAGTCGTATTATGATAACTGAATTCTACATGAAGTCAATGAAGACAGTCGTATAATTCATATTATGATTACTGAATTCTACATGAAGTCAATGAAGACAGTCGTATTTTGATAATTGAATTCTACACGAAGTCAATGAAGACAGTCATATTATGTTAATTGAATTATACATGAAGTCAATGAAGACAGTCATATTTTGATAATTGAATTCTACATGAAGTCAATGAAGACAGTCATATTATGATAATTGAATTCTACATGAAGTCAATGAAGACAGTCATATTATGTTAATTAAATTCTACATGAAGTCAATGAAGACAGTCATATTATGATAATTGAATTCTACATGAAGTCAATGAAGACAGTCATATTATGATATTGAATTCTACATGAAGTCAATGAAGACAGTCATATAATGATATTGAATTCTACATGAAGTCAATGAAGACAGTATTATTATGATAATTGAATTCTACATGAAGTCAATGAAGACAGTCATATTATGTTAATTGAATTCTACATGAAGTCAATGAAGACAGTCATATTATGATAATTGAATTCTACATGAAGTCAATGAAGACAGTCATATTATGATATTGAAATCTACATGAAGTCAATGAAGACAGTCATATTATGATATTGAATTCTACATGAAGTCAATGAAGACAGTATTATTATGATAATTGAATTCTACATGAAGTTAATGAAGACAGTCATATTTTAATAATTGAATTCTAAATGAAGTCAATGAAGACAGTCATATTATGATAACTGAATTCTACATGAATTCAATGAAGACAGTCATATTATGATATTGAATTCTACTTGAAGTCAAGTCAATGAAGACGGTTATATTATGATACATGAAGTCAATGAAGACAGTCATATTATGATAATTGAATTCTACATGAAGTCAATGAAGACGGTATTATTATGATAACTGAATTCTACATGATGTCAATGAAGACAGTCGTATTATGATAATTGAATTCTACATGAAGTCAATGAAGACAGTCATTTTATGATAACTGAATTCTACATAAAGTCAATGAAGACAGTCGTATTATGATAACTGAATTCTACATGAAGTCAATGAAGACAGTCGTTTTATGATAACTGAATTCTACATGAAGTCAATGAAGACAGTCATATTATGATTACTGAATTCTACATGAAGTCAATGAAGACAGTCGTATTTTGATAATTGAATTCTACATGAAGTCTATGAAGACAGTGATATTATGATAATTGAATTCTACATGAAGTCAATGAAGACAGTCATATTATGATAATTGAATTCTACATGAAGTCAATGAAGACAGTCATATTATTATAATTGAATTCCACATGAAGTCAATGAAGACAGTCATATTATGATAATTGAATTCTACATGAAGTCAATGAAGACAGTATTATTATGATAATTGAATTCTACATGAAGTCAATGAAGACAGTCATATTATGCTAATTGAATTCTACATGAAGTCAATGAAGACAGTCATATTATGATATTGAAATCTACATGAAGTCAATGAAGACAGTCATATTATGATATTGAATTCTACATGAAGTCAATGAAGACAGTATTATTATGATAATTGAATTCTACATGAAGTTAATGAAGACAGTCATATTTTGATAATTGAATTCTAAATGAAGTCAATGAAGACAGTCATATTATGATAATTGAATTCTACATGAATTCAATGAAGACAGTAATATTATGATAATTGAATTCTACATGAAGTCAATGAAGACAGTCAAATTATGATAATTGAATTCTACATGAAGTCAATGAAGACAGTCATATTATGATAATTGAATTCTACATGAAGTCAATGAAGACAGTCATATTATGATAATTGAATTCTACATGAAGTCAATAAAGACAGTCATATTATGATAATTGAATTCAACATGAAGTCAAGTCAATGAAGACAGTTATATTATGATACATGAAGTCAATGAAGACAGTATTATTATGATAACTGAATTCTACATGAAGTCAATGAAGACAGTCATATTATGATATTGAATTCTACATGAAGTCAATGTAGACAGTCATATTATGTTAATTGAATTCTACATGAAGTCAATGAAGACAGTCATATTATGATAATTGAATTCTACATGAAGTCAATGAAGACAGTCATATTATGATAACTGAATTCTACATGAATTCAATGAAGACAGTCATATTATGATATTGAATTCTACTTGAAGTCAAGTCAATGAAGACGGTTATATTATGATACATGAAGTCAATGAAGACAGTCATATTATGATAATTGAATTCTACATGAAGTCAATGAAGACGGTATTATTATGATAACTGAATTCTACATGAAGTCAATGAAGACAGTCATATTATGTTAATTGAATTCTACATGAAGTCAATGAAGACAGTATTATTATGATAATTGAATTCTACATGAAGTCAATGACGACAGTCATATTATGATAACTGAATTCTACATGAAGTCAATGAAGACAGTCGTATTATGATAATTGAATTCTACATGAAGTCAATGAAGACAGTCATTTTATGATAACTGAATTCTACATAAAGTCAATGAAGACAGTCGTATTATGAAAACTGAATTCTACATGAAGACAATGAAGAAAGTCGTATTATAATAACTGAATTCTACATGAAGTCAATGAAGACAGTCATATTATGATAACTGAATTATACATGAAGTCAATGAAGACAGTCATATTATGTTAATTGAATTCTACATGAAGTCAATGAAGACAGTATTATTATGATAATTGAATTCTACATGAAGTCAATGATGACAGTCATATTATGATAAATGAATTCTACATGAAGTCAATGAAGACAGTCATATTATGATAATTGAATTCTACATGAAGTCAATGAAGACAGTCATTTTATGATAACTGAATTCTACATAAAGTCAATGAAGACAGTCGTATTATGATAACTGAATTCTACATGAAGTCAATGAAGACAGTCGTATTATGATATTGAATTCTACATGAAGTCAATGAAGACAGTCATATTATGATAACTGAATTCTACATGAAGTCAATGAAGACAGTCATTTTATGATAACTGAATTCTACATGAAGTCAATGAAGACAGTCGTATTATGATAACTGAATTCTACATGAAGTCAATGAAGACAGTCGTATAATTCATATTATGATTACTGAATTCTACATGAAGTCAATGAAGACAGTCGTATTTTGATAATTGAATTCTACACGAAGTCAATGAAGACAGTCATATTATGTTAATTGAATTCTACATGAAGTCAATGAAGACAGTCATATTTTGATAATTGAATTCTACATGAAGTCAATGAAGACAGTCATATTATGATAATTGAATTCTACATGAAGTCAATGAAGACAGTCATATTATGTTAATTAAATTCTACATGAAGTCAATGAAGACAGTCATATTATGATAATTGAATTCTACATGAAGTCAATGAAGACAGTCATATTATGTTAATTAAATTCTACATGAAGTCAATGAAGACAGTCATATTATGATAATTGAATTCTACATGAAGTCAATGAAGACAGTCATATTATGATAATTGAATTCTACATGAAGTCAATGAAGACAGTCATATTATGATAATTGAATTTTACATGAAGTCAATGAAGACAGTCATATTATGATAATTGAATTCTACATGAAGTCAATGAAGACAGTCATATTATGATAATTGAATTCTACATGAAGTCAAGTCAATGAAGACAGTTATATTATGATACATGAAGTCAATGAAGACAGTATTATTATGATAATTGAATTCTACATGAAGTCAATGAAGACAGTCATATAATGATATTGAATTCTACATGAAGTCAATGAAGACAGTATTATTATGTTAATTGAATTCTACATGAAGTCAATGAAGACAGTCATATTATGTTAATTGAATTCTACATGAAGTCAATGAAGACAGTCATATTATGATAATTGAATTCTACATGAAGTCAATGAAGACAGTCATATTATGATATTGAAATCTACATGAAGTCAATGAAGACAGTCATATTATGATATTGAATTCTACATGAAGTCAATGAAGACAGTATTATTATGATAATTGAATTCTACATGAAGTTAATGAAGACAGTCATATTTTAATAATTGAATTCTAAATGAAGTCAATGAAGACAGTCATATTATGATAATTGAATTCTACATGAATTCAATGAAGACAGTAATATTATGATAATTGAATTCTACATGAAGTCAATGAAGACAGTCATATTATGATAATTGAATTCTACATGAAGTCAATGAAGACAGTCATATTATGATAATTGAATTCTACATGAAGTCAATGAAGACAGTCATTTTATGATAACTGAATTCTACATAAAGTCAATGAAGACAGTCATATTATGATAACTGAATTCTACATGAAGTCAATGAAGACAGTCGTTTTATGATAACTGAATTCTACATGAAGTCAATGAAGACAGTCATATTATGATTACTGAATTCTACATGAAGTCAATGAAGACAGTCGTATTTTGATAATTGAATTCTACATGAAGTCTATGAAGACAGTCATATTATGATAATTGAATTCTACATGAAGTCAATGAAGACAGTCATATTATGATAATTGAATTCTACATGAAGTCAATGAAGACAGTCATATTATTATAATTGAATTCCACATGAAGTCAATGAAGACAGTCATATTATGATAATTGAATTCTACATGAAGTCAATGAAGACAGTATTATTATGATAATTGAATTCTACATGAAGTCAATGAAGACAGTCATATTATGCTAATTGAATTCTACATGAAGTCAATGAAGACAGTCATATTATGATATTGAAATCTACATGAAGTCAATGAAGACAGTCATATTATGATATTGAATTCTACATGAAGTCAATGAAGACAGTATTATTATGATAATTGAATTCTACATGAAGTTAATGAAGACAGTCATATTTTGATAATTGAATTCTAAATGAAGTCAATGAAGACAGTCATATTATGATAATTGAATTCTACATGAAGTCAATGAAGACAGTCATATTATGATAATTGAATTCTACATGAAGTCAATGAAGACAGTCATATTATGATAATTGAATTCTACATGAAGTCAATGAAGACAGTCATATTATGATAATTGAATTCTACATGAAGTCAATAAAGACAGTCATATTATGATAATTGAATTCTACATGAAGTCAAGTCAATGAAGACAGTTATATTATGATACATGAAGTCAATGAAGACAGTATTATTATGATAACTGAATTCTACATGAAGTCAATGAAGACAGTCATATTATGATATTGAATTCTACATGAAGTCAATGTAGACAGTCATATTATGTTAATTGAATTCTACATGAAGTCAATGAAGACAGTCATATTATGATAATTGAATTCTACATGAAGTCAATGAAGACAGTCATATTATGATAACTGAATTCTACATGAATTCAATGAAGACAGTCATATTATGATATTGAATTCTACTTGAAGTCAAGTCAATGAAGACGGTTATATTATGATACATGAAGTCAATGAAGACAGTCATATTATGATAATTGAATTCTACATGAAGTCAATGAAGACGGTATTATTATGATAACTGAATTCTACATGAAGTCAATGAAGACAGTCATATTATGTTAATTGAATTCTACATGAAGTCAATGAAGACAGTATTATTATGATAATTGAATTCTACATGAAGTCAATGACGACAGTCATATTATGATAACTGAATTCTACATGAAGTCAATGAAGACAGTCGTATTATGATAATTGAATTCTACATGAAGTCAATGAAGACAGTCATTTTATGATAACTGAATTCTACATAAAGTCAATGAAGACAGTCGTATTATGAAAACTGAATTCTACATGAAGTCAATGAAGAAAGTCGTATTATAATAACTGAATTCTACATGAAGTCAATGAAGACAGTCATATTATGATAACTGAATTATACATGAAGTCAATGAAGACAGTCATATTATGTTAATTGAATTCTACATGAAGTCAATGAAGACAGTATTATTATGATAATTGAATTCTACATGAAGTCAATGATGACAGTCATATTATGATAAATGAATTCTACATGAAGTCAATGAAGACAGTCATATTATGATAATTGAATTCTACATGAAGTCAATGAAGACAGTCATTTTATGATAACTGAATTCTACATAAAGTCAATGAAGACAGTCGTATTATGATAACTGAATTCTACATGAAGTCAATGAAGACAGTCGTATTATGATATTGAATTCTACATGAAGTCAATGAAGACAGTCATATTATGATAACTGAATTCTACATGAAGTCAATGAAGACAGTCATATTATGATAACTGAATTCTACATGAAGTCAATGAAGACAGTCGTATTATGATAACTGAATTCTACATGAAGTCAATGAAGACAGTCGTATAATTCATATTATGATTACTGAATTCTACATGAAGTCAATGAAGACAGTCGTATTTTGATAATTGAATTCTACACGAAGTCAATGAAGACAGTCATATTATGTTAATTGAATTATACATGAAGTCAATGAAGACAGTCATATTTTGATAATTGAATTCTACATGAATTCAATGAAGACAGTCATATTATGATAATTGAATTCTACATGAAGTCAATGAAGACAGTCATATTATGATATTGAATTCTACATGAATTCAATGAAGACAGTAATATTATGATAATTGAATTCTACATGAAGTCAATGAAGACAGTCATATTATGATAATTGAATTCTACATGAAGTCAATGAAGACAGTCATATTATGATAATTGAATTCTACATGAAGTCAATGAAGACAGTCATATTATGATAATTGAATTCTACATGAAGTCAATGAAGACAGTCATATTATGATAATTGAATTCTACATGAAGTCAATGAAGACAGTCATATTATGATAATTGAATTCTACATGAAGTCAATAAAGACAGTCATATTTTGATAATTGAATTCTACATGAAGTCAAGTCAATGAAGACAGTTATATTATAATACATGAAGTCAATGAAGACAGTATTATTATGATAACTGAATTCTACATGAAGTCAATGAAGACAGTCATATTATGATATTGAATTCTACATGAAGTCAATGTAGACAGTCATATTATGTTAATTGAATTCTACATGAAGTCAATGAAGACAGTCATATTATGATAATTGAATTCTACATGAAGTAAATGAAGACAGTCATATTATGATAACTGAATTCTACATGAATTCAATGAAGACAGTCATATTATGATATTGAATTCAACTTGAAGTCAAGTCAATGAAGACGGTTATATTATGATACATGAAGTCAATGAAGACAGTCATATTATGATAATTGAATTCTACATGAAGTCAATGAAGACGGTATTATTATGATAACTGAATTCTACATGAAGTCAATGAAGACAGTCGTATTATGATAATTGAATTCTACATGAAATCAATGAAGACAGTCATTTTATGATAACTGAATTCTACATAAAGTCAATGAAGACAGTCGTATTATGATAACTGAATTCTACATGAAGTCAATGAAGACAGTCGTTTTATGATAACTGAATTCTACATGAAGTCAATGAAGACAGTCATATTATGATTACTGAATTCTACATGAAGTCAATGAAGACAGTCGTATTTTGATAATTGAATTCTACATGAAGTCTATGAAGACAGTCATATTATGATAATTGAATTCTACATGAAGTCAATGAAGACAGTCATATTATGATAATTGAATTCTACATGAAGTCAATGAAGACAGTCATATTATTATAATTGAATTCCACATGAAGTCAATGAAGACAGTCATATTATGATAATTGAATTCTACATGAAGTCAATGAAGACAGTATTATTATGATAATTGAATTCTACATGAAGTCAATGAAGACAGTCATATTATGCTAATTGAATTCTACATGAAGTCAATGAAGACAGTCATATTATGATATTGAAATCTACATGAAGTCAATGAAGACAGTCATATTATGATATTGAATTCTACATGAAGTCAATGAAGACAGTATTATTATGATAATTGAATTCTACATGAAGTTAATGAAGACAGTCATATTTTGATAATTGAATTCTAAATGAAGTCAATGAAGACAGTCATATTATGATAATTGAATTCTACATGAATTCAATGAAGACAGTAATATTATGATAATTGAATTCTACATGAAGTCAAGTCAATGAAGACAGTCATATTATGATAAATGAATTCTACATGAAGTCAATGAAGACAGTAATATTATGATAATTGAATTCTACATGAAGTCAATGAAGACAGTCATATTATGATAATTGAATTCTACATGAAGTCAATGAAGACAGTCATATTCTGATAATTGAATTCTACATGAAGTCAATAAAGACAGTCATATTATGATAATTGAATTCTACATGAAGTCAAGTCAATGAAGACAGTTATATTATGATACATGAAGTCAATGAAGACAGTATTATTATGATAACTGAATTCTACATGAAGTCAATGAAGACAGTCATATTATGATATTGAATTCTACATGAAGTCAATGTAGACAGTCATATTATGTTAATTGAATTCTACATGAAGTCAATGAAGACAGTCATATTATGATAATTGAATTCTACATGAAGTCAATGAAGACAGTCATATTATGATAACTGAATTCTACATGAATTCAATGAAGACAGTCATATTATGATATTGAATTCTACATGAAGGCAATGAAGACAGTCATATTATGATATTGAATTCTAAATGAAGTCAATAAAGACAGTCATATTATGATAATTGAATTCTACATGAAGTCAAGTCAATGAAGACAGTCATATTATGATAATTGAATTCTACATGAAGTCAATGAAGACAGTCATATTATGATAATTGAATTCTACATGAAGTCAATGAAGACAGTCATATTATGATAATTGAATTCTACATGAAGTCAATGAAGACAGTCATATTATGATAATTGAATTCTACATGAAGTCAAGTCAATGAAGACAGTCATATTATGATAATTGAATTCTACATGAAGTCAATGAAGACAGTCATATTATGATAATTGAATTCTACATGAAGTAAATGAAGACAGTCATATTATGATAATTGAATTATACATGAAGTCAATGAAGACAGTATTATTATGATAATTGAATTCTACATGAAGTCAATGAAGACAGTCATATTATGATAATTGAATTCTACATGAAGTCAATGAAGACAGTCATATTATGATAATTGAATTCTACATGAGGTCAATGCAGACAGTCATATTATGATATTGAATTCTACATGAAGGCAATGAAAACAGTCATATTATGATATTGAATTCTAAATGAAGTCAATAAAGACAGTCATATTATGATAATTGAATTCTACATGAAGTCAAGTCAATGAAGACAGTCATATTATGATAATTGAATTCTACATGAAGTCAATGAAGACAGTCATATTATGATAATTGAATTCTACATGAAGTCAATGAAGACAGTCATATTATGATAATTGAATTTTACATGAAGTCAATGAAGACAGTCATATTATGATCATTGAATTCTACATGAAGTCAATGAAGACAGTCATATTATGATAATTGAATTCTACATGAAGTCAAGTCAATGAAGACAGTTATATTATGATACATGAAGTCAATGAAGACAGTATTATTATGATAATTGAATTCTACATGAAGTCAATGAAGACAGTCATATAATGATAATTGAATTCTACATGAAGTCAATGAAGACAGTCATATTATGATAATTGAATTCTACATGAAGTCAATGAAGACAGTCATATTATGATATTGAATTCTACATGAAGGCAATGAAAACAGTCATATTATGATATTGAATTCTAAATGAAGTCAATAAAGACAGTCATATTATGATAATTGAATTCTACATGAAGTCAAGTCAATGAAGACAGTCATATTATGATAATTGAATTCTACATGAAGTCAATGAAGACAGTCACATTATGATAATTGAATTCTACATGAAGTCAATGAAGACAGTCATATTATGATAATTGAATTCTACATGAAGTCAAGTCAATGAAGACAGTTATATTATGATACATGAAGTCAATGAAGACAGTATTATTCTGATAATTGAATTCTACATGAAGTCAATGAAGACAGTCATATAATGATAATTGAATTCTACATGAAGTCAATGAAGACAGTATTATTATGATAACTGAATTCTACATGAAGTCAATGAAGACAGTATTATTATGATAATTGAATTCTACATGAAGTCAATGAAGACAGTCATATAATGATAATTGAATTCTACATGAAGTCAAGTCAATGAAGACAGTTATATTATGATACATGAAGTCAATGGAGACAGTATTATTATGATAACTGAATTCTACATGAAGTCAATGAAGACAGTCATATTATGATAATTGAATTCTACATGAAGTCAATGAAGACAGTCATATTATGATATTGAATTCTACATGAATTCAATGAAGACAGTCATATTATGATTTTGAATTCTACATGAAGTCAATGAAGACAGTATTATTATGATAATTGAATTCTACATGAAGTCAATGAAGACAGTCATATTATGATAATTGAATTATACATGAAGTCAATGAAGACAGTCATATTATGATATTGAATTCTACATGAAGTCAATGAAGACAGTCATATTATGATATTGAATTCTACATGAAGTCAATGAAGACAGTCATATTATGATAATTAAATTCTACATGAAGTCAAGAAAGACAGTCATATTATGATATTGAATTCTACATGAAGTCAATGAAGACAGTCATATTATGATATTGAATTCTACATGAAGTCAATGAAGACAGTCATATTATGATAATTGAATTCTCCATGAAGTCAATGAAGACAGTCATATTATGATAATTGAATTCTGCATGAAGTCAATAAAGACATTCATATTATGATAATTGAATTCTACATGAAGTTAAGTCAATGAAGACAGTTATATTATGATAATTGAATTCTACATGAAGTCAATGAAGACAGTCATATTATGATAATTGAATTCTACATGAAGTCAATGAAGACAGTCATATTATGATAATTGAATTCTACATGAAGTCAATGAAGACAGTCATATTATGATAACTGAATTCTACATGAATTCAATGAAGAAAGTCATATTATGATAATTGAATTCTACATGAAGTCAATGAAGACAGTCATATTATGATAATTGAATTCTACATGAAGTCAATGAAGACAGTCATATTATGATAACTGAATTCTACATGAATTCAATGAAGACAGTCATATTATGATATTGAATTCTACATGAAGGCAATGAAGACAGTCATATTATGATATTGAATTCTAAATGAAGTCAATAAAGACAGTCATATTATGATAATTGAATTCTACATGAAGTCAAGTCAATGAAGACAGTCATATTATGATAATTGAATTCTACATGAAGTCAATGAAGACAGTCATATTATGATAATTGAATTCTACATGAAGTCAATGAAGACAGTCATATTATGATAATTGAATTCTACATGAAGTCAATGAAGACAGTCATATTATGATAATTGAATTCTACATGAAGTCAATGAAGACAGTCATATTATGATAATTGAATTCTACATGAGGTCAATGAAGACAGTCATATTATGATATTGAATTCTACATGAAGGCAATGAAAACAGTCATATTATGATATTGAATTCTAAATGAAGTCAATAAAGACAGTCATATTATGATAATTGAATTCTACATGAAGTCAAGTCAATGAAGACAGTCATATTATGATAATTGAATTCTACATGAAGTCAATGAAGACAGTCATATTATGATAATTGAATTCTACATGAAGTCAAGTCAATGAAGACAGTCATATTATGATAATTGAATTCTACATGAAGTCAAGTCAATGAAGACAGTCATATTATGATAATTGAATTCTACATGAAGTCAATGAAGACAGTCATATTATGATAATTGAATTCTACATGAAGTCAAGTCAATGAAGACAGTTATATTATGATACATGAAGTCAATGAAGACAGTATTATTATGATAATTGAATTCTACATGAAGTCAATGAAGACAGTCATATAATGATAATTGAATTCTACATGAAGTCAATGAAGACAGTGTTATTATGATAACTGAATTCTACATGAAGTCAATGAAGACAGTATTATTATGATAATTGAATTCTACATGAAGTCAATGAAGACAGTCATATAATGATAATTGAATTCTACATGAAGTCAAGTCAATGAAGACAGTTATATTATGATACATGAAGTCAATGGAGACAGTATTATTATGATAACTGAATTCTACATGAAGTCAATGAAGACAGTCATATTATGATAATTGAATTCTACATGAAGTCAATGAAGACAGTCATATTATGATATTGAATTCTACATGAATTCAATGAAGACAGTCATATTATGATTTTGAATTCTACATGAAGTCAATGAAGATAGTATTATTATGATAATTGAATTCTACATGAAGTCAATGAAGACAGTCATATTATGATAATTGAATTCTACATGAAGTCAATGAAGACAGTCATATTATGATATTGAATTCTACATGAAGTCAATGAAGACAGTCATATTATGATGATTGAATTCTAAATGAAGTCAATAAAGACAGTCATATTATGATAATTGAATTCTACATGAAGTCAATGAAGACAGTCATATTATGATAATTGAATTCTACATGAAGTCAATGAAGACAGTCATATTATGATATTGAATTCTACATGAAGTCAATGAAGACAGTCATATTATGATAATTGAATTCTACATGAAGTCAATGAAGACAGTCATATTATGATATTGAATTCTACATGAAGTCAATGAAGATAGTCATATTATGATATTGAATTCTACATGAAGTCAATGAAGACAGTCATATTATGATAATTAAATTCTACATGAAGTCAAGGAAGACAGTCATATTATGATATTGAATTCTACATGAAGTCAATGAAGACAGTCATATTATGATATTGAATTCTACATGAAGTCAATGAAGACAGTCATATTATGATAATTGAATTCTACATGAAGTCAATGAAGACAGTCATATTATGATAATTGAATTCTACATGAATTCAATGAAGACAGTTATATTAACAGGCTTATAATAATGTTGCGATTTATTTTTGTTCTAGGACTAAGCACCAAGAGCCAAATTTCCGACATGGTTCTGGGTTGACTGATCAGGTATTTTCATATTGATGTAATTTTTAATATTATATATGTTCACAGAAACAAATAGATCAATGAAGTCAAAACTATGATAATGTAATTCATATAAATATTGGCCTCATAATACAAACAAATTTGTACCATTGTACAGATTTGTCCTGTCTTTAGTACTTACAGGAACTGTAAAGATAGAGGTTCCTGACACTGTGCCTTCACTAACTGTAACTGTGTACAGTGTGGATGGGATTTGTGGAGCATTGTTTCCAGCACTGGTAACATTCACATACAAGTTCTTTGTTGCTGATCTAAAAATAAGGAAAAACTGAAAGTTAGCAAATAAGAGAGATATAAATGAGAGCCAAATAAAATATTTATAAGATGAAAAATATTTAGTATGTATACAAAGTTAACAAATCTCATAAATGAACAAAAGAATGCCTTTTACAGACAAAAGTCAAAAGCATAAAGCATTACTTTTTGTATGTGGGTCAAATATGATATTAACAGTGCAATTAACAGCTAGGGTCTCAGGAGCATTAATTGTGCATTAATAATACAGTGATGTATACAATGATGTCTACTTACAATTTTAGTTGTGGGAACTGAGGATGTACATAACTATTTGATGGTAATTAGAAAAGAAATAATTCATTATCTTAATACTTACCTAATGGTATCGGGAGGTACTGCACTATCTGAGGCTTTAACAACAACAACATAGTCACTTGGATAAGTGACCCGTCCACTGAGGCTGACCACCCCTGTATTGGCAATGATGGTAAAAAAGCCAGATGGCACTGCAGGTTCAATGCTCATAATGGAATAGGCCAATAAGCCATTACTACCAGAGTCGGCATCTGTTGCATTAATCTTGAAGGGAGGGAAAAAACAAACAATTGAAAATCCTATGAAACATGATGCATTTCCTATTCATCCTTTCATTCATAACAACAAGACAGCCTGTCTATTATAAAGGCATAATTGAAGAACCATTGTTTGAATGGTTTTAATCGCTTTTTTGACACATTATTAATGTTATCTATATCATGCCAGGGCAATGGGAGTAAAGCCCATTTTTGAATCATGCAGAGTCTGAATCTGTGAACATTTGATCAAGTGTTGACACTCTACAATCCAAGCTAAAGCAGCTCCTAGGCTGCAAGAGCAAGAGTGCATTTCAAGGTCAAAAAGATGCTATCATTAAATTCTGATATAAAGTGTGAAAATAAAACTTGGCTTAGATATTACAAATATAAAGCAATCATACAAAGTTAGTTACAATAAAAATTGTTCCAAACTATCTAGAAATCTGGCAATATGAAAATTATGTGGATAATTATGAATTTGAATGAATAGAAAAGAGTTAATTGAATCACAGCATCTGATGACATGTTGTGAATTCTGACAAACTGATTGTTTAGACAACAATGATGGAGTCTGCTTCTTAAGTCCACAATCATAGTAATGCTGAAAATATTTATAAAAAGAAACTGTTGATGACGATGGTGAAAAAGTGGTTATTATGTCTCACTTCCCACTAACATGTACTTGAAAATAATCAGTGTCCAGATGCTTGATGCTTTTTTGTACCTGAACAAGAAGCATGGAAGTATAATCTCCCTCAGACACAGAAACATGGACTGCTCCAGTGGATGTAAATACAGGATCATTGTCATTCAGGTCCAACACCAATATAGTGACAGAAACATCTCTGAATAATCTTTCAGCTGTATTAGTTTCTGTCACCCTCACCTGAAATATACATACACATACAACTATATGATCTAGATTGAAGTCAAAGATACATGTTGTCCTATCTAATGCATTGCAACTATTCTTCTCTCTATACTTTTGCTGGATTCAAGTAAATTATCTAACAACTCCAGTGGCATAGTGGTTAGAGCATCTGCCACAAGAGGTCATGGGTTTGATCCCCGGCCGAGTCGTACCAAAGACTTACAAACATGGTACTAGCAGTAGCCTTGCTTGGTGTTCAACATTAAGAGGTAAGTGTTAGGACTGGTCGGCCTGGTGTCAGGATAATGTGACTGGGTGGGACATGTTGCTACATGTTTGTGGCATGATGTCCCATTGCTAGACATCACTATAAACTGCCTCACTGCAGGTATCATAGCAATATGACTGAAAAATTGTTAAAGCTAAATTAAAGGTTCTATATTCACACATTCAATTATCTAATTGGTTCAGAAGCTTTCAAAAGAAGAACATTAATGGATGACCATTTGTTGCATCACTCTACAAGAGAAAAATTATAATGTCTTCTACACTAAAAAAGTTTCCATGATTCAGTAGTTTATTACAAATTTGAAGCTTCTAACAAAATTGGTAAGGATATCTTATTGACTTATATTTTTGCTTTGGTGGTCTTGTTATAATGTTCCTCTGACACTTCTTTGTAGCATTGATTTCCTCTCAATTTTAAGAATGTACGGTCAAAAAAAATAAACTAAACATATGTGCATTATGGGACTTAATTGAGTTTAAAAAGTTAAATTACAATGATCTCATTATCTGTGTATGTTATTTTTCTAACATTTAATGAAATAGCATGCCCTCCAATGGAAGCTTGTGCTTTATATATATATATATATATATATATATATATATATATATATATATATATATATATATATATATATATATAGTTAATGAATCATAACCTAGAATGTGGAATATGTTCACCACAAGTTTACCCTTATCTCTTATGCAAAAATGACACTAAGAAACCAGTTTACTCAAATAAAACATGTTTCTTCAAGAATACTTGCCCAATCATAATACCTATGGAGAACAACTATTACATTGCAAATCCATCCCTCACAGACACTATTTTTAGCTTAAGGGAGCTAAAAGATCTGTGCAAACCTATGTGGTGGTCAGGCAGAATGATCTCCCCTTCAGTACAAGACTAGGTGGCAAAGAATAAGTCAGCTATACTTAATCAGAAGCATGCTCTCTATGGATGTAACTGCAGGGAGGCCAGGAGGCTGAATGTGTTTTATGATTGGATAAGTATTCTAAAAAACATTTTACTTTGAAAAATTTGATTCTTCTTAAAATACTTTTCCAAATCATAGTACCTGAAGAGAATAGATAATAGATGGAGGGACTCCATCTATCGGGGCATGGCATCCAATAGGGAAAAAGTTCCCCTAGCAAATCCAGAATTCATGAAGCCTTGCCTTAAAAAGCTGTTGATCGACCTGGAAGAGTCCCTTTTTGAGCTGTAGATATCAGTCATATGGTATGATAGATCATGGAAATAAAAGCAAGAGAATTTGGTCCCCAAACTCCATCCCACAGCCTGAATAATGTCAATTAGCAAACAGTTCTGGTCAAATGCTAGGTTGGTGGCAACTGCTCTAACTTTGTGAGCCAACATGTGTAATAAATTTGTTTGATGTGGGGTTATTTCTCTATATGTCATATGAATAACACACTTAATCCAGGATGAGATTGCCTGTTCTGATATTTCTTCCCGTAATTTTATGAGCAGGAGAAAGATGCATGATCTTCCAGGCTGCCAAGGCTCAATTCCATTAAAGTACCACTTGAAAGCCAGAACTGTGTCTTGTAGGCAGCCATCAGCTTATGTGTCTAGATGAGACAGAGGTTTAATGATGAATGTCTGATTACCTGTTCTTGGTGATGAAAGAAAAGGCCATCATGAGTAAGATTGGCCCACTGCATGTAATTTGGGTCTGCTGATAGGGCCTGCATTTCGCTAATTCTGCCTGCAGTCTCTAACACCACAAGGAAGCAGGTTTTGTATGAAAGGTGCAACAGAGATCCTCTTGAAAGTCTTGTTCAGCCAAGATAGGTTCCTCACTGGGCATATAGCTAACAGTTAAAGTTGTGTAGAGTAAGTTGGATAATTCCTAGTTTTGTCCAATATTCTCTCTTCCATGATGACAAAAGGTGTTAGCGATCATGGAGCTGTAACCTTTTATCATACTCATTGCAAACAGATGAAGAGCCAGAAGAACGTAAATATTTGTGGTTTAGATGCCTGGGGATGTATGACGTGTTTGTTTGTGTACCACTCAACAATAACATGCTTTTTGCCTTCAAATGCTTTCATAGTAGATGACTTTCTTGCCTGGAATGAAAACAACTGCCATTGTAGTTGTTTAAGTAGATGAGGGAAAATATGAAGAATTTTCTGGACATTCCTTGTGCAATAAGTTTTTAATTCAAGACTTCTTCCATCCCAATGGTGCAATGAAAATGAAGCAACACGTTTGGGAATAAAATGAGTCAGAGGGTACATGTATGCATCCAGGCCATCTCCAAACATTGACAGAGTGTCATCTACCCAGGCTTTGAGTCAGGGACTGGAGATACTAAGGTTGAGAGTTAGTATTCCATCTAACCAATGGTTGGTATATATATATATGAATTAAAACCAAGGAACAAAAAGACTATTCTGTCTGTTTTAGTTGATTGTTTGGGGACAAAGTTTCATTTAGCAGGTTAGGAGTCCTAGGATATGGCAAGCTTGTATTTGAATTTGTTGACAATAATTACTTCAATGGCCACAGACCATCTGTACAAGTAAAAACATTGAAGTTGGAGCCCGGAAGCTATGAATTCCATGGAATAGAAATTCACCAATATATACCCATGAGTAATGGCATTACACATATCTTAGGATTTTTTTTTTTTTATAAGTGCTAGAGCCTTGCACATACATAAAATAATTATAGTCTGTATTTTATGAAAAGTCACTTAGGCTCTCCTTGCAAGTACCTAAATGCAAGCAACAAAAGTAATTGCAAATTGTAAAGGCAGAACTTTGTTGGGGAAGGAAGAGAAAATGTTAGAAATATAGATCGGGTATGATTTTCCTTAGAAGTGAAAAACTCCTCCAACTTGTAATGGTATATCTTTGACATGGATTCTGGCTTTTGTGAGGTCTCTCATGATGAAAGCATGCTTCTTGGCATGTGCAGAAATAGTAACTGATGTATTCTTATGCTTTGGCACAAAGTCTTACACTTAAGGGAATATCACTCTACCAGACTGCAACATAGCTCAGCAAACAACTTTTAGCTCCCTTTAGCTAAAAGTAATATCTGGGAGGGCTGGATTTGCAAGGTAGGAGTAGACCTCCTAATGTATTACGATTAAGTAATGTATTTAAAGAAGAAACTGTGAAAGGCAATCATGCAGCTATGTAAAATAAACAAATCAAGAAAGCCAAGTATATGTAAAAATGATAAAATAAAACTTACAGTAAACGTGGTACTTTTTGTGGTTTCATAGTCCAGGATGCCATAGCTAGCATAGATGTATCCATTGTAGTCAACATTAAAAAGTCCAGTGCCAATGACAGAAAAGTTAAAGGCTGTTTTCTGTCCAGATATAATCTGGCAAAAGAAAAATGAAAAACCTGAAGATTTAAGTAACCAAAAAAATGTCAATGGAATTAACCATTCAAATTTCCTCTTATCACTGGCTATCAAATACAGAAGACATGCTAGAAGAATATGAGATGTGCTCTCTCTCTCTCTCTCTCTCTCTCTCTCTCTCTCTCTCTCTCTCATAAACTCCGTTGAATAGAAAAAAATGGATAAAATTCCAACTATTAGTTGGATGTGAAAGATGTAACAATGCAACCAAACTATGCTTTTAATTACTAACTGAATCTTCAGAAAGAGAGTTGTTAATTTTCATTCCTTGGGATTGTTGAAGTGGTAGAAGTACAAGTATAATGACTTGTGAATAATTATATGGACATCAATACTTTCAAATTATCCTTTCTCTACCATTATGCTACTGAATGCAAGTATAAAAGAAAACCTACATCATCAGGATCTGTGACAATCAGTTGCAAAGGCTTGGCTGATGAAGTAAGTCCATCAAGCACATTCTGTCCAAGGCGAGAGTTCTCATAAATATACCCTGTGTTGACTCCTGTTGCTGTGGTGACAGTTGGCGGATTGCTGTTGGGAACATCTAACTCTATAGTTACAGTAGCTCTCTCCTCATATCTTCCATTAGCTTGGATGGCCTGTAAATATATTGAAGAGATATAAACTGTTAAGTATATTTATTTTGTATTATTTGTTGGCAATTTGTAATGATTTATATTATAAAAGTCTGTATTTTTTTACTTGACCTTCTCCAAAATCAATTCATGGTGTTCTTGACCAGTGACGTTTATTTTTTTGTAAGCAACATAATACATAGCTACTATTTGTCTGAGAGTATAGATTATATATTCAGATTATTATATTTGGAGTTAACATGTTTATTTCAATCTGCATCTAGGACAAACTTTTAACTTGGAAATTCCTAAACTTGTTTACAAATTGGAATGTTTTAGAAAAGTGTCTGACTGAAATATAGGATCTATTATTGTGTCTTAGTTTTTCATATAATGTTGTTTACTTGAGAAATTACTCATTCTTGGCATACCATCTTGAAGCAGATTCATTCTTATTGTTGTGCTCAGTTTTTCATTTGGGTGGATTTATTTATTCAAATTATTATTCACTCCAATTACAAAGTATTCAAAAATATTCCTGGACTGTAACATTAATTTGGAATTATAGTGAATTTAGACAAAGACATTTTTGGATTATATTATTATGATACATCAATGGACTGGTTAGCACAATATCACAATCCAAGACACTGACACATTAGCATAATCAAGATTAAAGCACATTTAAATGTTCAATATTGGAACTTATTTTCATATTTTTGAACTTGTGATATAACTTTTAGAACTATTTTGGCTATAATTAAAAACACAGTAAGTTCTAAGTTTTCAATTTGTGTTCTAGGAAATAATTTATTTGCAGAATTTTACAAAACTTGATGGTTTTTGTTCTTTTCTGTTATTTAGTTTAAGACCATTGAGTTGTAACAAATTTCAAATTCACGTCTACTAACCCTTGCAACTCATACCATTTCTAATTAATGAAAACTGTTACTTTGATATTCGTCTTTAATTCTTTGTTAAATAAGTTCATCAAAACAAGCATCAATAAATTGTCCAATCTTTTTGTATTTTAACTGGAATTCAGGATATTTACAATTTGTCCATTGTGGCAGCCATGTGCAATGTCAGAATGTCACCATTATTTTCAGGACAAGTTCACCGTTAGAATTGCGAACTATTTTGAGCAGTGGATTGAATGCGGCAAAGCGGTGAAAACGTTTGAAGGGTTCACTGATTTCTTGCTCAGAGATCAATTATTTAATACAGTTGGGCGAGAATTAGATCAATTTCTGAAAGAGAAAGTCTTCACAAACGTAAAAGATATGGCTAAGCAAGCCGATTTCTTTGCCGAAGCTCATGGGGCAACCCAGAACGTGGTTTCAAAAGATTTTAAGTCTGGAAACCAGTCTGCGAGACCGATGCCTAGGGAGCTTGTGAAATCAGCTGAGGCAAATTGGTCAGTTAGGAATCCAGGTATTCAGCGTCTGCAATGTTACTTGTGTAATGCATGGGGTCATGTTCAAAAAGACTGTCCTAAAAGAAAGGGACTTGTACATAAGGTAGCAGTGACTATACAAAGTAAAGGTATATCTGATAATATCGTACAGGTAGAACCTTGTATTCATTCGCTTGGCACGTGTCTATTTCCCGAAGCGCATGTACCAACTGTGAGAGGGTTTGTCAACGGTCGAGAAGTCGTAGTATTACGTGACTGGTTGCACGGGCGTAGTGATCAAATGTAGTCTCATGCAGGATAACCAAATGCTCGGGTGGGAGTCCCCATGTATGTTACTTGATCAGACGATTGGTCGCATTAACGTAGCAAGGATCATGGTAAAAACACCTTTCCTAACGGGAACTGTTGATGCTCTTTGTATGGAAAACCCTATTTATGATCTGACGATCAGTAATGTTGAAGGTTCCCGTCTTCCAACCATGGCCGATTTTAAAATACCTTTGGCCCAGGCAATCGAAACGCGAGTGCAAACACGGCGAGAGAAAACCGCGTTTCATAAATTAATAGTCCCTGAATCGATCTCAGGAATTTTGCGTGATGATTTCAAACAAGAGCAAGAACGTGATGAATCCATCAAAACAATTGTTGAGAAAATTACGTCCGGCATGATTAAACACTGCAAGGGTGGGGGTAGCTCGAGATTTGTACGCAAGAACGGATTAATTCATAGGGAGTTTAGTGCTCGGGAGGGTAAGAAGTATTGGCAAGTGGTCGTACCCCAGAGATATAGATCTCAAGTACTTAGGGTTGCGCATGAGTCAAGCATGGCAGGACACCTAGGTAAGGCTAAGACAACTAGCAGAGTAGTCACTGAATTCTACTGGCCCGGTGTTAATGGCGATGTCACACGGTTCTGTAGGTCGTGCGACGTATGTCAGAAAACCGTATATAAGGGAAGGGTCACAAGGGTGCCCTTAGGACAGATGCCATTAATAGATACACCATTTAAAAGAGTGGCAGTAGATATTGTAGGACCAATACAACCAGTTACCGAATCGGTATATTCTTACTCTTGTTGATTACACGACCAGATACCCCGAAGCCGTAGCATTACCAACTATTGAAACGGAAAGGGTAGCTGAAGCATTAGTTGATATCTTCAGTAGGGTAGGGGTGCCAGAAGAAATCATCACTGATTGTGGTGCCCAATTCACCTCTGACCTCATGAGTGAAATATGTAGGCTGTTATCCATCAAACAGCTAAACACTACCCCATACCATCCGATGTGCAATGGACTGGTAGAGAGGTTTAATGGTACCCTGAAAAGCATGCTACGAAAGATGTGCGCGGAACGTCCGCAAGACTGGGACCGTTATTCAAACGCTGTTCTGTTCGTGTACCGTGAAGTACCGCAGGAAAGTTTAGGGTTTTCACCCTTCGAACTGTTGTACGGTAGAACAGTTCGAGGCCCGATGCGGATACTATGCGAACTATGGACTGGTGATGTCGCGAACGAGGAAATAAAAACAACTTACCAGTACGTGTTAGATCTGTGAAATAAACTTGAGAGTACATGCCAGATGGCACGTGACGAATTAATTAAATCAGGACGCAGATATGCCAAGTATTATAACTGCAGAGCGCGAAATAGGAAATTTCTTGTAGGAGATCAGGCTCTATTGCTTCTTCCAACAAGCTCAAATAAGTTATAAGTCCAGTGGAAAGGTCCCTATGAAGTTAAAGAGGTAAAAGGTGACATGGACTATAAAATTGACATGGACGGTAATTTAAAGACATTCCATGCTAACATGCTCAAGTTGTATATCAAGAGACAGAGTGACAATGTTGAAAAGGGGGTCTTAAATGTCCTTTGTACGGCAGTCGTAGATGATGATGAAGCAGATTCGAATATCGAGAGTTCCCTTGAATGTCCCTTGGGAGTTGCGGGGGAAGGGATAGATAAAGTCGATGTGAGTGCGGAGTTGACGAAAGACCAGTGTCAACAGATTAATGCGCTCTTGGCTAAACACTCTTATGTATTCACAGACAGACCAGGTTGTACAACTTTGTTGGACCTCAAAATTAAACTGAATACGTCTGACCTTATTTGAATCAAGGGATATCCGGTGCCATACAACGCACGTGAAGCTGTGGACGAAGAGGTGGGTAAAATGTTGGATCTGGGGGTGATTGAACCCTCCAACTCACCATATTCTTCTCCAGTAGTGCTAGTCAGGAAAAAGGACGGGACGAACCGATTCTATATCGATTTTCGGCAGTTGAATAAAATCACTGTGTTCGATGCAGAACCAATGCCAAATATGGAGGGTCTATTTGCAAAGTTGTCGGGAAACCGATAGATTTCCAAATTAGATCTGGCCAAGGGATATTGGCAGGTTCCCATTGTCCCAGAATCCCGAGCACTGACAGCATTTGCGACCCAGAAAGGATTGTATCAATTCAAAGTGATGCCATTCGGGTTAGTTGGAGCCAGCGCCACCTGTTGTCGTTTGATGCGAAAGTTGCTGAAAGATTTAGCAAACGTTGATAGCTTTGTAGACAACATATTCGTGTACACGAATACTTGGAGTGAGCACGTGTCCGTCCTGAGTGAGCTCTTCAATAGACTCCGCTGAGCAAACCTCACAGTGAGACCCACTAAATGCAGTATTGGTTATACAGATTTAGATTGTTTGGGTCATAGGGTCAGTGGTATGGGTCAGTTAAAACCTCACCCCAAGCAAGTTGAAGCAATTAGAGACGCACCAAAGCCAACCAACAAAACGCAGGTAAGATCATTTCTAGGTCTAGTAGGTTTTTATAGAAAGTTTATACCGAACTTTGCAGCCATTGCTAGCCCACTGTCTGATTTGACCAAGAAGGGGCAACCAAAAAAGTTGAATGGGGACCGCCAAAAGATAAAGCATTTTGTGCTCTGAAAGAGAAACTTGTTAGTGCACCTATATTAAAATTGCCAGATGTCAGCAAACCTTTCATTCTAAGAACAGATGCTTCTGAAACTGGATTGGGGGCAGTTTTACTGCAAGAGCAAGATGACAGTAAGTTACCCGTAGCTTACTCGAGTAGGAAATTGCTACCCAGGGAGAAAAATTATTCCGTTATAGAAAAGGAATGTTTGGCCATGGTATAGGGAATTGGGAAGTATCACGCATATCTATTTGGGAGAGATTTCGTTCCCGAGACTGATCACCAACCCCTACTGTATTTAAACAAGGCCAAGGTCGCTAACGCTCGGTTGATGCATTGGGCGCTAACACTACAACCTTATCACTTCCGTGTAGAAGCAATAAGGGGAGTTGAAAATATAGGGGCAGACTACTTGAGTAGGGCATGATGGGAAATTTGTATGAATTTACCCAGTATTAAAATCCAGATTGTAGTATAATCAGTGTAAATGTTGTAAGATATCATCAATAGCTATTTTTCTTCTATTCTGTGTTAGTTTTAAAAATGTGTACATTTTTATTCTTAGGGGGGAGGTATTGTCACAGAATTAGGCGAAAATTGAATTTTTTTTTCTTGAATTACAAACTAATTTCACCATTTTTTTGTTTCATCGTACATGCGTTACCTGGGGTGAATAGGTGTTTTTTTCCAAGGTAAATGACGTGTAACAATTTGCATGTGCCTGACTACGAATCACTTGAAGTCAGGAACATTAGAATCACGGGGTGCACTGGAATTTTGCCATGAATTCTGCTCACCTATTTGAGGATATATAAGGCAGAATATTTCTGATAATATTACGGGACCAAAAGTATCTTATCACAGGAAAGATAGCTCATCATTCTTTCTCCAGCCAAAGGGGTGAGTGTTAAATTTATATTTCGTTTTTTTGTGAATTTTATTCAGTTTATCATTTCATGTAATGATGCCTTTATTACAATGCAGATTTAAACGTGGAATATTTGGAATTACTAGTCACTATTAGACTTTAAATGCAATAGCGTAATCTAAGGTTTAGATTATTTTTAGAGACAACTATTATTAGTCTGGTTTCTTTATTGTAGCTGATATTGTAGCGGAACGTCTCTGAAATTGTTGCTGATTGTAGCTGAACGTCTCTGAACATCTCTGAATGTCTCTGAATTGTAGCTGAATGTGATTGATTGTGCCGTTATTGTGCTGTTTAATTGTGCGATCGAATTGAGGTATCTGACTGTCTGTCTGTCAGATTGTCTGTCCGTCTACATCTGTCGTGATGTGTAAATATCCGGAAATCTAGAAGTCTGAGTGTCGGAGCTGTCTAGAGGTGTAAACATCCGGGGTGGCATCTAGGTATTTGGGACCGATGGTTCTAGTAGATGCTGTATGCTGTCTGTACGTATAACTGTGGTGGATCCGTGAAGGGCAAGTGACTGATAAAAGTATTGATTCAACCCTAGGTATTCGGGGAAGCTGGGCGGCGATTCAACAGTTGGTGAATCGTACGGTTATACAGGGTCGAGACACATGTGTGTGTTGCACTTGTAGTTACAATTGAATACATTGTTATATTTACACATAGTTACTTTGAATCACAGTAGTATTTCAAGGGATTACATGAATCTCAATAAAAGTTAGCAACTTGATTAAATACATGTATATGTTCGTGCTAGTTGTTGCAATCCATACGTGTGATAGTATAGTTTGATGTTTGTATTTATTATCGCAATTTATACTTGCGTTAATATAACTTTTGTAAAGGTTCCTTGGATCTGTGTATAGTCCAGGAGATTCCTTGTATCTGTGTTTATTTTATATTAATATTTAATTTATTTTTGAATTGTGAATAGTTGTGTAGCGTGATTGTGGGTGAATGCATGAGTTATTGTGTTGATACATCATTATTTTTCATTAATAATTTATTTCATAAATTTACATTATCTTTCACATTGTGTTTGTGTTGTTCATTTAACCCACCATCCACTCGGTAACAATTCTGTTACAATGGGGCTAATAATTTTAGAGTTACATTATGGGACTGACAACTACCTCAGCTCTTTCTCCAATACCTTTTATTATTGGAAGATTACATTTCACAAGAGTGTGATAGGAAATGCAATTCAGTCAACACCTAATTTTGAAGGATTTAACTACCCAATCAATTTACACACCAGGAGGACAATCGCTACTTTATGAATCTGGCCCACACAAGAAACCTCACTACTTAAAGGTGATCTGTCCACCTAGCTTCAAATCAAGAGATAGCAATTTCATCACAGTCATTTGTAGAAAAAAATTCTGATCATGCTTCAAGTGTTGAGGCTGGGAAGGATTGCCTTTATTATGTTCTAGTACGTACATGTATTATCAAAGTAACATATGTAGTATGCAACAAATTTTTTTTTTTTTCTTCAAATATATTTATTACCCAATAAGAAGACATTAGGATAATGAGCTAGAAATCAATGAAGTTCTTTCCTTACACAAGAGACGACACAATTCATGACAACTAATGTCCAATAAGAAACTTTAAATCTTGTGAAACATAAGGAAATGGTATAATGTACATATATGCCTTGACTCCAATCAATCAATCTTCCTAAAACTCCAGCAAAATTATTGTGACAGTGTCATTAAGAAACTGCCTAATGACCTGGAAGGGTATCATATTGTTCTGCTATAGATCTCAAAAGGTCACAATGAGCTCTTGGCGATTTTGGTTTCCGAGATAAAATCTTTAGAATGTCATCTCAGTATTTCAGTAAGCCTAATAAAGTGAGTCATCTAAATTTTGGTACCGAAACTATTGAACAATGGTCATTCTGATGCACCATGTCCCAACATATTAAAAATAGAAAATAGTAGACCTTCAGGTTGAAGCAAATATGTCCACTTGCTCTAAGAACCAGTTGATGGGCTTACTTGCAATGAGCAATATATTGAGCAGGCATGGAGAAAGCAGGACTTCCACATGAATCTCCACTGCTAAGTGGAATAGATTGTTCATACCTGCTTTGTTGGTATAAGAGTGGGTCATATCTGAGGGGAGCAATCTGGATTAGTCAGCACTCAAATAAGCGGATTGAAATAATGTGATGTTGTGAGGTTACTGAAGTAATAGGTCAGGTAAGTATTCAAGGAGAAACATAATTTACAACAAACATTGCTTTCTCCTTTTAATACATTTTCAAATCATATTGACTTTTAGCAGAATAGGTAATAGGCAGAGGGAACATTTAGCATCCAACCTATACTCCAGGTAATCTATGATAGGACAAAATTGAATTCCCTATAAGAAGGTTAACCAACTCCACTAACTGCAAGCAGCATGTCTGAAAACAAAAAATAATGAGATTTTCTTACCACATAAAAGTTTCAAGTGAATCCAGCAAAAGCTGCACAGGGTGATAGTCTGAATGTTGTGTTCATGTCAAATGAGTCTGGCAGCCACTGAGTCTGGGCCTACCAGATCCAGTGTGTTATTGGGGGGGTGAAGTCTTCAAGATAATGACTGGGGAATGTTGATTGCATGCCAACCGACTGCTTTGATTATATCTTTGATAGAAACATTATAGTCAAAAGGAACACAAATATTACTCTTATTTCATGAAAAGAGATCTTAATGAGACACCAGAATAGTGATATTTCAGAGTATGCCATACAAATTACCCACTTCAGAGACAATCAGAAGGTTTTAGGGCTATGTCCTCCTTCTCAGGTTTAACTAGGAGAGAGATGCATCTTTTACCTCACTAATTAGCTCACTTCACTTCAGATTAAGTCTGAGCGCATGTACTGGCTTCTGGTTAAAAGCCTGTTGGAATATGTCAATACAGGAGAGGACATGTGGTGACTTTTGATTGCCCACTGATAGCAACCTGTTCTTTGCAACAAAACTGGGTTTTATCATAAGGACCACCGAGCCATATGATCAAAACTAATGGTAGACTGGGTCAACAGGGAGGGCATGTAATTGATCTAATCTGTCTGACAAAGCAAATGCTGGCAGGAAACATGTTTGTATGAAAAGAGTTTCAATGAAATCCTTGCTAAAGGCTTGAACTTGATTGAGTTCAGCCAAGTCAGAACCCAGGAACAATTCTACCTAAGAAACAAAGTGAGTGATTTAGGCCTATTTAACATAACGTTGGACAATAAATCAGAGTGGTCTTTGTTATGATAAAGATCAATATTGCCATGATTATGGATGGTAAATCAAAGCCAACGTTTTCTCCTCAAATGGCAAAAAGTTAGCTTTTTGTGAAACAGAGGCACTTAAAGTGATGATGCTTTTGACTTTGCATTAGTCCCTGCTTCCCTTCATATGCTTCTGCAGTACTTTTGCATCAAGATTGTCCTGACAAGAGCTAACGGTGAAGAACAAGTTTCAGAGCATGTATGAAACATTTATTTCTGAGATGATTTAAGATGACTTGATTGAGAAAATCATTGATCAATGATTTGTACCAACTGAGAAGAACAATAAGAATAATTTTGCATTTCTGGCACCTCAATTTCTGTATAATCTTTGGAACTAAGATCCTTGGTGAGGGATGATGGACCAAGGCTCAGGATCTGGTACTGAGGAAACAGAGGTTGGCAGTTTGTGAATCCACCTTGTTGTCAAAAAAATCAATGATCAGACACACTCACAGCACTCAGATTCTCTATGCAGGATCTTTCTTCTCCTTGACAGAGAATCATGCAAGACATTAAATCTGCTGGGAATATGTCTGATTTGGATGTTGATCATGCATTCTGAACACCAAGTGAGAAACTTTCATACCAAAGTGGAGATTTGGGGTGTTTTCTTACCATCTTATTTGAGGGTGTTTGCTGAGCTGTCTAACATGATGACCTCTATCTTGTTCTAAAAATGACTGGTTCAGAGTGAAAGTCCTTAAATGTAGCTTTCATCTTCAAGAGATTGAAGTGAAGACCTGTGTTCTGCAGACCCCACTGACGATTTAGTCAAAGTCTGGTAGCTGTGGAGCTGATTCATAAAGATTCATAAAGATCCAAGGCTTTATGTTCGAGCTGGTAGACAGCACAAAACAGATAACAATTTCCTCATTATGTAAACCACAGAAATGTCTGTAAGGATCAATGGATCAGAATGAGAAAATATGCATCTTTCAGATGGATACAGAAGGCAAATTTGTTTGGACAAATGGAGAGGCTTACTGATGTCCATCATGGGTCTTACACCAGCGAGATTGTAAATAATGATGGAAGTTGGTTGAAAATGAATCAAAACAGAATTTGATGAAGTAAACTCAAATGGCATCACCAGTAAAGAGTGCCACAGACAGTTCAGAACAGAAATTGGCCTGATCAGCCACTTAAATACTCAAAGAAACCAAACCAGTTATTGATGATACATTGTCATCTTTAAACTCAACAGACAAACAAAAACAACACATGTTTCAAAACTAAATACCAACAACTGAGGTAATACAATAGCTACTCTTACATCATTTAGGAAAGTTAATATATTACAATGTTACCATGGCTCCAGTGGCCTAGTGGTTAAAGCATCTGCCTTAGATGCAGGAGGTTGTGGGTTCGAACCCCAGATGAGTGATATGAAAGACTTATAAAAATGGTACTAAAAGCTGCCTTGCTAGGCGCACATGTTTAAGAGGTTAGTGTTAGAGCTAGGACATGATGCTACATGTCTATGGCATGATGGTCTAGTGCTAGACATTGCTATAAACTGTCACACTGCAGACATCATAGTGATATGACTGCTAAAACTATGTTCATTATCCAGATCACACACACATTGCAATTGTTACCACTTACAAGGATGTACACCTCCAGTCTGGTCAGGGTACTACTTCTGGTTATCATCCGAAACTGTGTCAAAGTTGCTGTGTAGATGTCCTTATCTCCACTGGAAAGAGGTCCTGAACCAGCAACTGAGAAATAAGTCTCATAACCTTGTGGTGATGCTGGAATTAAAAGGTTTCAATGGCTTTATTAGCACAAACATTAGGAGCCCTTCCACTCCATTCAAAGTTAATTTAGGCATAACTACTTTAGCTTATTTTAACTTGTCACAAACATTATGACAACCACCAATATGATTTTCAAAAGCATTACTCTATCTCATGTAGATATTAAATGCTCCTATGGCAAGTACTGAAATAATGGCCAGCAATCTTTGAGCTCAATGCTCTTTTATAATGTACAGTTGTACCTAAATTGGAATGCACCTTTGAAAACAGGGTCAGTAGAAGAAAGAATCACACATCTAACATATTAAAACATCGCAAGAGTCAATATTGTGACATTCAAGATTCACATCTTATTACACATCACACTAGTGCCACATGAAATTTGCATTAGGATAATTGTCAAATGAAATAATAATAATGATAATAATAATGATAATAACAATAATAAGAATAATAATAATAATAATAATAATGATCAGTATAATAATAAGAAGAAGAAGAAGAAGAAGAAGAAGAAGAAGAAGAAGATAAATAAATAATGACAATAATGCCAATGCTAATGTAATTTTAATAACTAACTTCCTGCAATTCGGAATGTCAAAGGTGATCTGAGTGTATCCCTGTCAACAGCTCTAATAGTGCTAGCAGTCTGCCTGGTAAATCCTACCAGTGGGTAGATAATCAAGGGGTTTGTCTGAAAATAAGATATAAAAAAGTAAAAGTGGTTGCCCCTGCTGTATGCAAAGTTAATGCAGTGACACTCAATGAGTAAAAAGAGCAGAGGTCATAAGTCATTTGCATATTTTTAAATACACAATGGTGCCTTATAAAGTTATAAAAGACCAAAGAAGAGACAAACTTTCTCTGGTAAATCCAATTGGAGATACATTCACCACAGTACAATGAAAGCAAATAACTTCCCTTCCAAATAAGTGAAACTATGATCAAAAAGACAATGCCACAAACAGATTAATTAAACTCAACAATGGAAAGATTTTAAAACCAATAAAAAATCTCTGAAACATAATGTTTAAATCAAATGTTAACTCTGGTACAGTTCAATGTAATGTTGATGTATTTGAAAGGAAAATAAAAATGAAAAGAAACATGAAAGAAAATTAAAGTTATACATGTATTGTAAACCATGGTAATAAAACATAAATAGATGCTCCATTCTCAAACATTTCTTGATTACTAAGTATTACTTCATACCATTGCAAAGTTTATAAAATAGATGGACACAGCCATTCAAAAAAATGTGCAATAATTTCTCCAAAATTCATTCACTTAATACACAGATGTTTTCTTTTGGTTCTGATATTAACTTCTATTTATAGCCTACAATCTGAGTTCTTGAAAAAATAGCACATACTGAAAATAGTTTCAAATATCCTTGAACGAGATTTGTTACAAGCTTAAACTTTGCTTCACTCAAACTTACAATTTGTCCTGAAATAACACTAGTGGAGTATCTTGGATCAACACAATATATTCCTGACAGAAGGCAGTTGTCATAGACAAATGCTGGTGCCATATCATCACTATCTGTAACAGTAACATTAACTTGAGTGACAGATGAAATTGGTGGTACGCCAAGATCCTGAAATAATAATAATAATAATAATAATAATAATAGTAATAATATTAACAAGTACAACACATGATCTTATGATGTTGCAGTTTTCTGCATAAAAGGGCAAATTAAAAACATACCAAATCATGGTAAATGCTTTAAACCTATACAAATATTATTTCAGTGTTTAAACTAAAAAAGACAACTGCCGTGGAATATGTTACAGGTACATTGTAAATTTCTTAAATCTAAGAATGCTTAAACAATATTATTACTGTTTGAAAATACTCCACTACATTTTCAAACTGACAATTGTTCATAGACCCATAATGTTCACATTCCTGTATATAGTCCACATAGAAACAGAAACTCTCCCCAACACTTACCCATTTCTTCCCTCACCATCATTAGGTGCCTAGTGTTGGTCAACAGTTATAGTTTGAGCAATACCTTGGCAATGATGCTCGCATTTGTGGGAATGTGTGAATGGGCATAATGTTAATATGGATCAGCAAGTATTCTCAGAATAACTTAAAATTTTCATTCTCCTTTCAATACTTTCCTTGATCACATTAACGACAGGAAAATAAGTAATAGAAGGAGGCAATACCAAGCATCTTACCTCTACCATGTTCATACCATCTGGAAAAAATGTTCTTCCTGGTATGAAGATAAATGAAACTCGTAATATCTGATCCCTGAGCTAGTATTTGCAGGGGATAAACTACTTCAAGATTATGATTTGTTGACTGTGTAGACCAGAAAAAAGGTCAAATTGGCAAAGCAGGGCAATTTGTGAAGGATGCATTGAAAGAAGGTAGAAGAATCAAATTCATTGCCGCGTTCAATAGACTGAAGAGCTGCAATCTCTCTCATTCTTTCTCCTCCACCTCTCTATCTCTCTGAGATCTGCGTTTGGTCAGAAATAGACTTTGCAAGCTCATTAATCCATGTCATTCTTTGGAAACCAAGCTGAAGCAACTTCCAGGAGAATATGTATACAGTGACATGAAAGTATGTGTCAGTTATGTCGAAGCTGACTAAAGATTTTTCCGCTTTTCCTGAAATCTGACTGATCTTACTATCCAGATTTGAATCTCTGGACAGCTATGTACTTGTTGAGCAGCCTGAGCTGAGATATATGACTTGTCTTAGATTTCTTTTGGCCTTAGGACATACAACAAATGACCTGTATTAAATCCCCTAAGAGTTCATCTTGCAAACTGCCTCCAGTCCTTCTGTTTGTTGAGAAGTGACAATATAATTTTCTCATTAATTCCTGAATTCTCTAGAGTGGGCATCAGTTCCATCTTTGAAGGGAAAGTCCAAACAGAAGAGCCTAGATTAACAGCTTCCATAGCACATATTTTCTCAAGAAACAGGTCTATATTTGTGGTTAGAAAAGAAGGACTTATGTGCGCCCACCAGAATACTGTCTGCATACGATCAGTGTGGCAATTTAAGTCTAGCTGCTAGAAGGCTTCGGAGAAAAGAAGCCTTATTTTCATTCCTCTTTTAAAGATATTCAGATTCTAGTTGTCAACTATCACCTGAAGTTGGATTCAGGACAAAACTGTTGCCTTTGGGTGTTATTCACACTTAAATCTTTTTTTTCGATCATCATCTCTTCACTGCAGCTAAGATTATTTTGACCTGAAAATAGGTGAAGATGGTAAGATAAGTTGAAGAGATAGTTATTGTGTATTCCATGTTTGCATGCGAAAAGGTGTCAACTGAATGGCCTAGACATAATACAGCACCAAGGGCATGCATGGATTTCATCTCAATAGATCAAGAAAAGCAAAATCTATCAGGGCATAAGTTACTTGCTTTTGCAGTGCACACAGGTCTGGTGATTTGGTGAACCCGTTTGTGGAGTTTGTTTGCCATAACAGGGTTGTCCAACATAATGATGCCATAAAATGTCCCCCTGATAGTAAGAGGGGTATTAAATTGGATTTAGCTAAGTTATCTAGGAAATCACTTCCCTCACTAGTATGCATAGAACATCAACAGCAAACTGGGCAAGATTATTAGGAAGAAATAATGCAATACGAACCCCCTTAGACAAGACAAATAACAAATTTAATCAAATTAATTAATAGTGGTAATTTCAATTCAACTTAAATGATATCAACAGAATGTAATAGCAGTGTCTAATTTGGATTTATTACATCATCGTAACGAGTGGTGAAAAGAGCGCAATGTCCTCGACTGTATGCATCACCTTCACCTCGACCATGTTCCAACGTTTTCCTATTTCCTCGAGTCATATTTTTCTGACTTACTGGTCCTCCTTAAACTTCCTAGATTTTACTCTCTACTCAGATCTTTCCCTTTTCGAGCCTCGCTCGTCACTTCTCCATTTTCTTTCCTTTTTATCGGACTACATCTCCAGACTGTCGAGACCCTCTTCCTCAGAAAAACGTTTCCTTAATTCCTTAATGCTGTTAACTTTAGAATTTGTGCATTCAGCACTAAATCATGGCTTTTTCGCAAGACAGATATCTGATCCCTCTTTTGTTAAACAAGCACAGCACTATTTCTTCTAAGGCTTCCCCCTGAGTCTACCTTCTCTCAGAAAATATCTGACTAAAGGATTTCGACCAAGGTTGTCAATTTAAATGCCTATTATTTCCAAGATGTACGCTTTATTTTCACTCGGGCCAATCATAAGCAGTAGTTTCTCAAATGGTTCTTAAGACAAATATTTGTTTCATCAGTCAGAATACCTGTATTATATTATACAAGTTTTACCTTTGAAGAATGATAATTTGACACAGTTTGGAAGTCTCTCTCTCTCTCTCTCTCTCTCTCTCTCTCTCTCTCTCACCCATTTTAAGATATCCCGATTTGGTTTGGTTTTTAGGGTTTAACCCATTTTTCAGCACACGATATGCTATACATGGCGGTCAGTATTATTAATGGAGGAAGAACCCGGGAAAAACCACGGAAAGAACCACCGACCCACGAGAAGCTACTGGCAAGCTTTCTCACATAACTACATTAGCCGAATCTTTGACTCGAACCCACGCAGACTGAGGTGAGACGGCAGTGATCCGTAACGGCAAGCGCTTTAGACCACTCGGCCACTCGGGGCCCCCTTTAAACTCTGAAATTCAACGTTAAAAGGCTCACTGATTATCTAAATTTGTTACTTCACAAGGCCCGTTTTTTGTAAGACATCCGGTCAATTTTATTGATTTGGAAAACTGGCCCCTTTGATGTTTTAACCTTTGTATAGAAAAAATTAGGAATAAAGTTCGAAATTATCATTTCCAAATACTCACCTGGTTTTAATGAGATAAAGTCTTTAAGCTCAGCACATTAAACATTAAGGTTCACTACTAGTCCAAATTTCGATACTTCAAAGAGACATTCTGAAGCCGGCGACAAGCCTATAAATCTTTTCGACGGCCGCCTGGAAACTATACCGTTCTTTCCATGACATGACTGTAATATGTATTGTTTGGAGAAGACTCATTACAATAAGTGGATTTTGTATGAAGGATTTTTATATTTTTAACGTAACTTTAACATTATTTCATTCACATTGCTACAATGTATGTGATGTGGCAGTTTATGTGACATTTAGTATTTGGGCATCATGACGCAGACATGTAGCATCAGTAGATTGCGAGTCTTAGCATGCGTCAGTCTGCATGTCCGTGAGGACCATCTCTGGCGGAAAAGATGAAGATATACCATCATCTCTGAATAGTTCAAAGGTTTTGCAATGAGGATACGCCGTGAACATTGAGACGGTCTGGTTCGCTGGCCCTATGTGTCTTCTCCGAACGGATTTTCCAGGCGAAAGGTTGACATGGAAGCTTACTGTATAAATTTGGTCCGGACTTCATTGGTATCAGCTTCGTAAACTTCAATAAACTCCCATTAATAATAAGGAACTCTTATCGAAAGTGTGGCAAGAGAGATAAATCAATCACTTAGATCCTCATATAGCATAGCTGGATGGGTTGGTCTATCATGTAAGACCCCAAATTGGCTTGATGGACAGATTGTTTCAGGAGCATCTCGGTTATAATAAGGAAAGATCATCGAAGGAGCAGCAAGAAGGATGCGTATATCACTCAATTCCCCGTAGAGAGTAGATGACGCAGCTGGTCTTTCAAGCAAGTTCCTTAATTGAGACGGCTTAACGACCGAGACAGCTCTGGACAGCAAAAACAAATACAGCGTTGAATTCGATTGATCTGGCAAAAACCTCATGCGTCCTGACTCTCGTGCGGGGTGCGGAGAAGTACATCCTGGGCTGCCTAACATTGGGAACATTCCCCTTTGTAAACCTTCGGAGTAATATCCCCTATTTCTGTTGACGTCACTGCAGCTGCTTGACATCGTAGTTGTTTTGGGTGGGGTGGCTGTGGGAGGCGGATCCTTATCGTGTCCCCCACATGGCTCGCAAGAGATGTCGTTTTCATGTGAAAACTTAAAGCATTCTCCTTGATTAAGTTTGATTTTTGTATCCTTCCCTTTGGCTGCCATTTACATCACTGCTGCCCAGACGTGCTTTGAACATGATTCACACATGATGTATGCTAGAGAAGTGCATTTTGCAACCTAGGCACGTGTCACTACTGTCTTCAAAAGCCTTGAACTTCTTACATTTAGTATCTTTGGCCGCCAAACGACAGAAAATTCAAGAAAATAATACATAATAGCATAAATAGTTAATGAGCATGTAAATAATACACTACTACATACCCGTTACTAACAGGTATAGGAAATATTACACTGGCACGCTGAGTCCTGAATGACATTAAAACTTTTTCAATGTTATCTAGGAAATCACTTCCCTCACTAGTATGACCCGGTGTGAGTGAAAGATAGAACATCAACAGCAAACTGGGCAAGATTATTAGGAAGAAATAATGCAATACGAACCCCCTTAGACAAGACAAATAACAAATTTAATCAAATTAATTAATAGTGGTAATTTCAATTCAACTTAAATGATATCAACAGAATGTAATAGCAGTGTCTAATTTGGATTTATTACATCATCGTAACGAGTGGTGAAAAGAGCGCAATGTCCTCGACTGTATGCATCACCTTCACCTCGACCATGTTCCAACGTTTTCCTATTTCCTCGAGTCATATTTTTCTGACTTACTGGTCCTCCTTAAACTTCCTAGATTTTACTCTCTACTCAGATCTTTCCCTTTTCGAGCCTCGCTCGTCACTTCTCCATTTTCTTTCCTTTTTATCGGACTACATCTCCAGACTGTCGAGACCCTCTTCCTCAGAAAAACGTTTCCTTAATTCCTTAATGCTGTTAACTTTAGAATTTGTGCATTCAGCACTAAATCATGGCTTTTTCGCAAGACAGATATCTGATCCCTCTTTTGTTAAACAAGCACAGCACTATTTCTTCTAAGGCTTCCCCCTGAGTCTACCTTCTCTCAGAAAATATCTGACTAAAGGATTTCGACCAAGGTTGTCAATTTAAATGCCTATTATTTCCAAGATGTACGCTTTATTTTCACTCGGGCCAATCATAAGCAGTAGTTTCTCAAATGGTTCTTAAGACAAATATTTGTTTCATCAGTCAGAATACCTGTATTATATTATACAAGTTTTACCTTTGAAGAATGATAATTTGACACAGTTTGGAAGTCTCTCTCTCTCTCTCTCTCTCTCTCTCTCTCTCTCTCTCTCACCCATTTTAAGATATCCCGATTTGGTTTGGTTTTTAGGGTTTAACCCATTTTTCAGCACACGATATGCTATACATGGCGGTCAGTATTATTAATGGAGGAAGAACCCGGGAAAAACCACGGAAAGAACCACCGACCCACGAGAAGCTACTGGCAAGCTTTCTCACATAACTACATTAGCCGAATCTTTGACTCGAACCCACGCAGACTGAGGTGAGACGGCAGTGATCCGTAACGGCAAGCGCTTTAGACCACTCGGCCACTCGGGGCCCCCTTTAAACTCTGAAATTCAACGTTAAAAGGCTCACTGATTATCTAAATTTGTTACTTCACAAGGCCCGTTTTTTGTAAGAGAAAATCTGGAATTTGCTCTCCGAATTGTGAAGCTGCAAACAAGTTATTCTTTACAGGTACTTAAATGACCCCTTCATCTCAGAACCAATTAGTTGACTTGGACAATATGCTCCTTCTTTTGTGCTTCCCTTTATATACGCATGTAAGCTTGATATTGATGAAGAAATAATGACCATCTCATTAAACGACCATTTCTAAATTTGGTTTGTGCCAAATTAGCAAGTGGCTGGTGGTCAGTTTCCAGAATAATCTTTTGCCCATACAGATAGCGCTGAAATTGAGAGCTCCCAAAGAGAATCTCTGTGCATTCTTTTTCGGTAACCGAATCATTACTCTCAGATTGCAACAACGTTCTGCTATTGTAAGCAACCGGGAATAGGTCGTCATGCTCCTGCAGTGAAACTGCACCAAAGACCCCTGTCAGAAGCGTCGTACATAAGACAAAGTCCTTTGTCACGTCCAGTAGTCTCACTATGGCGTCAAACATGAACCTATCCTTCAACGTCTGAAATGTTCTCTCACGTGCGTCTTTCCAAATACACTTTGTCGGAGCCTTCTTCCTTGTCAAGTCAGTCAACGGAATAACAAATATGAACTCAGGAACCGGTAACATTTCGACCTCAAATTCTGCGATCGTGTTTATTTTCCGATAGTCGACACAAAAGCGGTGGCCACTATCCTTCTTCTGGACCAAAACAACTGATGAACTGTAAGCATATTCGGCTGGTTCAATGGCCCCTAAGTCAAGCATAGTTCTAATTTCGTGCAGTACAGTCTCTAACTTCGCGCGAAGTAGTGGATAGGGTTTCAGTTTTACAGGCATTTCATCCAGCATCTTTGAACTAAATTCCTCTAAGTCCATCATGCCTGCTCTTTCTGTCAAGACACTTGAGTAATCATGGAGTATCTCATTCACCTCTTCACATTGTTCTCACGTTAAAGGTACGTCAAGACGACGTCGATGAAGGTCTCATCCCTCGTCAAATGACAACTAAGAAGTACTTCAGCCACTCCTCCGTTGCCATCGTGTTCTTTAGTTACAGCTATAGCAACCACGAGCTCAGTGGATGTATCCCTTTCAGGATAGCGTTTAAGAAGGTTAACGTGGTACAACATCTCCTTACCTGCTACCTGGATGCGTTAGTTCTGTCCCCCCTTCTTTGCCGTTACAACGAACGGTCCCCTGAAGGATACTTGGAGTTTGTTGTGCTCCAACGGTAACAACAATAGCACATTGTCACCCACTTTAAACTTCCGTTTCTTCTCCTTATTATCATAGTAATTGGCTTTATGTCACCGTGAGTCATGGAGATTCTTCTGGACCAAGCTGCAAACTTCCTTCAGCTTGTTTCGGAGATCGATAACAAACTGATACGTTGATCGTACTGCCTCGGACGCGTTTTCATTCGTACATAACTGTGTCAATACAGCCATGGGTCCTCTCACTGAAAATTCTAGACTAATTTGGGGTACTTAGCGATACGCAAAAAGTATCGCGGGAAGGTCTCAATCCCAGTTCTTGGGTATACCTTCACATAACTTCTTCAGAACCTGTTTCAAGGTCCTATTGAAATGTTCTAGTAGAGAATTGCAATTCCCCAAACACACCTGGCCAGTTGAATTCCCTCACTAACCTATCTCTCGTCTTCGACAAGCGCATGTGACTACCAAGTAGACTCTCATGTGCTAGCTTAAGCACTCCTTCTTTCTGAGATCGAGGTACGGTCACTTGTTTATTCATCTCGGATCCTTTCCTGGTTTATCGATACAAGATACCCCACTTCAGCGCAAACTCTAAATCCACGTCTAGCAACCGTACGGACTTCTCCCATGCATACCCGCGTATATTATATAGGGTAGAATCTTCCTCTTGAAGTATCTTTAATTCACCAGTTGGCAAATTGTCTATAGGCGAAGTCGAGGGGAGCAGCGGTTTCTACCCTGACGTTTGCTTCGAAGACATCCTTTCTATCGACCCTACGTGTACATGTGTAGACATTATAGGAGTAGGCTGTGGCAACACATACCTACATCCTAAATTTGCGCGTGCGATAATTTTGACAAGCACACTGCTTAAATACGGCGAATCAAGGTCGATGTAGACAACCGGAAGAAAATGTTTAGCCCTATTAGCAAATATGACTTCCACTGTCTCACCTGCATAATCAGCAGGTTTGACAAATTTGCTTTCCACCACTGCCGGGTAACTACATCCGGTGTCATAGAGCGCGTAAGCCATCTCTCCATTACCGTAGCTGTTGCTGTATTCAACCATTGTACTGGTTTACACCTTCTAGCAGTGCCTGAAGTTACTGCATATATCGTGTGATAATGTTTCCTACAGTCTATGTGAATATGGCCAGGTTTTTTGCAACCATAGCATACACCATCAGCTGTTTTACCAGAGGTACCCTTATCTACCCCTTGGGTCTTTTGTGGGCCACGGAACTGATCACAGCTGGGATTATCAGCCCCTAGCTTCCCACCATTTTGACCATTCAGACTATGAGGTGCCAATCCGTTTAGACTTTCTAAATTCAGTAACGCTGAGTCGATTACTCCCACCCCATGTGGTTGGACGAGAGTATGCACTCTTAAATCATTCAGCCATCGCACTGAAAGTTTCTAAGGTCGCGAAATCATGCTTCGCTAAAATTACGATCAGGTCTTTCCTATGCATGCTGAGGACATGTTCTTTCAAAATCTCCTCCCGTATGCCTTCGTAAGTGATTTAGGTGCCTGTCATTTTAATCTATTTATCATAAAGCACGTGTAGGCGAGAATGAAATTGTGTGTATGTCTCCGTTGTTCGTTTAGACGACTCTCTAAAAAGTTTGCGAAAACTTTCATCCGACAGCTCGTAGTGCCTTAACAGCGCTTTCTTGAGAGGGTCGTAATTTTCTACGTTAATCGGTGTCATATTATGATAGATATCCTTGGCAGCTCCTTGCAAAAATGCAAATATATGAATGGCCCACTGGTCTTTGGGTATATGATAGACTAAAGCTAACGTTGCAGAGTTAAAATGTTATCTGTAGTTTTGGCGTCGTTGTTAAACATCGGCATTGTTATCTAGACGATACGCCTATCCTCGGGACTTTTACATATGGGTCCTCAATGTTCATTCAGTTCTTCGCCCCTCCTAGATTCCGCTTCGATATTTAAGCTCGTCATGGCTAAAGCATGTTCTCTCCCTGGCTGTTTCTTCAGTATAAAATCTGGCTAACTCGATTTCTCTTTGTTTCTGTTTCCTCAACTTGTCTGCTTCTTTCTTTCTCTCTTTGCTCAGCTTGTCTAATTCTTTCTTTCTCCTCGGCATGTCTATTTCTCTCTTTTTCGGCTGCATGCTGTTCTCTGTATTCCCTGAGACTCCGCTCTACAAACTCCTCGAATTGGGTCCCTTCATAACCTAATTCGTTTTTACCAATAGATTTAAACTCTAAATAAAGTCTTAACTTATGGGCTTCAATCATTATAAAGCGACCTAACAGCGTTTGGCAATACAAAATTCTGAATTTCTCTCCGAATTCAGCTTGCTCGCACCAACAATGTGCAATTACTCCCTCGGGACCTCTTTAATTTTATCTTCTCGCAAGATTACCTAAAGGCAATATTTATTTTTGAATTACTTCAATTCAGACAACGACCACCATCGAAAGCATTTCAGGTATGGAATTGTAATTCTTTACAATGGCATAACATACGTTAAACAAATATCAAACAATGGCATGTACGAACTAAAGAATGCACATATATTGAACTCGATTGCCTCTCGTAATTTATCACTGCAATAGATACTCTAATTTTTCTTCAATATCTTAGTCGTTGTCACTCACACTGTTCAAAGTAATCGCGGACGAATGCGCCCACTTGTAACACGTCACCCACTTAGTAAGAGTGGTAGTTAATTGGAATTAGCTACGTTGTCTAAGGAATGACCTCCTTGTCTACGTTGTCTAAGGAATGACCTCCTTCGATATGATGACCCGTTGTGAATGAAAGGTAGAACATCAACAGTGAGCTCGGCAAGATTTCTTGGGAAGAAATAATGTATTACCAGCCTCCTTAGACAAGACAAATAACAAATGTAATCAAATTAATAGTGGTAATTTCAAGTCAACTTAAATGATATCAACAGGATGTAATAGAAGTGTCTAAACTGGATTTATTATATCATCATAACTAGTGGTGAAAAGAGTGCAATGTCCATGAGTGATTGAAACACCTTCACCTTGAATGTGTTTCAACATTTCCCATTTCCTCGAGTCGCCCTTTTCCGACTGCCACGTCCTCCTTGGACTTCCTAGATTGTACTCTTTACTCATGACTTTCTCATTTCGCACCTCACTCGTCATTTCTCCCTTTTCATTCCTTTCTTTCGGACTACATCTCCAGACTGTTGAGTCCCATCTCCCTTAGAAAACCATTTCTTTAATGCCGTAAATTTTCGAACTTGCATCCAGCACTAAACCATGTCTTTCTCGAGAGACAGACACATGGTCCCGCTCTTGTTTAACGAGGAAAGCATTATTCTTTCTTAGGATTCCCCAGGAGCCAACCCCCCCCCCCCCCCCTCTCTCTCTCTCTCTCTCTCTCTCTCTCTCTCTCTCTCTCTCTTTCTCTCACACACACACAAAATATCGAACTAAAGAATTTCGACCATGGTTGTTACTTTAAATGCCAATTATTTCCAAGATGTACGCCTTAATTTCATTCGGACAATCATAATAAGTGGTTTTTCACAATTCTTCATAAGAAAAACATTTGTTTCGTTAGTCAGAATCTTTGAAATACGTTAAATAACGTTTCCATTTGAATAATGCCTTATTTGACACGGATCGGAAGTTTAACTGTCTTTTTTCTCAAACCCGTTTTAAGACATCCGGTCAATTTTATTGATTTGGAAAACTGGCCCCTTTGATGTTTTAACCTTTGTATAGAAAAAATTAGGAATAAAGTTCGAAATTATCATTTCCAAATACTCACCTGGTTTTAATGAGATAAAGTCTTTAAGCTCAGCACATTAAACATTAAGGTTCACTACTAGTCCAAATTTCGATACTTCAAAGAGACATTCTGAAGCCGGCGACAAGCCTATAAATCTTTTCGACGGCCGCCTGGAAACTATACCGTTCTTTCCATGACATGACTGTAATATGTATTGTTTGGAGAAGACTCATTACAATAAGTGGATTTTGTATGAAGGATTTTTATATTTTTAACGTAACTTTAACATTATTTCATTCACATTGCTACAATGTATGTGATGTGGCAGTTTATGTGACATTTAGTATTTGGGCATCATGACGCAGACATGTAGCATCAGTAGATTGCGAGTCTTAGCATGCGTCAGTCTGCATGTCCGTGAGGACCATCTCTGGCGGAAAAGATGAAGATATACCATCATCTCTGAATAGTTCAAAGGTTTTGCAATGAGGATACGCCGTGAACATTGAGACGGTCTGGTTCGCTGGCCCTATGTGTCTTCCCCGAACGGATTTTCCAGGCGAAAGGTTGACATGGAAGCTTACTGTATAAATTTGGTCCGGACTTCATTGGTATCAGCTTCGTAAACTTCAATAAACTCCCATTAATAATAAGGAACTCTTATCGAAAGTGTGGCAAGAGAGATAAATCAATCACTTAGATCCTCATATAGCATAGCTGGATGGGTTGGTCTATCATGTAAGACCCCAAATTGGCTTGATGGACAGATTGTTTCAGGAGCATCTCGGTTATAATAAGGAAAGATCATCGAAGGAGCAGCAAGAAGGATGCGTATATCACTCAATTCCCCGTAGAGAGTAGATGACGCAGCTGGTCTTTCAAGCAAGTTCCTTAATTGAGACGGCTTAACGACCGAGACAGCTCTGGACAGCAAAAACAAATACAGCGTTGAATTCGATTGATCTGGCAAAAACCTCATGCGTCCTGACTCTCGTGCGGGGTGCGGAGAAGTACATCCTGGGCTGCCTAACATTGGGAACATTCCCCTTTGTAAACCTTCGGAGTAATATCCCCTATTTCTGTTGACGTCACTGCAGCTGCTTGACATCGTAGTTGTTTTGGGTGGGGTGGCTGTGGGAGGCGGATCCTTATCGTGTCCCCCACATGGCTCGCAAGAGATGTCGTTTTCATGTGAAAACTTAAAGCATTCTCCTTGATTAAGTTTGATTTTTGTATCCTTCCCTTTGGCTGCCATTTACATCACTGCTGCCCAGACGTGCTTTGAACATGATTCACACATGATGTATGCTAGAGAAGTGCATTTTGCAACCTAGGCACGTGTCACTACTGTCTTCAAAAGCCTTGAACTTCTTACATTTAGTATCTTTGGCCGCCAAACGACAGAAAATTCAAGAAAATAATACATAATAGCATAAATAGTTAATGAGCATGTAAATAATACACTACTACATACCCGTTACTAACAGGTATAGGAAATATTACACTGGCACGCTGAGTCCTGAATGACATTAAAACTTTTTCAATGTTAGCGTTGTCACCTTTTTGAGATAGTGACCGTAATATGCAAATTTAAATTCTGGAGAAAATATAAAATAATGTATAACACCTGTATAGTAATAATCCAAGTACATAATAACTCCAAATTCGACAGTGACTGCTAATATTTTCCTTCGAAAAGGCTCTAAATGTTCCTGAGGTAATTCCATTCATATTTCAATACAACAGCAAAGCTTAAAACTAGCGACATCTGACGCTCACAAGGGGAACTAATAAGCAAGAGTTATTAGCCGTTACCTATATGAAATATACACGAAAAATGATTTACGTCTTTTTAGTAGGGCTGGATTTGGAAAGTAATCGACTCATATCCTAATGGTAATATGACCAGGAATCATATTTGCAGGAGAAATACCAGTAAGTCTATTAGTTGAGTCTAATATCGCCTGGCTGTTTGACTCGGTGTTTGGGTGCAGTTGTCGGCTGGATGATCGGTTCATTGATGCCCCGGGCTGCAAAATGAATAATCAGCTAACTGGGTTTCCTTCATTTCAGCATCTCAATGTTTGGCATGCCGTAAAAGTCTCGCAGAAATGACGGATTCCTGATCACTGATTGTGTAATAAGGCGTGTCATACATCTTCACTGGCAGCTCGGCAGCTCGAACTACGGTATGTTTATCAGACAGGACGGATGGCAAAAGCGATAATCTACATTCAAAATATACCCTGTGGCCTCAGACTTAGAAGCCCTAAGTGCGGTCTCTGACATGCTAGGGACTCAACACATTGCACAAAATAAAAACTTAAAAATGAGGTACATACATTCATACTCAAAACTATACCGATTTTGTCGATGAATGTACCATATTCCACGAGATTAACTTGGATTATGTGAGAATCACAAGATACAAAACATGTATATCATCTTCAGTGAGAGCTAAAATCAGTCAAAGAATTGTGACAACCTAGTGGTGGTGAGTGCATGTAAGGGGAGGATTCCGAAGAGTTTATTTTCTTCATCTACATTTAATATACACGGGACAGACAAAAATATCTCCTTTCCACAATCGCTAAATTAAAGAGGCAGCGGAGCTTCTTCCTAACGTTAGTAAGATCAGGGAATGTATTCAATGGAGAAATTTCGCCACAAAACTTTAGCATCGTTGACTACAATGCAGCAAGTCTTCTACATAGACAGACACGATTGAAAGTTATATCATATCACGGTACACACTTCAGTCTTCTTCCCATTCGGACAAGGCAAACATTTCTAACATAGGCAAACAAGATTGAAAGTTGTATCGTATTACGGTACAAACTTTAGTCTTCTGCCCATGCAGGCAAGGCAAAGATGTCTAACATATAATGATACAAGCTTCAAAACTAAAATAATATTGTCACAATGTGTCCAGTGAAAATAGCAACTCATGCTGAAGATATATGACTTTTAAAATACTTGTCCACAAAACATTCAACACTGTTTAAAAAATGATGTAATCAGTTTTGTTCTTCGTATTCAACCGATAAAAGAAATCTTAGCATAAGAGATCACAAACTTTAGACCTACATTAATATTATCACACAATTTTAATCACTGACACATATATCAAATTACAAATAAAAAGTAATTACTTTTGCAATGACATTCATCACATAGGTTGTTTGGCCCAAAGCATACATAGCTTCAAAATCCAGTGACTGATTTATGACAAGGTGAGGAGTTCTAGTGGAGGTAAAGATAAACTTTCTGGAACCATCGGTCTAAAAAGAAATTAAAAACAATACAGGTTACAAATTGTAGTATTTCATATTATGTACATAAATGCAAGAATTAGTAAACAGAGTCTCCTTTTTACTTCCAATTCCATCAACAATTTATATTTATGTCTCTTCAAGTTATTTTCCACTTCCAATAACTTCAACAATTACTTAATATCATCACAGTACAAGTTAATAAAATATTTTTTTTCTTCTGAAAACTGTTATCGTGGAAATAAAACAATTTATTTAAAATGCAACTCTGTTGAAAACTGTTGTATAATGAAGCCATTTAATCTATAATTATCATATCGACTTAGCAGGGGCCCCGAGTGGCGCATTCCGTTATGGATCACTGCCATCTCACCTCTGTCTGCGTGGGTTCGAGTCTAACATTCGGCTGATGTAGTTAGGTGAGAAAGCTTGCCAGTAGCTTCTCGTGGGTCGGTGTTTTTTTTCGGGGGTTTTTCTCGGGTTCTTCCTTCATCAATAATATTAGCCACCATGTATAGTATCGTATCGTATTTATCGTGTGCTGATAAATGGCGTTAAATCCTCAAACAACAATCGACTTAGTATATCCTTATCTTACTTTCACAAAAAAAAAAAGATTTTCGGTTTATACCAAATATAACCAATTACAGATTGTGACAACAGATAGGTCTAGCACAACTACATTTCATATGCAATGACATAAAAAAATTGAAAATATATGTTAAACAGTAGACACTTACTGTGTGGATTCAAACATTTGCATAAACTGCCATTTCATTAATTTTCATAGATATGATATTCTAAAAACAATTTTGGTACTAACTTTGATGATATTTCACAGGCAGCGATAACAATTATAGTAAATATATTATTATTATTATTATTATTATTATTATTATTATTATTGAAAAATGACCTTACAGTGGTCCAGCGGTGGAGTGAGAAATAACAAATTCCACAAAGGGCACTAATCGGTGATCAATAGTAAGTGTTGTCCTTTTTCTTTATGACAAATTCTATGAATAGCAAAACATTTTATAAATTAAGAGCACCACTTTTTGACCTTTTACAACACTAGCTCCAAACAAAACAAAAATTATTTAATGTATATAGTTTAGAGATAACTACCACGGAGCCATCCCCTGCAGGAATTGAATAGTCAATGGTGGTTCCACCACGATCTTTATCCGAGGCTGAAATTTGCGTATAAATAGTTGTTCTCACTGGAGTAAGCTGTTAAAAGAGAGCAAATATAACATTAAAATAACAAAATATTGCAAGGGAAATCTTAATCAATATAAATATGTAATTAAACTCTGTAGCATATATATATATATATATATATATATATATATATATATATATATATATATATATATATATATATATATATATATATATATTTACATTAAGTAAAATTGATTCTTCACGAAGTTTTAACACTCGACGATACCAGATACCTCTATTGTGTTTAACAAAAAAAGCACCAAAGGGACAGATCCATGACTTTTCAATCACAGGTCTATTCTGAGAAGAGGATGGTTTATTTTGTATAGAATTAACCAAATTATGTTGCAATGTGTACTATTTGTATGGGGAAAAAAGATGGATTCCTTAACGCCGTCTCTGGATCCACAAATTAAGTGTTTATTTATCTTGTATTTATTTTTTTATTTTTCTGATTGATTAATTGATTGATTGATTGTCGCTCCAAATATATAATGTCAGATACAATATTGTTGCTTGATATTTAAAAATGAAAATGGAAGAAGAAAATTAAGACACTGAAAACATAATTAGTCCTCTCTTTCCCAGCGGAGTCAAACTAAAAACTAAAAGAATAATACCAACCTCTTCCACTGATACTGAATATGGTGTATTAAAAAACTGTGGACTGTTATCATTTACGTCTTGAATGTTGACATTAACTGTTGCATAGGCGGTCTGAAATTTAAAAAAAAATTAAGTACCCTGTCACTAATTCTCCGCAAATGAATACCTAAAACAAATATTTAAAAATGTTCGCACAAGTTGAATGTCACAATTTTGCAATAAACTAAACAAAACAAATCCTAAATTGAGTATTGTTTCCCAATGCTGTAAATAGTTTATTCTGAATTTAATATTTTCTTTCGAGGAACTATAATTACAATCATTGAAATGTATAAGCGTTTTTCTGTATGATTAACCAGAGCGTAATCAGTGATTATATAAGCCCACATGACATGATCAAGGCGTAAGGAATAAACATCACAAATAAAATTTAAATAAAATCCATGAAATCAATCGATTTGCTCATGAACTAAAAGCAAAATCATAACAAAAACCAGCAAAATGTGATATATAGGGCATAGTGACTTTCGTTGTACAGATTTGTTCTAATAGAGATGTGCGTGAGTGACTGAGTGATTTGGATTTTCAAAGTAGCTTTAAAAACAAAATCCGTCATATCCCTAAGATGTCTTTAGTGTGTCAGTTTATAGTAATGTCTAGCACTGGGGCATCATGGTGCATATGCAGAATAATGTCCCATCAAGTCACATTACACATTATCTTAACACGAGGCCAACCAGTCTTAGCACTACCCTCTTAATTCTGAGCGCCTAGCGAGGCAGCTGTTGGTACCATTTCCCAAGACTTTCGAATGACTCAGCCGGGGTTCAATATCCCATATCCGAGGCTGTCGCTCTAACCACTAGGCCACTGGAGCGGTTTAATAGAGATGTATAAAATCATCTAGTCTAGTGATTAAAGCATGAATATTTAACATAAAATTAAACTCAAGTAAAATAAAGGTTACTGTGACACACTTTTGTGATGAGAGTTTAGTATTCAACAAGATTACTGGTTATATCAACTAACCATGTTTCATGACATAACATACATACATACATACATACATACATACATACATACATACATACATACATACATACATACATACATACATACATACATACAGCAAAAGACCAAAGCTATCCGCAAAAACTTCACCTGAGTCAGTAATATTTTGTTCTTGTCAGGGCCTGGTATTTACAGAGTCATATAATCGTTCGGTTTGATGATTCTAGCATAAACACAGTTTGAAAACAAATTTAATACACACAATTTACATAAATATTTGAAGCATAAAATAAAAGTCACGGTAACTTGATTGTGATAAAGGTGCAATACATATCCAGATGCATCTCGTAAACAATCTTATTGATTACAGATAAAACAGCATTATACAAGGTCCAAGAAACCAATGTTGGTCACAAGCTAATAACATGTTAACGAAGTAAGTAGAAATAATGTCAGTGTCAAATGTAGCTCGCTTATCCCCCTCACTAGGAGGCAAATGCTATGAAACCCGCTTAAAACTGTTGTTAGGGAGTTTGATGCAAAACATGGATGAGATGCAGTAAGAATGCACATGTGTATACCCTCCAAGATTATCGAGGCAGATGTATGGGGTAACATTAGATCCCTCTTTTACTTCGCAGTGTTAATAAGAGACAGGTCGTAGTCATGCTTTGTTCATTCTGTCCCATAGTTTACACTGCTACATTGCACCTTGACGAAAAGTTCAGTTATATCGAAGACACCGTAATGTAACGATCATTTAATTTCAAGCTGAGCAGTTTGAGTTGATTTTACAATGAATGTGCTTCAAAAGCATTGCGAATTTATAAGGAATATAAAATTGAAGTTGAAATTAACATCAGGTCACATAAGTTCTGGTTAGGTTAAATTCTGATTTGAGAAAAGCTAGATAATACAGAATAATATTACAAGACCTATTTATACTTTAATATGTAGGACTCCTGACAGTGAAACCTCTCAATGCCAAAACCTCACTAAACTGAGATTCACATGAAAACAGTCCCTACTTCTGGTCCGGGGATTTTCCTTTTTCATTTCAATAATGTAAACATTATTGATGATATAGTTTGACAAAACATGCAACAGCCTGTTATTTCAAAATGGAGATATGAAATTATTAGGATGCTAGTAATTTGTATTGTCTCTCTATTGCCATTGTATCTTAGTTTCAACCGCTCCAGTGGCCTAAGTGGTTAGCGCGTCAACTCGGATGTGGGTTCGAACCCCGGTTGAGTCAAAACTAATACTTATAAAAATGATACTGGCAGCTGCCTCGCTTGGTACTCATCATTAAGAAGTTTATATTAGGGCTGGTCGGCCTGGTGTCAGTATAATGTGGCTGGGTGGGTCATCTCGTTACATGTCTGCGGTCTTCACGCAATCGTATACTCATTATTCCCACTATGAAAACGAAGTCATATGGACAACGTTCTTTTGCGTACCAGGGCCAAGCAACGTGGAACGAATTGTCCATTTAAATTAGACACAAATACACAGTGATCCCTTTCAATAGTGCTCTAAAAACACACATTTTACGACTGCGAGAACAAACTTAAAGACCTAATGTTTCCTACCTTAAATACTTGCAGCATTTTTTTAAATATATTTTCTAATTAAGTAGTGTGTGTGGGAGGGGGAGGGGTATTTGTACTTTGTTTGGTCTATAGTTTGGACTTGTGAAAAGGCAACAGCTTGCAACATAAAATCATGAAATGTCTTTCTTTTCAAAGAAGACACATTATGCACAGTGTCTTTCCTCTGTTTATTTAATCTTTCGTTTGAACATGTGAAAATAAAATGCCTTGCAAACAGACAGAAGTCAAATATTTTTCATCATTATTAAAATCATTATTAAAATAATTTAAGCAATGCATTTTACTGATAAATTATAATCAATTACCGTAGACGTATCGGCATTGGGGATACACATCAGCCGAAATGATATGATCTCAGTATCATCTAAACTCGTAAAATCTGGACCCTGAAATGATAGACAATATACGCTTTATGAAAATAACAAAACAAAATGAAAAGAAAATATGAATTTTATGTCACTAAAGTGTATTTTTTAATGTGTGAAAGAAAACTAATATAAAACTTTTGGATAAATCAATAACCTTTTTAAAAATATATAATGAGCTAAAATAATGAATTATTGCATGACAATATTGTACACATGCTCTTCATAGTCTCTTGTACAATTCAGACGTGAATGGACAAATGGACAATTACATGGAACATAATATATGCTGGTATACAAACTAATTAAATTGTCACCTACAAAATCAAAATGGTTTTAAGTATAGTTTCAAGGCTTATGGTAAACAAATAATTGTATAAGCCTTACGTTAGAAATATATATACATGTATATATATATATATATATATATATATATATATATATATATATATATATATATATATATATATATATATGTATATATATATGTATATGTATATATATATATATATATATATATATATATATATATATATATATATATATATATATATATATATATATATATATATATATATATATATATATATATATATAATATTTGATCAGCTTTTACGGCTTGCTTTACAATATCAATAAAATGGATACAGAATTTGTATTACCTAAAATTTGCTTCCGGAAAAGAATCAGGTTTAGAAAAAAAATATATTAAATAGCATATTTAAGTGGAAAACATGACAAGTCCGTTACTCTCTCACCTACCATCAAATAATATTCTACCTAAATCTTAGGGATGTCTCTTCAGTTTAAGATTGAGTACAAGTAAAATTTAAGGCACTCTCTTCTTGATATTAAATAAACTTACATCTCTATCTACTGAAGTGATGAGACGAATTCTGATCCCTGCCCCAAAATTCTCAATTCTGAATGTGTTGTTAGGATTCGGGGCGAATGGGTTGTCACTAGTCATTATTAGTGTTATCCCATCAGGTTCACCTAGTGTTCCTGTCACATTCAGGGGCGCTTGGTATGGGCTGGTGCTGTCCAAACTCTGATTTGCTGATTAGGATAGTGAAATGCTGGATGAACTGGTTAATTCATAAATCTATTTCATATTTTAAAAATCAATCTTTAATATAACTCTCTCTCTCTCTCTCTCTCTCTCTCTCTCTCTCTCTCTCTATATATATATATATATATATATATATATATATATATATATATATATATATTCTCTGATACGTGTCTTCTTTATTGTTTTGCAAAAGTTGGATGACCCTGAAAAGATTACCGTAAATATTAAATCAATGTGCATGTTCTTGACCCTTGTTATAAACTTACGTAGCACAATCTCTTTTGCAGACACAATGTAATATTTCGGTGGAATCTCAGTAAAAATAGGCAGTGAATTTCAGCGATTTAAGTTCATTTAAACGAAATAATAAGACCAACAACAAAAAAAAAGTTATGAATTATATTTTCCAAGTTACCCATTCTGGAGAAAGATTATCAAACCCAAATACTAATCCCTTTGCAGAATAATTCAGCTACATATTTGTATTGCAATTTCTATCAGTGGCACTTCCAAGTAATGAATACACGCTCTTATGATAATATATTTAAGTTGTTTCTTTCTCTATAGATGCATTTGAAGTTCTATAAAAACAAATATTTCTACTTTGTTTTGTAAGCCCTCAACTGACATGTTCATATTTTCACTAATTAAAATACACAATGCAGGTTCATATTATCACTAATTGAAAGTTAAATATTATTTTTAAAAAACAACACCTACATGCAAATATATATATATATATATATATATATATATATATATATATATATATATATATATATATATATATATATATATATATATATTTAACAAAGCTAATAAACCTCAACTATTGAGTTTTTTTTCCCAACAAACATTACCTAAATTCATTCCCTTCCACCAGGACAAATAGCAATACATTATAACAACATAACCCTTTTTGAATCATAAGTTTCTTTAGACATAAATGACAGACATAGTGATGTCAAAGTTATGTCTATGTCTTGCCAACTCTCTACTACTCTGGCATGATATGCAAAATCAAAGAAAATTGAATTTGGAAGGTTCCGGGTAGTCCATACCTGTCACATTTCCTTCATTAAGTGTTACAGTGATGGTAGTATCCATGGTACATGGTGCTGAAAATGATACAATATAATTCAATCAAACCTGTTACTAGCAAACAGTCATGAAAAAAGGCAAAACTGACAGGTGACTGCTATACACAAATTCGCCTGTTAAATATTTTTTGCAACTAACATCGTTATTATTATTATTATTATTATTATTATTATTATTATTATTATTAAAATACCAAGATTAATTATGCGCACAGTATAACAAAATCAATTTTTCGGGTATATGTTGTGTTCTTTTCCAAATTTATATTCCATACAAGATTATTGAAATCTTTACAAACTTTTAAAAATGCGGAGGTCTTAATTTATCCACGCTGTACAACGCTGTGAGAAGCCTGTGATGACCAGAAAATCAAACGAAGCTGTAAATAGCTATTTATATTGACCGAAATTTCTCCGGCTTTTAAATACTCGTTTGAATACTCAATGGCCCTTACCCAACTGGAAAGGGAAGTAACTCATATCTCTTCTAAAAGACGAACTAGGTCACACTAGCACAAAAGGTAACTGCCATACTTTCATTTGTGTTGCGATAAGAATGTACAAGCTAGCTCTCTCTCTCTCTCTCTCTCTCTCTCTCTCTCTCTCTCTCTCTCTCTATATATATATATATATATATATATATATATATATATATATATATATATATATATATATATATCGTTTTCTGAGTAGGATAAATGTAAAAAAAAATCCAATATCACTAACCACATACTGAATCAGACACTAATTCAAGACAAAATTATCTAATGACAAACTGTCTTTTTTCCCCAAAAGTGTTGGCATTTTTAGAAGCATGCTAATACTATGTTTATCTTTCAACTGCTGAAATATTTATATTATCTCATATATTACTGTTTAAACAATATTTGTATAGGGTACGCTTACTTTATTTTAAACAATATTTGTATAGGGTATGCTTACTTTATTTTAAACAATATTTGTATAGGGTATGCTTACTTTATTTTAAACAATATTTGTATAGGGTACGCTTACTTTATTTTAAACAATATTTGTATAGGGTACGCTTACTTTATTTTAAACAATATTTGTATAGGGTACGCTTACTTTATTTTAAACAATATTTGTATAGGGTACGCTTACTTTATTTTAAACAATATTTGTATAGGGTACGCTTACTTTATTTTAAACAATATTTGTATAGGGTACGCTTACTTTATTTTAAACAATATTTGTATAGGGTACGCTTACTTTATTTTAAACAATATTTGTATAGGGTACGCTTACTTTATTTTAAACAATATTTGTATAGGGTACGCGTACTTTATTTTAAACAATAATTGTATAGGGTACGCGTACTTTATTTTAAACAATAATTGTATAGGGTACGCTTACTTTATTTTAAACAATATTTGTATAGGGTACGCATACTTTATTTTAAACAATAATTGTATAGGGTACGCTTACTTTATTTTAAACAATAATTGTATAGGGTACGCATACTTTATTTTCAGTTATCTTTCGCTAGTTCCCTGCTCAAACTTGTCCTACTGAAGTACGCAGTGGTATCAAAACTGACAATTTAGAGCGTACTGTCAGCAATATTTCACATTTGCCACAGTTCGCTCATTTTATATATGGCACATATATGTCCATGTCAGTATACTCACTATTACTAATTAACTTTAATAAGACAATCAATAATGCACAGTAATACACGTATAATACAATTACCTACATGTTGTTCTCCAATTTTCACGGCCAGTGCCTTAACTAAACCACGCGGTTCGTAAGGCATTCATTTAAATTTGTCTTATTTATATGTGTGTTAATACTCAATGATTCCAGGTCCATTTAAGTTGGTCATTTTTAAGAAATTAATGTTTCCTCTTACCTGTCATCTCAAAAGGTATTCATATGTAAAATGTTTGCGTTAATAAAGTCTGATGAAAAAATGCATGTAAACGTTGAGTACCAGACGTTTACTTTGAAACAAATTCATAATGGAATAGATAAAAATAGCTTTACCTGTACTTTAATGATGCACATCTACTAGGTTTTGAAAAAAACATTTAAAAATTTAGACTTTGCAAAATTTCTAAAATATTTTTCAAAGGCAGAACCTGCTATACATGTGTACAGTATCGCATAAGGTAAAACGTATACATACTACATACCGACCATACATAGGAGCAAGAAAATTGAGAAAAATTTGCGATTGTTTTATTTTGATTGGTAAAATTAAAATATTGAAAGAAGAAGTGGTTGTAAGCAAAGACATACAAGAAACCGATTTATGTAGTAAAATTCATAATTTTCAATTAACGTTAAATAAGCACTGGAAGCATGTCACCGTGACCCAGTTTGCATATATATTCATTGCAAGCTCACTTAGCAGCATCCGTAGCGATATATAAAATGTATCAGAACAGGAACCAGGGCATTATTTTAAGCAGCGTTTAATAAACCCTCTAAAAATAAGCTATGGCTACACAATATCGGCGTCCTCGTATGACACAAATCAAGGTCGCAGACATACATGAGCAATCTGAATTTGATCACAGCAATTTCAATGAATGCAGGATTAATGTTATGGCTAAATATCGAGAATATATATATATATATATATATATATATATATATATATATATATATATATATATATATATATATATATATATATAGTAACTTACCTTGGCCTCTGACATGAGCCAGCAAAAGAATAAAGGTAAGAAATCCAAATGACCATCCCATCTTGTGAGTATCTGGAACAAACAGTTCCTTCCAAATGTCTATAAGAAGAAAACATTGAAATAAATTAAAGGGAATCCGTCTTTTGATATTTAAGAAGAGGTGCCTACCTTATCCTCTGATTTCTAGATCATAGCCTATGTTCCGAACAGACAATTTTAGACGCAGAAGAAAAGACAAATTCGCTGACTTTGGTAAAAACAAACACTATAAATTGCGTTGGACAGTTATGATAAAATGGTCAGGACTATTCACTCTCATGAAAAGCAATTCTGAATTTCAGATAAGAACCTTCCGCTAATTGTGCTATTCTTGATTAAAACTAGGCCTGACTAAGACTTTCTTATAACATTTAATTGATGGCATCACACACACACATACACACACGTGTGTGTGTGTGTGTGTGTGTGTGTGTTCAAAAAGTACCAGTGTAGGATATTTGAATAATTATATTTGATACCTGAATGGTATTTCAGACTGACTTGTTTTTATGAAAACCATCAGAAATAATAAAGTATGGAAGAACATGTGTCAAAATATTCCTGCAAAGTTTGGCAGATGTGGAGTGGTGTTTGTTAGATGTCAAACAATATCTTTTCATTAGATTAGTTTACTCCTTAAGTTCATGCAGGAAAACAATTTGTGTACAAGTCATATGCCACTTTCTATGACGTTCGTTGTAGTTGGAACGCTCCTCGTGTTTTCAATCTATTTCGCAAAAAAAGTTCAAGTGAACAAGTTTCGTACCACAGATTGTGTTATACTGAACTTAGGAACGTATCTGAATGACCTTCTCTTTTATGCATTCTTAACGCCATATCGCTATAGCCTTATACGAAGAATGTTGATGAAAATTTAAGGATCAAGGTGATTTAGACGGTTTTACTGTGTTCACGATATCACATTATTGTTATTTACTCAATTGTGTCTCCGTGAACATGACATTGTCAGGATCGTGCAAAATATATTACGATATTGAACACCTTCATATTGCACGTACGTGCACGGCACGTGTGCCAAACAGTAGTATAGCGTATTAAGAACTACTTTGTAAGTAAATCATGTACAGTCATATAGTAGATGCTTTACGTTTTGGTTGATTTAAAAAAAAAAATCTGAATGAACTTAAACCAGCTCTTTCGTGGACTGCCACATACCAGATGTTTTGCATTATTCCGCATTAACGTTTTTGATACAATGTTTAGGATTTAGGCTAGGGATAGACGCCAGACAGGTCATCAAATTGCTGGGGTCCTTACGAATAGCATGCAAGTGGCAAGGCATAAACGTGTCTTCATTAGCTTGTAATAAGAATGATAACTAAAAAAATACCTTAGTTTTAAATCCTGATGTTTGTCAAAATGTACTTTGTTAGTTCTGCAAATCCGAATTGCATTAGCTATGTCATGGGTTCTAAAGCTTGGTGATACATTTCGAAATTGTACTGTAATTTCGACTACATTCTAAGTGCAATAACATCCCCGGTCATCATCATCATCAGCATCATCAGTCTTTTGACCTAGTGTGGTCGTTGAGGCGCTTTGCTACTGAACATCTATCTGACCAGTTATCTCCTCTTGTCTCGATAATGTGACAATGCCTGTGTCTCCATAGAACATTCCCTGGTCCATTCTGTGATGTTGTCAGTCTACTTTTGTCTATGTCTACCTACCTCTCCATCTGCCGCCCTGGACGCTGCCCTGCAGGACTGTTGTGGATAGACTACTGGCTCTAGTGACATGGTCATACCATTTCAGCTTTCTCTTGTTGACGGTGGTGAGGAGGTCTTCATATCGTCCTACTTTGTGCGTGATGGTGTTACGCAATTCTCATTTGTGATGTGATCCATGTAAGAGATGGAAAGGATGGTTCTGTAGCATCTCATTTCAAGTGGCTGGACAGCATAATTACAGCGACTAATCCATGCACTTGAAACGTACTCCTTACGGCACACAAAATGAAATGAACATTATATTCTATAGCTTTTTTGATAATTACAGTTGAAAGAGTTAATAGTTTCCTCCACATTATGATTCCAAACAATCAATGACAGAACAGAAACAGACGAGTCAAGACGCTGTTCCCTCGTGGTACAAATCAGATGTTAATTGAAGTCGAAATGACAAAGAAAAATCCAGTCCATACTCACGAAAATTTAGTAGAATTGTCAAACATACCAAATTATATTCATTCCAGATCAAATGTAAAGTTGTAGCAATGTGCATTCATTCCTTCACAATGTGACTCAAAATTTCAATTTTAAGTAGACAAAAATGACAATTTCTTTTGAAAACCTATGTTCAAATTTAGCTGGGCTGATCTATGTCGTATGGATATACTGCACTCCAAAGCTCGTGCAGAATATCCAACCGAAACACTCGTTCATGTTTTCCTATACAAATGCAGTAACCAATATATATTCCATGAATTGACGTCCATAGCCATATATGAATCAGTATGCAAAGCAGCCCGTGAAATATCAGAATGCCCCTACCCCAGTCTACGAGCTTCAATGTGAGACCCTTAAAAAAGATATGACACACAACCATTAGGCTTAAACACATGTACGGTGTACCCCAGACAGCACATTTTATGCCTATATCAAGACCTACAAATAACCTTGACCTTTAAACTTGGAACTTGTCAACTCCATGATAAGATATAGACACGGGTAACGTTTGATGATAATAGTTGATTGGATTAAACAAGTGACAGCCTGAGTAATGAAACAGTCCATTAACTTGCAATATTTCTTGTGTTTTTGCTTGATCTTAAGGGCAGTAGGCATAACTGTTCATACATGAAACACTCTCAATATCATGTATTAAAGTGGCTCACGTTTCATGAAAATACCTTTTAACCAGTTCCAGTAGTATACCGGGACATACAGATCATTGGTTTATATTTTCCCTGCCGTTGCTTAATCCTTTAATCTTGAGACAGAAGTCAAGACTGATATGTGACAGTTTAAAATAGCCGGTCCAAGTTACAGCAGTGTATAATTTTTATATCATTCACATAATTGGATTTCTCTCGCCTATTGTGAACTTAACCTGGGTGCAAGGGTCTGACAATACTACGTAATACATTGTAGAGTCGTGATATATGAACTAAGATACATACAAAACTTTCACAAGACACCCGTATTACATAACATCGGAAGTTTGCATGTTTTGGCCTTGACATATGCTTTTGCATATAGCAAGCAATATAATCTGTAGTCATAATATATCAGAAGCATACTTTCTGCATGTCTTAAACAATTTCTCAGCTACGCCCTGGATAAAAATTATTGAGTACTTTTGAACTTCAAATTTGAACCAAGAATGTGGTGTATTAACATTCCCACGACATCATAGTTATAGACATAATCAGTTATATCTCTCTCAATATGATTTTGTTTAGTTCAAGAAAAAATATGTACATTGGCATGTGACGCTGACCATACAATTAAGATAAATAAAAGTCGCAAAATGAAGTCAAGATGCAGAACTGTACAATTTTTCAAATTACTACATTTAATGGAATTACAGAATAGATTTTACAAGTAAGTAAGCCTGACATGACTTTGACATTAACTTTGCAGATAGGAAATGACATTGGGACAAGACGTACAACTTAGAATATTTTATTATCATTATTTAAACAGGTATAGTGGTACGGTCCAACCATGAAAACTGCCGTGACCTTGAAAATCTGGATCAAGAAAGCATTCACGTGACATGTCATTAGGTCATGATGCATTAATACATGAAGTTTTATCATACTATTATTATCCGTAAAAATGTATGCGCTATAGCAGTGGCGCAACTATAAATAATGTTGATTTCAGATCTTAACCTTAATGGAAATATAATGAATACAAATTTTAAAAAAACAACATAATGTTCATTACACTACCTTCAATGGCTTTCGAATTAAGAGTCCTTATACAAAACATTTATCAGTCTTACGTGCGACATAAATCTATCTGGTTGGACCCTGATATTGCTACACATGGAATGTACTAAATACCTCCCCAAGGTACGATTTTTACTGGGTAAAATGGTTCACGCCAACATCTGTAACAACCTGACCACTTCTAGACGACAGTGTAGACACCAAAATAAATGGCATCGACCTGAGCCACATAAGTCCATGAAAAAGCTAAGTGACAATGTCATGATGTATAACTATACCAAATTTATGTTTATTACGTTGTTTTAAAGTTTGCGAGTTAAGAGTTTGGACAGAAATAGTAATATCCAGCTTTGATTTAGAAGTGAAAAATGAAAGCGCTGAATCTGACACCCTTATTTTACTTGGATTTAAAAGGATAACCCATTTTCAGGGGTATGTTCAGTTTAATAAAAGTAATATTGATCTGTGATGTTCAACATTAAGAAAGGACGGCATCACACCAACTCGTTTCCATGTTCAAATGTACAAAATATCAAACCAATGGGATGTTTTCAACAAAATCCATAAGTATTTAAGCACATTGATGGGAACCGTTGTAACTCAATCAGGAGAGCGTCGGACTTGCAATCCAACGATCGCGAGTCAGATATACGCCCTGGCCAGCCCGTGTCGGGAAAGGCTAAATCCAACGATCGCGAGTCAGATATACGCCCTGGCCAGCCCGTGTCGGGAAAGGCTAAATCCAACGATCGCGAATCAGATATACGCCCTGGCCAGCCCGTGTCGGGAAAGGCTAAATGCTCTTATTCCCTCTGCATGGTACAGAAAAGCATGTCTTAAAAGTACCGTTACAATGCTTTCTGGTTTGCGCATTTTCTTTATGAATACATGGGCAATATTACGTGACAAATTTTTATCATGATTCTTTGGGTAAACATTAGTTAGTGTAGTTCAAAGCATGAAAATGTACAGGTTTTCAAATTCAGATGCAGACAAAATGAATTTAGCTATTACTGTTGTCGTTGTTGATGTAGGGTTTAACGCCATTTTTCAGTACAAGATAGGCTATACTTGGCCGTCAGTATTAATGGTGGAGGAAGATCCCGGGAAAACCGCGCAAAGAACCACCGACCCACGAGAAGCTACTGACATACTTTCTCACATACCCACATTGGCAGAGTCCGAGACTCGAACCCACGCAGAGGTGAGATGACAGTGATCCGTAATAGAGAGCGCTTTAGACCGCTCGGCCACTCGGGAACCCTCGATTTAGCTATTGAAGATCCCCACTCTTCCAAGCTATACCACAAGCGACATGACTTGGCCCAGGCGTCGATGTTACAACTTTGTAATTGTATATTGTTTTGCATATCAAGTAATGCAAATATGGCTATGTTATGAGAATCGTAATAGTAACCCGGTTATTAACCATTGGCATAATTTTATATTTTGGAATGATGCAATTATTTCCTTTGTGACAAGCAGACTAGTTTTGGAATCCATGTAATCTGTAGAGGCCATATTTTCCAACTATGAGTCGGTACCTCAAGCTTTGAATTGATCATATCCATTTTGGTTTGTTTTGTATGTTCTGAGGTATCAAGTTGACTTCTCACAACTTGCCTGGTAGAAGTTTGCAAAGGTGACAGAAGTACATCATTATCTTCGGACATAAGCCCATCCGATCCTCCCCATTCTCGTATTATGGTCACTGTCTTTCTGCAACTTATTAGACATTCGTGTCGGTCACAGCTCGATCATGAAAATGTTATGTGCCACAGTTTCATATTCTGAGCGTGGGGCACAGGAGGGGGAAAGCGCCCACAGCCCCACTAGTCAAGAGGGTTTCCCTGGTTACCGTGGAGAAAATAAAATTGCTTGTGTTTAATATAACTTTTAGTCTAAACCATATAATACTTCGTCTAATAAATATATTACTAGGTTAATTGCCTATTCTTAGAGGGAAGTAAAAAAAATATTAAAATAAAAAAAAATCATGATCGAGTTTAAAACAAATTTATATATATATATATATATATATATATATATATATATATATATATATATATATATATATATATTAAAAGGAATTGGATGCCGAAACGAGTTTTGAACTCGCTACCACTTGCTTAGCAAGCATTACACACAGAGAAAGACAAATGTGGGTACAAGATTAGATTAATTGCCTGTACTAGAAAGAGAATTTAAAAAAAGTAATAGAAACTTAAAATAAAATGATGAGCAAGTTAGACAATTAAAATACCATCAAGAATGTTTAAATTGTGGATGCCACTGCGATATCTTGTTTGTCAAGAGTTACATACAGAAAGAAAGACAAATTTTAGTGTTTATATATACGATAATTATTCACATATCAAGAACAGTTTTGTGATTGCTTTCAATGTGTATGTGTAGAACAATTGGGCATCCTCCCACCCCCAGTGTTAACTGTCTCGAACCATTAATTAGGTCATGTTGTCATTTGCTGATTACCAACTCTTGTGCGGACAAATCCATATTCTGAAATATATTTCCCAAAGGGCAGATAAATCAGCTGTTGCAAAATAGGTCAAACCACGTGCATGTGTGTTTACAACGTGAAGCGAAGTTAACAAATGCATATACACTGTCCACGTTAAATGTCACAAATATAAATTATTCCAACAAATATTTCGTACATTTTTATATAGGAAGGTAGATTAGGTACCTTATGTCAATGAATAAATGAAATATGCATCACGGGGACCAGTACATACCTGCACGTGCATCCAAGCACTGCCATCAATACGCAATGACTGCGCACATCAACAGTCTTAAGGGCTATTGGTAATACGAATAGGCCTAATGGGTGTGTGGGTGTGGTATAATCAAATATGTATTATACGTAATCGCTTTAAAGTTATATATTATTAAGTATCAAACAAAACAGTAATCTCAATGTACAGGAGCATAGTTTTTATGGAAAATTTATTTATAAGAGCTAGAATAGGCAGTTAACATTTTAATCAGAATTGGGATGGTGTTCAGCTATTGTATTTTAATTATCGTGTTGCATGAGGACTAGTTCCAACGAGCGTTACATTTTTCGTGTTTATTGGGCATTGCGTACAATGTGCGTGGCAAAATCACAATTTCAGGTGTGTGTGTGTGCCATATTGGTCATATTTCAGTGAACACGGTCCTTTGACTGACAATCATATCTGTAACCCGATAGCTATCAAAATTTCCATATTGAATGTACAGTTGTGCTCGGTACTGACAATATCAAAGAGAATTACAAACCGTTCCTTAAAGTCATGCCATAAAATGACTTATATGCTTATTTATAATTTACTTATTTTCATGAAAACTAAAACCACACGTACCAAGTATTAATCTGTCGAACTTTATATCTTCCGGTATCATTAGTCTTTCGGTCGTATTACCTGTCTACAGATAATGAAAAGTACTTGCCATTAGATAATTATTTTAAATATACATTATAGGTATACATAAATAAGATGTCTAGGGAATTTAATTGCAAATAGGACAAATATTCTTGTGCTGCATTTCCGCTAGAGTGAGAGAAGGCAGTTCCCGCAATAAAAGAATGTGAATCATATTAAGAAAAATACAAATTTTAACAAAAATTACAAACTGATCAGGTAAGATGTGTGAACAGTTGCATACTGTACAGGATGGTACTTCTTAGAGTTAAGGTGGATGACATGATCGTCACTAATTGTGACTGTTAAACCATATATTTCGCAACTTGCTAAATGACGAATGAACATGACATGTATTATGTATATATTCATGTGCTGCTCTTCTACCTTGTATTCTACATTGAGTCGATTAGGCCAGGTATAGTTATTTGCACAGTTAATGATACACATGTTAGAGGTGAATTAGTATAATTTTTTCTATTTCGCATTGTTAGTTATTTATGTTTTGTGCTGGCTTTGAACATTGGATAAACTAATATGTAACTTTTTACAGTGTAGTCGTTTACAAGGACATGGGGACAATAGAAAACCAGGATAAAATTAGGCAACTTAATGTGGCTGGTGGACAACATCAACGGAAAACACTACAGCAAAGTCTTAGATTATTGTACATTTTGCCTTCAACCCATTGTTAGGATACCAAGTGATCACAATATTCAATAATTAATAAAAATTAGAAAACTGATTTACCAGTTCAGTGTGTACAACACGACACAAGTGCAGAGAAATTGAATGTAATAACTCTACAGTTTTGGAACATAATAATGTTTCGGACCTGCATTATGTCATTATTATCATTATTAGTATTATTATTATTACCAAAATAAACGGCAAATTGTGGGTAATATTGTCGTTAGGATAACATCATGTTTTTGGACAATACAGGCCTTCATACCCTTTTAAAGATCAAATGTCAAGGTTGTTTAGAATTTGACTGAATCCATTTTATTTTCAGTGTGTGCAGAAAACAGCTCATTTTCAATTTCTCCAAGTTGTATTCAACATACGTTTCTCATTGCTACAGTATGGATTATTCATATCTGTCAGTGGCATTTCATATTCACTACATACATAATCTATATTGCTGCACACCGCATTAAAGTCTGTATACAATACGACATTTAATTGTTTTTATTACAAGTAAGTCTTTCACACACACACGCTATTAAATGGTACATGATACTTAACTAAAGGGAAGGGAACATCAGTATTACCATAATTTGTGGCTATTTCTTCATAATCAGACTACACCAGTGTTGAATTGTACATTGTCAATAGCGTTTAATCCACTTGACTCATACGAGCTCCAAGACTCGACGTTTGCGGACATAGAACATCATTTCAACTTTCTTTACAATGAATCTGTCCAAAGACCATTAAGGAACAAACCAGGAAAATTAACAAAGTTGTGGTCACAAGTCTGATACTTAACTGAATTAAACACTGACCTCCAAACCTGATAAGAATTATGTTTCCGCGTGAATTCTGAAACTTATTACTGACTGACTTTACATGAAGTCTTTTTATTTTCTTTAACGATATCATGTTGCTCATACAATATCGTATACCTATTATTCGGAACGACAAAATTTAAACATTTCAAACAAAAACGCTCACTTTAAATTAAATTATATATATATATATATATATATATATATATATATATATATATATATATATATATATATATATATATATATATATATATATATATATATATATATATATATATATAAAACGATGTAGCAATGCAGCTGATTTCCACATCTTAATTTTGCAATACTTTCGCTTCAAGTGCATAAGTTCATTCCATAGGAAGGTTGACGAATTATTTCTTAATAAAGACTAAAATATACAAGGAATGTCATCCAAGAAAAAAAGGTGAATATGCTTGACGTGTGTTATATATGTATGGAACTTGCGTTTTTAATTAAAATGCACATGATACGATGATTAATCATATATATATAAATTGTATCGGATACACATCTGAGTCATTGGTTCCCTTTACAGAAGGAAATGCCACTTGGCTATTTACAAGAACTGATAATTGCGTGATAGTGAGGAATAATTAATAAATCAGGCATTGACAAATGCTGATTGCAGACCAAAATTTTATGGCAACTGAAAATCGGATACGATGTCTGCTACCGAACTAGACTTCAATTTTGCCAAGGCTTCACAAAACTTCATAAGGAAGCCCATTAGCGCCAGGTAAAAAAAAAATTCTGGCGTTTGTATGAGATAGTATTGCGTTATTACGAGATAATATTGCGTTATTACGAAATAGTATTGCGTAATTACGAGATAGTATTGCGTTATTACGAGATAACATTACGTTATTACGAGATAGTATTGCGTTATTACGAGATAACATTGCGTAATTACGAGATAGTATTGCGTTATTACGAGATAACATTGCGTAATTACGAGATAACATTGCATAATTACGAGATAATATTGCGTTATTACGAGATAGTATTGCGTAATTACGAGAAAGCATTGCGTAATTACGAGATAACATTGCGTAATTACGAGATAGTATTGCGTTATTACGAGATAGTATTGCGTTATTACGAGATAGTATTGCGTTATTGCGAGATAGTATTGCGTAATTACGAGATAACATTGCGTTATTACGAGATAGTATTGCGTTATTACGAGATAGTATTGCGTAATTACGAGATAACATTGCGTTATTACGAGATAGTATTGCGTTATTACGAGATAACATTGCGTAATTACGAGATAACATTGCATAATTACGAGATAATATTGCGTTATTACGAGATAGTATTGCGTAATTACGAGAAATTACGATATAACATTGCGTAATTACGAGATAGTATTGCGTTATTACGAGATAGTATTGCGTTATTGCGAGATAGCATTGCGTTATTGCGAGATAGTATTGTCTAATTACGAGATAACATTGCGTTATTACGAGATAGTATTGCGTTATTACGAGATAGTATTGCGTAATTACGAGATAACATTGCGTTATTACGAGATAGTATTGCGTTATTACGAGATAACATTGCGTAATTACGAGATAACATTGCATAATTACGAGATAATATTGCGTTATTACGAGATAGTATTGCGTAATTACGAGATAGCATTGCGTAATTACGAGATAACATTGCGTAATTACGAGATAGTATTGCGTTATTACGAGATAGTTTTGCGTTATTACGAGATAGTATTGCGCTATTGCGAGATAGTATTGCGTAATTACGAGATAACATTGCGTTATTACGAGATAGTATTGCGTTATTACGAGATAGTATTGCGTAATTACGAGATAACATTGCGTTATTACGAGATAGTATTGCGTTATTACGAGATAACATTGCGTAATTACGAGATAACATTGCATAATTACGAGATAGTATTGCGTTATTACGAGATAACATTGCGTTATTACGAGATAACATTGCGTTATTACGAGATAGTATTGCGTTATTACGAGATAGTATTGCGTAATTACGAGATGGTATTGCGTAATTACGAGATAGTATTGCGTTATTACGAGATAGGATGGAGACTCATTTCTTATACATAAGGTATACATCTAGACTGATTTATAGAACATGGCGGATATATAGATTAAATGTTTCACAAAAATATATGTTAGAACTTTTGGCATATAAACATCAGATCGTAATAAGCAGGCGCACATTGCAAAGAAAATTGAAGAATATTCGACTCTACAGGAAGAAAAATAAGATCTCATTCAGGTCGCCGCATTTCTTCAGAAACAGATAGAGAAGTCTGCTTGTCTGCATGAAAACAGATGGATGTACACGAAATGTTGTATTGAGGGTCTTGTTGTCGATCGTGAAAGTGTCAGAGTTCTGTTGCAAATTATTGATCCTGAAGGAGTCGAATTGCGGAAAAGCCGACGCTTGCGATGCCGTATTTATTTTAATCATGGGCCCAACTACACCTGGCATATAGATTCTAATGATAAACTAAAACCATACGGAATATTCATTAATGGATGCGTTGATGGATTTTCCCGAAATATAATTTGGTTACAGGCTAGTGGCGGAGGAATGGCACGTAGTATTGCCTATTATTTCACAGAAGCTGTTAAGTGTCGAAAGGTTATCCTCGAATAGTGCGTACTGACATGGGAGTAGAGAATACCGTCTTACACAAAATGCAAGCTTTCCTCAGGAGAAGTCATCAAGACAACCGTGCTGGTAACAACAGTGTTATATGTGGAGACAGCAGGGCAAATCGGCGTGTTGAATTTTGGTGGAGTGTCCTCAAGAAACAATGCCTACAAGTCTGGATTGATCTATTCCGATAAATGCAGCAAGATGGTTACTTTAGCGGGGACTATCTAGATAAACATTTGTTACGATTTTGCTTCCTGGAAATTATTCAAATGAGTATTTGTTAATATACAAGTATTTTCAATATTGAAGTCGTACCGTATCGTATGCAAGACATAGCTAAGAAAAGGGCAATCGGAAAGGGACATAAGCTTGGCACTTTGGTTCTTCCAATAGGACTCACGATACTAATTCAGTTCCCATAGTATACCTATGCAAACACCATGATATTAAAAGTTAAATAACTTTAAATTTCTGAGTGCTCATGATCAGACCTTTATTTATCAGTATAGATGAAACCTGGATGTCAGCTTCGGTGTAGAGAAAAGGATTTGAGCCGCGGCATTTTCTGGACATACATGTGTTTGGAACATATACTTTCAATTCCTCACCAAAGGGTCAGGTGCTAATTTCAGTAACAAGTGTTCCAAACTTAAGACTGTTAAAGGACTGAAATTCCATCAATAAAACAATGTCATTGCCCATTAATCTAAAACTACTCTTTGAAACTTTATGAAGCTTTCAGTAGTTAATATTGAGGGAGTGGTGAGTGATATTTTTCACGAATGTCGAGTCCTTTTGTCATATGAGGTTGAAGCAACCACTAATTTCTGTATATTTTGTTACAGTATATTGCAAATTGGCATGAATTATGCTGTCATATTTGGATTATTGTGGTTATAACCAGTTCACATTCTTTCTAAACCAACCTTGCCCTAGAGTCATGACCTGGGTTATGTTCCATAGTGTCTTCCTGTCCCTGGGGACAAAACTCCGTGGTCATAACCAGATAATCATCGAGATGCCCACCATATAACACACACACACACACACACACACACACACACACACAGATACATATATATATATATATATATATATATATATATATATATATATATATATATATATATATATATATATATATATATATATATATATATATATATATATATATAACCCAATGTATATATGTATGAAGTCAATAATACATGCTAGCCCCGATTGGAACGGTTTCAGGGTCATGATTTTCAACCTATTGATTCTTATCCTCTTGGAAACGACTACTGTGTCATGACTCCATACCATTGATTGACATACCCTTTCTACATTTAATGGGCACTTGTGGAAATAACGGCAACGTAATAGTCAAAGGCAAAAAATGGCAAGACATAGCTTTCCGCTGATCTATGTTATTTGTTTATTTATGAAAAATGCCAGCAAAAAAATTTCAATGTGATTTGAGACGTTAAATACGAGTAATGATTTCATGTGCAATTTTATCAAATGTACAATAAGGTAAAGAACATACACGTACTTTGAAAAGAAAACAACAGCCAGAAAAGCACGGTAATTTCATGAATGAATATTAAGAATAAAATCTTGTTACAGGCAACCACTAAAATAAAAGCATGTATTTTTAGTCATTGTTTTTTCATTAACATCATTATATTTATTTATTGATTTTTCTGAAATACAGCACTCGAAATTAAAAAGACGGTAAAGAGAAGATGGTTTCACAAGATTCTATCAACTATTTTACAGGCTGAACTAGACAACGCCGCTGAAGTGTGGAACACGCACAGCATTCGAAGTAATCGGACTACAGGACTACCTTGCGACAATCCCGTATTGCTGTACAACTTGCCACATCTCTATGGATTCGATAATTTAATTTGCCAGGTAGACAATTTAGATACCGATGTTTGTGAGGAAGAATGCCAAGCAAAGAATGACTTGCATTGTGATGAAGATTTATACAAGTTGTGCCTGACTCTGATGGACGTTAATGACTGGAACCAGCCAGTAGATCCATATGAAGCCGTAAATTTGTACCAGGAACTTGGAGCATGTAACAAAAACACTCTATAAGAACAATATCAATTATCAAATAAATCATTTGCGAACTACAAACTTTATTCAGCCTTGTATATACCTCGTTTGGATCCCATTTATTATGGACTTTATTGTATAAAGATGCACAAAGTATCTTTATATGTAGCTACGGTCCTTAAAAATGTCTTTGAGATAAATTTAAAGCTTATTACCGTAGCAAATTCGATGTTAGACAAATTGTTGTTGTTGTTGTTGTAGGGCTTAAGACCATTTTTCAGCACACGATAGGCTATACATGGTGGCCAGTATTAATGGTGGAGGAAGAACCCGGGAAAACCTCCGGAAAGAACCACCGACCCACGAGAACCTACTGACAAGCTTTCTCACATATCCACATTAGGCGAATCTTAGACTCGAACACACGCAGACAGAGGTGAGATGGCAGTGATCCGTAACGGAGAGCGCTTTAGACCACTCGGCCACTCGGGGCCCCTAGACAAATTGTAGATCCACAATGAATAATGTAACCCTAGTGTTCGTCGCCATTTCGAATTGCCTGATTTCGTCAGCTGATAATCGGTAGTTCCATCGATATCGAATGACCAATAAGTTACAGCTTTCTTACGTTGGAAACCTTACTTTGGATATTATTGTCATATTGTTCTAACGTATGTTTATTTGTTATTTGCCTGTCACATGTGAATATATCATGTGACTATTTTCACGGTTCATAAAACGTTCCAGATTACAACATGGATAGAATGAGTAGGTGTGATATCAAACACAAATTTAACAGACGTGTAAACAAACAGGAAAAGCAGTGTCTCTATATGCAGTAAATACAGCGTTGAATATATCTTTTCAAGGCGTCATAAGATCGCTGACGACAACTTCCTTGATGTACATAATAAGAATCAGGACCCAATGGTATATTTCCCTCCTATGAATGTTGTATTCATGCGTAATATTCTTCTTACATATGGGGCAAGGTTAACTGGAACAGTGCCTAACTCTTGAGTAAAGAGTCTCAAATTTGAATCTGGCTTTGGTAAGCCTAGGTCGGCTACTGCAAAACTCGTGGGCAAACGGTTTTAAATTCGAACCCAAAGTGGGCTAGCCAAGATAAGCTTTTGTTGCAAGTTCTTGGTAAAGACACTTCACTATTCTCTATGTTCTATAAAAAGCTCTATAGTGAATAAAGGATATACAAAAATGACCGAAATTTGTTCCAAAATATGACCTCCAGAGTAGCTGTAGTTAAAAGCAATTTTTTTTTTATTATTTTTTTTTTGGGGGGGGGGGCCTTTCCCCCAACTCAGGGGCCATACCGTAAACTCATGTCTTGTTCCAGTCTTTAGATTATCGTCGACTCCTTGATAATTGCAAAACTGCCACTAGTCTTCCTCTAAAGGAATGCTCCAAAGATAATGAGAATATTTCATTTAATTCTTCTCTTCTTTATTTAAGAACTAGTAAAAGACATGGTAAAGGGTAAAAAAATATCCTTGGAACTCGAAAACGTTGGTGTAAACCACATCATTGTGAACCTGTACATTGGTTATTAAAACGATTTTGTAACAGAAATTTAATTGACACGCTCCTAGAAATGCGCTGTAACTGTAATTACTTAAATATCAAAATCTAAATTATAAACATTATAGAATTGTAGGTTAAATTGGCATTGGATGCATTTTCTGATAGTTGTATATATTCAAACTTAAGTTTAAAGATAAGCATATGGTTATGTGAACAAATAAGCAACATGAGTGATAAATTGCACTGGGGTGAAGGAAATGAAGGCTCGTACAGGTTGTTAGAATTATTTTAAAATTTTCTTTTTATCTATGACGCTACCTTTTAAAGTTTATAAATACCTTATATATTTTAAAGATATTAGATGTGAATGATGATAGAATTTAAAATGCTTATCTAGAGTTGTCATAATTTGTAGTTGGCGCCTCTATCGGACAATCTAGACTAAACTAACAACGTCAGTTAGAAATCGCAAAACACAAACAAATCAGCAACAAAATTGAAAAATCGATGCTATAAAGGACTCGAATTCTGGCGTTTGTACTGTAATTTGCAAAGTTTGTCAAAATATATTTCAAAAGTATTACAGCTCTTCATATAAATTGTGGATAATGAAATGGTCTCTTAAAGCGGCACCTCACTTGTACAGTATCTGACTTGTAATCCAGGGGATGCTGGCTCGATACAAGCCCAAGTCAGACCGGGCTCGTAACTTGGATGTACAGTAGTCCCCCTCTTGTACGGCCACCCCCCTGACCAGCAGCCACCCGCTCCTAACGGCCAGAATTCGTTGGCACCGACGAGTTTCTGTTCAAAAGTACCCCTCGCGAAAGGCCACCCGGCTAACGCGACCAGCGGCCAGCATATTTGTGCAATAATATAAAATTTACCCCTCACGAGCGGCCTCATTTTATTTTTAAATGTATCCAGAACCAATAATTAATTCAAATCTTGACGTAAGGTAAGCAATTTTGATTATCTCTATTGTAGATACACGTCTCCGAGTGTCAAGTCGCCGTTAAAAGTATCGACTAAAGATTCATAGTATATCGTTATCTATGAAAGTCGACCTTTTCAGGAAATGGGCTCAATAATGTTATGATAGAGTTTGGGGTTTAACACCTATGTTGAGTTCTTCTCGTTGATGATTATAACCAGACGTAATTGTTATAATCATAACAAGGTCAGATTAGGCTAAACATAGATTTTGTACATTGGCACACACAGACAACCTTAAAAAAGATAATAGGGTACCAGACAAAGACCGGAAAAATCACGCGACCACACATATTGTGATTTCAAGTGATTTTTCCGGTCTTTGTCTGGTACCCTATTGTCTTTTTTAAGGCTTCCTTTACGAAGGCTGTATTTCGTAGAATCGACACAAGTTTTGTCTGCATAATTAAATCGCATACAGTCAGCAATAGCCGGTTTCAGGAAAACGTATTTAATATTTTCGAAGAAAGTCGGTTATTCTACTCGACGACATGGGGGATGGGATGCCGAAAAATTGTATGTACAAAAGACTCGTAAAAACAAGTTTATGTTGAAATAATTTGAATAAACAAAGTAATAACCGATAAGAAGGTTATTCAGCAGCAGTGGGAAAATGGAGCAAAAGGAAAGATAATTATGTATGTACCAAGATGTAAATGACGTTTTTGAATCCATTTGCAATGTGCATGACAACAATACCCGCTCGCATATCAAACTTACGCCAAGAAAGCAAAAATAGTAACGTATATTCAGTTGAAATAAAATTTTTATTATAACAAAAAAAAACTTTTATTGATTAATGTTTCATTTAGACGAAGATATTTAATGTTTTGAAGTATGTAGCTTTCTTACTACGTACATTACATATACATGTACTTCTCATAATAAATTTAGCCCCCATCTGGAACGGCCACCCGCCTTATAAGGCCACTTTCCCGGTGCAGCAGGGGTGGCCGTATAAGAGGGGGACCACTGTATTCCGCTTCTGTTTGCCCTAGTACGATTTAATCTTAACGTGTTCACGTGCAGTAAAAGACTCCCAAACACATAGACGTACACAACAAAAACAAATTCATGTCTTTCTGTCCATGGCAGAGGTGTATCCGGTTTCCGTGGCATAATTATTGAGTGCTCCTTCAGAGAGCATGTCAGAAACTGGATTACGGACTCTTCATGGATAAAGACATCAATAACCAAGCCATGGGCTCCAAGGGTTGTTATCGCCGGGGGAGGACGTGGAAGATCAGCACCCACTTCCTTTGGAAATTCCCCAATGGCTTGCGTCTGATAGAGCCTCTGACAACCAAATCCAGCTCCATGCCTTCACTATTGGCGGAACCTGTTTAAACCGACCGGAGAAGGAACGCAGGCGAGTTTCTGGCGCCTCAAAACCAGATGCTTCGGGCAGATGGGGCTCGTTAACCTTGGGTGGTTGCCCATCTAGGAGAAGGTAAACTCCGATTTAAAATCTTCGCTGCCTTGCGACTATACCCTCCCATAGGAAAGGCTAAGGGAGTAAACCCCAACAGAAAATCCGGAGACGGAGTCCCTAAGGCGACTTGGTATTAGTATCAGTGTCATCTCGGCAACTCCTGCGACGTAGTTGGTGCCATGACGTATCGGCTTGTCCTTTCCCTTGGATCCATCAGCTGCGTGAAGACCCCCGACCCCGACCCCCCCCCCCCAATCAGCTGCATGGGCAACAGCTGATTCTTCATATCACTCTGTCCAGGCTTACGCCCTGGAGAGGACACTCCAGCTTCGCTTCGCAGCGTCGACACGACACGGGAATCAGCAGTTTACCGATTATAAGTCACTGCTCGATTGGCGCCAGAGGTTGCTTCTGACGGTGGGAGAGACCAACAGGTCTCCCTGGACAGCTACCGCCCGCCTCAAACTGGGCAGCTCCAAGCCAATAAGGTGCCGTCCCACCGCGGTTCACCTGCCTTGCTTTGTGCATAAGGCTTAAGGTACGCGAGTACCTGACAAGCGGACTGCAACTACTGCGCCAAGAAATAACAAAGGAAAAAACAAAAAGAAAACCAACAATGAAACCTCCAATCCTCAAGCTGTGCACCTGTAATGTCCGGACCCTGCTGACTTGGCTTTCAGACGATCTCCAGATAATCAGCGATGTTCGAAAGACTTCAGTTATTAACGACAAACTTGCAAGACTCCAGGTTGACATCGCCTCGCTACAGGTGACACGACTACCAGATTCCGGGTCCCTCAGAGAAAAGAACTACACGTTCTTCTGACTAGGAAAGAGTGTCGACGAAGCCAGCCAGTTTGGTGTTGGATTCGCCGTCAGGAACACTCTGCTTTGGGATGATAGAACCCTGCAAACAAGGAAACGGAAGACTGCTATCCCTCCGCCTCCACACCACAACCGGGCCTGTTTACCTGATCAGCGTTTCCGCTCCCACACTAAGCGCCACCACAGACACCTAGGATGAGTTCTGCGATGAGTTAGACTCGCTGATCAACAAAATTCCCAAGGAAGAGAACTTGATTATTACTGGGCGACTTCAACGCTAGGGTGGGTGCCGACCATGACTCCTGGCCTTCTTGCCTTGGCAAGTTTGGCGTTGGGAAGATGAATGAGAATGGACGGCGCCTCCTAGAGATGTTCTAGTACCACGACCTCAGCATCACCAATTATTTATTTTAGACAAAGCCACAGCACTAAGTGTCTTGGAGGCATCGCCGGTCTAAACACTGGAACCAGCTGGACTTGATAATCGCAAGACGGGCTGCCATGATCCGCCATGTTCTATAAATCAGTCTAGATGTATACCTTATGTATAAGAAATGAGTCACCATCTTATCTCGTAATTACGCAATACTATCTCGTAATATCGCAATACTATCTCGTAATAACGCAATGTTATCTCGTAATAACGCAATACTATCTCGTAATTATGCAAAGTTATCTCGTAATTACGCAATGTTATCTCGTAATAACGCAATACTATCGTAATAACGCAATGTTATCTCGTAATAACGTAATACTTTCTCGTAATTACGCAATACTATCTCGTAATAACGCAATACTATCTCGTAATAACGCAATACTATCTCGTAATTATGCAATGTTATCTCGTAATTACGCAGTGTTATCTCGTAATAACGCAATACTATCTCGTAATAACGCAATGTTATCTCGTAATAACGCAATACTATCTCGTAATTATGCAATGTTATCGTAATTACGCAATGTTATCTCGTAATAACGCAATACTCTCTCGTAATAATGCAATACTATATCGTAATAACGCAATACTATCTCGTAATAACGAAATACTATCTCATAATAACGCAATACTATCTCGTAATAACGCAATACTACCTCGTAATAACGCAATGTTATCTCGTAATTACGCAATGTTATCTCGTAATAACGCAATACTATCTCGTACTAACGCAATACTATCTCGTAATTACGCAATACTATCTCGTAATAACGCAATACTATCTCGTAATAACGCAATGTTATCTCGTAATAACGCAATACTATCTCATAAAAACGCCCAAAAAAAAATTTACCTGGCGCTAATGGGCTTCCGTAACTTCACGTTTGAATGTAAACTAAAGAAATAGAGAACTACAATCTTTACAAGAACATTTTCAATCATCAGAATATGTTATTTAAAGATATTATGTTCTGTATACTCAGAAACAATCGCTCAGTGTTCAACCAGAGCATGATGTGCTTGCAAATTGTTTAGAAATCTCTTCATTGTTGTACTAATACAGTCATTATTTTGACAAAGCACACTGTTTGATGCATAATATGTAAGCGTTGTTTGGAAGACAGTCCTGTCTCTAAAGTATTGTAAAATTAAGAACTTTTTACCGATGTAGCAATGCAGCTGTTAATCGTATTGTCGCAGAATGTGGAAACCCATGCAAATAGTCGTTTTAAGTAGATGTACAAGAATATTCTGAGTGAAGTGGAAACATGGAAACATTTTATTGTCACAAGTGTCAATATCAACTCACAATCTTTTATATCCACTCTATAGGGTACGATTAATCCTACGTATAACTTGTATACACATCTGAATCATTGGTTCCCATTACAGAAGGAAATGCCACTTGGTTGTTCACAAGAACTGATAATTGCGTCATATTGAGGAAAAGTTCAAACGAATTTGATTTTGAAAAACAAATGTTTCATTAATAATGTCGCAAACTACAATTTTCAGGAAAATATTACATTACTAACGTGCAAGTTCCAAATATGTTTCCCCAGCTATGTACTTCTCGGTGATTTAGCAGTCAGGTTTGATGTGGAAAGAATTCTCTCAGGATTAAAGTTAGTTACAAGTATGTGAGTTTCTTGCTACTGGGTCTATATACGAAACATTCCATACATATATAACACATGTCAAGCATATTCACCCATTTTGGGACGGCAACCATTGATTGTTTTAGTTTTACTAAGAATATAATTCGTCAACCTTCCTATAGAATGAACTCATGCACGTGATACGAATGCTCAAGTGCTTCCTAGTGCATAGTACTATGAAACTAAACAAATAGTACTGGCTAAAACGCCATATCTTGATTGAGTTTAAAGAATTAAACAAGACTGAAGTTTGCAATCTGAAATCACAACGCTAGTCATTGTGTCATTTTTAAATTTCTGTCAACTATATACAAATCGATATTTGAACAATTGCATTTGACCAATTAGCAAATGTGTATGCCTAATGCTCACGAAAATTGTCCACAGTAACTGAAATATCGAATATACACCGTCTATACGCACTTATCGAATCGGATTAGCTACTTAATTGTTTTTAGTTTGAATAAGTTATATAAATGTGATATTAAATAATTCATTGGTTTGTTTCAATTGTTCAGATGTGGATGGTATGTCATATTTTGTTTATTCTGCTAAATAATTCAAGCTTTATACTTTAAACTGTATTCTAATACATGTATACGTCTTCTATAATCGATTTTTTAAAATACAAAATCTTAGATTAGTTTCTCTAACTATAAATTCTGATACTACCACTCTCTTACTCTCTTGACCATAATCTGTCTATTATGTCAATTGTCGACTTTGTTAGCCTCGCTGAGGATGGGTCGGAGTCCAAGTTATACAAAAGATTCGGGTTGAAAAGTTGAGACTGAGTACACGGCACGGAATGTATGATTTGACATGTATACCTTTTTATTTGTGTTCTGAATTCGTGGCACTGGAATAGAAATCCGATTAGTTTTACTAATGAAATGACCAGTGAGAACTACACATACACACAATAAAAAGCCAATGGGGAAGGGGCCTTAAGGATATGTTTTGGTTGGTGATGCATAATCAAGGGCACCCAATCATGTGCCACGGTATAAGTATGCTTTTTTTTTTTGTATTGACCAGTTTGAACGTTTGTAAACAAACATACCAAACTCACTATATTCACACAATATCGATTGTTACTTGAACGTATGCGTATCAATAGAGATAGTGAAAGTTTATAAACTTGCTCATAAAACTAAGAAACATCTAGAGATGACAGCTTCAGAAAAGACAACAACAATTATTACTGTTTATGTTCTGTATAGGCTAACTGGCTGCCTTAAGAAAAATATAGATTTATGCAACTAAATACACACACACACACACACACACACACACACACATATATATATATATATATATATATATATATATATATATATATGTGATATTTAAGACTGATATTTAATGACATATCTTAAAGCAGGTCACATACTTTATTATATAAAATTAATTATCCACTTGATCCAAGTTATAGGGAGTTAGGGGTATTATGTGGATTTAGCTTTATAAACAAGTGGTTTAAGATCTATTTCAACTCCGTTCTTTAAGATCCTGCTCTTTGAGTGAGCAACTGTAGGTGTAGGTATTGGTATGTAAATTTTAGGTGTTGGATAATAGGTTTGGGTCCTGGTCAGTCAGTGCAAGTTAGCATGTCTAGGTGTTCGGTCAACGAATATACCATTCTCCTGTACCATTAGTTTCATACGTGTCACAAACTATGAGTCAAAATGGAAAATCTCATGTAATATATTAATATTACCATTCCCTTTGTACCAATACTGACCCACCATATTTTTGTTATGGACTAATGTTAAATTTCCCTTGTCCCCATATGGTCAAAATAGTCATAAATATATTGAGATTTTTAACATTGCCACTGCAATGACCGTTTGATCTACGGACACGTTTAACATTGCTTTCCATTGATTTTGCCACATATACCTGGATGTACAGTTACAGTTATTAAGTCGAGCTATGATTTTAGAATTTAGAATACCAATGCTGAACACAAATGATAAGCATATGGACTAGTATTGAATTCTCCTTGTACCCATACCGATCCAATCCAAGATGGTCGTCTAATGTTAATTTCCCCATGTACCATGCTTACCCATTTATACCCATATCGCCTCCCAATACTACCACATTGTATTATGTACACTTTTGTACTAGAAAAGTGGTATAGTTAGGATGTTAAAGAAAATTCTACGACTCTAATATTTGATTCAATTGCACAGGTGGCTTACACAATATTGGCACTTTTTTGTCCATTAGTATAACTGGACTGAATTTGAAATAAGTATGGCTAGGGCGTTTCAAGGCTGTCAACATCCATGTGCTGGCTTTCCGGGACTTTTTCCTCCTTTTCCATGACCAGACTCCATCAACATCACGATATGAGAAAACTATTTTTCTCTCGTCATTATTTGGTGCCATTGCACCCCTAGTACGTCACCTCCGATTGGTTGATAGGGTTGAGTGTGTTGGGTCTATTCCCACCCACCTAGGTCTTACATTCATATCATTAGCCCCTTTTTAGGGGTATGATATGATGACCAAATTTAATAGCGCACTCTGTGCGCATAAATGCCCGTGGGGATGTGGCACCATTCCTTCCCCACGGGAAAATTAACACACTGCCATATTAAATGGCAGTGAAAACTGGTGAACATATGACCCTCTGCGGCCGGATTCACTTTAACTGAACTATCTATCTATCGGTACGAAGTTTATCCCTCCCAGGTCTTACAATATAGGTTGAAATAGTGTTATACAGCTTCGTCAGTGAAAACATACAAAATCTAGCGTCACGTACATGTATGATTACATAATTAAGTATATTCCTCCTGCCGCTAATTGTGTCATATCGACCAGGATGTTCAGTTCTAGTCATTAATTCCAGCGATGATTTTAAAAATTGCCGTGACTTGTCGTAATTAAGGTATTACATCTGTGTGTAGACGTACATATTTATCAAATACGAGATGCGGATACGTGTTACAAAATTATGTAAATTATTTGTTTTGATCAATAAAGAAAAAAGAACTAAAGTATGAAAGACTTACCTGGAACGAACTATCTAGTTAACATCGATCCGTCGCGTATAGCTTGGAACATGACGTAAACGCAACGCTACATAAACACAGTCCCACTAAATGGATTGACTATTGTTAAAACTTCCTTGTTCAGACAATATGTTCGGTGTTTTTGAGTTCAATATTAATCATAGCAAGATATTTCCGATTGTGTACCGTGATCTTTCTACCTTATTCAACCTTATACCTTATAAAAAAAAATCATTCGAAAGACAGATTTTTGCTTCTCGATATGATGGCATTCCATTTTCTTTATTTTTTATATATAAAAGAACAAAGCAAAAGTTGTTCATTTAGTACATTTGGTATTACAGTGTAACCATGGTGTAATATTATATGTAAATTTAAGTGTGCCCTTTCCTCATTATTTAAACTTGTTTGTTTTGTTTCGAGGTTAACACGTGTTTATTCAGGTTGAAACCGTGTATGAGACGTAAGAGACGATTAGGAGTTTCAAATTACATTTACCGGTATAGTATGCAAGAATCAGGGCCGACAGAAGGGGTTGGACACACACAACACACACACATGGCCCCCCGAGGCTCAAGGGGCCCAGTAATTTATCGTCTGATTTCACCAGCAGGGCCCCGAGGCTCAAGGGACCTTCATTATGCCAACATCAGATTTCACAGTCAGTGTTGTTAGTATTACTGTATGTAACCATATCTATGGACAAGGCACGATAGGTATGGACCTCAATGTTGGCTGTACCCAAGACCCCCGAAGGCTTTAATCCGGCCTTGCTATTATACCCACAAGATGTAATTAATACATCTTTTCAAATTAACCATTTTGTTTGATGATTTTCAATAAATACTTAGTGTTGACATGTACCCGCGGTTTCCACTCTTCGATATATATATATATATATATATATATATATATATATATATATATATATATATATATATATATATATATATATATATATATATATATATATATATATATATATATATATATGTATGTGTGTGTGTGTGTGTGTGTGTGTGTGTGTGTGTGTGTGTGTTTTGACAAATGGATGCCTCATATCACCATCTGTTTTTTTTTATTTAAATCGGTACAATCGTAAATTATATCTCGGACATTTCATTCTTGAAGTAGAAATTATAAGCGGTGACTCATGAAAAAAATGTATTTAAATGTAAATGTGCTGGCTGTAAAAGAAGATTTTATTTACGCGTGGTTGTCTTTTTCTAGTCTTCTTGATTTAGACCTTATGTTCTCAATGTTCTAAGGCGGCGTATCTAGAAAGATCACATTTTTTCTGATTTCGTAAATTCAGTTTGGGTTGTGAGCAGTTGCAATAAGTGTTACCTCGGTGAAAGTGTGCTCAGGTGAAGGTAAGTGTTCTGCAACTTCCTTGTCATCATCCAATCAGCTCTGATATCAGCGGGTATTTAATAGATATAAGTTACTAATATATAGTCTTTCTGTTCATGCTAAAATCCTCAAATTGTATGATTGTATGCATCTTTCTTAATACCATACTATTACCACAAAAATATGTCCCGGTAACCTGCATTTCACATTCTACTCTCTTATGTTAAAATTTGAATTTAGCTTAGGACGAAATAGGTTTTAGCACCCGGTATGTATGATGTTATAATTAGATTTATGAAATTTTGCAATTTAGTAATATCTTATAAGTACACGATTTTCATCATAAAGTAGGTCACTCGATTTCACGCTTCACTAACTTTGCTTAAATGTTGTGTTTTAAATGTATTTATCAAACTGTTTATGCTAGAATCATCAACCTGGATGACTGTATGCATCTGAACTAGGACACACGTTTATATTTTGTAGAACCAAAATGGAGTCTCTTTTTTAGTGTAGATCATAGCCTGGTCTAATGGTTATAGCGTCTGCTTCAGATGCGAGATCTCACGGGTGATGTCCCAGTGCTAGACACCATTATAAACATTCACAAACACATATCCGGCTCATTTCTCATTCATTGACGGTATGATACGTGGTATCATGAAACAAGATGAGAGAATGCATCTTGATAAATACCGTTCCCTCGTCTTAAATGTAGGTCATATCAACCCATATTTCACAATTGCACTGACTTTAGTTCCGTTTGACATTTGCTGATGTTACGCATCTCTCTTTGTCCAAATACATCCCAAAAAAATGTTACGATCACCTATATTTCGCAATATTCTGGTTTATGTTAGATTGTTGTATATTCACTGATTCACCCATGCTAGACTGAAATACACCCTACCCTACTCAAAAGACCCTTTCTGACCATGACAAGGGGCCCCGAGTGGCCGAGGGGTCTAAAGCGATATCCGTTACGGATGATAGTCATCTCACCGTGAGTCTGCGTGAGTTCGAGTCTCAGATTCGGCTAATGTGATTATGTAAGAAAGCTTATCAGTAGCTTCTCGTGGGTCGGTGGTTCTTTCCGGGGGTTTTCCCGAGTTCTTACTCCATCATTAACACTGGCCACCATGTATAGCATATTGTGTGCTGAAAAATGGCGTTAAACACTACAACAACTGACCATGACAGTTTTAAACTATCCATATCAATAACTATACGTTGTTTATTATAAGTTGTGTACTAAATACACGGGAATGAGCAAAGGAACTAGTGGAATTAAATTTATCCTGCATCTTTTAATGTGAGTCCTCACCCTCACCTGTATTAATCCAAGTAATTATCGGTGTATGTACTAAATACTGTCGCTCCATTGTTTCTCAAAGCCCGTGACATTCATTCAGTATAAGTGTGATTTGGGATTGTTAACAATTTGTGTCTTCGAAGTGGCAATTTATTGTGACGTCTTACACTGAGGCATCATGCCGTAAACATTTGGCATTATATCCCACACAGTCTCATTATCCTAACATTTGGCTGACCAGTCCTAACACACACTTCTTAATGTTGAGCACCAAACGAGGCAGCGCTAGTACCATTTTTAGAAGTCTTTGGTATGACTCAGCCGGGGTTCGTAACCGCTACCTCCAGCATCAGAGGCAAACGCTCTAACCTAACAAGTCACCGGAGTGGTCTCATTCATTCCGTGTTGTCTGGGTCAATAAGTGGACACTAATAGTAGCTTTTTCAAGTAGTTTTCAAGAACATTCATTGCAATAAATGGATCCGGAAATAGCATTAATCTATTTATTATCAGACATTTCGAAACAAACATCTTGAAATCAGATGTTAAACCAAGCGGTGAAAGGTACAGAAATAAAACGTTCCGGTGTAAGATCTAGCATATACACCAAAGTCTTTAAAATAACAAGAAATTCAAAATTACAATAGTTTTAATTTTTTGTTACTCACATAATTATACCAAATTAATCTATTTTGTATAAAATACAATTGTCTGATAAATGTACTTTTTTGTAAACATTTACTGGAAACAATAATGCGTGTGTTTTAAGATTTTAAGAATGCAATGCCATAACCATGGTGTTGAATGGTATGTCCCACTGGATTCAGAATGCTAGATATTGTACTAAATGTAAAGACTATAATATTGGGAGATACAAGTGAATATAGAATATGAATAAACAACCATTGTAGTGTTGTAGTGTTGCTCCTTTATAGGCATATATATATATATATATATATATATATATATATATATATATATATATATATATATATAATAATAATAATAATAATAATAATAATAATAATAATAAAAGGTAATGCCTGCAGTAGAGGGGTTGAAAGTTTTAGTTTCTCGAAGAAAAATGTAATTTGGAAACACATTACAATCAGATGTGAATGGAAATAAACATTTAAGTTGATATGCAAACTTTGAGAGCCATGATCCATCCAGGTGGTACATATTATTAGGTAACAAAACACAGCTCTCCAGGGTTCGGGATTCCAAAGAAAATGTTTGTTTAAGACTCGTCTAGTATTCTTTGAAAAAATCGCAAATTGAAAAGGTGAAAATTTCAAAAGCGATTATACATGCATGGCGGTACCAACTTAAAAACCATAAAAATTATTTTAATCTTGTTCAATATGGTGACGATGATTTCATTGGAGTATATATAATACAGTACAAAAGATTTTTGTAGGTAACATTGCTCCATCAGTAGGTGAGAACTCAGTTTCTCGTCAGAAGTGGTTTGAATCAACTTTCATAAGAATTATGTAAACCAAATTCCATATCTGATAGAGTTAAATTGAACAGATTGAACAGATTTTCGGATATGACGTTTTTCGAGGAACAGATCCCGAAGCGATTAACTGTAAGCCATAGTTAATAAATAAGCAATGGAACAATAATGGTAATTACTGGAAATAATCAGCGAGTAAGAGATCACGTGATCCAGATACGTTTATTAAAATTTTGTAGATTCCTCGTGTTGATTAATAAAAAATAAACTAGAAACGACTTACCTTGAACGAATTACCTACGATCCGTCGTTTCAGCTTAAAACATGGCGTAAGCTGGACCCTATTGTAGCATAGAGTCCCACTACAACGCTCGACTATTATTAAAACTTCCTTGTTTAGACAACAGGCTTAGTGTCATTGAGTTGTGCAGAAACCAGAACAAGATATCTGTTGTATGCCGTGGTTTCGACTTTTCTAACTGACGAAAACTTGTATACAATCATTAAAAATGAAGCTGTTTGCTTATTTGATATGCTGGCGTTCGGATTATTTTTCTTTTACAGTAACCTTTTTCTTTGGCACAATTGGCATTACAGAGTAACCATGGGGTAATAGCATGTAGCATGTACAAACTGAAGTGTGCCTGTTTTCTCTTCTGTAAACGTTTGTTTCTAAAGAAATGTACAGGTTAAGTGTAACTTGAAACCGTATGCACAAGACGTTGGAGGAACTAGCTTCATATTACCTTACCGTGCACAGTATGTAAAAATGCATTATGAAATAACAGTGCTCAAATTAAAATTATATAATAAAAAAAATTTCTCATGTTGTAATATCCCTATGAAACTTATCTGCAACTATATTAATATATATATATATAGCTTCATCTTACCTTACCGTGCACAGTATGTAAAAATGCATTATATATAGCTTCATATTACCTTACCGTGCACAGTATGTAAAAATGCATTATGAAATAACAGTGCTCAAATTAAAATTATATAATAAAAAAAATTTCTCATGTTGTAATATCCCTATGAAACTTATCTGCAACTGTATTAATATATATATATATATATATATATATATATATATATATATATATATATATATATATATATATATATATATATATATATATATATAATATATATAAAACTGAATGTTTGTTTGTTTGTTTGTGTCGTATGCGTTCCTATACCGTTCATCCGATTGTGATAAAACTTTGGTGAGTTGTTCTGCGCACGCCCGCGAAGGTTTCTGAATTAGTACAACCATTAAAATTGTAACAATTAACAAATGTGTTTTTACGACATTTACCGTGTGTTCGCTGTGAACTGTAGGCGCCTTTAGATACGTCACGTGATCGAACAGTAGGTGCCTTTAGATACGTCACGTGATCGAACAGTAGGCGCCTTTAGATACGTCACGTGATCGAACAGTAGGCGCCTTAGATACGTCACGTGATCGAACAGTAGGCGCCTTAGATACTTCACGTGATCGAACAGTAGGCGCCTTAGATACGTCACGTGATCGAACAGTAGGCGCCTTAGTTACATCACGTGATCGAACAGTAGGAGCCATAGATACGTCACGTGATCGAACACGGTCTGTAGCGATACCTAATTTCGCGTGTCTTCGGTGTGAACTGTAGGCGCCTTAGATACGTCATGTTTACTTAGTTACGTTTGGTTCGCGCATTGGTTACATCAAACAATCGCGGTGTGAATTTGTACATCACGTGATCGAACAGTAGGCACCTTAAATACATCACGTGATCGAACACGATCTGGATTGGCTGAAACTATGATGATGTAAATCAACAGCTGTATGAGGTTCATAATCGGTGTACGTCATGTTTACTTAGTTACGTTTGGTTCGCGCCTTGGTTACGTCAAGCAATCGAGGTGTGAATTTGTAATAGTCGTTACAAAGCATTACTTTCGCTGTCAAATTAATTATGCCACCTAAACGAAAAGATATTGGACGATCTACACCTCAAGCACGAAAGATAAAGGCATCACGAGCTTCAGAAGCAGACGAGCAACTGAAAGCAAGATTGGAAACTGTTCGAGTTCGCACTGCTCAAACCCAATCATCTGAAACAGACGAGCAACGGAAAGCAAGATTAGAAACCGTTCGAGTTCGCACTGCTCAAACCCGATCATCTGAAACAGACGAGCAACGGGAAGCAAGGTTGCAAACCGTTCGAGTTCGCACTGCTCAATCCAGACGAACAATGCACGCTGATTTAAACCCGATCATCTGAAACGGGAAGCAAGACTGCAAGCCGTTCGAGTTTGCACTGCTCAAACCCGATCATCTGAAACAGACGAGCAACGGAAAGCAAGATTAGAAACCGTTCGATTTCGCACTGCTAAAACCCGATCATCTGAAAGAGACGAGCAACGGAAAGCAAGATTAGAAACCGTTCGATTTCGCACTGCTAAAACCCGTAACAAAGCATTACTTTCGCTGTCTAATCAATTATGCCACCTAAACGAAAAGCTATTGGTCGATCTACACCTCAAGCACGAAAGATAAAGGCATCACGAGCTTCAGAAACAGACGAGCAACGGAAAGTAAGATTGGAAAGCGTTCGAGTTTGCACTGCTAAAACCCGATCATCTGAAACAGACGAGCAACGGAAAGCAAGATTACAAACCGTTCGAGTTCACACTGCTCAAGCCCGATCATCTGAAACAGACGAACAACGGGAAGCAAGGTTGCAAACCGTTCGAGTTCGCACTGCTCAATCCAGACGAACAATGCACGCTTATTTAAATCTTAGTGCATTCCATTATAATGCAAATTATGATTACAGTCTTCATCCAATTGTGCTTATTGGAAAAATGGATAAATCATTCGTGTATTGCAATGCCCTCAAATTTAAGAATGAAACACCAGGAATGTGCTGCGCGGGTGGAAAAGTGAAATTGCTAGAATTACATTCACCACCCGAACCATTATCAACGTTGGTATCAGGTGACACAAGCCAATCGAAACATTTCTTGGCAAACATACGGAAGTACCATTCATGTTTCCAAATGACATCCTTCGGTGCAACAAATATCGTGCGCGAGAATTACATGCCAACATTTAAAGTGCAAGGCAACAGCTGTATGAAAATTCATAATCGGTAGCGATACCTAAAATCGCGTGTGTTCGGTGTGAACTGTAGGCGCCTTAGATACGTCACGTGATCGAACACGGTCTGGATTGGCTGAAACTATGATGACGTAAATCAACAGTTGTATGAAATTCATAATCGGTAGCGATACCAAAAACGCCTTCGGTAAGGTAACCACTTATTATGGGCTCGATAAATACCACTAAATAATCTGAGATGCTTTCCAGAAACCAAATAGTCTATTAAAACACAAACACTTTCTTTCTTTCAGTGGCATTGCAACGCATGCCAGGATTAAAACACTTTCCTTCTTTGAGTGGCATTGCAACGCATGCCGGGTACTTGCTAGCTGTTCATAGCACATATTACAAATATCATAGCATATATTATGAATATCATGGCATATATTACAAATATCATAGCATATATTATTAATATCATGGCATATATTACAAATATCATAGCATATATTACAAATATCATAGCACATATTACAAATATCATAGCACATATTACAAATATCATAGCATATATTACAAATATCATAGCACATATTACAAATATCATAGCATATATTATGAATATCATAGCACATATTACAAATATCATAGCATATATTACAAATATCATAGCACATATTACAAATATCATAGCACATATTACAAATATCATAGCATATATTATGAATATCATGGCATATATTACAAATATCATGGCATATATTATGAATGTCATAGCATATATTATGAATATATAGCATATGTTACGAATATCATAGCATATATTATGAATATCATAGCATATATTATGAATATATAGCATATGTTACGAATATCATAGCATATATTATGAATATCATAGCATGTATTATGAATATCATAGGATATGTTACAAATATCATAGCATATATTATGAATATCATGGCATATATTACAAATATCATAGCATATATTATGAATATCATAGCATATATTACAAATATCATAGCATATATTATGAATATCATAGCATATATTATGAATATCATAGCATATATTATGAATATCATAGCACATATTACAAATATCATAGCATATATTATGAATATCATGGCATATATTACAAATATCATGGCATATATTATGAATATCATAGCATATATTATGAATATATAGCATATGTTACGAATATCATAGCATATATTATGAATATCATAGCATATATTATGAATATATAGCATATGTTACGAATATCATAGCATATATTATGAATATCATAGCATGTATTATGAATATCATAGGATATGTTACAAATATCATAGCATATATTATGAATATCATGGCATATATTACAAATATCATAGCATATATTATGAATATCATAGCATATATTATAAATATCATAGCATATATTATAAATATCATAGCATATATTATGAATATCATAGCATATATTATGAATATCATAGCATATATTATGAATATCATAGCATATATTATGAATATCATAGCATATATTATGAATATCATAGCATATATTATGAATATATAGCATATGTTACGAATATTATAGCATATATTATGAATATCATAGCATATATTATGAATATCCTAGCATATATTACAAATATCAGCATATATTATGAATATCATAGCATATATTATGAATATCATGGCATATATTACGAATATCATAGCATGTATTATGAATATCATAGGATATGTTACAAATATAGCAGATATTACAAATAGCATAGCATATATTATGAATATCATAGGATATGTTACAAATATCATAGCAGATATTACAAATAGTATAGCATATATTATGAATATCATAGCATATATTATGAATATCATAGCATATATTATGAATATCATAGCATGTATTATGAATATCATAGCATATATAATGAATATCATAGGATATATTACAAAACCAAAGGATATGCCCTGCTTTTAACTGCAGTGACTGCAGTGAGAGGCAATATATATATATATAACCTCCGGCCTCCGGGTTTCTGTAGAAGAATTTCAGAATTACTTTATAAGTATAGGGACAGTAAAAATAGATGGGATAGTATAAATAAAATACATGTATATGATGAAATGATGGGGAAAAATATATCTTGATAAACATAAAGTAAAAATTAAATATCTAAATTTAAACTGGAATGTAAAAAGGAAAAACTATGCATATATTAAATCACCTTCAATTCAGGATATAATATTCTTATTCTTACATGAAAGCTGGCTAACAGGAGAAGCGGATTTCAACAGGCATATTATATCATATCTGCCTCGTTGTAGATTATGCAGCAACCATATAGATTCAAAGAAACATTTAATTTTAAAATGTAGGGTAAGACAACTAGAAAGACATGAATTGCAGACAATAATTAGTATATATATATATATATATATATATATATATATATATATATATATATATATATATATATATATATATATATATATATATATATATATATATATATATATACATTATCTACGACAACCTTTATTAATTTTCTTTTTTCATATATTATCAGCTGCATGCTGGAATAAATGCTCACATTCGTCCTTTGCTAAATAATATACATATTTACCTGGCAATATAAATAATATACATATTTACCTGGCAATACAAATAATATACATATTTACCTAGCAATATAAATAATATACATATTTACATGACAATATAAATAATATACATATTTACATGATAATATAAATAATATACATATTTACCTGGCCATATAAATAATATACATATTTACATGACAACAGAAAAAATATGCATATTTACCTGGCAATATAAATAATATACATATTTACATGACAATATAAATAATATACATATGTACATGACAACATAAAAATATACATATTTACCTGGCAATATAAATAATATACATATTTACATGACAATATAAATAATATACATATTTATATGACAATATAAATAATATACATATTTACCTGGCAATATAAATAATATACATATTTACATGACAACATAAAAAATATACATATTTACCTGGCAATATAAATAATATATATATTTACATGACAATATAAATAATATACATATTTACATGAGAATATTTTCATGGACATGCCATCAGGATGTAATAACTAATCTTTTATCTTTTCCTTATAAATTTACCTTTTTGTTTCAGATAACCACTAACATTTTCCTACTGAACTACGGAATTTTCAACATGATTTTTTGTGACATCTGTGAGGCAGAGTTATTGTACCCCACCCCCACCCCTGGCGTCAGAAAAGATGTATACCTTAATTAAGTGTCACTCCTTCTTTCATCCTAGATCCAAGACAATAATTTCGATTGAGTTTTTTTTAACGTCTTTCCCAGTAGAGGGGGCTCTGGGGCAAACACATCTTAAGTAGTTGCATAGTCTTAGGTAAGTGTTTACGTCGTCTAGTTTAGGTGTTATGTACCCTGTACTTATGCTGTAATATCTGAAATTATGGAACGTGGCAAACAGCACTATCGACACAAATGAATGTCACTGTAACATGTATTTCACCTTTTACTGGATTAGGTTAAGTGTTTGCATTTTTCTAATAACCATATACAATTTTTACCACATAGTAGATAGTTACTTAGGTTCATAAAACTGAATAGGAAATGCAAACCTGATGAGTTATACACTCTCATTACAGAAGAGTTCACTATAATTAATATTTCATGTTTCACTGACTTTGGCAAACTTTTCCGTGAAATTTATGCCAAAATCATGTTTGTGTGTGTCTGTGTGTGTGATTTGGATTTTTAACGTAGCTTTAACAATGTTTCAGTCATGTCGCTACGATGTCTGCATTGTAGCAGTTTATAGTAATATATAGCACTGGGGAATCATGTCCCACCCATTCACATTATCCTGACACCAGTCCGACCAGTCCTAGCACGAACCTCTTAATGTTGAGCGCCAAGTAAGGCAGATGTTAGTACCATTATTTGCAATCTTTGGTATGTCTCAGCCAAGGATCGAACCAACGACGTCCTACATCCGATGCGAACGCTCTAACCATTAGGCCACCGGAGAAGTCTGCTAAACTCATCAAACTGGATGATTGCATGCATCTAGGTACCATATTCGTTTCGCAAAAGAATGTGATTGTGATATACATTTCACATTCGATTGGCTTATGTGAAGTTTTGAGTTTATCTCAGGATGAAATAGGTATAATGTTATTCCCTAATTTATGAAATGTAGTCAATTCATGCATTCTAGGAAATACATTTTCATCAAAAAACATAGGTCACTGTGATCTCAATTTCATACTTCACTAATTGTGATTAAATATTGTTTTAAATTTATTTTTAAATCTCTGTTTATGTTCATGCTATAATCATTAACCTGATACTGCTATACCTGGCATCATGAAGTATGACAAAACGATTCATCGTGTTAAGTACTATACCCTCATCTTAAATGTAGGTCATAGTAACCTATATTTCACATTGTGTTTTCTTCGGTTTTATTTTCACATTTTTTATTTTGATTTTATGCACGTCGCCTTGTCCGACAACCATACCAGATAATGTTGTGATCACCTATATTTCGCAATATTATCGCTTATGTTAAATTGTTGTATATTCACTGATTCATCTATGCTAGACTGAAACACATTTTATTTTATGCACGTCGCCTTGTCCGACAACCATACCAGATAATGTTGTGATCACCTACCCTATTCAGAAAGTCCTTTCTGTGTTAATAACGTCACATCGATTATTGCAACGTAGGTACATACATAGGAATGAGCAAACGAATTAGTGGAGAGGAATGCGTCCTGCATGCTTAAAATATGCGGCCTCACCTGTATCGCTAAATCAAGGTAATGTTTGCTGGCAGACTAATTGTAGACGCAAACTTAATGGATTTAAAAAGCTATTGCTTGCTGGTAGTTCATTTTCGTCAGTAATATAGGAAGTCGCTTGAAACTGAACATCTTCCCTGGAGTTATGCTGAGTTGCGTATATTGAGACAAACATTTTTTTATCCGTGCATTTGGCTGTTTGTACACGCTGTCACACTGTACGAATATTTGGTTTTGATTGGTTCATACCTGTCTGCGTTTTCTTACAGAAGATCGTGATTGGATATTTGTGCCATATTACTGATACAAACATTGTTATTCTTCGCATTTATTTAGATTTATTGTTCGATTTTGTTTCTGTCAGTACTTTTTAGGAATAATGTGCTGTGGTTTACTAGTTCGTATTAGTAATGCTATAAGTATGTGTTTCCATCTTCTGTGAATCACATGTCTTGTTTGTATGTGAAAGGGTACATAAGAAACCTCTTAATGTGTCATCATCATCATCATCATCATCATCATCATCATCATCATCATCATCATCAGTCTCTTGACCTAGTGTGGTCGTTGAGGCACTGTGCTGCTAAACATCTGACCTGTTCCCTCCACTTGACTCGATCATGTGCCAATGCCTGTGTCTCTGCAAAACTTTTCCTGGTCCATTCTGAGATGTTGTCACTCCACTTTTTTCTCTGTCTTCATCTCCTTCTACCACCTTGGACACTACCCTGCAGTACTGTTGTGGATAGACTGTTGGCTCTAGTGACATGGACATACTATTTCAGCTTTCTCTTTTTGACAATGGTGAGGAGGTCTTCACAATGGCCTACTTTGTGCCTGATGGTGTTGCGTACTTCTTCATTTGTGATATGGTCCATGTAAGAGATGCCAAGGATAGTTCTGTAGCATCTCATTTAAAGTGCCTGAATTCTTCGTTGTAATTCTGCTGTCAGGGTCCAGGCCTCACATGAATACAGAAAGATTGAGATGACTAGTGCTCTCAATAGCCTGATTTTAGTTTTCAGGCAGATGTTCGTGTCTCTCCAGATGGGTCTTAGCTTTGACATAGCTGCCGTTGTTTGTGCTGCTCGTGACAAAATTTCTGCTCTTGATCCCTCTTCCGTGATTATCGAACCAAGATATTTGAATTGGCCCACTGTTTCCAGTTCCTGTCCTCTGACTTTAATCTTGGTTGAGATTTGTTTGCCACTGTTTGTCATCAGCTTTGGCTTCTCAGCACTTATCCATGTCAAATCTGGAAGATGTTTTATCCAGGTTCTTCACTAAGGTAGCAAGCTCATCTTCATTGCCTGCCAGCCAATCAATGTCGTCTGCAAAGCGGAGGTTGGTGATGTTATGCCCTCCAATGCTGAATGTACCACAGTGGTTTTCCAGGGCTTCGCTCATGATGCACTCTAAGTAGATGTTGAAAAGCGTAGGTGACAGGAAACAGCCTTGCCGTACTCCAACTGTAGTCTTGAACAAATCTCCCACATAACCTTGAGCAATTGCTGCACTGGAAGCCTTGGCGTACAGCTGCTTGATGGTGTTGGTCAACTTTTGACCCATATTCTACTTCTTCATTGTGGCCCACAATGCCTCATGCCACACTCTATCAAAAGCCTTTTTGAAATCTATGAACACATGATAGATGTCTTGTTGATGTTGTGAGTATTTTTCAAAAAAACACCCTAAGATTGAAAATTTGTTCTGTTGTGCTTCTTCCACCACGGAACCCTGCCTGTTCTTCAGCGATTATTTCTTCTGCTTGTGGGTTCGGTCTGTTCAAGATGATCTTCAGCATCACCTTACTAGCATGGCTGATCAAACTGATAGTTCTGTAATTTTGGCACAGCTGGAGATTGCCTTTTTTGGGGAGTGTTATAATTAGTGACTGGGTCCACTGTGTTGGCCATTCGCCTGTCTGCCAGATCTTGTTGCAGATTTTTGTTAGTAGTTCTATCACTGATTCCCCACCATTCTTGATAAGTTCAGCTGGGATGATGTCTACTCCAGCTGCCTTTCCATTCTTCAGTGCTCTTATTGCCGACTCCACCTCTTCTTTGAGAATGGGAAAATCATCATTATTTGTTGAGTTTGGAACTTCAAGCACCTCTGGGTCTCCTGAGGACGGATGGTTGTAGAGTTCTTTACAATACTCAGTCCATCTTTCTGCAATGTCACTTGCTTCTGTGAGGCATTTTCCATTTTCATCTTGAATGGTACTGACTCTTGGTTGCTTCTTTCTGGTGAGGTCTTTCACAATATGGAATGCCATTTTGCTGTTATTCTTTATCAGACTGCTCTCTATTTCTGTGCACTGTTGTCCAATCGAATCTTCTTTTGCTTTCTTCAATTTTTTTGTTGTTGACATTCTTGTTTATTTCTCGATATTCCACTTCCCCTGTTGTGTGTCTGGTGTTGTTTAGGTCTCTTCGGACATCACACAGATTCAGAATAACGTCTGTAACCCAGGGTTTTTTCTTTGGGCGATGGAGGCAAATGATGTCCTTGGCAACTGTTGTCATGACTGTGTTGAAAGTGTCTGTCATCACTTTCTTTAACATCAACATCCATCACAAGGAGTGGAGCAAATTTTCCTCCAATTGTGGCTTGGAATGACTTGCAGATGTTAGGGTCCTTCAGTTGTTAAAGGTTGAATTTGAGCCTGATTTTCTTTTGGCTTGTTAATTTTCTTCAACCTCACTCGGAAGTTAATAATGACGAGGTCGTGATAACTCCCAACATCAGCAACTGGAAACGTTCTTTTTTGTTCTCTATTGATGCCAGATCGGTACCGGTTTTGAACTAGTATGTAGTCGATCTGGTTATGATGGGTTCCATTTGGTGCGTGCCACATCCAGCATCGGGAAGCTTAATGTTGACCCAGGGTGTTGGCTAGTACCAAGTTGTTGTAGCTTGCGAACTCGAGCAGCCGTCTCCCTCTTTCAATGGTAAGCTCATTGCAAGAAGGTTCACAATGATCATCCCAGTCTTTTAGAGCATCTTTGCCAACTTTGGCATTCCAGTCTCCTTGGATAATAAGGATGTCTTTTTTACTTACAATGTTTATTATACCTTGAAGTTTGTTGTAGAACTCCTCTATTTCTTCATCATCATGATCAGTAGTTGGAGCTTAGACTTGGATAATTGTGATGTTAAAGGGGGATGCTTTCAGACGAATGGAGATAATTCTGCTAGATATGGGGCAGAATTCAAGAACAGATCCCTTGATGGCTTTGTTTACAAGGAAGCCTACTCCATTTATGGACTTGTCCAACTCTCCACTGTAGTATAATACATGCCCATCTTCAGTTTGGTGTTCTCCTAGGGCTTTCCATCTTACTTCACAGAGTCCCAGTATGTGCCATGTGTAGTGTTCCATCTCATGTGTCAACTCTTGGAGTCTTCCAGTTTGCGCCTGAATTTTAATGTTCCAGGTGGCGATGGCAACGTTGTCTCTCGCTCTGATTTTATCCAAAGTACCAGTAGCACACTTGTCACCTCCGTCCTGGTTGAAAACGGCAGGCGCGGTCCTTGTTGACCCGGGTGACGACCGATCCGGTATGATAACTTCAGATTTGTCCAGCATTATCAGTGTGTCTTGGGCAAAAGTCGTCTGGCGGAGACCATCCCTCTCCAGACCAAGGAGTTGCCAGAAGGGGATGTAGTACATCGTCCAACTGCCTTAGGGTCTCCACTCCTGATTTTCTTTTAGGGTTTACTCCCTTAGCCTTTGGCTAACCAAAAGCCAACCTGCAAGGCAGCAGGAAACGCGTGTATGGGCGTTGTCGTCCATTTCCGGAACAGATAGAGCATCTGCCACTGCCCACTAATGTGTGTCATGCTGATCTCTAAATGTGTTGTGATACTTATTTGTGCCATGCTGATGTCAAATGTATTTGATACTCCTCTGTGCCACGCTCGTGTCAATGTGCTTTGATAATCTTCAGTGCCATGCTGATGTCAAATCTCTTTTGATGCTCCCCTTTGCCATATAGATGAATAATGTGTTTCGATGCTCCTCTGTGTCATGTTTATGTCTGATGAGGTTTGATACTCCTCTGTGCCCTGCTGGTGTCTAATGTGATAATCCACTATATTTATACTTCGGGGTTCGAGATATATTTACTGTTTTCCGAATATTCAAGTTTCCTCAAGTCTAAATCTTTAGAAATCTAAAACGTCTATGCTAATTTTCAAACATTCTTATGTGACTAAAGGAAACCTGAAGACCACGATGTTTTTGTATTACCATAACCACGTTCTTGATGTGAAATTAATGTATGGAGACTATGTGAGGGAAGGATGGAATATGCATATTCAAAACTTGAACGTTTCCAGCATTTTAATCTTTTCCAGATTTTATCTCGATGAGTCCTAAACGGCAGAGCTTTTATCATGCATATACTATTACCTTTGTGTACAGCATAAAGTGCTGTTAAATTCATTTCAACATCTGTGAAATAAAGTCTGGTCGCTCCTATTTTCACTGTACATTATGCTGACGCTGTTGACTTACGCCACTTGTACAAATAATGATAAAGATCTTGAGAAGACACGTTTCGTCAACAACAGAAGGTTGCAATTAACCCACCGAAAAAAACAGCTATAAAAAAGGTGATGAGGTAATTTATATATTTAGTTCACTCCCATTTAAAATTAAAAGCTTCGACATGTTTGTGTGAAAATCATCCAACTCTATATCAATTTCGAAAATAGAGAAACCAGTAAAATAATGATTTCTAAATCTCACGGAGATCCAGATTACAAGAACAGTTCAAGATTTATTTTATAATTATTTCTGTATTTTTTAGAATAATCATCAACATTTTTGCAACATGATTTATTTTATAGTTTACATTAATGCAACTTTAACGGGGCCATTAAGGAGCCTTGATTTTAATTCGGTACGCTGAGAGTTTATGAAATAAGACCATTATGGCAACTCTATACAACGCTTTTTAAATACCAAAAATTCCAAAACATCGATATATTTCATACTTGTGTTACCAAAAGCTATATCAATGTGGTGGTATTATTCAATCATTTGATGAATAGTCGAATATCGTGGGATAAAACAAACTTTATATTTGTACATATGATGTTCGATTCAAGATTATACCTACGCTGGAATACAATTCTTTTTCTTAGCAAAACTAAATTTATAACTGGCACATTACGCAATTACTTTTATCGTTATTACTTTTATTCCTACAGGAGATAAAGATAAAAATTATTTAAAGAATTGGAGTCCAATATCTCTCCTTAATATTACCTATAACATGGCCTCAGCACGTATTGCTAGTAGGATTTCACAAATAGTATCGTACTTAATTAAGGATTATCAGAGTGGCTCATGGTTGAAAGATCTATTTGTGAAAATAAGAGAGCAGTATGCGATGCAGTGTTTTGCACTGAAAACAAGCGGTTTTATAGCATTATAAAGTATTTGAACCCTATACTGAAGTTGAAAAAGAATAGTGCTTTGAATAAAAACTCGGATTTCCTCTCTGAAGCCTTAATGAATAATGAAAACAATGGCTTGAAAGAGGTATGCTATTTATAAACGATATTGTCCGGATTAATGGTCAATTTCTTTCATGACAAAAGTCAATGAAATATATAATGTTGGAACTAGCTTTCTACGATATGCAGGAGTCCTTAATGCCGTAAAATATTATATAAACTTATTATGTATTGAATCTCACCCTAAAAAGTTTGGAAAGACCATATTACATGAGACTAAGGAAACGCTGCAGAAATATATATAGTATCGTGGAGAAAGGCTCAGAAATATTAAATCTCAAGCAATAATTAAGTGGAAAACGCACATTAATCTACAAAACAAGATAGATTGGACAAACCATTTTGCATTATCATACGAAGTTACAAAAGATTCTAATCGAATTTGGTTTCAGTATAAATTGGATATATAAGCAGGATAAGATGTAGATAGGTAACTAAAACGATGGTTTTGTAGAAATATCAAAGGATATTAAGAAAAGCAGCCAAAAAGTAGAATTAATCTCCGAATTTGTCTATTTGAGATTCTTATCTCCAGACAGAGCAAAACAACGACTTTTGAATGTCTTTTGTGAAAGTTTCTTTTCAGCAAGGTGACATAAAGTACTCTATGTACAAAAATTCAGAAAATAATACTAATTTCTAGGAAAAGAACTTTCTCCTTTTAAACTTGTTTGTCTCTAACATAATTATGAAATATTACGTTTAGAATACAGTGCTCTTAAATCAATGGAATCAAACACTAAGCATAATGCAAGGGAGCAGTTATATGACTGCTTTCAAAACCAATATAAATGTACTAAAAAAGAATAATATTTTTTGTAATGTGTAAAACTGTAAAAGCCCTTTTAAAATTCAGTCAAAAGATGTTAGCACCCAGTGAAACGGCGATGAAGAATGTTTCGTTAGTCCTTATTTTCTAGCACTTTAAATATTCTAAATTTGAAAGTTAACAAGATTATATAGACAGGAATAGAACAAACACCATGCATATGCTATAGGAATTATATAAATATGTACCTCTTGTCTCCATCCCCATCTGTCAAGCAACAAGCTGGTGTCTTCGCTCTTTCTTATTTAAGCCTTCTGTAATGAAATTATACAGAGAGAGAGAGAGAGAGAGAGAGAGAGAGAGAGAGAGAGAGCATACAATATGCAATGGAAATATCTTTTAAGTCCTGAGATTATCAAATATAACATTATATTGCTTACATTTATGCGATTCAGTAATGACTTCTGTCAAATACATTTCAGTAATACGTAATACAGGTAATAAACAAGTTGTAACAAGATTACTGGGTGTGATTTCCAGATTCACAACATCACACTTTTGACGATGATATAAATACAATGATTAATAATGTATGACTTAAATGAGCAATTAATTATGAATACGTGGGTGTATATAAGTGTATATATAATTCAAATATTGGATTAACTAATATAAGAACGCACAGACTTAATAATGAAAAATACAAATAAAATACTTAACAAAATACAAAGACAAGGGATGAATTATTTATTGTGATTACACAATGGAAAAATGGATATAGTTTACTCAATTTGAAAACCATGTGGAATTTTTCTCATGTGGTAAAATGAATTAATTCAGATACACATGTAGTGAAGTCATGCAAATAAAAGAGATACGTATACAACTTCTCTTTACAGTCCCGAAAGATACAATCAGTTTGAAGAACCCTAAAATTAGCCAACGGCTACAAGATTACATGTAAGGAGATCCACTCCGTCATCAGCACACTTTATTGCAGCTCCACGGCTGCTACAGTTCAGTTTCACAGCCGCTACCAGAGCATGCACAACGTCGACCCTGAATACTCTGATTAACTTCGAACGCTCGGGTCACTCTAGTCACTCTAGACACTTCGATCCCTCTGGACACTCCAAATTCTATGGACGGCTCTACACAGATCTACACACTCCGAACAGTTCTACATCTTATGTGCAAGTCCTTATAGTATACCCGCTCACTGACAAGACGTTCCGTAACGTAATTAGCTGTTTCCTACTGAGAGGTATTTACGCATACAAGTCAAAACTCCTCGATTTCATTCATATTTTCAACCTTAAACAGGCAGTTAACCATCCCACCCATAAACTTGGTCACATTTTAAACTTGATTCTTCATAGACCTGAATATAATATTATGCGATCCACCCTTGTATCCCATGAACTTACATCAGATCACCTCTGCAATTTATGCCATTTCGACGCAGTCCCTAACCATCCACCTTTATTTGCGACTAAGAGAAACCTCCGTATGATAAATGAAACCAAACTATTGCATGACATCCAAGAAAACCTAACAACTTGCTACATGCGTCAGCATAACAACTTGATAACTGCCTTCTTTCATTGCATGAAAAACATTCCCCAGCCACCAATTGCAGAGCATCAATAAAAAAAAAAGTGTTCTTCGTGGTATAGCAGTATTAGGAACCAGCTTCGCACTGCTAAAATACATCGCTGTAAAGCAGAGAAGCTTTGACTTTCCATCATACTCACTAGTCATAAAGAAATATATGAAGCCGTTAAGAAGAATGTCACAAACATAGTCAATTTGGCCAAAATTGTCCCACTACACACAAAGATCACAGAGAGCTCCAGCTGCAAAGAGCTCTTCGAGATAACTAACAAACTATTGTCAAGGAATAAATGTACACTAGTTCCAAGTACCTTCTCCCCAGTACACCTTCCTGACCTATTTGGAGATTTCTTCTGTGACAAAGTACAAACCATTAGAGATTCGCTTGATAACATAATTTCAATTGACTCGTTGTCACCATACAGTTACGATACAGAATTTCAGCGACAACCTTTAGGAGCATTTGATTCTGTCTCTATGGAATTAGTACGGACAATCGTGATGAAGATTGCACCAAAGTCATGTAAACTTTATACGATTCCAACGTCACTGCTGCTTGAGTGCTTAGACCCAATATTGCCTCCCCTAACTGATGTTATTAATACATCTCTCTCATCCGGGGAATTCCCATAATTTTTCAAAACTGCCATTATAAAGCCTCTGCTGAGGAAAAAAAACACTCGACCATAATGATTTACAGAACTACCGCCAAGTTTATAAGCTACCGTTCGTATAAAAAAGTCTTAGAAAAGGTTGTTATAACCCAACTTGTATCTCATTTGAATTCAAACAGTCTATTTATGATTGTACAGTCTGCATATCGCCCTTGCCACAGTACTGAAACTATTCTTCTGAAAGTATTTATTGACATTCGCTCTGCTTTGGATAGCGGAAAGATTACAGTCCTCACCCTCTTTGAATTGTCTGCAGCGTTTGACACAATAGACCATGATATATTACTTCCCCGTCTCCAGCATCTATTTGAGAATCACAATACAGCCTTAAAGTGGTTAAAGTCCTACGTAGTCAACAAGACATACACTTTTATCTGCAAATGGAATACACTCCATCCCAGTTGATCTATGTTGTGGTGTACTAAGGGGTCTATTCTTGGTCCTGTTATCTTCATTCTATACACTCAGCCGCTGTCAAGTCTCATAGATCATCACGCAGTGTCTCACCAATTGAACGCTGATGACACCCAAATATACAAGTATATCCACCCAAATGAAGTTGATGCTACCATCCAAGGAGTAGACAGAAGCATTTCTGATGTGAAATCATGAATGTCGTGTAAGAAGCTGCAGATGAATGATGATAAGTATGAGGTCATTCTCATCACATTACAAAGACTTTCTCATTCACATCATTTACCTCAAACAATAAATACCAGCAACACCAACATTAAATTCACAGAGTCAGTACGAAACCTAGGCGTTACTCTAGACAGTATTCTCACATTGCACCAACATGTCATGAACATATGCAAGGCTTCATATCTTGAGCTGAGACGCATCAGCTCCATTCACATGTATCTTTCAACTGATGCCACTAAAACCCTTGTGTGTTCATTAGTACTTTCAAGACTGGAGTATTGTAACTCAATTATGTCTGCTTCGTCTCAATATCAACTCCCGAAACTCCAAAAAGTTCAAAACACAGCTGCTCGAATCATCTTTAGAGTGCCACGATCAGAGCACACCTCCCCACTGCTCTGTACCCTACACTGGCTATCCATCCAATACACAGTCAAACACAAAATTTATTCTCTGTGATATATTTCACTGACGGACTCCAGTCCAACATACCTATCCGGCCTCACCCATGTGTACACATCAGCAAAATACCTATGCTCCTCTTCTGGTAATCGTATACTCATTGTTCCCACTATGAAAACGACGTCAAGTGGACAACATACTTTTGCATACCAGGGTCCAGCAATGTGGAACGAATTGCCCAATGAAATTTTTCACAAAGACACAGTGATGACTTTTAATAGTACTCTTAAAACTCACGTTTATCGACTGCAAGAACAAAGTTAAAGACCTAACAATGTTTCGTACCTTAAATATTTTTAGCATGTTTTTATGTTTTCCAATTTCATGTTTTTGTTTTGTTTTTGTTTTTGTTTTTCCGTAGTCATATTATTATAGATGTTCAAAATAGCTTAGAGCTTCTAAAGATTAGGAGCTGTACAAATTCCTCATCATTATTGTTATTATTATTATTATTATTATTATTATTATTATTATTATTATTATTATTATTATTACTTTCGGTGATAATTGGATTTCCGTAATTTCACGTACTGTCTGGAAATCTCTCAAGTTTAACGTATGTACTGATGATGGCTGAATCTAGTTACGATTTTAGAGAATTTACGGCAAATTTGTCATGCTCATTTTCGTCGTTCGAAGAAGGTGAACTCCTCGAGGATGGCGAACTTAACGAATCATAAGAAGATTCTGCTTGCTGAGGTTAGCCAATATCAGTTTCAGCCCAAACGAGACGAGAACGTGGACGAAGACGAAGACTCTAAAGAGAACATTGGACACAGTGATGCTGGGTAGCTCGTGGACTTTTCATTTCAGATTAATTCTTGTTAATGTTATAAGCAACCCTACGACTCTACGTTAAAGCTTAAAGGAAGGTTGGGGATGGGAGCCAAACAGAACATTAAGCCATTCAAATCAATTACTAATTGAACAACAGTCTGCCGTGTCTCGTTTTGGGTCACTGGGCTATAACCATGTAATTCTCAATCAGAGGATAAAAAGTACTGCATCAGCATTAACTGTAACGGTATCCACCAGCTCTTTACCATTTCGTTCATGGAATCATGGAATAAGCCGTTGGGTTAGAGTCAGACAATTTAAATGACTCATCACATTCCAGTATATTAGTGGGTCGAGCATTTTATGATTGGTACACAATAATTTTGAAGTAATGTCTTATCACGCCTGCATATACCCATTACTATCAGCTGACAAGAATAAATATTGAGAAAGAAGAAAGAAAAAGTATATGACGGGAAATAATAAAGAAAAAGTTAATACAGAAAAAGTGAAGAGATAAAGAGAAAGACGCATGTACATAACATATTATGACTATAGGGCGTATTAGTAAATAATATTAATAGTTCTAACTACTTTGATATCCATAAAATATTGCTTGTGGATAACTTTTACTGCATCACATTAATTCATAAATCTACTTTTCTGTTCACCTGTCTGCAACAAAGTATATCTTTCCTGAATACGCAAAAACATTCTGTATGTTTTTTTTTTGTTTTTTTTTTTTTTTTTGGGGGGGGGGTCTTCCATTCCTGTATTCCATCGTTTCTCTTACCCATACAAATGCAATCATTTAATTGACAAGTGTAAGCATACAAAATTAACGGACAAGCCATTGCGAGATAACAAAACTTGATTCGAGATTCGTCGAGAAGGATGTCATAGCAAAAGGTAGGCTGGTACACTGACTTTGCAGTTTCTATCAAATAATAAAACAATTGCTATATTCAAAACCAAAAAACAAGTTTAAATTCCAATCCTGTTTATATATCTCAAATATGTTTCGTATCTGTACTTACCTACCTACTTACCTATCTATCTATCTATCTATCTATCTATCTATCTATCTATCTATCTATCTATCTATCTATCTATCTATCTATATCTCTCTCTCTATCTATCTCTCTATATCTATCTATCTATCTATCTATCTATCTATCTATCTATCTATCTATCTATCCATCCATCCATCCATCCATCCATCCATCCATCCATCCATCTATCTATCTATCTATCTATCTATCTATCTATCTATCTATCTATCTATCTATCTATCTATCTATCTAGTATCTATCTGTCTGTCTAGCTATGTATGTATATATGTATGTATGTATGTATGTCTGTCTAGCTATGTATGTATGTATGTATGTATGTATGTATGTATGTATGTATGTATGTATGTATGTATGTATGTATGTATGTATGTATGTATGTATGTATGTATGTATGTATGCATGCATCGATGCATGCATGTATCTATTTATCTGTCTGTCTGTCTAGCTATGTATGTATATATGTATGTATGTATGTCTGTCTAGCTATGTATGTATGTATGTATGTATGTATGTATGTATGTATGTATGTATGTATGCATGCATCCATGCATGCATGTATCTATCTATCTGTTTGTCTGTCTAGCTATGTATGTATATATGTATGTATGTATGTCTGTCTAGCTACGTATGTATGTATGTATGTATGTATGTATGTATGTATGTATGTATGTATGTATGTATGTATGTATGTATGTATGTATGTATGTATGTATGCATGCATCCATGCATGCATGCATGTATCTGTCTGTCTGTCTGTCTGTATATCTATCTATCTATCTATCTATCTATCTATCTATCTATCTATCTATCTATCTATCTATCTATCTATCTATCTATCTATCTATCTATCTATCTATGATTTAGATGTATTACACGTATCCTTCAGCTTTGAATGAGGCTTGTATGATGAGGCACATTACATATTTTCAAATTGTCTTTTAAATTAGGGCTATCGGAGAATTTTATACAAATGTTAGGATTGAAATTTTAGTAAAATTAATAAGATTGATATTTTCTTTTCGAGCCTCGAGGACTCGGCTCAAATAAATCAGAGGGTATTGTTAGGATTGAAATTTTAGTAAAATTAATAAGATTGATATTTTCTTTAAATTGTATTATTAAAGCAATGTTTTACGAACTACAAATCTGAGTTGTACCTTATGTCAGATGACGTCAAATTAAGCCGGTTTGGACCAGGAAAAACTGATTTTTACTTGATGAGAATAAACATCTATTTCCATGGGTACGTTAACCTGACACAGGATGCATATAAAAGACCACGCATTTAAGGGTCAGGTCAGTTTCGTACCGACAAAGAAAATAGATGTTTGCCTTCTCATTACAGGTAAAATAATTGTATATGCTATAACTTATTTTAGGAATAAGTATTTTTAATGATTGAGATTTTAATGGTAAAATTGTTTTGTGTGCAACATTGCTACTGAATTCTTTTATTGATAATATATTGTAACGGAATGTTTAAATGTTCTAAATAATTTATATTTGATTTTATTTATGTAGTTTTTATTGTAAAGGTTGAGATTGCTACCAACTTCATAATTAGATTTAATGTGGAAATAAAGTATTCTTTAAGTAAGAAAGAATATTATCTAGCAATATATTCTAAATCAATATTCTATTTTAAAATAAGTAAAATGCATTTCTTTAAATTAATTGTTACACTAATTATGGTCATTACATTTTTATATCTTGGCTATCTTGAAAATGATTGAGAATTAACTATTTGTATAATATTCTAAAATGCAGAAGTTATACGAATAAATGAAGTTGGAAAGCTTGAAAAAGGAAAATATAATATGTATTGCATGAACGTTTATTATAAAGTTTTTAGATGTGTTTCTAGAATGTAGTCAATATATTTGTGTTGTTTAATTAAGTAAAGGTCAGTTCCGTACCGACAATTAAAATAGATGTTTGCCTTCTCATTACAGATATAGCTGATGTAGTGCAGCTGTTTATCATCGCGGCGACGGCTATCATTTCAGATATAGCTGGTAGCTGGCGAATATCATTCAGTGTAACTGTCTTATCATCGCGGCGGTAGCTCTTTTAACAGAGCCCTCTCTCTCTTCTCTCTTGTGATGACTCGCAGAGCCAATGTCCCCAAGATGTAGCCTATCTACACCGTTTCGAGTGATTATTTCTTTTGAAAAGTTATGGAGAAGATTCTTGGAAAAAACGACATTAGTGGACTAACATCTTCATAAGGTTTTCCGTAACAGCAAGGGTCTCATATTCCAGCTACGATTCCGTACCTGAGCTTTTCACAAGACATTTCCATCATCATGTGACATTTTTTTTTATTCGGAACTCATTCTTCTCTTCTTCCTATTTTCCTGAGTTGACATTCCAACAAAAGTTCTCACAAACGTTGGAGAAGACAACATCATGAATACAGGTGTCACACGTATAACTATAATCCATGAGAGAGACTCGCACCAACATCTTTGCTATCATGAGACATTACGCCGTCAGCTACACTACGTGAACTCAAGAATGACAGAACAACTCTTCTGTGATTTTCGTATTTTTTCGCCCACACGAAGGGTCAGTTCTAAGACATCAGCACCAATATCATCACATGGGAATAACACCAAGTACAACTAAGACGTTTACCAGCATACCATGCTTATCGCCGATGAGTATTCTTCCCACAGTATCGTTTGAAACATCCCACATGTCGAATGTACATATACCTAGTCGAAATCGGGCTACCAGCAACCCAGACTGAGATGCACCTATACCATAGACCGAGATTTCCATTGAACTAACAGCAACATGTTTAATATATTAAGCCAGCAGCAATGTCCGTCAAACATTAGATACTGTCCAACATTAGACAAGAACCATTCTGTATTTACGTCAGTACGGAAGTTTGTTCTGTGTTTTACCGATAAGACTTTAGGGGCTGACTGACTTCAGTAAGATTTTTGCCAATGCCTGGTTTTACAAAATATATGTTTCACTGATAAGACTTAGAAGCTGACTGACTTTTGCTTTATAACCTATTTCCACACAATAATGTACATTCGTATAGCTAATGATTTAAGTTGCCAACGTTTTGCTATAAATGAATAAAACATTGCTTTAATAATACAATTTAAAGAAAATATCAATCTTATTAATTTTACTAAAATTTCAATCCTAACAATACCCTCTGATTTATTTGAGCCGAGTCCTCGAGGCTCGAAAAGAAAAATCAATTTCATTCATCAAAACAAGATAAAAGGTGAAAGATCAAAAATACAATGATAAAACATTGCGAGACATTTTTGAAAAGCTTAAAGATACAATGTAAACACTGCAAAATATATTGCAAAATACTAGGTAAAATAGAAAAAAGACAATGAGAAGTACATTGCAAAATACAAGAAATACAATTAAAGGCTATATGTCCAATACAAGAAATACAATGAAAAACGATATTGCAAAATATAAGAAATACAATTAAAGAGTATATCAATCTTATTAATTTTACTAAAATTTCAATCCTAACACAAAAATTGCTTGGGTCACCTTAATAACATTAGTCGAGACAAATTCGTATCAAAACTTTACATTTACAGCATTTATTCTTTGAAAACAAAAATGACATTGCTCAGTTTCGAATATCCTCTCAAAGACTCGATGTGAAAGCTGGTTGGTAGGTGAGACCGTATGTATATAAATCAATTAATGGTATATTTTGTTCAGTTTTTAACGTTCCTAAAAATGAGTATCATTTTGTACTTGACTGTTCAATATACATAGATCTAAGATTCAAATATAGAGAGGAATTTAGTTACAAAAGACAAAATTCATTTGAATTTATAGAACTTATAAATAATCAGAATAGTAAACTTGTACTTATAAGGCATGTAATAAAAAAAAAATATTGTCGTATCCAGATATTTTGTAAACAGTTTGACTAACAATTGCTTAAATATAAATTTGCACTGCATAACATTTGATTTTATCTTCAAAATATCACAAATAATATATAGATAGATAGATAGATAGATAGATAGATAGATAGATAGATAGATATCACTTTGCAGATAATTTGTCAATGAACCTGTTTATTTCACTCGCATTGATTTGCATCAGCTGAAACTGGCTATATTAGATATCAAAACACTGCTCTATAAAATTTGTCTTACTTGATGGAAACTTTAATATATAATAAATTCTTAAAAATTCGTTGTTGTAAACTATTTTATCCGTCAAATTATAGAAGGAGAACAAGAAAATCATGGTATAGCACACCTTACAGGTGTTAAATCCGCTTGATCTATATTAGTTTATCGTGAAGGCGACAACTTCCTGACAAAACGTTTTGCAGTGTAATTCAACAGTAAAATAGTACTGTACAGCTATATGGAGTGTCAAACGAGTTGCTGTTCCTGATATCTAAATGATGCTATCTCCTGGTTGAATGTTCTTTATATTGACTGAAAGTGGAGATATTCGTTGGAAAGGCTCTGTGTGTGTGTGTGTGTGTGTGTGTGTGTGTGTGTGTGTGTGTGTGTGTGTGTGTGTGTGTTAAAGTGTTCGATTATATCGCTATGATGTCTGCAGTCGGGCAGTTTATAGCGATAATTGAGCACAGGGGACATTATATGGAGTGTCAAACGAGTTGCTGTTCCTGATATCTAAATGATGCTATCTCCTGGTTGAATGTTCTTTATATTGACTGAAAGTGGAGATATTCGTTGGAAAGGCTGTGTGTGTGTGTGTGTGTGTGTGTGTGTGTGTGTGTGTGTGTGTGTGTGTGTTAAAGTGTTCGATTATATCGCTATGATGTCTGCAGTGGGGCAGTTTATAGCGATAATTGAGCACTGGGGACATTATCCCGCAGACATCTTACCGATTCACATTATGCTGACACCATGCCGACCAGGCCAAATACTAACTACTTAATGATGATGATGATGATAATAATAATAATAATAATAATAATAATAATAATAATAATAATAATAATAATAATAATAAACCTCAGTATACTGCAATCGTTGGTCAAAACAATGTGGGGGTGGGTGGCAACCCTAAACATAGAATAAAACGAATAAACTGGAACGGAATGAACATAAAAAAATAATGGTAAGATATGGAAATACAGGGATAGTGTACACATTACATCATACAACATAACTAACATAGGAAAGGAGGAAGATATCTTGGCCATGATCACTAAATATTAAGGACCTGTGGAAGGGAATCCGACCTTAAAATCTCAAACAATTTAGGACAGAGAAAGGAAATTTGAAGAACCTGAGACCAGAATCAAGTGCTGACCTATTAAAATTCCAGAAAAAAAGAAGATAAATCCCAATTCAAATGCATTAAAATAAATTATTGTATCTAAATTCTTTTTGATTTTTCTGAAAACAGCGCCATCCTTGTCTGAACAATATTTACAGCAGGACAACATATTGGAAAGTGATAAAATATTGAATCCTTACACTGTATATCACATTTACTGGACCTTAATAAGTAATCAGAAAGGTGGTTTTATAGAAATATCAAAGGACATCAAAAAAACAACCTAAAAGTGCAGTAAAATATCTTCATTTTTCTATTTCACAGTCATTCAACCAGCTATAGGAAAACAATGACTCTTGAATGTATGCTGCGAAAGTTATATACCACTCGTTGTATGTATGTATGTATGTATGTATGTATGTATGTATGTATGTATGTGTGTGTGTGTGTGTGTGTGTGTGTGTGTGTGTGTGTGTGTGTGTGTGTGTGTGTGTGTGTGTGTGTGTGTGTGTGTGTGTGTGTGTGTGTGTATGTATGTATGTATGTATAGCGAGTGGTATATCATTGATGCAGCATACTATGCATATACTTTATTTATATTTCAACCTTTTTTATTATAAAGATAATGTGCATGCAACTGCTTGAAAATTCGCCAGTTGAAAGAATTTGACCCAGTTAGGTATCGTGTTCATATTTTGCAAGAGGTTCATAACAAACGTTGTATGGTGATGTTTGATTCATATAATGGATTGCTGATAATCTGATTCTTTTGAATATTACACATTTGGGAACTTGATATACTTCAGTCTGTTGATGTGCAGTTTGAGATATCTTTGTTGTGGGGTGGGGGGTGGATGTTGATAGCATCAGTACTTGGGTGGCCGATGTTACTTAGGTAATTGGAGTACGTCTGTTGTTTGCCACTAATGTTTGAGTAGCTGTTTATAGACTACATTTATGTCGCCAGAAATTTACATGATATCATTTTCTCTTAATTTCTAAATTAAGTAATTTCGGCTACTAGTGTTTATTAATTTTTTTTCGTTCTGTAATATTTGCGTTTCCTTTCATGTTTGTCATGTTGCATCCAAGTTTGTTAATTCCAACGACTTGTTTCCTAAACCATTTTGGGTTAGTCACTAAGATTGGCATAGTGTTGGGCGCAATATAGAAAGAATCTTCACATTGACAAAGTCTGCTGGTCTTAACTCAGCATACCGTTTGTAGATAGCAAGTCTCTCTCTCTCTCTCTCTCTCTCTCTCTCTCTCTCTCTCGTTTTAGATTTCATGCATCTTATCATTAATATCTCTAATGTCCTTGACATTGTCTCCTGTTCTTGTTGTTGTCTGCCTTTCATTGAGTTCAAGATACTCAAGACCATTCACATCTTTCTTTAGTTTATCTCCCACCCCTCCCACATGCAGATTTTAATGTTCAGTCACTCCCCTCAAGCTAAAATGCTCCGAGTTGTTAAACCACAATGTGCGAACAATTGCTTCAGATGTTTCCATCCCCATTCATTTCTTTTGCTATACAAGGCATGTTTTTCTTCGTCTGTGATCGGCTGATTCCAATTGGGTTTTTTTTCCTTTTCCTTTAGATTTTAAATCTTTGTGCTTAGCTCGAACAGCTTCCTTTGTTAATGCAAAATCTGTGTCTGTTCCTCATGAATGTACTTGCTTATCTCTTGATTTTAAGGTGGAAATCAATGGAGTTGATGACGCTTCTTAAGCTGCTCGGTTCAGATTCAGATTCATCTTTTCTCCTAACACTGAATATAAAACCAGTCAGGTGCTGATCCAATTCAGATGGGTCTATCTCGTGTAAAATTCTGTTATTCATTTTTTTACTTCAAGAATCCTGTCACTAGCCTTAGATCAAAAAGTGTCTTTTTTAAAAGTGTTTGCATGCTGCTTACTTTCTATAAATTTCAGTATATCATCAGGCTCATTGTGTACAAATCGGTCTTCCCTAACAAGCTCACATTGGATACGGAATGGTCATTTTCATTTACAAATGTGTCAGTCATGTCTCTGTCAAACTCTCCAATTACCTCACAGTTTAGTAAATTAAATTCAGAAGATTAAAGGTTGCTTCATTGTCTTGCGTTATACAAAGTCCTCATTATTATTATAATAATTGATACATTAAATTATATCTGCAAATGGAATTCACTCCAGCCCTAAGCGCTTTACACCATCAATAATGATATGACTACACTACAGAACAACAAATGACAAAAACAATGAAATTGGAAAATATAAAAACATGCTGAAAACATATAAGATACAAAACATGATTAGGTCGATAAGTTTGTCCCTGCAGTCGAACCAGGTGAGTCTTAAGAGCACTCTTAAAAGGGACCACTGTGTCTTCGTGTCTAATTTCAATGGGCAATTTATTACACGTCCCCGGGCCCTGGTGGTGAGGTGTGTTCTGATCGAGGTACTCTAAAGATGATCCGTGCAGCTGTGTTTTGAACTTTTTGAAGTTTCTGGAGTAAATATTGTGACGAACCAAACAGAATTGAGTTACAATAGTCCAGTCTTGAAAGTACTAATGAACACAAGTGTTTTAGTGGCATCAACTGAAAGATATTTATGAATGGAACTGATGCGTCTCAATTCAAGATATGCAGCCTTGCATATGTTCATGACATGTTGGTGCAATGTAAGAGTACTGTCTAGAGTAACGCCTAGGTTCCGTACTGACTGTGAGAATTTAATGTTGGTATTGCTGATATTTATTGTCTGAGGTAAAGGATGTGAATGAGAAAGTCTTTGTGTAGTGATCAGAATAGCCTCAGTTTTATCATCATTCATCTGCAGCTTGTTACATGTCATCCATGATTTCACATCCGAAATGCACTTCTCTACTCCATGGATGGTAGCATCAACTTCAGTTGGGTGGCTAGACTTGTATATTTGGGTGTCATCAGCATACAATTGGTGCGACACTGGGTGATGATCTATGACACTTGAGAGCGGCTGAGTATACAGAATGAAGAGAACAGGTCCAAGAACAGATCCCTGTGGAACAGCACAACATCTGTTAACTGGGCTGGAGTGTATTCCATGGGCAGATATAATTTCTGTCCTGTTGACTAAGTATGACTTTAACCACTGTAAGGCTATATTCTGAATGCCAAATACATGCTGGAGACGGCGAAGTAATATATCATGGTCTATTTTGTCAAATGCTGCAGATAAATCCAGGAGAGTGAGGACTGTAATCTTTCCATGAGAGACATAATCTACGTCCCGATTTAGTAAGTGTTGGAAATCATATATACATTGAAGAATGTGTTGGAATATTTGATAATGATATTTGTGACACTAACAAGTACAGTGTATAAATATGTGTCAACTCCGTTTCACCTAGTAAACATACATGTACGTGGTGTGACCAATTTTTTTTTCAATAGCTGATTTGCTTGCAATTCAGTCAATATGGCTACTCGCTTCAATAACTAATACTTTAGACTTTTGATTTGTATGCATAGAAGCGTTTTCAGATAACAGCAGAGTGGAGTTGAGCTTTGATCGGTCCATTACATTTAAAATGAAGGAAGAGGGCTTGTCGATCATCAAATACACATTGAAAGCAGTCTTTGAACTGTATAATTATTATAGCTATATTAGGTCATGTATTAGATGGTATAGACTTAAACATGGTTTATTTTAACACACGTAACTTTATCTACACCAGCCAGGATGACACCATAATTTGCGGGGTCCGGGGTACGTTTCGTCTGTGCCTTCCTCCTCTTAATCCGGCATGCGTGACAATATTTTCAAGATAGAGCTATGAACAAGGAATGTCTAATAAATCACAGAAAGTTAGAGAATCAGTAGAGAAAGTGAGGAGGGATTAGCTTGTGTCGGAGGGTAATGATATATTTTATCACTTTCACAAAGTTATATGGGGCAATTCTGAGAGGTCAACTGGAGAAATGTATGTATGTATGTATGTATGTATGTATGTATGTATGTATGTATGTATGTATGTATGTATGTATGTATGTATGTATCAGAGGCGTAGCGATGATATTTTGCGCCCGAGGACGAACTATAAAATCGGCGCCCCAGCGATCTTGTGACCGATTTATTACCCTTGTTTACTTATTATAATGAAACGTTGCAAGCCTCATTTTGGCGCCCCTGTACCTTGGCGCCCGGGGACATATGTAACCCCTGCCCCCCTAGCTACGCCTCTGGTATGTATGTATGTATGTAAACTCGATCTTGCTGTAAATTTTTCTTTTTATGAGGTTCATTTATTGTGTATAATATATATTAGGTGCATGAAAATGATTATACATTTATTAGTATAAGCTCTAAAACTGTATATTACATACCGGTGTTACGACTTCAGGTCTTAAATATTTTACAGAAAGTAAGTGAAACCAGCAATTTTAGTAATATCAACTAATTATTTATATATTTAGAATATAAAATAAAATTTCAAAAGACATATTATGTAATTAAGTCCCAAATAATCCTGAATGTCCTATCAAAATTCCGGAATTATAGATAATTCCAAACAAATTCCAATAGTTTTGACTGTCCTGATGTAGCACAATTATGTAATCCAAAATTTCTTTGAATGAGTTTTCAATAACCCCAAACGAATTTTTTAGTCCAAAAGGTCAACAAGTACATTTTAATTGTAATAAATAATTTAACTAACTAATTCCTCTCATATTGTATTTTAACACAACTATAAACTCTTATCACAGATTCCAAAAGATCCATGAATCAGAAATATATATTAAAAAATATGTATCAACCCTCCATCAATACACACCTTACCTAATTTGTGACGCATTAGATTTTCCATAACAATCAATGGACAATTTTAATATCTATTAGGCAATATTAGGCATTGAGCTTAAAGGTTTAATAAACGTTTGTTTAACACCTATAATCATGACAAAAACACGCCGCCAGTCAGGTAGGCACAAAACTCTACCCTCAGTCACGGAAAGCACGCAACATTCATTAAATACACATATAACACCAGCATAAATGTTTACTACAATTTTATTGAAATGCGATTTCAGCTGGCTATCAAATGCTGAGGACAGAAATAATAATTTGCCCCATCGGTATAGATTAATCTTTGATGTATTTATTGTATTCTTTTGTTCGTGATAAGGTTTACTTTTCAGTACATCTGTATTTGGAACTGATCAGTCTTAGTCTGTACACGATCGTTTGTGATATCAAATGCAAAACGATATATATAAATACTAAATCAAGATACATTATTTCGGGTCGGTATAGTTATATTCATCATTATATCACCAGTAACTGTAATAGTGTCCTTGAGACAGCACCACATAATTTCATTGCTAATGTTATTAGTTGCATGGGTTATTGACGAAATTAGTTACATACAATTATTTTCACGGTCTCGGCGCACTAGAAATAACAGTAGTGTATAACGTCCTCGAGAGTTATGTCTTAGTCAATAAATATCACAGTATTGAATTGTCAGGAGTTGTGAATTTGATCAAAATAGGAAATGTCTTTAGGGACTGCCTGGGAATACGAATGATCGTTTAATGTGTTCGTACTATACTAATTAAAGAGGTTAAATTATATCATTGAATAATCATTTTCTGCTCAGTTTGTATGGAATTTAAAAAAAAAAATAACAATAACCTTAGAATTAACCATAGACATAACCATTGGACACTGCATATTTAGACTGATTAAGATATATGAACCAAACATACAGCGCCGGATTAAGCACCGTGGAGGCCCATAGGCAGTCAAACTTTTGGGGCCCCAGACCCACGGTCACGGTCTCATGGGGGCCCCTTATGGGGCCCATAAAAGTCGCGGGGCCCATAGGCAGTTGCCTACTCTGCCTAATGGGTAATCCGGGACTGCAAACATAGATAGTTGTAACTTGTTTTACCGTGGGATAAAAACTTAAATGCATTTCCATTTTAAAATGTATTGTGCTATACTTGGATGAGATTTTAAACATGTGATGGCTTCACATATAAATACGTTTTATAAACAATAATTTGTCACATATTCGAAACATTTTGCCAACAGTGTGTGCATTTTAATGGTTGATGTTATAATATGTTAACATATTACTTTATGTGATTCTGATTGATCCAGATAAGCCCTTGCAATTGTTGTTCAGTATTCTCTTTACTGAGTGGCTGCAATCGTAGAAAATTTTTTAATTTTATTTCAGTGAATATTTTAACCAACATGTTTCGATTCGTGTCACGAAAGGAATTTGGGGTGGGGTGGTCTCATCTGTCTGAATATGGCTAATTTACCCCCACAGAGGCTTGATATCTCGTGTATATCATAACATGTAAAATGTCTAAAACCCCAAGACAAGAAGAAGAAGAAGAAGAAGAAGAAGAAGAAGAAGAAGAAGAAGAAGAGGAAGTAAAATTAAATGTATTACTCAGTTGATAGCGTTTCAGTAACAATATTTACAATTATTGAAAATATAAATGTTTACCCAGGGTATAGGACTGACCATTCTCTTGTAAAATGAAGATTACTTTCTATTAGGACAGAATTTTTAATAAAAGTAATAAGACTGACATTTTCTAATTGTATTAACGTAAATTTTTCACTAATTTATATTGAAGTAATTTTCTACTAAAATATATTAAGATTAAATTCATTTATTTATAAATCACAACTATATACTATTTTACTAGCGTTTCGCCCTTACAAGCAAAGCAAAACTTGATTGCATTGTGCATTACTCTCGGTATTGAAAAGTCAACAAGAAATATACATTTAGCAAGCCACATAGATTAGAGACTATACATTCGTGGAATTCCAATTTAGTGACTACATTGGATATCCAGCAAACTTTCTGTCGAATGACATAAAAACAACATTGTCGTTCTGGTGTAATAGGAATGAGAGCATCTTTCTCGCTAGGATAAAGTATACACGGTATATCCAGGGGTAGACATTTTTGGACGTGTGCTTGCGCCCAGATTACACATAAAAGGTGGTGCAGATAGTGTACTGTTAATTTCTTCATTTTGAAGCTAGAAAGACTCGTGTCTCTCGATACAGATAAGAACTGTCTATGTTCGTAAACGTCTGTAAGGAATAGGCGCTTTTTAATGTTTGAGATTTTAATCGTAAAGTTCATATGTTTGCATTTTTTTTTACTGAATTCTTCTATTTATAATATAATGTAATGGAACATTTATTTGTTGTAAAGAATTCATATTTATCTATATTTATGCTAATTTTTATTGCAGAAAACGAATTCGCTATTAAACTTCATGTTTAGATTCAATGTTGATATAAAGTATTCTTTAAGTAGGAAAGAATAATATCTAGTAACATATTCCAAATCAGTATTATATTTTAAAATGAGTAAAATACATTTCTTCAAAATGATTGTTGCATTAATTGCAGCTATTACATTTTATATTCTTAGGCAATCATGAAATTGATCGAGATTTAACTATCTGTTCTATATTCTAAACAGCAGAAATTATATAAATGAATGAAGTTGGCAAGCTTGAAAGGAAAGTGTAATTTTATATGTATGTTCATGTATTTTGAATATAAAGCTTATATATGTATTTATAGAATGTAGTATTACATGTTTGTTGATTCTCCAGACGTAGCTGTGTCTCATCATCGTAGCGACACCACTTTTAAGGAGCATATTCTTCTCTCTCTCTCTCTCTCTCTCTCTCTCTCTCTCTCTCTCTCTCTCTCTCTCTGGCATTCGGAAATTAGTACGACCAAACGTTTATGAGAACTACCGATCTCATAAGAATTCTCAAAATTTTCAAAAAGGAAATTAAAAAGAATACGCTAGTAACAGACACAGAAAATATTAAAATAATAAATCTATCTTAAAATTGAAATATCCTTATGAATGTGCTGAACATTTACTTACATTTCATTATATGCCTTTATCTGATTTTAAATGTGTAATAAATGATCAAGTTTAAGAGCGATAGGAAAATTATCTAATAGCAGGTATAAGAAAGTTAGAAGAGAAAAGCAGGGTCAGTGAAGTACTCAAACTGGGGGAAGCAAAGAGTGAAAAGACATTAGGAACAAAAGATGGATGGAGTGTGGTTGATGCATATAGTTGTATGAAGTGTGTGTGTGTGTGTGTGTGTGTGTGTGTGTGTGTGTGTGTGTGTGTGTTTCTAACGTAGCTTTAAAAAAAATTCAGTCATATCGCTACGATGTCTGCAGTGAGACAGTTTATAGCGATGTATAGCACTCGGGCAACATGCAACATGATGTCCCACACAGTCACATGATCCTGACACCAGGCCAACTAGTCATAACACTAACCTCTTAATGCTGAACGCCAAGCACCATTTTTGCAAATCTTTGGTATGACTCGGCCTAGGATCGAATTCACGACCTCAGCTTCTGCGACAGATGCTCTAACCTCTTGGCCACCGGAGCGGTATATATGAATTGAAGGAGGGAAAGTGACAATATATTTTTGAAATTTAGAAAGTAGAAATTAAATAAGTAAAATGATGTCACCCCTTTTAAAGGCAAGTGTTTCTTCAGAGTCAGTCATCACCAAATTTTAGATGAACCTACAATATTTTTTTAAAGGGTGAATTTAATCCTGTCGATCTTGAAATGCTACTTCATTACACAGACATCCAAAGACAGAATGATTTACAGAAACATTTTTTAAATGGTCCTGCCTCATAAACAGGTCTACAAAATATGCCTAGCAAAATAAACCCATAATATGATGGATTCACGGTAGAATTTATATCTTTTAAATAAAGATAGTATTGGTCAGTTTCTAGTGATGGACATTAACTTTGGCTACTTGCTTGGTAAACTATCTTACATTCAGAAAGAAGAAATAATTATATGTATAACAAAAAGTGATAAACCTGAGCAGTATATTTAAAATGGGTGGTTCCCCTCGACTGCTGATACAGCAAGAGTAGCACCTGAAGTGCACCGAAGCCGTAATGCCACAAGGTTTCTGTTACTGGAAATCCCAAAACCACACCAACTGGTACCATCATTTTCCATCTAACCTTCTCTGACTTTGATGGAGATATAAGTAAAGTATATTGTAGCGTCGAGTTTTAAGTTTTCCTTTATGGATAGATGTTCCATATATCCATAGGAAATATTGACCGGTAGGTAAGTTGTGAAAGGTCTACAAATGGTGTCCTTTGTCCTTTACGAACAGGCGTTCTATATATATATATATATATATATATATATATATATATATATATAGAGAGAGAGAGAGAGAGAGAGAGAGAGAGAGAGAGATCCTTAATGGATCAGTTTTTTTTAAAACGGATAGTGCATAGTTGTCTCTCCGATGAGCTGTCAGTCTAAAATATTCATCCTATGTACATTTGTATAATCATTTCAGCTCATTTTCAAAGTCAGACATCAAATCTGCATTTATCAAGTTCATAAATCTGATTTAGCAAAGTAAATACTGGAATTCTTTTGCATTATTAGATTCATCTGAATAGTGCTCTTTCATTATCATTTTATTTGACTTTGACCAGCTTCTTTCAACGTGATAATTTCATTTATGTAGCAAATTGACATGTACTTGGTGCAAGTTTCTTGATAACGTGGGTAACAGCAGTCATGTAGCAATCGACCTTAACATGACCCTGGAAAGTAGATAACCATGACCTTCATTTCATACTTCAGTGACTTATTTTCCCTTGAGCATATGACGTGTCCTAAAACATTAAGGATACGGTCGTCTGGTTGTTTCTGTGGATCCATTATAATAAATGCTAGATTATCACACCTAATGTTGATAATTGTGACTTACATTTTATGCACCACATACTTATATTTTTCTAGGTCAGTATGTGTAAGTAATCTTACAGGTAAGGCTATGTATCTTGGTGTTGATCCTCATTGAATCAAATGATTCTGTTCAACTCACACTTTTCATCTTTCTATAATCAGAGCAAAAGCGAAAGGTGTAATTTTGTTTCAGAACAAGTTTACATGGAGTAAGTACCCTAGTCACTTTTACTCGGAATGAAATCATTCTCTTGCAAATACTCAATGTCTTTTTTTCAAACATTCCTATTTGAGAGGGTTTATCATATACAGGTGTTGTTTCACAGGTGTGGGATTTATAATTTCTTAGTCATGATAATCGTTATTTGTTTATGTAGGAACATCTGGAAATAAGTGCTTATATTCAAGTAATAACTGTTTGAATTAATTACATCCTTCTAGCTACATATATAAAAGTTTCTGGTCGAGAGTATTCATAATTTCTGAATTTCCAAGATTTGTTACTTCAAAATCAAAACAATCTAGTTGCATTCCATCGCTTAAGTCCTCAGTGAGTGGGACATGTACAACTAAATTAATTGGACGATTAACATAGTTATCTTTCTCAACATACTCTTTCAACATATTTATATGGCAAAGTTGATTTTGTTTTCACCGTCCAGGAGTATTTACGATATAAAATTTAAATAATTTAATTTACTTTTAAACTGTGTAAAGACCATAGTACTTTGCCTGAGGAGAATTTTGTGGTACGAGCAAGAGAGCCAGAATTATATCACCAGCCTGAATACTCCTTTTCTTTGTATTTTTATCATACCCTAAATTCATGTCTTTTAACAACTTCAACGGGTCACTCACAGAAGGCCAAAACCTAGTTCAAAGGAACTGAATCCTAAAGATTCCCTATTAGCAAACAAAAGTAAATGAATGCCTTTATCACAATCTTTACCCGTATCAAAACAATATGACATAGTCATAATTGTCAAAGTTTGATTTTATCATTCTAAAGCCCTTTGGCGCTCCTCATGGTGATAGGCTGAAGACTTGAATTGTTGTATGCTTGATTCGTATTTAACTTGCTGGAAAAAATCCAGATATAAAAGTTGACCCTTGATGTCGTTGGACAGATTTTGGAAGGCTCAATTGAGTTTTAAAAAATCTTTATTAAACCTTATAACATTGTCTTAGATTTTCTATACCTCAAAAGAATTGACTTTGGGAATCTTGTTCACGCACACATTGTGGTCAACACGTATTGGTTATCTGACATGGTCTTAGGTAAATGACCAACACAGTCTACCATTATTCTGCTAAATGGTTCGTCAAATGCAGGAATAGGTTGCAGGCGAGCCTTATGTATCTTCTGACTTGATGTTCCTACCATTGACAAGTGTGACAAGATCTGAAGTATTTACATATAAAAACTTTTAATTTTTGGCCAATAGACGTGATTTAATATATTTTGATAAGTTGTATTAATCCCTAAATGACCAACCAATGGTGTTTCATGGTCCAGACTAAGTATTTCTGTCTGTATTATTTTGGGAACTACAATGTGATAGTTAACAAACCACTTATCATCAGCAGGTACCTCAGGTCTCCATTGACCAATTAATCACTAATGAGAGTTCTTGCCTGGTGTGCGGAGTAGACTGCAGTCATGCTAAGCCGACCTTGATGGGGTCATTCTCCAGCTAATTTTTAAAAGAAAATATTTGGGGAAATCTCTATGACTGTTATCTCTCTAATCTTTCTCTAATAACCTTTTCCTATCTCTTTCTTTTTTTCCAAAGGCACTTTCCTTCTTTCTACAACTGCATTTGTCTCTCTCTCCTCTTTCTCCAATAGCATGTTCCTCTCTCTCTCTCTCTCTCTCTCTCTCTCTCTCTCTCTCTCTCTCTCTCTCTCTCTCTCTATCTCTCTCTCTCTCAAATTACATTTGCATTTGTTTCTCCTCGTTTTCTTTCTGAAGCTCAAGCGTTCTACATTCGAATTCCATATACTCGATACGCACTTGACCTTAATGACAAATGCTGCTTTAACATGATATCTATGTACTTGTAGATCTGCGGTAAATATATTTATCGCACAAATGTGCTATTTGTATGTGTCTACTAACGGAGCCAGGAACCATTTTTAAGCATAAATTTCATGCCGCGTTAGTCTGCGTCATATTAAAATTGATTGAACAAAATAACAGTACACTAGTGATGACAAAAATTTCTCGGCAGGGCTCAAAAAACAAAATTGTATATCCACTTGTCCAGGACACGTAGCTTCAGAAAATTAATTTGTCCCATCTTTCTTTTCCCGACGTTTCAGCCACTTACTAAATTTTGATTGATTCAATCATGAATTTGTCATTTCCACTGACAAATATAGTAGCTGAATTTGCGACATTTGCGAGGTTGGGATTTTGTTTGCAATAACTCTAAAACAAAATTTCTTCCGAGTGAATGAATTCAATCCATAATTCAACCCACTGTGACTGAAAAGTTCTCTATCTTACGCCTGGCTGTGTCATATTTGACATTTATGGCTGCCACAGAATCAAACTTGGGTTAAGTTGATTAAACATTACCCTCAAATTCAGATGCAGTCTTGCGTTTTATTTTATTTTTTTAACAAGCCTTAAGAATTGTTCAATCATATCGCTACGATGTCTGTAGTATGGCAGTTATAGTGATGTCATGCACTTGGGCATCATGCCGCAGACATGTAGCATGATGTCCCACCAAGTCACATTATCATGACATCAGGCCGACCAGTCCTAACACTAACTTCTTAATGCTGAGCGCCATGCGAGGCAGCTGTTAGTAACAGTTTTTATATCTCATTGATACGAATCGGCCGGGGTTCGAACCCACGACCTCGCACATCCGAGGCGGAGGGTTTAACCACTAGACCACCAGAGCGTTCGGCTATTAGATTTTTATCTGCTCGGAAATATCTGTATTTTGGAATGCTATATAATAAATTAATGACCTGACAAGTTCATCGAAGCTTATAGCAATATAAATGTGTGCGCATCAACCTCAAATTCATTCACGCATTTCTTGTTCCATGGTCATTTATCACATATATATATATATATATATATATATATATATATATATATATATATATATATATATATATATATATATATATATATATATATATATATCGTGCCTCGAGCCCAATGTGTCAACTAATATGTAGGTGAGCTTTGCATTGTAGGCGACTAGTTGTATTCAAGTGTCTCGCCTAGCAATGTGAAGTATACATGCTTCACATCAAAATCAATAGTAGCGCAAGCCCGAAACACCTTATGTGTAACATTGAAACGCCTAATGTGTAACACCGAAACACCTAATTTCCAAACACCGACAAACCCGATTTCCAATGACCGAAACATCTCATTTACAGACATATCAAATTCTTTAATTATTAAACGATAGCAGCTGAACAAGTTACATGACAGCTTGGAGTCAGGAAATTTGACATCGACAATTTGCAAACCTGTCCACTTTTACCTGAAGTAACATAAGTAATAATAGTAAATTGTATGATCAAAATGTTTCAACTGATAGTAACATTATTTGTAATCATTAAAATTAACTTTCGGGCGTAACTTTGAGTAGAAATTCAGCAAAGTTTCAAGTCTCAATGTATTTTAAATAAACATAAACGACACATCTGATTGATCCATTGAGTGTCCAACAACTAAAAAACAGGGTGTCCCGAGTGGCCGAGTGGTCTAAAGCGCTCTCCGTTACGGATCACTGCCATCTCACCTCTGTTTACGTCGGTTCGAGTCTCGGATTCGACCAATATGAGTATCTGCGAAAGTTTGCTAGTAGCTTCTTGTGGGTCGGTGGTTCTTTCCGGGGTTTTTCCCGGGTTCTTCCTCCACCATTAATACTGACCGCAATCTTGTGCTGAAAAATGGCGTTAAACCCTACAACAACAACAACAGCAACAACAACAACAACAAATAAGAAACATATAACACGAGCGAACTTATAAAACCGCCCATCCAAGTTAGTACCTAAATATAAACCGCAGTAACTCTCACGCTGCTAGAATCATCTATCTGTCATACTACTAATAGGTGGGTAATGTAGGGAATAGATTGTGACAAGCCAACCGAAAATATCGTGGGAGAATAAAGGCAGTATAAAGTTTGACTTACAAAAAGATTCCTTCAGTAGTAAGAACCGGTTTTCTTAAGTTGTGTGAGTGAGTATAGAGCGTCAGAATACCCCAGGTCATTAGGTCGACTAAGAGGTCGCGGCTAAGCTAGATGAATGCAGATATACCATTTTTAGAGTTTACCGTAGTTCATTAGGTCGATAACGAGACTAAGTCCGGTGTATGCAGTATACAACTTAGAATTTATTCGTGGACTTACATGACCACAGATCGTTATGTCGATAAGAAAGCTAAGCAAGGTGCGTGCAATAGCAATTTCACGATCAATGGTTACCGTCGAACGTGCACACAAGCATATATATAATCTGGTAGTTACGTCACTGCATGTTTCTGACAGGTTTAATCACACACTCACTACTCCCTTTAATGAAGAGATATGAGTACAATTTTACATTAGACTTGCATTAAATCAAAATGAATTTTTATAATCGTAATATCACAGCCACTGACAATACGAGTATGTCTAATGGTTGGGTGGGTGTGGTATAGTCAAATATCACGTATAGTACCGGTAAGTAATGAGTTCTAAGTTATATATTATTAACTTTTCATTTTTTAATATTAAAACAACTGTCATTTACATGTTCAGGAACAATTTGTTTTACGGAAAATGTATTTATATCAGGTAATATCGGCAATCTGAAATTATGTTTTACGCGCAGTGGTTGCATAGCATTGAGTTACTGCATTCTAAATATTTTGCTGTCTCAAGACTAAGCACGATGCAACGAGCGTTAGATTTTGCATATACATTGGGTATTGCAATGCAGGTGGAGGGGGCTCCGTGTGGCCGAGTGATCTAAAGCGCTCTCCGTTACGGATCACTGACATCTCCTGTCTGCATGGGTTCGAGTATCATATTCATCCATAGTGGGTATGTGAGAAAGCTTGCCAGTAGCTTCTCGTGGGTCGGTGATTTTTTTTTCTGGGCATTTTCCCGGGTTCTTCCTCCACCATTAATACTGGCCTATAGTGTGCTAAGAAAATGGCGTTAAACCCTACAACAACAACCAGCCAACCCGGTCCCAAGATTGACAGCCATATTTCACGTATACTTGTAAATCCAGTGGATATCAAACTTTCGATATTAATGTGGATGATGGTCTTTGTAAAGAGTACACATTAGACCAAATTCTTATATTTTGTACATTTTACCTTAAATCCATTACAATGTTACCAAGAAATTGGTTAAAGATTTAAACTCTAAACTTAATGAATGAAGAATAGAGAAATTAATTACAAACTGTGACAAAATATATAAATGTATATATGTCCAGCATCTACAGGACGACATGTGAGCAGAGAATATGAAAATATTTAGACTCATAATTTGGGGATCATCTTAATGTTTGTGACTAAAAATTGTTTTCATTATTATTATTACCAAACTGTAAGGAGAACTTGCATTATTGTCTTCATGATAAAACGCTACTGGCCAATGCAGGCCTTTCTACCTTTTATCAAGAACTACATAACGGTTGTATATTTACAAACAGTTTGTGCCGAAAAACAGCTCATGTTCAATTCTCCCAAGTTTTATACAAATATGCTCTCATAGACGGGAATATTGTTTTTAATGGGGAAATTATTTTCGTTACCACGAATATACGTTTTCAGAATGTTTTCGTGATTTGTTTTCATGCTATTAATGCAGTAAACTGCCACCGTAGTTTGCTTAGCAGATGAAAACAAACATTTAAAATCTGGTCAGCAGTTCAGGTCTTATCAGATATGGAAATATACAGTGTATGTCTTTCAACTCAGTCAACAATCACGGATGACTCACTTTGCCGATCGACAAATGCGTATTCATAAGGAAACCATGCAGACGACACCCAAGTCAATATATACGTATAATTGATCATGCCATTTTTTCTTTTCATTTTATGCATTCCTCATTTCGGGCCCTGGTGCTAAACTAAGAATGAAATATCATATTTTGGATTTGTTCCTCGTTAAGGTTTTAAAGAAATGGTCAATTATAAGTTCAGTGAAAAGTGTTTAATTTCTTAAATCATGTGGATACATCTGACAAACCGGTTACACGGTACAAGCCCAGTTTGAAATGAATTCTGTGTGAAAGCTTTTATTGCAGTTTGTAAGTATATATTGTATCATTATATAAGACATGAGTTTTGTTGTATCTAACTTGATTCCTAGAAAAACATGTACCATTATACATACTGGCCGCCATGTATAGCCTATCTTGTGCTGAATAAAAGGCGTTAAACTCTACAACAACAACAACAACAACAACAATTATACATAATAATTCTTTGAATTATTACTATTATTATTATAATAATTCTTTGAATTATTACTCTTTTTATTATTTATGGAAATCTTAGGAAAAGATAATAACATGGGCGTACCGGTATACAAAGTTTTATTACAAATACATGCACAACTGAAAAACATTAGAAGGCCGCGTGGGCGGCAACACGGGACGGTGGTGTTTACAGTTCCCACATTATCCAATGAGGAGTGGTACCGTCACTTGGCGTAAGAGACAGTCTTCTCTGTGTCGGGGAAAAGGCTACACGACCATCCTTCTCCAAAAACTGGCCTTATTAAAACATCATATCAGCGGAGTTTTGGGGGAAGCGTTGTGGTAGACGCCCACCCACTCACCCCTCAGAAAAGGCGCGAAACAACACAAACGTTTTCTGAGTACGTGTTTTGTAGACATGGATCATTACAAAAAGTATACTTTGGAAACTCTTAAAATGCAGGAGCTTTCTCTCGGTCACCCACAACTCTCACCTACTTGTTTATCAACCCACACACACACACACACACACACACACAGACACACACACGATACTTTTTTATCCGTCACTGTTTCACAAAGTTGTGAATACATATACTATAAAGTACCTATTAAAAGTTAACTTCTAAAAATGTGATGATAATCAAAATTGCCAGAAATGTTGGGAATATATAAATTCTTACAAATCAGTACAAGTAAAGTCCCTGAAGATAAAATTATAGATGATAAAATAATTTAAAACATAAAGAAAACAGTGGATAAAAAGTGATAGGGTTAAAGGCTAAATTATTAGAGCAAATGTAATTATATAACCTAATTCTTTTTTTAAATTATAAAAGTCTCACTTTCGTAAAGGTTCTTGACTGCACATATAATAAAAAGACAAGTTTTTGTTTTAAAAAATATAGTCAAATAGGGTTGATATTGATACATTCAACGAAAATGGGATCCACTGTCAGTGGACAATGATCTGCATTCGACTTTTGATTCACATGGGTCAAAAATGTTTCTTCTATACTTTTGCACAGGAGACTTCATCCATATTTATCTCCCCTTGTGTTCACCATACCAGAACGTACGTCATGATTAGCGCACAAGTTCAATATGTCTAATACGAAAAAGACTGAACAAAAACAGGATACGCCGCAAACACTTCCATATTCCTTTATTTTTATAAATTAGTTTTATTTCCGCATCAGTCTTCGTGTGTGTACTCAGTGGTGTAGTGCTAAATAAAAAAGTGAGGGAACGTATGTTTATGGAAAGCCAGAGCTGTCTTAAGATGACATTTGTTATTACATGATGTGCAAACTTCTTTGTATGCAGTGCTGTTGTACTTCTATGATGTGCAAACTTCATTATATGATGTGCTTTCGTCCTTATATGATGTGCAAACTTCTTTATATGATGTGCTTTTGTACTTACATGATGTGCAAACTTCTTTATATGATGTGCTTTTGTACTTATATGATGTGCAAACTTCTTTATATGATGTACATTTGTACTTATATGATGTGCAAACTTCTTTATATGATGTGCTTTTGTACTTACATGATGTGCAAACTTCGTTATATGATGTGCATTTGTACTTATATGATGTGCAAACTTCGTTATATGATGTGTAAACTTCGTTATATGATGTGCTTTCGTCCTTATATAATGTGCAAACTTCTTTATATGATGTGCATTTGTACTTGTATGATGTGCAAACTTCTTTATATGATGTGCTTTCGTCCTTATATGATGTGCAAACTTCTTTATATGATGTGCATTTGTACTTGTATGATGTGTGAACTTCCTTATATGCGGTGCTTTCGTCTTTATATGAAACACCATTATAATTAGAAGGAAAAACGAAACTTGCGCAGGCGCGTGAAGATGGCGAGCAATGAAAAGCCAGTGAAATAGTCTAAAATGTCGGGCTCGATGTCTAATGTTCTTAAGCAAGTGAATTTAGATTCTTACGTTGGAATATTTAAAGAACAGAATATCTCGCCCGACATTGTTCGCAAGCTATCATTGTATGACTTTCAATGATTGGGCCTAGTCAATAGGTCTGACATTATGAGGCTGCTGATTGAATGCGTCAAATTCGGAAGCTGTCAACCAGATTTGATCAGCAATCAGCATATAACAGAAAATATGCAAAACTAAAATAAAGGTTCCAAGTACATTGTATTAGCTAATATTAATAACTGTATATCAAATCGAATGGTGTTCACGCTCTAATTGTAGAAAAAGGTTATTCATCGGACATACTGTCAAGGTAATCAGATTCACATATCTATCTTTTTTCATCTAATGTTTTCTTTTTAGACCCCTTGCTTTAGTTACTGAATTTGATTTTTTTAACAAACATATGGGAAAATTTGTTTGCTGGTAAATATGAACTGCCGCCGCGTAATACTTTTTCTCGATTATGTATATAGCCTCAATGTAACCTTTCTCGACATGCGGATTCGTTATAATTGAAAGTAAGACTTAAGGCTGAATATTTTCAAATATTCTCATTTGTCAGGCCTCTCTCACACTGCAAAAACTACCATGCGCAATTGTTGGACCAAAAAAAAACTACATTCTTTTTTAAAAGATAATGTTCGTGTAAAAACAATCTAAGAATGTTATTCTCAAAAATATGAATGTCATATAAATAAACAAATTGATTAAAAATTGATAGTAACTGTAAAGAATCGTTGACAAGAAGATATTGAAGGTTTCTTTTGTTAGTTGTATCGTAAGATTGTTCAGCATTATACTCTAGTATATGTTTTAGTTGAAAAGTCTTTCGGTCTATCATTGTCAAAGTATTTAATATATTAAGAATGCGTAAGCAGGCATATAGTATATGAAAATAAACTATTAGTATCAGTCTTGTTAATAAAGGACACCAATTTAAATGGGAGGTTTCGGGCCTGTCTTTCTTACTGTCCTTTCTACACCTGTTTGACTGCATCATCTTACGTTTAGATGATGTCTCTCACACATCATGGTCGGCAAGCTTGGCTAATTCCAAATATTGCAAATTGCACATTTAGTTATAAAAAAAAAAACAGTTGAAAAATACCACTTACGGTCTTATAATAACGTATTCTTATACAATTTACCAGTCTTATCATGTTCATTGTTTGTTTCATTCATTGTATTTATTCTTTGATGATGTATGCTTTGATTTCAAGATCACTGAAACTTTTTCTCCATAATTTCTCACGCTCTCGTGAAACATCACTGTAGTATTAAAACAAAGTCTTGAGACGATGAAGATAACATCTACAAAGTATCAAAATATTTTTTAACAATAAGCCAAATCTGGTCTCAAGAGGTACTCGAGCACAATGTACAAGGTTTGTCTCCACAACTTTATATCATCAAGGGCCATAATTATGTTGAATAGTAATGGAGTATAATCCGTGATCATTAAGACAATCTTCAGATGACAACCATCTTGCATTACTAATATCAACTAGATTCCAAGTAGGGCAAAAACGTGATTACAGTAAATAGCCCCACTGCTCAACCAGTATGGGATGATGAAACATTTGAATATAAACTATTTGTGTTCTTGAAAATCAAAGAATAAGATAAGGTTTTCTAACCATCAGAGTTTTCAAGTGAAATTTGCATTGCATCATGGATAATTTATTATGCAAATAGTTGAATTGTTCAGCAATCGGATATTTCAGGTCTACATATATGTTACCTAACCCATAAACCATGATTCTTTTAGCTTTTGCCCACCAGTCAGATACACAGATTTACAAACTGATATGCAGTGATAAAAGTAAGAAATTACTCTAAAGACAATATAAACAGAACGGTTTAAACCGTACCTGTCACAAAACGTACATTATATTGCTTTAAATATAGTTCTCAAAAGCATTGCAAATATCCGAAACCTAACACACACACACACACACACACACACACACACACATGTGGGTTGTGTTCCATTGTATTGATGTTTCTTAGGAATTAATGTAATAACGGTGTTGAAACATTTTTACAAAGGCTTTTGCAATAGTATGGAAATGTGGTATGCAGTCTACTTTCCAATTGTCTTTGGCGTACAAAGTGGGTTCAATGTATAAAACAAAACTGTCTGTAAATAACTGGTTTCAAATGAATTTGATAAAAAAAATACATATATTTACCTAATATTCTAATAGAGGCAGAGTTTAGAGTGCTTACTGTCTCTTTGCAGGTGGTTGTGTCATTTTATTTTGTTTTCACTGATTAATCTTTTGTGATAAGTGCTCAGCATGGTCACTCCACCAGCAAATAAAGCATTATTATTATCCAAAATATAGAGCTCAGACATTGCATTCTCTGCATATATCGTGTATAAAATGTTGGGAACCGTACCAGCCTTGCGAACGATTTTGTATAAATTAAAACCTCACTGTAACCTTTGAGTCGATGAAGATTTATACCTTATACCAAGTCATACATTTGCATATATTTTCTTCGGTTTGAATACATTCTACTTTTTCCCTGTCGCATAAATAAGGTATCAATGGTCGGTGACTCTCTTCCCTTTGGCAAATAGGTTACACGGTTCTGGAAATCTTAACTTTTTTCTTGATTAGTAATGTAACCACGTGGATAAAACGTCTGTATTTCTGAATAATTTCAGTCATTCAGAACAGAGAGACACAACGATCGTATTTTGTCCTAACAATAATTCTTACAAAAACAATTATTTTAACGCTAAATTGATTCGATTGTTTTATAATGTTAGATCAAGGGAAACAGTCATTACTAAGTAAACTGATGTTCATCGATGTACGGTCAAAAATACACAGACGGAATACATGATATAAAATCTTCACATACCCAAAAAGTAATATGTTGACCAACATTGTGGCTAGTACTTGGGACACTGCATTAAATATTTTTAGTCATAATTAAAGGATCTTCACACAAAAGGTCATGTCTCCCCGAATCAAATATTTAACAATGTCGGTAAGGTTCTCTGTTAACGAAGATCACTATGCAATTGAATGGCATTCATTGAGAATATATTTTCGATAAATATTATCAGTACAAGGATACCTTCTTCATTATTCTCTCTCTCTCTCTCTCTCTCTCTCTCTCTCTCTCTCTCTCTCTCATACTAAAATGATTGCACATAGAAAACTGGTGGCGATCACTGTATATATTAGAAGTTGTGTATAATCTATTTGACAGAGTGATGATAAGACAACCGAGTCGACCAAATTACTCTTGTAAACGGACTGTTTGGCCCCTTCACGCGCCTGGGAAAGTTCCGCATTTGCTTCTCATAAAGAAGTTTCATATAAAGAAGTTTGCACATCATATAAGGACGAAAGCACATCATATAAAGAAGTTTGCACATCATATAAGTACTAATGCACAGCATATAATGAAGTTTGCACATCATATAATAACAATTGTCATCTTAAAACAGCTCTGGCGTTCCATATATGTTACTCAGATGCGCGGGATGGGGGCGATAATGACGAGTACAAAAAGTAAGGGAACGCTCAAACAAAATTAAAGGAAGGCTGTTCCTAACGCACCACACTCACGTGTGTACTCTGAAACACTAAACACATATATTAAAATATGTGTATAAACACTAAACATATATATTAAAATATGTGTATAAACACTAAACACATATATTAAAATATGTGTATAAACACTAAACACATATATTAAAATATGTGTATAAACACTAAACATCAATCAGGACCCTTGTGATCATAAAATTAAAGTCCTTATTTCTGAAGAAGAAAAAATATATTACAGGACAATTGAGCAATTAATGTCCATTTATTATTTAAAAAATAATTTAATTTAAGTTGTCAGCCTTTATAGGACTTCTAAAATTTCACAAGATATCTGTTAAAGAAAAACATTTTCAAACCCCCAAGTAAAATCATCGATTTCATACATAGGATGGCTTCATTGTTTGCCACTTTCATAAGTAATAAAAACAAATTAGAAGAATGAATATATATATATATATATATATATATATATATATATATATATATATATATATATATATATTCATTCTTCTACATTATAAGTACTTCTTAACAAAATCAACGAAATTTCGGATATATAAGTATATAAGTAAATAATCACCTTTATAATTATTAAATAAATGTATTAACTCCATTATATATATATATATATATATATATATATATATATATATATATATATATATATATATATATATATATATATATATATATATATATCTATATATATATATATATATATATATATCTATATATATATATATATCTATATATATATATATATATATATATATATATATATATATATATATATATATATATATATATATATATATATATATATATATATATATATATATATATATATATATATAAAGACAACAACTGAATACTATCTGTCAGGGGCTGGCAAAAGTATTCTAACTCTACAATATATTGTGCTGCAAAGACAACTGAAGTCCCGTGTGTAATTTAAGCTGACTTCGAATGTCTTAAAATTCCAAATGAACGGTCATTTGGTTCTAACTAACACAAGCCAATTTACTGGACAAATCATATGCTTGTTTTTTTTAATACTGCTATTAGATGCAACGGGGTGACTGAGTCACTAATATTTTATCGTGGCTAAGAATCGGTTGACGTGTTCTTTAAATCGCTCCAAGTTACAGCGAAATGCATGAATCAAAAGCTATCCGCTGTCGAGGACATAATTATCACCAACGATAACATTCGCCGAGTTTTCCGCCGACACTCACTGCTGGATCTGGGATGGCGCTTTTAGCTTCGCCAACGAAAAAGTATCTGGTCAGAATACTAGCACGTACATCTAGGAAACCCACACAGCGCACGCAATATATCGCTGCGAATTTACCAAAGTGAAACAAAGTTCTCTTTTGTACTAGCATGGATATGATGGTCGCTATCAAGATGCTGTTAACAGATTGTGCAAAAAAAAAAAAAAAATAATAAAAAAATAATAAAAAAAATCTCTGGCACGATAAGTATGTGAATATGTGAAATCTGTTGATCAGGGACGTCATTTCAATTTTATCGGGGAGGGTGGGGACTTAACGGGATTGTTAATTTTAATATATAGGCTACATCAATCAGCACATGCAAATTGGGGGCGGGGGACATTTTCCCTACCCAAATAACGTCCCTGAATCGAAGCGGATGAATTCACACGCACAGCAAATCTGATCCTGTGAAGCAAACATCATAACGGAATGTATTTTTGGACCACGGTAATTTTGTCCCTGATGAATACCAAGCAATGGATTTCCCCTGATGTAATCGCTACTTGCGTATGGGCACACGCATATCACAGCATGAACTTTGGCTGTAGTTTTGTATCCGTGGGAACCACATGTGATTCCTCTTGTACATGTGGTCTGCTTGGTGGACACACCTCCCCATAGTTAGATTGGCGCCAAAAGGTAACATGCTGGTTGCCAAGGAGTATCAATCAGGTACGAGATGGACCATAATGCGTCAGTAGTGCGACATAGCCAGCCATTTAATTTCCCCGGTTCATATGGATATCAAAGTTGTTTCCGAGTTGGTCTAACAGCGGTGACTGTGACATCATTTAGTAGGTAACGGTGACAGTGTTTGGTTGAATTGTCTTAGCGAGTTTTAACCCAATCGTGCGGTTTTATTACTGAACTCTTCTATGACGGAAGAACGCAATGTCACCCACTCGAGAGACCTCCCTTGATAATTCATCAATAATTCCTGCGAGTACTGAGAGAGTTTGGGAGAAGGAAAAAGAGAAAGCGAAAAGGACAGAAGAACAACGCAGTGATGTTTAGAGAGATCCGGAAAGAACAGGCTATGAAAGTGTACAAGGCAATGACTTCGATCGTTCGATCGTTTCTATGCTGAACCGATTATCTTTTTAAAACAGATTGGTTATTTATAAAAATACATTTGTGTTTGAAATTCGGTGAATGTTTTATTTCAAAAAAGAAGTTTATCTTCCTAATGTAATATATTCTCACAGAAACTGATTAAATTATTTTATAACATTTACGGTGGTTCGAATCATTTTTTGTATATATCTGCTCAGATCTCTATTTATTCCACACTTTATTTTAACATTACTCGATCTGGGCAATACCACCGAGGGGGATCATCATTTAGATAACAAGAACCGAACAAAGAGGGACACCTGGTAAGAAGGTACAATCACCACCACCGCGACCCACAACACACCACCTTCACAGTGCTTAGCGTGAGCCATGACAACTGTACGTGTTGATGAAATTTCATGGCATTCACAACTCATGGGATGATTTTCGGAATACGTTTACGAAGATTGCCCAGGACAAGTGTATTCTGCTCACTCCTAACTCGACCAGACCTTTCGGAAAATATTGCGAGAGCGTGGGCACGATAAGTTAAACAACCATGATAAATATAGTGTCATGAACAGAGAAAACCGACAACGATGTCATATCAGAGTATGACGCCACAAAGCTACTTGCGATCAAGTGGAACGTCTTCGCTGTTAGACAGATTCCGTGAATGTATCAAAGATATACTACAGTCGAGGAAAACTGTACAAGAGGATCTCACAGGGTATTTTGTATAAATTTTTTGCATCTCTGATCAAACCAATGTGTGGAAGTGGAGAAGAGGTGAAGAAAGTGGCAGTAAAGATTACTCTGAATCCACACCGTAATATCTTACACCCAAAAGCGACAAATACCTCCCTGCACCCACACAGCAATAATAAGAAAGGCATGCATCTATACCCCCCCAAAAAAAATATATCATCCCAACAAAGACTTTCTGTCCCCACTCCATAACGAAAACATGCACTCCAACTCCAATAGCATCCACTCAAGCTGGAACAGAAAGAAGAGTTAGAAAATCGTGGACGTAGGTGACCAAATGCATTACAATGTTTGGAAAAAACCGAAACAACCAAATAAACTAAAATTAATTAGTGGACTGTATTATCACACCGGATCAGCTGAAATATTTCTGGGTTGCCTTCTCGCTGTTAACAAAGCACCAGAGAATTCATTCATGAGGCCTCATCGGTATGTGAGCGGTTGAACAACAATGACATCATGGACGGGGACTTTTCGCGCGTTGATTCATTAACTTACTAAAGACATCGCTGATGTATATAGTTATACACAGATGAAAAATTACTTGGCAAGTTTCGCCACATTAAAGCCGCAGTATCGTTGATAACACAACTCTTGAGTACTATCTCGATATTTATGAACGAGTCAGATAATCTTGAATTTTATATGTCGTTTTCAACACCATGCCGCACACTCTAGATCGTAGTACCAACGTTACGTAGTTATCGATGTTGGCTTGATTTTGGACTCGTCTAGCGGAACATATATAATTTCATTTCTTGTGATGACCACAGACTATAAAGAAACTATCAACTGATAAGAAATCCTAAGGCAAAAAAGTGCTCAACAAGGAGTCAGTGTACCATGATAAATGTTTATAACACTGCAATTTACCGACGTGAAAGAAGAATCTAAGTGGAATACCAGCTGTGACATGAATACACGAAAATAACAACGCTTCTCATGAAATACAAACGTATGTGTATGGTTTGTGGTGCTTTATGAGGATTCGCCATAGAAAAGAACCGTTTATATTGATGTGATGGGAATGTTAACCACCTTGTTTATTGTAACAAGATGAATTGGAATTATTGGAACCAATATTAACTGGTGTTCCTGGTGGTGCTGGCAAGATAATCATTTTACGGGTGCATTCGGGAATACGTGTTTATTCATAATTTCTCGAGGCAGCACAAATCAGTCTCAATACAATAACCAAACTGTACTAGATGGCTATTAAGGATAAACAGATTAATATGGCTGAGTTCGACGCCGTGATGGAGGAATGAAAAACCAATGTCAACTGAGAGCACAGATACATAACCGGAGCTTTGACTGAGATTAGACTGATCCCAGCTTAAGTAGAATATATGCTAAGATGATCTAAGTGTTCGAATGTATTTTGAGCGCATCGCAGCTTAAATGACTCCATGCTGTGCTGATTCCAGCATAAGAAGGTATTACATGATTATTCCAGCTTAAATAAACATATCCTAGGCTGATTTCAGCATAAAAGGGTAGTGTATGTTGATCCCAGATTAAGTTGAAAAGTGCTCGACTGATCCCAACATAAAATAGTATTCTGATTGTAATATTACATTTATCCTAACAAAAACTAATCCCAAGAATGATGCGAGTGTCCCCTAGTTTGAAAATTGGTTCTTTATTAAGCCTGGCGTACAATTCATATATTGTGTATCTGTGTCCGATAATAATAGATCAGTGTACATAGCTGGTATCCACTGATTGCTGATCTTTTTGGCCATATCTAAAATCATCACTCAGGATGAGTATTTAATATTCGCTACAGGGGATTTATTCGTCACCTGTTCTCTCTCTCTCTCTCTCTCTCTCTCTCTCTCTCTCTTCAGGTTCAGTGCTCCACTATTAAGCTGCAGCAGTTGTGAATTATATACCACTGCATGCAGGCTGGTAATAGGATCCTTTCTCGGGAATTTGACAAGTTACATTGTATACTTCAGATAATACAAAAGAATAACAAATATAACGACCAGATTATTTCATACCACAAGATGGGGCAGTAATGTTACGCGTGAACGCTTTTTGACTGGTGTGGTATACCTTATTTAACGTGTCAGTGATGTTTCATTTCTTATATGTGGCGAATTCTAAATGCTATTTTTGCAAAACGTTACAGCATTGAATAACCTGAAGATTCAAGCTGTGACATTTTCACCGGCCAATCGATGTTCATATTTTGTCATTTTCGAAGACAGACACGTTCCGTGCCAAGTGTCAACGTTATATTTTTCGTGTTCCTGTATTATGGAACTCTATATTACTTAGCGGCATCACATTGCTTTGGCTGAAGATCATGACGCATGTGTTCCTTTGTTAGTAGACATAAACTAATCACTTCGGTTGATCCCATTCTAACAGACTTGTATAGAAATGTATTAAACAGGCATGAACTTTATATTATTATTATTATTATTATTATTATTATTATTATTATTATTATTATTATTATTATTATTATTATCCAGTTAGGGGAAATAACCGAACGAGTTTAAAATATTTCGAATAAGAACTCCAACGGAAAATAATTTTTATAAGCGAAAGTTCAGTTAGGAAGAGCATTGTAAATGTACCCTACAATTTTAATGGCCAGAGGTAAGTTTCTTCGACACTCATTGGCTTGCCAACCAGACTACGTGGTTTCACAGGCACAAATGGTGACAGTTTTTGTAAACATTTGATTCTTATTAGTTCACAAGGTTATAAGAAATCCTTACTGTTTTTCATTGCCTTTGAACAGTTTCCACTTCCGTGTCACTTTCCGTGTTTACTTTTTCAAGATATTTTTGAGACCATATCTCCCGCTAATTATTGTTGTTTTGTTATGTTTCGTAATGGATTGCAATTACTTTTACACACATGCCCTCCACCCACCTCGAATCCCAAAAAGGAACATATTTTACAATGATCAAACGTGTTGCTTATGTCACAGTTACACATGATGATGTACTCTAATAAAGAATAATCGTTTCTCGACTGACGCTTTCCTTGGCTCCCATACGCGTCATATTTTATCTGAAGTTTCAAACATTATATATAGTAATAAGTCGGAATAGTAACATCGCAATGTCTGGAGACACGTGGAAGCCGAAGCTGTCATTGACATAGCCCCATAATATTGATATGACTATCCGACTGATCGGATCGGGTCTTTTTGACAGCCGGTCTAGCCTGTTCATTAATCGACTGATCAGAACGAGCCTTTCTGGCCCCTGGTCAAGCCGGAAAATGAAACAAGATTAGTGATCGCAATACGACTTCCCCTCGTCTGAATTACCGCTATCCTCTCCTTCGATTGCATTAGCTAACCCGCAACAGAATTCGCATGTGCTGTAAAAATTAGCAAGCCCATCCTGTTTTGCCATGTCCCTTCACCACCCCCACCCCCACCCCCTGAAAATTGAAATGACGGCCAGCATGAAGGCTATCAATCCCAGCGATGATTTATTGCTTTACAGCCTGTATCTTGCCAAGGTTGAATATGTTGTTTTGATCAGCTTTCGGAGTCTGGGCTACTATACAATTACTCTGCATGCACGAATTCAAAGGAGCATCGAGTTAATTATAATATATTATTATAAGTATATTATGAGATGGGGAAATACTTAAAGTATTTTCTTCAGCTGTGAGGGTCATGGGTCAGCTAGATTCAAATTAAATATTTTTAGTTTGATGAATAGATTCAATCTAATTACCTATCCTGAAGGTAGTTATACTTGCAACTAATAACTATCTCAAAGTAAGTAATCTACGATTGTACCGGAGTAAAATAGTGTACATGCAAAGCTTCAAATGCATGTGCCATTCCCACATCTACTATTTGCAAGCCTCATTCCAGATAATTGTCAAATTTGCAGTAAACTCTCACCATTGTGGTACAGCTCCCTTTTGCAATTGTTAGCTTTTCCCCCGTTTACGTCCCAGACATAAGCAGTAATCTTAACAATGATAGTATTATCCTGTATAATAAAGTCTGGTTTTGTGCAGCACAGGCATTTAAATCTAAATAATAAATGCGTGGTTTGCATTTAAAACTCTGTTGTTTGCCACATAAATTTCAATAATGGTAAATAAATCTTCTTTCTCGTGTTCTGACGAGTGTTCATGCGATATATATATATATATATATATATATATATATATATATATATATATATATATATATATATATATATATATATATATATATATATTGCACAAAAAATTAAGTCGTGAGACAGAGCACGGAAGGAGCGAATGAAAACTAGACAAACTAGACAATATTGTTTGCCTTCCTATCAAGTTAATAGGTACTGAATTATGTCTTAGATATTTATTTACAGATACTACGGTACCTCCAGAATGACGTTTTGCATTAAGTTCTTTATCTATGACACCTGTGTAACTCATGCAATCAAATTATATCAATTTTTATCACAGTCTCAAATCAGGACAAGTGCATAAATATCGAAATCACGAATAAAATGAATAAACTCACTGCAATCCATATTATACTGTTCACTAAACCTGACACATTCCGATTAACAAACTTTATTTCGCTAATCATCTGCACAACATTTACCACATGCGATATATGGCCTCGGTCATAACCTTATGGTATCATGTATAGATACATTAACCTGCAATGCATCAATAAAACATATTCAAATATTCATATAACCAGTCTGTCGTATTTCAACAAGGTTACGTTACCATCCATGGGTGTCCGGATAAATATAGATATAATTGTTTGTATTCCCGACCTGCTCTTTTTGGGAAGTTATCAGATACTCGGATGTGGGGTTTAATTACCTTTGACACATTTTAATATTCATTGTGAGTTCCAGTTGATACTCTCTCTTCTCTCTCTTCAATCATTGCCTTGTTTCGAGCTGTCTTCTTGATTTCTCTGTACTACTTTTAAAACTGTTTCCGTGTGATTGAAGCAAGAAAACTTAATAATAATAATAATAATAATAATAATAATAATAATAATAATAATAATAATGAAATATTACGCTTTCTTTGATGGTCCTGATAATACATACATCCATCGATGTCGATAAGGACCATTCAATGTCATCGATTCATTGAGGGTGGGTCCGGAGATGGCTGATCAGTCCGATCCGGGCCCGGAATAGTCTGTTGCAGTGGGGACATGGATGTGCAGGTTGTTGACTGTGAATTGCAGAGCTGCTGTTCCTGGATTTGCGCAGATCACGTTTCTCAGCTGCGTCCACCAGTCTTTTGTGCTCAAAGGCTGCCGCACCGGCATTAACTTGACTGCGCCAAGCAGATCGATCAGCAGCGACACTCTCCCAGCTGTCAGGATCAATGCCTAGGTTCTTTAGCGAGGCCTTGAGGGTGTCCTTGTACCTCCTTTTCTGACCGCCAAGAGATCTCTTGCCATGCTGTAATTCTCCATAGAAGATTTTCTTGGGTAGGCGTTCTGTCGGCATGAGGACGACATAGTCAGCCCATCGGAGTTGTGCCTTGCACAGCATGGTGTGGATGCTTGTCATGCCAGTCTGCGTGAGCACCTCTGTGTCCGGTACCTTGTTCTGCCAACTAAATTTCAATAGTTTTCTCAGGGAGCTCATGTGGAAGTGATTCAGTTTCTTAACATGGCGGCTATACACAGTCCAGATCTCGCAAGCATAGAGGAGGGTGGGGAGAACAACCGCTGCGTAGACTTTTAGTTTGGTGGCAAGCCTGATGCCTCTCCTGTCCAAGACATTAGAGCGGAGTCTGCCAAAAGCTACAGTGGCTTTTGGCAATCCTTGTATTGACATCATCATATATGTGAACTGCTTGTGAGAGAGTGCTGCCGAGGTATGTGAACCTGTCTACATTTCTGAGCTTTTGGCCATTGACAGTGATAGATGGTTCTAGGTAATCTTCTCCAGGGCCTGGCTGATGCAGAACCTCGGTCTTGCTGGTAGAGATGGTGAGTCCGAAGTTAGTGCACGCTGTGGAAATCAGGTCCATGTTCTGTTGCATGCCTGCCTCCGTGTTAAAATTGAGGGCACAGTCATCTGCAAAAAAGGAGGTCGCGAATGTTCACAATTTGGACTTTGGATTTGGTTTGAAGCCGCCTCAGATTGAATAACTGCCCATCCAGACGGTAACAGAGACATACTCTTACATCACTGTCCTTGAAAGCATCCATCAACATTGCGGAGAACATGAGGCTGAAGAGAGTGGGTGCTAAAACGCATCCTTGTTTCACACTATTGGCGTCTGCAAAGGGTTTGGAGTAGTTGCCATGGTCCTGAACTCTGGCAAGCAGGCCGTCATGAAATTGCCTCACCATTTCAATGAAGACCTCTGGACATCCAAATTTGACCATGATTTTCCAAAGGCCTTCCCTGCTGACAGTGTCGAATGCCTTAGTCAGGTCTACGAAGGTGGTTATAGCTTGACATTTTGCTCAAGACACTTTTCTTGCAACTGCCTGGCAGCAAAGATCATGTCGATGGTGCCTCTCTTCTTTCTAAAGCCACACTGACTTTCTGGTAGTAGGCCATGATCAAGGTGCTTTGTGAGTCTGTTCAGCAGTAGCCTGGCGAGGATCTTACCTGCGATGCAGAGTAGAGCGATACCTCTATGGTTGTTGCAGGATTGGCGATTGCCTTTGCGTTTGTAAATATTGACAATGTATGCATCTTTGAATTCCTGTGGTATGCGTTTCTGCTTCCACATCCCACAGAACATCTCTGTTAGTCGTTCCACTAGCTTAGGCCCACCAGACTTGTAGATCTCAGCTGGGATGGAGTCTGCTCCTGGAGCTTTTCCACTAGACAGGAGCTCAATGGCTTTATGAGTTTCCAGCACTTTTGGAGGATCAGCCAGTCTCTCGTTGATCTCCACCTGTGGTAGACGGTTGATAGCTTCATCATTGATGGAAGAGGGTCTGTTGAGGACACCGTCAAAGTGTTCCGCCCAGCGTTCCATTATCTTCTCCTTCTCGGTTATCAGAGTGCTGCCATCTGTGTTCAATAGAGGGGCTGTGCCTGCTGTTACTGGGCCATAAACATCACGAAGAGCACTATAGAAATTCTTCATGTCGTGTCTGTCGGCAAAGGATTGGATATCATCAGCCTTTCGGCTCAGCCATGTGTCGTACATCTCGCTCAGTTTTTTGTGCACAGATTGGCGGACCCTGCTGAATGCATTTTTCTTTGCAGCGGACTTGGGGTCGATGTTGTACGCACGATGGAGACGATGCTTCTCCTCTAGCAGGAACTGTATTTCTTCAAAGTTCTCGTCAAACCAGTCTTGGTGCTTTTGCGCAGTTATGCCAAGGGTTTCAGATGCGGTAGAGTATACCAGATGTTTGAAGTCCTCCCAGCATTTCTCTACGTCGTTGGTATCAGAGTATGTGGTTTCTAGCTTGCTTTTTATAGCTGCAGACAGAGCTTGCTCAGTGTTGCATAATTTCAACCTGGAGATATTGAGCCGCTTTGGGACTTTGATTCCCTGTGGACGTCTGGGAGGTTTAATTCTGAGATTCATCTTGGAAATCAGCAGCCTGTGGTCTGTCCAGCAGTCAGCACCACACATGGCTTTAGTCACCCGGACATCCTGCCTGTCAGTCCTACGTACTAAGATGTAGTCGATCATATGCCAATGCTTAGACCGTGGGTGCATCCAAGTTGTTTTATTACGGTTCTGCAGACGGAATACAGTGTTTGTGATCAGAAGATCGTAAGTTGCACACAACCTCAAGAGCAGAAGTCCATTGCTGTTGCAGTTGCCAATGCTATGTCTACCAATAACTCCCTTCCACGAGATATGGTCCGCGCCAACTCTGGCGTTAAAATCACCAAGAATGATTAGTTTATCTGACTTTGGTACCGAAGCAATTTGGGCTTCCAGATCGTCGTAGAACTTGTCTTTGGCATCGTCCGAGCTTGTCATGATTGGTGCATAAGCACTAATGAGTGTGGCTTGCTTTTTCCCATGTGATGGTAGCCTCATTATTATTAATCTGTCATTAATCCCCTTTGGTAAGGTAGAGATCTTATTCACCAAACTCGACTTGACTGCGAAACCAACTCCATCCTCACGACGTTCATCAGTGCCACGTCCACTCCAGAAAAAGGTGTATCCAGCACCAACTTCAGTCAGCTGGCCCTCGTCGGCCAAGCGAGTTTCACTCAGTGCTGCTATCTCTATCTTGTAGCGGGCAAGTTCTCTTGCAATCAGGGCAGTTCTTCTCTCCGGTCTGTCAGCCTCTGTACGATCCAGTAGAGTGCGTATGTTCCACGCACCAAGAGTTTTATGAATTCCCAGACATTGACATACACAAAAGCTGGTCATAATCTGAGTGTAAATGGAGCAGATTTCTGAAGAAACCAGCTCTCTCTCTCTCTCTCTCTCTCTCTCTCTCTCTCTCTCTCTCTCTCTCTCTCTCTCTCTCTCTCTCTCTGAACATATATTAAAAGGTGGCAAGATCGTGGTATAGTTTTTAATCAATCAGGAGGTGCTACAAGATAAAACTGAAGCTTCAAGTCTCAACTTTTTACAAACTAATTGTCCACGTGAATTGTGCAAATTGTCAGTAAAAAAAAAACCCATAAATTCTCTGTTTATAGTCCATATTCAGCGTTACCCATATAGTATCTCACTACACTCTAAGTGTTAGGCCTTGGGTAAACGATATCATATTAGAATAATACAAACGTTTAAGCAGAGATTTTAACTCTCATCACAATCACGATCATGTTTTTAGACGATGGAGAACTCTGGGACAGATTAGTGCTCGATTGCTAAGAAACATTTAGCAATAATCGAAATTTAGGCGCAGCGTCTCTTTCGAAAAAAAAACTGCTATTTCTTATACCTAGTAAAACACGTATATATCCGTTATGAACTTTTTTTTTCTTCAGGTAAAACGTTGCAATAGCAAAAATTAATAAAGTTGAGGCATCAGTACTACGATGACACCATACTCCATTATGTGTGACCGTTCCGGTGGCCTAGTAGTTAGAGCGTCCGCCTCGGATGCTGGAGGTGGCGAGTTTGAAACCCGGCCGAATCATTCCAAAGACTTACATAAAGCTGCCTTGCTTGGCACTAGCATTAAGAGGTTAGTGTTAAGATTCGAACTGATCGGCCCGGTGTCAGGATAATCTGACGGGTGGGACATGATGCTACATGTCTGAGGCATGATGTTCCAGTGCTTGACATCACTATAAGCTGCCACACTGCAAACATTGTAGCGATGTGACTGAAACATTGTTAAAGCTACGTTAAAAATCCAGATTACACACAGTATGTGTTATTTCTGTTCAACTATTTATGACGCGCGCCGTTTGTCAGTTACTAGTATTTGACTGAAGATTAACTTGTGGGCATCATCAGCTGTGATTTAAAAACTTGCTTTACTTAAAATGACTGCTTTAGTGGACGTCTTCCTTTCATATTTAGTTGTTTGTGCTTATAGTAAATTTATAATGTTTGATCTTTTTTCAGGTGAGGCAGACAAGAAGCAGGTCGTGTTAAGGTGTTGCCTCCTGGATGATAGTTTGTGTCTCACCTTTAAAATTACATTATCATCATTTTCATTCCTCTTTTGAACGGATTTTTGTTGGGTAAGTGGTTAAGCAGTTGGACTCGCATCTGAAATGGTGTGACTTAGAAACCTACCATCGGACGAATAGGAGTCAGCGACTATGGCTTGTCCTTGGCAATGTACTGTATTCATATTGCTTCTGCAATAAATTACCTAATTGTGATATTGTGCCGGAATACATTAAATCAATCAATTCGTTCACCTCTTTATGACTGGGTATTTCGTTTTTGTAGATAATTGATTTTACTAGGTTTCCATTACGTCAAATTTAACATTTAGCATTATGTTGTTTTGCTTAGGCAATATTCTGAGTTATAGTTTTATTTTTGATCTCGCTCAACAAGATGAAATGTATTACTAATGCCGTTTATAGCAAATAGCGGGTATAATTAGTTTCTTTTAAATCCTATATAATCGGCTTATCGTACCGTAAGTTACTCGCTAATAAGACGAGTCAAACTACAAAAAAAATCCCCGAAGATCCTTTTCTGTTATTGCACAATGTGTCTGTAGATCATAGTCTATGATGTTTAGTCTACTGTGTATTTAAAAAAAACCTGCACAGACCCAGATATTCATGCGCATTATGTGACGGCAGATCTGGGTCGGTTCATTTAGCAGTTTGACTATATTTATACGCTAGATCATACGGTATGTATATTTCGTCATGTAATACTATGCTTTTATTTATTTTTTAAAAATGTTTTATATTTTCATAGAGAAATGTTATTGTTTTGTAAAGGTTTTTCACTGCGTACGTACGCAAAACGTGTATATTTGTATTTGCACCTTTATGTCCAAAGGATGGTTGACCAGATGTTGTATGTTTCAGTGATATTTCAGCTGACCGTGCTATTTTACTGAGAGTGGGGAGTGCGTAATATAAAAAAAGACTACTGGCTCAGTATAAAAGCCTTGTCTGGTGGAGTTAAACGACGAGTGAATTAACCTGTGACAAGTTCAACGATCTACACTAATTATTCGTCTGTGACGTAACATAGTCAGATGCAGACTGGAAAGAGGGTCGGATTTTTAAAAATGTATTATCTTTTTATGTCTGTAAAAATAGGACACAGGTGCAATATCAACAGTGGACCGCTATCATATACCGTATTTGTCAACGTGAGCATCATCACCCTCATCGCCACCACGGCACCAAACTGATGTTATGTGCACAAGAACGCAAAACAAAAAAGCAACCAGGAAAGATAACGATCTTACGATCCTAAAATTGTTTTTTTTTAATGGTTAAACGCCATTATTTAGCACAATATAGACTATACATGGCGGCCAGTTGGTAGAGGAAGAACCCAGAAAACCCCCGGAAAGAACTACCGACCCACGAGGAGCTACTGGCAAGCTTTCTAACTTAACTACATCAGCCGAAGCCAGGACCCTAAGATATGACAGTTCCTAAATTGTTGAGTGCAATATATGAAATTTTAGAGCTCAATAGTTGAAATAAAGAAAACTTAATAGACTTAATGCGCCCCACAATATAATTTTAGATATGACTTGTCATTTGTAATTACAGAGATCTCTTTTTATGTGCATATATTATTTCAAAGCAATACAATTCTAGCAATTAATAAATCAATTAAAGGTCAGTCTTAAAGAGCTGATTAATTCCACGGTTATGATAAATAATTACTTGAAGACGAGAATAATTAGTTATAAATTCCAATGATATAATTACAACGCATCTTAATTGATTTGTATAGTGGTTTGTATTGAAGATATCTTTAGTAATTTGAAGAGCTCGCTAAATAATTGAATTGGTGCTAAGCTGCTGCCGGTAAAGGGTCGTTGTTGTTTGGTGACATTAGACATAGCATGTAGACAATGATTTGTCAAGTTTTAAATTCTCAAATAAACATTAGAATAAGTAATGGAGCAGATACATGGTGTTGGGAACAGCGGGAACTTGTATGCTAAAGTGGTCCATATGATTAACGTCAATGCTAACTGGTCAAATTGTTATTATAAGGGGCTGATCCTAAATTGAAATTACATGTATATGGTAGCATTAATAGAGTTGACCCCAGCAGGTACGTAGGTATATATAAGAAATCATGTTATAAATGTCAATAGGTTTCCTTCAGAACGCGCTATGGGGAACAGTTGGAAATCCGATGTTAAAATTATCCATACGTTTACATTAGGAGGTATTTAGGGGCACCACGGGAAATCATAAGTTATTTCCTTTTTGAGTGACAGTCAGTTTACTTTGCTGAAAGATGTATGGTACACAACGTGAATTTAACATGGAGATGATACTTTGAAGCACAACGAGAATGATAATGCTAGAATTATTTTACATACAATCAAACACACCACATAAACAATAATAATAATAATAACAATAACAATAACGATGAGGACTTTGTATAGCGCCTAATCTTCAGAAGCTCTAAGCGCTCTACAACATCTATAATGATATGAAAACAACAATAAATTAAAAAAAATAAAATAAAAAAAGACACCGTGAAATTTAAAAACCAAAAATGCTGAAAATATTTGCACACAAACATATAAGGGGAGGGGTGTTTATAGATGCACGCTCTACTTACATACAATCATACTATCATACAAAGGTAGGATTGTTTTTACGCACTCAAGGGCCTAAAAAGTATACCAAAGAAAAACATATTGAGCCAAACGGCTATCAAATATCTATCAGAGACGTACCATTTTACAAGCGTGTCAAAATACTAAATTCATGAAAAAATGCAACTGAAGGTTTTGGTAGGAAACTAAGAGACCTAGAGCCAATAATCCAAGAGGACGAAAAGTATTATTTCCGGTGGATACATGGAGTATCACACAACAGCTGCTTTTAAATTTCCGTTTGTAACTGTTTTTATACAATGTTAGGTTAGCGATAGACGACATACTGTATGATGTAGATCATATATGGGGTCCATCAAACAGCGAGATGCAAGTGACCGGGCGTAATTATGTTTTCTAGAGCTGGTAATACAATTGGTAATAATAATAATAATACTTACCTTTATGCATTTCGAATTTCCTCAAAAATGTGCTTTCTTAATGAGTTCTTCAAGTCCGACCGAAATATCATGCAAAACCTGATACACACAGAAGCTTACCGAAATTTTGAGTAGTCTACATTTCTAAATGAAATTCATTCTCCTTACTGCACTGCATTGACCCAATAATCCAGTCCCTGATAATCAGAAAAGCAGAATCAACACAGAAAGAAATGCATTCGCATTCATACACAAAATGATTTTCAATTTCAACTTGAAGTACACCAAAACGACAATTCTTTTTGAAGCTGATGTCGCTGGGTTGTGCTATGTGCCCATAATGTTCTTATTGTGTATTGATGAACCTACGGTTGTGAATTAATCTTGGAATAAAGCATCAATTAAATTACATTGATTCTTGTAATTTATTTTTAATTATTATTAAGATTCTGTATAGCTATACAAAATGAACATATAAAAAAGCTACTGCATTAGTTTGTTCGTATTTTCCTATGCAAATGCACTAACTTATATTGAATGCTTTGACGTGTGCATATTTATGTACTTTTGAGAGAGAGAGAGAGAGAGAGAGAGAGAGAGAGAGAGAGAGAGAGAGAGAGAATAGACATTACTCGGTGGGGGGGGGGAAACAAAGACAAATATTTTATACCAATTTTTTTAAAATATCAAGGCACTTACCTGTTTGTTTTAGGGCATATTTTTGTTCCGAAATTTCAAGAGCATACACTCCATTATAAAATCACATCCAAAGGAAAACCTCGCCGTTTTTGTAAAAAGGAAATAGTAGTATTGAACTAGAGACAGTCTATTAAAATCATTCTTTTGAAAGAGGCAGTATACTTTTCTCCGAAAACAATATGTCCAAACATTTATTGGTTCCTTGGTGAATGTATTTTTTCGAACAATGGGAACATGTTCATTCCTCACAAATGATATGATTGGTCGTACGTTAATTTTCTGTATAACGACTTACGATCAGGTACAGAAAAAAAACCCACGTATTATTTCTTCAATGTGTAAATAACAACTGAAGCTGATTCGAAGCTCTTGTTAATTAGGCAAGGTAAAACACTTATACTGAGTGACGAAAGTGTGTTGTTATAGATCTTGTTCAGGCAGTAGGTTGTTATCTCCGGGCTGGATGTGGGAGACAAAAACCCATTTTCCTTTGAAACAAAATCCGATGGATTGCTTGAGATAGAGCAAATCCAGTTGCAGGCCGCCACGAGTGGCTTAACTAAGCCCCGAGAAACCAGTATAAACGGAATGGAGAAGGAATGACAGGCAAGTTTCTGACGCCTCGTTAACATTGGGAGGTTGCCCAAACAATAGAAGGTAAACTCGGACTTCGAACCTTCGCTGCATTCCGACTATACCCTCTCGTGAGCAAGTTCAAGTTAGTAAACATTAACAGACTATCCGGATACGGAGTCCATAAGGTGACCTGGCATTGTTTTCAGTGTCTCACGGCAACTCCTGCGACGCCGCTGGTGCAGAAACGTATCGGTCTTTCCTCTTCCCTGGATCCATCAGTTGCGTGGAGAGGAGGAATTAGCTAAATGGGAAACAAATGACTCTCCATATCACCCTTCTCAGACTTGCGCCCTAGAAAGGACACTTCAGCTTTGCTTCACAGCGTCGACACAGCACGTGAAGCAGCAGTTTACCAGTTATGAGTCATCGCTCGATTGGTGTAGAGTCAGACACCAGGGGTTGCTTCAAACGGTGGGAGAGACCAAAATGTCACACCGGGCAGCTACCGCCTTCCTCAAGCAGGGTAGCACCTAGAAAATAAGGAAACGGAAGACTTATCCCTCTTCCACCAAACCACAACCAGGCCTATCTACCTGATCAGCGTTTACGTTCCTCGACTAAGCGCCATCGTAGATACCAAGGATTAGTTTTACCACAAATTAAACTCGCTCATCAACACAATTCCCAAGGAAGAGAATTGTATTTTACTGAGCGATTTCAACGCTACGGTACGTGCTGACCATGACTCTTGGCCTTGCTGTCTTGGCAAGTTTTGGCATTTGAAAGTTGAATGAGAACAGGCAGCGACTCCTAGAGATATGCTCGTACGACGACCTCAGCATTACCAATTCGTTGTTTCAGGCAAGGTCACAACATAATGTGTCTTGGAGTCATCCCCGGTCCAAATACTGGCCCCAACTGGACTTGATCGTTAAGAGTCGGTTTGCCATGAAGGGTGTGCTTCTTACCCGTACCTTCGAAAGCGCTGACTGCGACACTGACCACTCGCTGGTGTGCTGAAAAATGAAGTTTCAGCAAAGAAGATACAACGCTCAAGGAAAGAGGGACAACATACATTGGCGTGAGAAAAACGTCATATCCAGACAGTGCTGTGGAATTCACTTATGTCCTCTCCAATGCGTTTGATCCAGAACCTCTAAACAGCAGTGCCAAATAAAGACGGGATCGCATCAGAGAGATTATGTACAGCACATCCACAAGGATCTTTGCTAAGAAGCAATCAAAGAACAACGATTGGCTTAAGCCTAACTCCGCCACAGTCCCGCCAATGATTGAAGAGCGCCGGAGTGCTCACCTGCGAAACACCCATCCCCGCTAGATGACTCTACAGGTATACATGTCTACCAGAAGCAAAGTACAGAGGTTAGAACGGCAGTGCGCCAGTGAATACACGCTTCCTTTCTGTCAGCAACAGATACTGGAAACATCAGAAGCATGTACGATGCCATAAAGAAAGCAATGGTCCCACGAAGAAAGTGATACCATTCACGACAAGGGCAAGCATATGGAGAATATGGTGGAGTACTACTCTGAATTTACCTCCAGAGAGAACCACGTGACCATTGATGCCCTCAACGTCATTGAAAACGTCCCGCTCATGGCTGAACTGGACGAGAAACCTACTATGGCATAACTGAAGAAGACCTTAGAGAAACTGCCCATAGGTAAATCCCTAGGAAAGGAAGGCATCCCAGCAGAAGTCATCAAGTGCGGATGAAGTATGCTTATCATAAACATGCACGACCTTCTCTGTCAGTGCTGTGATGTGGGTGCAGTGCTTCAACACATGAGAGACGCCAACATCGCAACCCTGTACAAGAACAAAGGTGACATAAGTGACAGCAACAACTACAGGGGCATGCCCATTCCCAGCATCGTGGGTAAAATCGTCGAACGCGTTATCCTGAACAGACTGAAGACGCTTGCTGACAGAGCAAATCTAGAGTCGCAGTGCGGATTTCGTGCAGAAAAGTCCACAATCGACATCATCTTTTCCGTCATTCAACTACATAAGAAAGGCAGCGAACAACAAAATCCCATCTTCATGGCTTTATAGACCTCGTCAAGGCGTTCGATCTAGTCAGCAGAGACGGACTCTTCACAGTCCTGGCAAAGATTTGATGCTCTCCAAAGCTGCTAAGCATGGTCCAGTCATTCCACGACGACATGAAAGGCACAGTGCAGTATGATGACACAACGTCTGACCCATTCAACATCAACAGCGGGCTGAAGCAGGGTTGCGCCCTAGCCTCCACTCTCTAAGGAATCTTCTTCGCTGTCATGCTCAAGCATGCCTTTGCAACGTGCACGGAAGGGATCTACATGCACACGTCATCAGACGGAAAACTGTTCAACCTGGCACGACTAAAGACAAAGAGCAAAGTGCGTGAAACAGCCAATAGGGACATGCTCTTCGCAGACGATGTTTCCCTAACTACTCACACCGAAACTGAGTAACAGCACCTGATGGACCGCTTTGCTAAAGCATGAGAGTTGGAGCTGACCATCAGCCTAAAGAAAACAAACGTGATGGTTCAAAACACGGACCCAAACATCATCATCAACAACTACGAACTTGAGTTAGTCAGTCAATCCACGTACCTCGGTTTTACTTTCATCTGCAACCTATCGCTTGATTTTGATCTCAACAAGCGGATTGGAAAGGAATCAACAACAGGTTCTTGCAGAGAGTATGGAACAACTACATGCTGACCCTGAACACTAACATTTCCGTGTACCGTACCTGAGTGCTAAAGCTCTCTCGTTTATGCCAGTGAACCTGGACTCTGTACGCTTCACAAGAGAAAGGACTGAGCACCTTTCACATGCGATGTCTCCGATGCATACTCGGGATTACTTTGAGTGATTGAGTAACAAACAACGGGGTGCTTGAAAATGCCAAGATTCTTAGTATGGTCACGCTTTTCTTCCAACGTCGTATTAAATGACTGGGCCAATTACGTCGGATGGGTGACGTGCGGATCTCCAAAGACCTTCTTTATTCGGAACTTGCCTCTGGCAAAAGGTCAAAAGGTCGATCAGACGGCGATATCTCCGCTTCAAGGTTGTCTGCAAGCGCGATATGAAAGCCCTTGACATCGATGTTAATATCTGGGACGAGATTGCTCTAGCTAGGCCCAGCTGGCGACACGATCTGATCACTGGATTGAAAGCCTGCGAGGACATGCTAGGCTTGCTAGCTGATGAAAAGCGATCTCAGAGGAAAAAGAAGCAGCTCGAAAACACACCAGACTCAACTTTCAAGTTCCGCAAGGACTGCCACTCCCGTGTTGAGCTACAAAGCCATAACATCCTCTATACAACCATCAACGGGGACATATCTAATGCGCGATATTTCATCGTCTCTCGAGAATAACAGATGTCAACAACATACATGTAATCCTGGCAGCGTGGGAAAATACTGCATATGAACAGCCTTTGTGCGATTACAGTGCAGACTGACAGTGAATTGGCAATCATGTAAAGAATTCGTGTACATATACCATTTTTGTTACACGTCACGCTAAATGTTGAACTACGTTATTAGTTCATGTTTTGAAACTGAACAAACGTTTTTGACACTTATAATAATAATAATAATAATAATAATAATAATAATAATAATAATAATAATAATAATAAATATAATAATAAACCCCATATAGGTAGAGACAGTGACTACACTATTTACTATCAGTTTTTTTATAAAAAAATTTCTTCTTAAAATTTCTGAATTTGTGGCTCGTATGGAGTTCAGCCTTCTGGTAACATTGCAAGTATGTATGCTTTGCAAAACAGTAAAATTCGGATAGTCATTTTTTTCGTGGCACATACAAAGGCAGAGAGTGATTGCATGCTTCAAAACAAAGGTCACTGCTTTCTATTGCATGTAGTCAAAATTTTAAGTATTGCATGCCAATATCAAAAAGATATGTAGAGACAGGGGTTTAACAGTTCTTTGGATAAATCCAGTAAACTTTGGTTTCATACCTTTTAGTAACTGCCGTTCTTTCAAAGTAGACCATCTTGACCCTTTCTTTGAGACTGGCTTCTAACAGATACGACCGTACATGTGTATTTCTTTAGTGTCTGGTGTCATTAAGTGCACAACCCGGTCTTTAGTTCCTGATGTCATTAAGTGCACAACCCGTTTGCCAGAAGGATGAGACTGAAATGATGTCATGTTGAATACTCATTGAAAGCAAATAACTGAAGATTTTGTTAAAGTTTGTTTTCAGACAGACGCTAATAATGATATGCCAATGACAGGACCCTTTCTTTGCACCAACTATGAAAACATTTTGTATAGAATATCAAATAATCAATAGGTTTGAAATCGACTTTTAAATACGCATGGGGAGGCTGATTGGCATCGTCGTACGCACAATTAAACCGAGATTTTCCGAACACTTGCACCTGAGATTTCTCTTGCACTTTCAAACAAAACCACATAATGAGCATTTAAACTGATGTGCGATTACCTTTTTTTCCCTGAGATTTTGAGTATTGTAAATGATATTAGCATTACGATTATGTTCATTTTGTGTAAAACAAAGTTTGTTTTCATCCTCGTCTTCTCCTAACAAAAAAGCAAGGCTTTCTAAAGACAAACGTTACGTTGTGATCAGACGATTGAGTCATATAATTAGATTGGCTATTTATATAAACACGTATCTGCCAATTGTAATATAATCTCACATCTATTTATATAATTAATATAATTAGTTCAACTTTATTTCATTGTTTTCAAACCGGTTCTACTACTATGCATGAATGACTTGGGATTTGTTTGGTCTTTGCATGGTGTTTCATTATTATAACACTGGAGAACCTCAAACAGAACGATCTTGCCCAGCGCATAAGGTGTGGTAGTGGCACAAGGGAACATTCAGCAGCATTCAATCATCTCGAATTCTTCGGATCAGAAAGGCATATGGTTGTATATGTAAAATATAACAACTAACGGGGAATATTAGTTATCGCAGAAAATATCAGGTAAGTTGTTTCGTGAAAATGCATTCTATATCCAGTGTCTGATGGTTTGAACGTATTCATTATCAGATGCCACCCCATTATTTGCTCTTATAAGTACGTAATGCCTTCAGTATCTAATGTTTCGTGTTGATCTGTGTATGCTAGCACATGCAATGTTTATGCAATATATATATATAAATGATATTTATTTGTCCAAAGTGATTTAAATTGTTTTTGTATCAATTACTTTCTTTTAAAGTGATAACTTACACATATATAGCAATTTTAGCCTTTTTTGTGAGCATGTCCCAATTGTTTCATTTTTGTGTTATTATTAAAAATCAGTTGAAAATGAAATGTTTTGTCTACATATGCACACATTTTTAAGTGCTACTCCCCATTCTAAATCACACCTTTTTTGGCTGAAAAACAAATAAAACAGTTTAAAAATAAAAATCTGAAAAAGAAATAAATTTTGATTAAAATGTCTTAGAATTAGACAATTTTGTCAAGCTAGGCAAAAAAGATTTATTTCAATAATGTGTTACTTGCATTACTGGAAAGTTTCATTGTTGATTTTTAATATATAGATTGGTAATAAAGTTTACTGTTGAAAACAAAAATGTGTCTTTTGGAGTAGTTTCATAAAGATTAAGTAATGGGTCTGTCAGTGTACTGTTTGGAGCGTAAGACAGATTTACATAGTTATGGTATGTTTCTAGACTTGTGCAATGGTTGGGAAAATACAGGAATTTAAAAGCATCATTGATAAAAAAAATGTGTCAAAATATAGGGAATGTTTTCTTAAATGTTCACAGATTATTCTAGGAATATAATAAATTTCTTTGGTTCATAATGTGGTCATCTGGCTGGTCATTTTGCACAATAGATGGAGATGACAAAACGTACAGACTTTTTGCTTTTTTTTTAATATATTTAAACTATGCAAGTATGCCAATTCTCAGGGATGAAAGTATTGCTTAAATTTTATCATTTTACATAATTAAAACAGTTGTGAAGCTTTAAATAGTTCTTGAAATTTTTGTTCTTTTTGAAGTGTACTTCATGTTTCCGCTATCCCATCCATTTAGTAGTTAGCACTCTATAGTATCAGTGAAGTCAAGTGTGAAAGGGCTAATAATGAAATCATTTAACAAATTGATTCACTTAATTGGCGACTTTGTAAATAAAAGCGACTTTTAAATTCAAACTGGATTAAGCAGTTTGTTTTTCAGCAAAAAATCCACTCCTTCAATATTATTCATTAAAGTTTCGTATATACTTCTTATCTTTTTATTCTCACTGCAATATAAAGCCACAATGCGTCTCCTCCACCCCTCCCATATTTGTACTGTTATCTCTGCCTCTCTCTTGTTTAACAAAATGTTCTGTTGTCATGTAATCCTTGGCACTCCTTTTCTTTTCACCCAGTGCCACCAATCTTCTGGCACTGTTTTGGAGATGAATGCACTGGACAATTCCCTGCCATCTAACATAATAATAATAATAATAATAATAATAATAATAATAATAATAATAATTACGATAGGATTTTGTAAAGTGCCTAATCTTTAGAAGCTCTAAGCGCTTTGCAACATATATAATGATATGAGTACAAAAAACCTAAATAAAGGTAAATTGTTTTTAAATTAGTTGAAAAAGTTAACCTTGGTGCAGTTTTTTTGGGGGGTGGGTGGATGGGAAGGGGGTAATAAGGTGTCATTATCTAATGAAGCAATGAAGGTTTATAACTGGAAGCTCCATTACTCCATAGGAAATTATGATTATCATGAAATCAAGTCTTGATGGTTCCATTTTCCAAATTTGTCCTTTTTTTAAGAGAACTGCTTACATTATATCCATTGATTGTTAGCTCCACTGGTTGTAGAACAGAAGAGTACATGCAAGAGTTAGTATATTTTGACCATCCATCTTTAGCACATGTTTTGTAATTACTACTTTTTCTGAACTGATTGGAAGTTTGCCATGAAACTTTACAAACATACACATTCCATTTAATATGTAGTTTTCGCAAATGGGGACACTCTGACATCCAATATGGCCACCTGGGTAGTCTTCGTGAAATTCTTCTGATAGCTACTTAGGTTGGTAAATCAACATGACAATTTTACTAAAAAACTTTATATAATAACTTGTTGATCCTAAATAAAAATGGTGCAGATCTAATTTCCAGAATGACTACCTAAGTAGCCATCTAGTAATCTAGTTGTATATACAAATCCTGTATAGAAAGTTACCGGTATATTGATATGAAATTTTCGCAGAAATCTTCTTACGTTGCCTTGTTGGACTTAATAGAAAATCGTTCAAGTGTAAAATCGAATATGTTTTTAGATCAAAGTCTTTAGTGAAATCAAATTTTATAGAATTATTTAGTGTTGTTCTGATTATCAGTTATAATCAGTCATCAATTGATTGAGCAAACCAAAGAAGATAATCGATTGTGAAACTGTATAATTGATTGGATAAAGGGAGACTACTTATTTATAGCTGCATGCAAAACACAAAGGTTAGTAAAACTCTTGTGTAAATGGTAAGCTAAAGAGGAATTCCAATACACTAAAGGTGATCTGCATTATTTATTCCCTTCACAACTTACAAATACAAAACCATACACATGCCAGAGGTACTAACTTTCATATTTAAGAATATATATAGACATGAGTACATGATTAAGCTGTTAAATTGTTGAGTTAGTACATGTACATGTACATTTAAACCAATTCTGATGATTTGCTTCAGATAAAATGTAAAATTTCCTTTGTAGTTTTCGTAATTGATGACAAAGAAGAAAACCATGTCCTTCTGTATTTTAAATTATAGACTCATCACAAATAAAAGAAAGTATTTTGGGGGATTGCAACAGTAACTAAAGTACATAAGACTGGTCAGCCATAAAATGTTGCTTTTGTTTATCAAATTTGGAGAAACACAAAACATTTGAAAAAATTGTATTATTTTTATCAGGTACAAATATACATGTCATTAAAAGAGATTACTTCTGTGCAGTTATTAATATTTTGAACTCTTAAGCAAAGAAATAACTCAAAACAAACAAAAATGCAAAGTCTCTCGTAGTTACCAATTATAACTGATTATCAGTTTTTTTAATGTGATTTGATTATCGATTATGAAATTTGGATAAATTCTCATCATTATAATTATTGAAGGTCTTTTTGATAGCCTGTATGCTTGGATGTTCATAGTAGGTTACGTATTTGTTGCCTTTTTCGTTAGCAACATTAATGAAGAAATCATTGAAGAAGTCTGCTACACATGCCTGATCAAATATAATATTACCTTTTTCATACTGAAAGTGATAAAAAAAACAACACATTTTTAAAATCCGGACAGCTTTGACATGGCTTCTAACCAAAACTTTGGGTTTGGAGTTGAAATAATCAATCAGATCAAGGCAATTCCATCTCAGGCAGGGGTGAATCTAAAAGTTTTTTTTTGATAAAAAGATGTAGTAAATTAAAGACGCACTGAATGCTGCTAATCCCATTATAACCAGCAATGAATGAACATTTGGCTTCTGTAGCAAAACGTTATATTTTATTGCTACGAGATAGGTTCACAAGTGGAGACTGTCTGCAATTGTGTCAATTTAAATTGGTTAAAAAGGTTTGCATTCATTTGCAAACTGCAAGATTTTACAGCACCATAATAATATATAATAACTTTAGTCCCCCTACAGTCATCAAGTAATGCATGTACACATTTATTGTACATAATATATATTGTCATAGGTTAATTATATCTCAGCTGAACGCCCATGACAGTGGTGTGTCAGCCTTGTTCCAGTTTTCAAGGACAGGTGACCAAATAATCCTGTACTTAGTTAACCAAGGCTTGTCTAGGTTATGTGACACAGAGACCAAGGCAGAAAAAAGAACAAAGTAGATACTGTTTCCTTTGTATTGTTTCTTTTTTCCCTAATAAATGTTTTGCCAAGAACATGGAAAAACAGTCAAGTGTTTTTATTTAAAACAGTTTTCAAGCAAGGATAAACAATGAGACCAAGAAAATGATCTTGAAAGATATACAGGATTAGAGAAATTAAGGAGGATAAAGCTGCTGTAATGTTTTTCTCCTATTTTCATGTGATGATTTTGTATGTGTATTTTCTACATTCAGATAAGTTTTAAATGGTCTATTTGCAAATGTAAAGTATTGAAAATTAACAAATATTCACATTATTTTTTAGCTCATAGAAAAAAGGCTAATATTCATTTTATTTTTGTGTGAATCTAGTACAGGAGTTATTTTCCTTGTCACATATTTTCCTTTGCTGAGTCTTTTAAAACATTTACAGGAAATTCAAACAAAATGTCAATTTTGTATGTATTTATATATGTATACATGTATATGTAGGTAGGTAGGGTTTAATGTCACATCAGCACAATCCTGGCTTTAGAGTACATATAATTATGAGAATAATTGTACATAAAACTCTTAGGACAGTGATTTCATTTTGACCCACGAATCTGGCGAAGATGATGCAAATGAAAAATGGTCTCGGATTTTTCATAGTAGTCTATCCATGGAATTATTGTCTTCTGCATAAAATACATAGACAAAAAAATCTTTTCTTGAAAGACCACAACAATCACTTGCCTTGAGAGACCTGATTCTTTGTGGACAGATTTATTAGTTATATAGTGTTATCACCTGTCACAAGTGAGAGACCACAGACAAGGTTCATTTTTAGCTGCAATTTTGTACCAGTTACCCATCTTTTCTTTTTTTTCTTTTGGTGCAAGAAAGTACCATCCGTGGTTCCCATATGCCCAAGAAAATAAAGATAAAACATGATTGTTGTTCATTTTAGACTGGAGTTGTTACAACCCAAGCTTACATTTATTGGTTGACAGAAATGTCTTCCCAAGTTTGATTGGGCAACTTGGTAGTATTACTGGTTATATGTTGACCATGTGCTAGAGAGGAACTATTTTGCCCCATTCCCCTGACAATGGCATCACAGGTTACATTTTATAAATAAAAAATTAAAACAATTACAGAACATTTTTAAATGTAGTAATAATATGTAGGCATGTTCTACATCTAATAATTTTCATGTTATATGATCTTGATTACAAATGGGAAGTGAACTGAATCCTAAGGAATACTAATACAGGCTTTCTGATTAAAAAATCTAATAAGGATTTGTGATGGCAAGCCATCAGAGATACAGAGGTTGCTATCTATGTATACTTGAAGTCAAAACATACTGTACCTTTTGTACTACAAACTTGTTTTTCGTGTGGTGCTAGTGAGAACTAGTGTATATACCAGTACTTGTTTATAAGTGTAGTCCAACCTCAAACCACAAAAGACCCAGATCTGCTGTCGATTAATGTGCCAGCAGATTTGATTCTATACAGTTTCTTTAGGAGTAATCCATAGAACAAACAACGTAGGTGCACTATGCTATGGCAGATCAGGATCTTTGTTGCTTGCAGTTTGAGTGAACTTGTAAGCTAGTATATGGTATAGTTTGAGTGAACTTCTAAGCTAGTATATGGTTTAGTTTGAGTGAACTTCTAAGCTAGTATATGGTATAGTTCGAGTGAACTTCTAAGTTAGTATATGGTATAGTTTGAGTGAACTTCTAAGCTAGTATATGGTATAGTTTGAGTGAACTTCTAAGCTAGTATATGGTATAGTTTGAGTGAACTTCTTTAGGCAAATAGCTCTAAGCAATCAAATGTAGGTGTACTCTTACAATTAATGTTTAAGCTTGGCTGCCTTTTGTTTTCATTGAACAGGCATATTGATTTCAGTCTGTATAATTGGGACAAAGTTGGAGCAATAAATTGTATTGGTTTTCAACACAGCCATACTCCTCACAGTGTGTTATCCTCCTGCTGTAGAGCAACACATGTCTTAATTCTGTAAATTTGGTGGTAAAATGTCAGATGGAGAAATCTTTAAGGTTTGATGAATGCATCATGCATAGTTTAGATCTCGGTTTGCTCCTGTCTTTTCTCTACAGTAGTTTTTGTTTCAGCAGCAGGGGGAGGGGGGTAGGGAGAATCCTACATTTGCCCGAGACATCATTTGCTCTAAATCTAACAAACATCTCGAGAGAATTAATTCGAATCCTTCTTTTTCAACCAAAAAAAAAGATTATTTGCTCGAAACATAAGTTTTTTGCAAATCACACTCCAAGACCGTTTTCATCGTTTAGTCGAAAAACGGTCTCGTCGTGATGTCATCACCCCCCCCCCCCCCCCCCGCTGCTATGGGTTAATAATTTATTTCAACCAAATATTTGATCGAGTCCGATACGATATCGTGTTCGAGGATCATGTAAATTTATTGTTATAAATCCATGCGGGGTTGACTGGGCTTTACTAAAGAAATTTTTAAATTGATTGAAGTCCATATCAGAACACCATGTCTGCCAAATATTTCGTCGCGTATGTGTATCAACGCCGTTGAATACAGCAAGAATATTACAGTTATCTCTGATCACTTTTGGAATCTGAGTGTAGCGTTGAGTGACATATATCACGTCGGTGTTTTTGTGCCTGCCTCGGGAAAATATTCTAGCTGGGTTTTTTTGATTGTCTAACATCACATCGTCGTATACGACTAAATTGTTAATGCTCCCATCAAGGTCATCCACGGATGGTGCCTCGTCAATATCGGTTATAAATTCAATAATGTCCTTGCCGTTGATTTCCATTGCTCTCTCGTTAGCATCCTTTAACACTTCATAGCATCGTTGATCGTCTACACTCGGGTGACCAAATACAACTTATTCCACTTCATCCATCTCACTATTAAATTGAGCAACAATTGCATCTTGCCGGATCCAGATGGCCCGATTATAATTGCGCGGATAGAGTTTGGTAGCGCTGCATGATGCTTAACTGGTTCTCTTGTTTTAGTCGCTGAAAATTAATTATATTCATATCTCTATACATAAATTATGGATCTATATTGTGTGAAGTGTAAAACGCGTACTAACACAAATGATGTGACGACGATTACAACTAAAAATAACAGATCAGCATTAACTGGTAGATGTGCAACATGTGGTATAAGAAAGTTTAGATTTGTTTCTATGAAATCCGGAGATGTTTTTTAAAAAAAACGAGGAGGTGATATCGCAGCCAAATTGGCAAAGCTCCCTGGAACCCCATGGACAAAGTACCCCGGAGAAAAGCACCTTCCAGGATATAGCTACTGTGGCCCCGGAACACGATTAGATATCAGACTTGATGATCAAAATCAGCCCCGACCCGGCGAGTATCCGATAAACGCTATTGATAATGCGTGTCATGCTCATGATGTTGCATATTAGAAAAGCATTAATTTGCAACACAGGCATCTCGCGGATGTGAAATTTATTTATGCGTTAAATGCTATTCCTGATAAATCTTTCAAAGAAAAATTGGCTTCGTGGTTGGTAAAATCAGCTATGAAAGGCAAATTGATGATGGGTGCTGGTAATTAATAACATGGAATCTATTTATTATTCTCCGAAGGGATACTGGAAGGGTAACGCTGCAATCAATAAACTCGCCAACGCTGCAAAAGTGAAAAAGGCCACTGCGGCTAATTGGTTATCCAAACAGGCTATATGGCAAATTTATCTAGCGCGTCCTAAACAAATCAATTTCTCGCATTTTTATGTTACCGGACCAAATGAAGTTCATCAAGCTGATTTATTGTTTTTACCACATGACAACGGTTACAAAGACGCGCTAACCGTAGTTGACGTTGCGAGTCGATACAAACAAGCAAAACCGCTAAAAACAAAATCATCACCTGAAGTTGCTTCTGCATTTGAAAAGATTTATCGACGAGGCCCACTACGCTGGCCAAATCTGTTACAAGTTGATCCTGGCAAGGAATTTCAAGGCGCTGTTTTATCAGCGATGAAAGATCACAATGTCACCATCAGACGGGGGCATACTGCACTACATCGCGATCAGGCAATTGTTGAACGATTTAATCGGACTCTTGCTGAGCGGTTATTTGGATATCAATACGCAAAAGAATTCATCCAAGAAAAGCTATCCCGTGAATGGGTCAAAAGGTTACCAGGGGTAGTTGCAACGCTAAATAACGAGATTACCAGAGCAATCAATATGAAACCTAACAACGCAATAAAAAAAAGTATATACCACAACCACAGCGGGATAGCGTTTCTCAGCCAATTCTCAGCAATGTCACCGTGAGATATTTATATGAACCAGGAGAACTCGAAGGTGGTAAAAAAAAGGGCTACTGATCCTATTTGGAGTGTCACTACGCATAGCATATCTACTATAACACGATCAACTGGTAGACCTCCAATCTATAAATTGGATTCAACTGCACCACAGCGGGTTTTACACGCGAACAACTACAAGTGATTCCTGACGATACTCAATTGCCTCCGCGCGGTCTTAACTAGCACCGTTGCGTCTGTTGCACTCAAGACAAGTCAACATCACATTGTTTCTGAAAAGACCGAGACTGTTATTTTTTCTGTCTACGGTAAATTGGCGAGGATCTTTATCCGAATACTGCCAACGCATTATACAATTGCAACTCGCGCAATTAATGATTATTCTGTTGTTGCTTCAAACTGATTATTAAGTCAGCATCAATATCAAATTCTCGTTGGTTTTTTTTTTGTCTTGTTGTTTGTAACCGGATAGTTTTTTATTAATGATGCTATCATCAATATCATCCATTGTGGTGTCATCATCGAAAACAATTCTTCGAAGTTGATTTATTCGCCGTACTCTAGACACTGCAAGATAGACTAAATTTGACCACTCAATGCGATTATCGACTATCCAAACAACTGTATCCATGATGGTTAATCCCTGCGAGGAATGTATCGTCGTTACATAACCCAGTGTCCACGGCGATGATTTAGCGTTCAATGCGCGTTCAACAAATTGTATATCAACGCAATAAAATATCATTTAGCACAAGTATTTGTTTGCCTCCGCCGGGTATTTCCACCTCGATGTTATGCTTGCGGGTGTCAGCTGGTCTGTAACACAATGGAACCTGTAACATCGGATATTTTTGTTTGTGTAGCTCAAATAATTGCCGTTGAATTGTATCTCTGACTATCTTTCTACTTGCCACTACAAAATCGTTTGGTCTCCATGCTTCCCAAAATTCCTCCATGGGAGTTTCAGATATTATTTCTCTGATTATTTCGCACTGGATTCTATCCGGTTTCAGTCTAATTAAATTCTTAAGTGTACGTAATTGTTCATCAAGTGCTCTATAGTCAGTATCGATTTCTTCATAATAGTCAACAAACACTTTTAACCAATCATGTGGACCCGCGCCGAAAATGGTGGTGGTCGACCATGATCTCCACACATTATCACCGCTGTATTCTTTTGCAGCAGCCAATCAAGAAACATTTTTAATACATCTACTGAAACAGTACATATCTCATCCCAAATAATAACCGCAGGGATGAATTTTTCACCCATTCGTTCAGGAGTCCATTCATCGCCTTTCCATCGAAAAAAACTATGATAAGTGCAAGCGTCGAAGTTTCGTTGTTTTATCTCTCGCGCTAGTCTATGGGTCGGTGTCAGCACAATCATATTTGCTCGACCTCGATATAATTCAATTGCCCGAGTCGTTTTTCCTGACCCGCCACAGCCGTTTAAATAAACTGTTTTATATCTACAAATTGGATCTGATATCGGTTGTGCATTAGAATGCTCTGATAAATTATCACCGTGTAAGTAATTACTTTTAATTTCAGCATCTGCTGATTCAGAATACTCACGCAGCATTTCTTTTTTAATTCTCCATGATCCCCAGCTTTCATCCGAATTAGTGAATTCAGCAACTCCGCAACTGTACTCGCTGTTAATGTAAAATGAATCAACGGCAACTCTAACCGCAGTGTCAGGAAATCTATTTATCATTGAAAATAAATTAATACAAGCAACACCCAGCATCGACGACCTCAAATGTGTATACGGGGATCTGTAACCGTCGCTATAAGTAACAACTGTACCCAATTTTGTTCCATCGGACAAGAAAGCGTCTTTACGATCCACATATATGTTTTGAAATACTGCATCCGCGATTACAAAGTCATATTCGGTGTTATCCATAATCAGCCGTGAACAATATCGTCTATAGTCGCATATTTTTCCTCCCTGAGTAAATTTTCCGATTATTCTTCTACCGAGATTTTTTGCTTCGATGTTTCGTTGATTAAATACCCGTTTGGACCACTCAATGATATATTCTTCGTTGGCATCAATATGTTTTCTGGATTCCTCAATTATACTATCAAGACGTTCCGGTGTTGGTAACCAGACATTGGTTTGTTTCCGATATGACATAATTGCTTCACTGACCGTCAGCGAAATTAACATTTTTGTATCAATCATGAATCGTAATAGCGCTATTGGCAGCCACTTCTTTTCACACATGTGTCTACCAATCCAAATATAACAACAGCGATGAAGTCCTGCTGCGAACTCAAATGATACTACACGAGCGAATCCAGTTAAATCAAAATCAGGCAGCGGCCCATTAATTGCAACACGAGTCATTTCATGTACGGGGTGTCCAAATCGTCTAAAATACTCAGTACACTCTCCATAACCAAGAAAACTCGCTGGGTAACAAGCAACCATATCAACTGAAATGATATTATCATGGTCGTATTTGTTATTCCATAAACCGCCATGATTAAATTCTAAACAACTAGCCTCAATGTCTGGCAAGAATTCTACGCGTGTTGGTTTCCATGCGTTTTTTATTCTTGCAAAATGAGCTGCAACCGACGGGATTGTAAAACAGTTTGTCAATAATTGTTCGTCGTTGATAATTTCATCACTGGGGGCTTTGCCACTGTTGTTGCCTTCGCCACACGCCGTTAAAAATCCGCTAGCTGTTTTTTTCATGTTGTTGTGAAATGCGGTAAAATTCACCGTTTGTCAATAATTGTTCGTCGTTGATAATTTCATCACTGGCGGCTTTGCCACTGTTGTTGCCTTCGCCACACGCCGCTAAAAATCCGCTAGCTGTTTTTTTCATGTTGTTGTGAAATGCGGTAAAATTCACCGTTTGTCAATAATTGTTCGTCATTGATAATTTCATCACTGGCGGCTTTGCCATTGTTGTTGCCTTCGCCACACGCCGTTAAAAATCCGCTAGCTGTTTTTTTCATGTTGTTGTGAAATGCGGTAAAATTCACCGTTTGTCAATAATTGTTCGTCGTTGATAATTTCATCACTGGCGGCTTTGCCACTGTTGTTGCCTTCGCCACACGCCGCTAAAAATCCGCTAGCTGTTTTTTTTCATGTTGTTGTGAAATGCGGTATAATTCAGCGTTTGGTCTTACAAACTGATCAAAGGTATCCGTGTCGTTTTCAGTGCTGCAAAGCAACCACACCGACACGGGGTCGTTTTTACTCAAATGCGCAATAGCATCGTATAGTTTCTCTTCAACGAGAAAACCATCCCTGGAGAATTCTTCTCGTAAGAATTCGTCGTGTATATACTTTATTGTTCTGTTTCGTGGAAATATTGTGACCGCGGACGTCCATGCGTGTTCGTTATGATCAATAATTTTGATTGGAGCTCCATTTTTGTTATATTTTGATTCGTATAAAACTGCTCCGGTTATCGTTGTATCAGTTATTGGAAATCTCAGCGACGTTTCTAATTTTGCTATATCGCTAATAGTCGCTCCGCGGTCTTTCACCGTTAACTCCCATTGAGCTATTTTGCTACGCCGTAGATCGGTAAGTTTGTTCCCTCGGGATGCATTTGTGAAGTGTTCTATTATTCGTTCTGCTATACAATTCAGCGACGAGGTCGCCGGCGACGACTGTTTCATTGGTTTAAGTTTACTTATATCAGGTTTTTCATTTAACGGATATATCCCATACACAACTGCTGTTTCAGGATATGCTCGTTCATAGTATGGTTTGTCAATTCCAGTTAACAGACCCGGCTTAGAATCACGGCTAACAACGACTGTTTTCTTGTCTTTGAGAATGGGTTCAAATTTGTCTCGTATAATCCAACCGCCTGATTCTACACGGATAATGAATTTCACTCTAAAAAAGTACTTTTTGTTGCCAAGTTGTGATAACATCAACGCTGCGTTTCTGTCGTTCATGGTGGCATCAACAACGCCATCAATTCGAAATGTTGACCAGCTATGAGATGCACCGTCGTGCTTGAATTCATTAATACGCGTATTTTATTTATCAGGGCTCTATCCGTTATTGCCCGTTTTGGCACATCTTTGAGGGTTCTATCGAGATTAAATTTAACATTTTTGAAAGGCCTAATTGCTGATAATCTCTCGAACTCCTCAGTCATATAATTAAAACAAGTATTTAAATAGAAAAATATAGTATAATGAATCACTGCAAGTGGCTAATGATTGGATCAACAACCACGTGTAACAAATCATGCAGAAGCGAATTCTGTGGGTATCATTTACAAAGCGTTCGCAACGGTTCCTTTGGCCCCCTTCCGTGCCTCCGATGTGGGGTGGGGGTAAGAGGAAAGTCGCAGTTGTCTCAGTTTTGGCAGCAAGCGATACAGGGAACTAAAACGCTACTATGACAAACGAATAAAAAATGCAGTCATTGATCCTACCGATGACTCCGTCAGCGACAAAATCATAAAACCCCTTAAGATTATATCAAGAGGTTTATAATTAAAGCAAATAATAAATTAGACAAGTAGTATTATTATACAAATGAGCCATGATTTCAGACCTCACCCAGTGCTTGCTAATTATGAAGGATCCCGTGATGGTGTTGTTAGGCATCGCAGAATAAAGAAACCGGTTTGACGGGTAAATAGTATGGGATACTTGATGTTTACAGCCGGGAAGAAGACATATCTTAATCACAGAATAATCTATGAAGCATTTTACGGATCAATCGAAGACGGATTTGTGATTGATCACGTTGATGGATTCCCTCAAAATAACAAATTGGATAACTTACCAGTTGTTACTCAGTGTCAGAATACTAAATTAGGTGGAACCGGCAAACACGCAAAAAGGCAAAACATGTCAAATCATTTGATAAAGAAACCAATGAAGAAAAAATATTTCAGTCAATAAATGAAGCCAGTACATATTTCGATATTTGTAGTCCTTCAATACGATTTGTTGCAGAAAATATAATTAAATTAGCTCTGTCAAAGAAAATGGCCATAAAATAAAATTCGTATACATCTGAAACGATTCAAGGGAAATAAATCCTTTAAGGATACTTAATTAAGTTAATAAAGTAACCTCTGGTACTCTCTGACGTCATAAGGCGCCAGCGAGATTGCCAAATGAGTGTTATTTTTTTTTTAAATTAGAGATACAGTATACTATAAAAATATGGATATCAACGATGTAAATGCTATAATTGCTGAAATTTCAAATTTGAAAAATCGAGGAATAGTATTATCTAAAGATCTCGACTGCGACAGGATTACCTCGGAATATGAAGACATTGAGTATCAGTCTAGTAAGGGTCGTTATGTTTTACCTAAGATGTACAGGCTCGTGAAAGGAATTCAAAAGTCCATCAATGCTTGTTTGTACGGTAACGACATTAATGTATTTATAACGCTATTTAGCACCGTTGAAGCAATACGTCAAAAGCTCGGCCAAGAGTATCAGAAACGAGCCGAAATTAGTTATAAGGTTCGTGATCTTAGAAAAATGTTAAACGAGGAAAAACCAGTATCCTAACCACGTGAGCGTTACTATAAAAAATAGACTTTCAGTAAAAAAAAAATTAGCGTTTTTTGTAACACTTGTTACACTTGTCACATAGGATTTTCTCCTGAAAGAATACTCAGCAGTTTGGGCTTGCTCATGCAGTTATGTGCGTACTGGATGATCTGGTTGTGGTAGCAAGTAATCACCGCGACACCTCCATTTTCACGTAGTTGTTGTTGTTGCCGCGTCGTTAACAAAACTCGTTCATCGCCGTTCTCAGATATTACAATTTTGAAACCCTCAGCGATGTTATTTCTGAAACACTCGCGGATAGCGTCGTACAGTTTAACCCTGTCGGAGATGGATACGTTAGCTTGATGGTACATTATTTAATAACTCAGCTTTTAATTGTGATAGTTTCACATTTGAAAACTCAGTTCACAAATAATATATGGTAGGTGAATCGCTTACAACTAGATTAGCCCGAGAGCGGCTAGCAGCAATTAAAAAGTTTATACCGGTTCGAGACAGACTTCGCGAGAAACTTCAACAACGACAACAAATGCAAACTGACTTTTCTGTGTCAAGTGAACAACATTTTACTCCGATAACAAGTGCGACCAAAGATGTGAAAAAGTTAACTGAAGCAGCGATATGCGGAGATATTCCTGAAAAAGAACGAGCAGAGAAGGCGCCGCTGCTTGATACGCTTGAAAAGACATCAGCAGAGACCGGACAAACACGCGCAGAGATACAACAGCTATCCAGTGATATAAAAACTCAGCGTGAATATGAACGATTAGCTGATATTGATGAACAACAAGGTGAAGCTGGAGGAAAAGACTATTCACCTGAGAATAAATTTACAGTCGCAGCATTAAATGAAATTAGAGGAAACCATACGGATTCCGAATTAGCTGATTTTGCTAGAGAAAATTTTCCAAAGGGTAAAAGAGAGAATTTATTAAAAGACGAGTTTAAAAGTTTTATAAAAAGCGAAGACACTTGGGCATCAAAAATATATCTAGCGAAACGAGGCGGGGATAAAATCAGAGCGTTGCAGCACCTTGGTTATGATGACTTTCTAGCTGCGGTTAAAGGCGGTCCACAACCACCACGTTATACGGAGGATCCAATCCCGGAACAAATAGGCATAAGAGCAGAACCCGGTTCTAAGAAAACAAGCGGAAAAGGATATTCAATTAAAAATCCTTTGGATTTCAACGCAACCGTGACATGTCCTGGCAACATCCTCAGTGATATATCACGGTTGGAAGTTCTCATCGGGGCGAAGCGAGCCGGAAATAACTCCCCGGAAATAATTAATGAAGCAGCTGATATCTGTAGACGATTATTTGCCGGCGGTATCATGGACATTGGTGTATATCGAGAACTCATTGCTGAATTAGTTGAAAATCACAGAGACGCCCATGGTTATGATGAAAATCCTATGGATTTTAGCGATTGATCACTGATTGAAAAACTATTAGTTTTATAACAAGATGATCATACACTACAACCATGATAAACCCGTAAGCGTCTACGTGATGAACTCACGATTGCCTGTTTATAGAACATATTACGGAGATGGTTTCGGGAATACCATTGCGGGGTTATTTACAAGAATGGCTCCCAAGGTGGCGCCGTTAAGCTAAACAATTATCAATGAAAGCCATTGATATTATTCGTGATAAGGGAATCAGCGCTGTTGGAAATCTTGGCGGAAAGGCATTTTCTGCCGCAAAAGATAAAATAATATCATTGGTGCGACGACGATAAAAGCAACCAGTTGAACTGCCATATACAACAATGATGCCTGCAAGTGTCAGCAAAGCAATAAATAGCGCAGTGGAAGAAAAATTAGCGTCGTTGGCACCGTCATCCGTGGCCGCGCCGCTGGTGAACAGTAACCAAGATGATATCGCAAACATGATAGCAGGAAGTGGTTTGAAACGAAAACAAAAACGACGATGATTACAAAGAATTTCACAATTGAAAATACTGATGTGAATAATAATAATGTTCAAAAGAACAGCTGATCCAGCGTTAGATATGGAAGCCCAAGTACACAAAGATGATTCTGTCCGCGATTATTAATTTTATTCCTATCATGCAATACAACCAGATATTCGATTGCGAATTGAACTTCAAGTCCATGATACCAGCAAATACTTTCTACCCGCTGAAGCGTTTATCGAAGTAGAAGGAGAACTTGTACGACTTACTGATACTCCTGCTATACCCGCACCGTATCCAGATGGTGCCAAAGTCGGCTTAGTCAATAATGGTATCATGGCGCTATTTGAATCCGCGAGATATCTCATTGACGGAAAAGAGATTGAGTCTATAGAACGTGATGTTGATGTGGCTACAACAATAATTGGGTTAGCAAAATACTCCGATGATTATACAAGATCAGCAGGTTCGTCTATGATGTTTACAAAAGATAATAAAAACACTGCTGGACACACTCAATTTATTGTACGACGACCAAATGATCGTGCTGGTCCTCCCGCCCCTGCTGCTATCGAGGATATGATTATAAATACTGATCTCCAGTACAATCTAGGAGCTGCAACACGAATAGCAATGTTGGCAGGACAACGTAAATCCTTTTCATGTGCGATTCCGTTGCATCATATATTTGGATTCTGTAGAAATGTACGAAACGTTATTTATGGAGCGAAGCATACAGTAATACTCGTGCGAAAGGGTAGTGACGATGATGCAATCTGGAGAATTCCAGCGGATCCTGCAAATCCAGATGCTGACGCTGGTAAAGTCATTTTAACTAAATTGGTCTTGTGGATGCCAGTAATGACCCCATCAATTACCACAGAACAGCGACTACTATCATTTATGGATGCGGGTGGCAAATCATTCCTAAGTTGGCTAACAACAACAACAACAGATGTTAAGCAATCAAATATCAATGGTACATTTACATGGAACTTGGCATCACAACAAGGCGTTTCAGCTCCACGTCATATATTTATCACGTTGCAGGATATGACAAGAGTGAATTCACAATTGCACAGTCATACGATATTTGATCAATTAGGAGTTACTGAGGTCTCGTTGAGAATAAATGGTCAGCAGGAACCATCCGAAGACATACAACTTAATTTCGGTCAAATCCATATTGCGAGTGTGTACCATCGTATGCTGTCATATATGGGCCGTGATCAAAATGTTGATACTGGTTTGCAAATATCGCAATATGATTTTAAGAACTTGTATCCGATCTACTAATTTTCGCTGAAACATCTTGATTTAACAAGGCAATCCGTCGTTGATATACACTTCAGAGCTAATGTCCTTCGTGGCACTATTGCTAATTATAGAGCGGTTGCTGTCATTCTCAGTGATAAATCAATGCTACTTGAAGGCATTGGTGGACGAATGAGACTTACTGATGCACCAGTGGAAAATATGTAAACGATTCACAATTAGATCAATTGAAAGCATAAATGTGTTTTACAATAAAATGCCATATAGTGTTGTTAGTGTCAAGCTGACTAATGGTCAGGTCAAGAAATTGCGATCAAAATCCGCTAAAAAATGTGGAACAACAATAACGTTAATACCAGCGCAGATGTCCGGCGGTACACATAAAATATCACTGACGGATCGTCAAATAAAACATTTCAATGATGCGCTGAAGAAACGGCGAGGGGTTCAAATTGTATTTTCAAAGGCTGCAGTTGCCAACATGATAAAATCAGGTGGTATATTTCCATTGTTAGCTGCAATACCAGCATTGATTGCAGCGGCTGCCCCAGCGTTGGCGAAAGCGGCGGCATTGGAAGCCGTTGGTACCGCAGCAGGGATGGCGTTGAAAAAGGCAACTGGGAAAGGATATAAAAAAAAGGGAAAGGGTCTAAGACTACCAGGAACTCCATATTCATGGTACAGCGGAAAGGGTCTAAGAATACCAGGAACGGTTTATTAGTTGAAAGCCCAATTCTCCCTATGTCCAATTTTTATTTAATTGATGCTGCTAAAAAAAACTAGCGATAAAAAACTTCAGAGGTTTTTTTTATGAGAGATCAATTGCCGAGAAAACCAAATAACGTTGAAACTGGTATCATCAATCTTGATAACAGCAGCGAATCGGGAACTCACTGGGTTGCATACGCGATTGATCCACGTGGGATTGTCTATTTTGATTCATATGGGTTAGCCCCGCCAAGCGAGTTTATGCGGTATATAAATTCTTCGATGAAACTCAAAGAGTTTCCGATTTTTTATTCCACGCTGCCAACACAACAATTAAATGATCCACCGATATGCGGCCGTGAAGTATTAAATGTCCTCGCGAAGATTTCATCGTCACAGAAACCACCTCATCTGGTTGTAAATAAATACACGAGTGGGAAATTACAAGGTAATTTTAGAGAATCAATAAATTGAAAGCACGAGCTGCGCTAATAATAATGATTGATATTTGGGGACGATCTCTGTCAATGTCGAAACCTACCGCTGAAACATCTGCGGGTTCTATCAAGGATGTAAAAAAAATAATTGAAGATGAAATCGCTGAGACGTTAAATTTAGCAAGTGTTGACCCGAACGAAATAGTTGTATTTCAAGATCGCCAGGGTAAATTGAAAAGCAGTAATATATCCGAGGATGACATTTTAACACGACAACACGACGCCGCTGAAAACTCTATTGCGCTGTATTCAAGCGACGGACGACTTAAACCAGGCGCACTTGTGTCTACGATCACCGACGCGATTGCCGCCCAAGGCCGTGATCTGGATGATTATATACGAGGTTATATGACTTTTCGCAAAAATGTCGTACATAAATTCTTTGGAACCCCGCTTGTGGTTGGTATGACCCTCGCTGAAATTAAAAACTTTCTATCTTTATTCTTTTTTAACAAGGAGGCGGGAAGGATGATGAATGAAAATGAAATCAAGGCAAATTATCTCGATAATTACACGGATATTTCTAAAATAATAGAAAATCTTGAAAAGGTACAAAAACCCACCAACGACGTCGTTAGTAAGTTTTTTGGATCCCCACTTGTGGCAGACTCGACTCTCGCTGAAATTAGCGAGTTTATTATCAGGCATACTCACAATGCCTACGTCGCTAATAATTTATTCGGTGTCCCCGCTACATCTACGATGACTCTCAAAGATATTAATATGTTTATGGTGAGACAAGCAACACTTAATACCATCGTGGATAAATTTTTAGGGAGAACACGCGAATCTGAAACCGCATCTCTGACAGGCCCGACCCTCGCTGAAATTAGCGAGTTTATTGGCAAACATACTCACAATGCCTACGTCGCTAATAATTTCTTCGGTGCCCCGACTACATCTACGATGGCTACTCTCAAAGATATTAATATGTTTATGGTGAGACAAGCAACACTTAATACCATCGTGGATTGTTTTGGGGGAGAACACGTGAATCTGAAACCGCATCTCTGACATGCCCGACCCTCGCTGAAATTAAGGCAAATTATCTCGATATTTACACGGATATTCTTAAACTAAAAGCAGCCTTTGAAAAGGTAAGCATTCCGCACAAAGGCATTAAAAATATCGTGTATACGATCAATCATGGAATCGTGGATTGGACAAGAGGCGACAATTATCATAGAATTACCGTCAATCTCTTGCGGGAGGGGGAAGCGAAGGTCGATGGTATCTACAGGTTAACGTGGGTCTCTATTCATCAATTTAATATGATCATGGACGATAATAGAACCTATAGCTCCATCATTAAATCAAAAAGAGCCTGGTGTTTAGAACATGTAGATAATTTTTCCGGCTGAAGCTACTATACCTATAGGCAAGCAATTCACCTTAACGATGGCGAATAATTAAAAACACTAGTGGGTTTAAAATAACAATGACATCGATGAAATCAATTGAACCGATAATAGTCCCGCAGGTATCACAATCGCATCGATATCGATATGACACCGTGAAAGAATTTTCCGCGAACCTGAAATCACTTTCTGAGCGCTATCGTGAAAAAATGAAAAAATACCGACTCAGCGTAGCAATCATCGACATCACCGTGTACTCGGTATCCGGTGTGATGGCCAGCGCCGGGGTTATTTTGTCGGCGGTGACCATGATGGCTCCGATTGCAGTTCCAATCGCTATCTCCGCGGCAACAACAATCTCGACAGTCGCCACCGCGATAACTAAAAGGTTATCGTGTTCTCAGAAAAATCTCGCCGATTATACAGCTCGGTACAGGGTGGTATTTGACGCGTACTCGAAATTATCCGAGTTGATCTCGCTGTCGATAGATAATTAATTCATATCCGATGTTGAATTTTCCACGATGACCCAGTTGTATAACTCCGCGATGTTGAAATTGGAAATTGAAGACAGCGTTAACAATAATGTCACTCGAACTGCTTCAACGAATCCCGGAGAATACCACTCCGATACGAACAAGCATGATATCAATAACATCAACAAACCCACAATTTAGTGTGAACTTCCCTTCTCCGATCTCAGCGCGTGAGATCGCGCTGGCAAAATTACGAGTATATCATAGCTGGCCTAATATCAGATCGGTTGCATTTGGCAGTCAGCAACCCAATAACGCACTGGTGTTCTCGTATAAGAATAAAACCGATGGTACTCCAGCGTGGGGAACTGTTTCGTTATCAACTGGGTCGTACCAAATTGAGCAAATCGATGCTGAAATTCAGCGTAGAATAAAATCAATCACTGGAAAAGAATCAAAAATAGCTATTAAACTTCATGAACCGACGCTCTCGTCGTCGATCGAAATAAGCACAGAGGGATACATTGTAGATATCTATAACAGCTCGTTAAGAACAGTGTTAGGATGACCTGAAAAACAACCGGAAAAATCCACCACTGACTTAACCACAGACGTACAATCATATCATGAAATCAATCCCATATATCGAGATAATTTATCTGATATTAAAAAAGGAAAAATTGCCGATAGATTTATATTTACCAACGAAAACATATTACAATGGGATTTTATCATTAAAAGAACAGCCGACTCATCTGTTACTATCTCATTTACGCTAACTGACATCAATGATTATTTTAATGAACTTAATCAATTATATATAAAACAACTACGGCAAACAAAATCGCAAAAACACGTTGAAATATTAAATCAGCTTGTATCTGACATGCAATATATCAATGAACTAATTATTCAAACAATAATTAATGACAACAGCGACAATAAACAACGATTCCTAACCGGTTACAATATCACAGAAGCCGATCTGCGTAATTTCAAGTTCCCCGGATACAACACGGAACTACTAAACGAAAATGTTAAGTATATTATCAAAGCGATACAAAAACCAGATTCAACTATCCTTAAATATAATAATGACCCAGATGGCGGCGGTAGGCATATTGCCCCGCATAATGTGAATATTTCAGCGGTGATTGCGCTCAATTTAACATGTGACGAAATCGAAGGAAGCTATCAAATTAATCTAGAGCAATCAAATCAAGCTCAGCAAGGATATATTCTTTATTCGTTTGCACCAACAGCTCTTCCAGGATTCCTAATTATTGAAAACCCAATTAATCCTGTCTACATGCGATGCCATAATAATTCGCTAACGAGAATTAATTTCCGACTCACCGACCAGTCAAATAATTTGATTGATCTACAAGGTGAGGTGTTAGCAATTAGTTTGTTTGTAAAGTCCTAACGACTCGATCAAATATTTGGTTGAAATAAATTATTAACCCATTTGGTTGAAAAAGAAGGATTCGAATTAATTCTCTCGAGAAGTTTGTTAGATTTAGAGCAAATGATGTCTAGGGCAAATGTAGGATTCGGCCCCCCCCCCCCCCGGTGCTGTTTCAGAGAATTTATTGGCAATTTTTTTGAAAATTTGTCTTTTACGGAGCTAAAGCACAGGGCTGACAACACTTTATCAAGCAGCACAGAACTAACAATATTATATCAAGCATCACAGGGCTAACAATGTTATATCAAGCAGCATAGGGCTAACAACACTTTATCAAGCAGTACAGGACTAACAATATCATATCAAGTATCACAGGGCTAACAATGTTATATCAAGCAGCACAGGGCTAACAAATATTATATCAAGCAGCACAGGGCTAACAATATTATATCAAGCAGCACAGGGCTATCAATATTATATCAAGAAGCAGTGGTCACAATATAATGATGATGTCACAATAATGCGCTATCATGGATAGTAGTTTTTTCCCCATCTTCATTAACTGTCCCATATAACTGAGGATAATAGCATTTTGGGAGTGGACATATGTGAGTTAAAACACTACTTTATATGGGTTAAAACAAAAATAAAAACAGTAATTTTAAATTTTCAAATTTTAATAATACCAGTAGCCCTTGAAAACCAGTTTGATTGGATTACTATCAATGATAAGAGAAATAAAAATAGGCTATATTCAACATGCTTGCTTATGTGCTAATGCACAGATACAATGAACATGAAATACTTTAAAAGAGCATGAACTGTGATGAGCATGAACAAAGGCATTTTTCCCCTTATTTATCATACATCTTGAGTACTGAAATTTAAAAAAAAAATTATTAGTTTTTGAATATTGAAAGTTTGAATGTGAGCAGGGAATTTTTCTTCTGAGTTTTTCGGCATTTGCAGGTTCTCTTTGTACCTAATGGTTTTATTTGAACATTTACTCCTAACCTAGAAATATTCAGATCAGTTTGACACCATGTATTAAGTATCAGAGGTTGGAAGCCCTATAATTTCCATGTATTTTCTTTCATTTCAGATATTTTCAGGGACCTGCTTGCTCCAGATACTGGCAAGATGGGGAGGTACTTTAGCCTCCTTACCTTTATGCAACTGTTGATTGTTGCCATAACTCAGAGTAAGTTGGTACATGTACTTGTAGGTTGTCCAGTAATGGTTGTAATGCTAACTTGAGCTTCATAATTACTTTTGGGATCAAACTTTAATTCTTAATGCATTTTTTTGGGTTAGATGAATTATTGTACATGGTGACACCTGGGGTTCAATTTCAGATACGTCTTAACCTGTTGCCACCAAAGTTGCTCTCTAATGGTGTCTAGAGATGAATATTTGTAATATGACAAAGCTAGGTCACTGTGACCTGCTTTTTAATGTTTAATAAAATTTTCATACATTTAGCAATAATGTTCTTGGTTTACTGGTGTTGTAATAGGCTCATTTTCAGAGAGATGTGTAGCATAAAAGTACAGTTGAAACAAGTTACATATATCCATTGCTGTCTTTTGATGTCAGATAACAGAGAAAAAGTTCTCTAAAAGAAAATTAAATTGATTGGAAATCATTTAGTGTCAAGACAATGTATAAGTGGGGACAGTTGAATGAATGCTATAAGAAGAGTGTGATTTCAGTATAGCATTGACTTTGAATTGAAAATATTGTAGGTACCTGTTTCTTACATGTAGCACCATTGTTATTACTTGCTGTAGATTTATAGCTGTCTTTTTTACGTTAATTAGTGATAATAAACATGCTGGCATGGACCTTAATGCTGTAATTAGATTTCAGTTAATTAGTGATAATAAATATGCTGACATGATCTTAATGCTGTAATTAGATTTCAGTTAATTAGCTATGTAAATATGCTGGCATGGACATTAATGCTGTAATTAGATTTAAGTTAATTAGTGATAATAAATATGCTGGCAAGGACATTAATGCTGTAATTAGATTTAAGTTAATTAGTGATAATAAAAATGCTGGCAAGGATATTAATGCTGTAATTACATTTAAGTATCTGTGTCAAATGGAATATATTGTTGAGAGTTCACTTTATATTGCCAATTGTTGTTACCACTGAGTATCTTATTTCAGTAGGACTGTCTTGAATGTAGAACTCAGCAGTAGAACACATTTGAAAATTTTTGGCATGTCCAGTAAATTTCAGCCGTTGACCCAGATTTGTAATCCACCATGAGTCCTGCTAATGGAAGGTGTCAAACATGTTGCCACACTTATTTAGTCTGGTTTGAGATTATCAAATAAGGATAATCAAGCTATTTCTTTTTTAAAAAAATTGTGTTTTGTAGTTCGAACAATTAGCTCTCAAACCTGTAATAGTAATGTTAGGCACCAGACTTAGTTGTCTCTTTGTTTTCTTCTAGTTGGCCACATGATCAGAAACTGGTCTATACATGTATCTAATATTTGTCTAAGTTTACATCATAATGGGTTACATTATCAATTATATAATACTAATATTAATTTCTCTAAAATATCAGGTAGATCACAAAGTTTGACATCAAATTTTTGTTTGGTCATTACCCTACAAGACAGTATTGCATACAACAACAGATGGGATTGGTTTGATTCATTTATATGCCATATTCTTTGTAGCTAAAGCTAGCTAACATAAACAGTTGTCACATGCTATACAGTGAGTGATCATTTGTTCCAGACTGATGGCAAAGCCAACAACTAGATATTGTGAATTTAGTTTGTCAAGTCAAAGATGAAAGACACTGCTGCAATTTATTGGTGTGTTGACAAAAGATGAGCATTCGCTAGTCTTTGTTTCTTTAAGGGCTAGCAGTAGAAACTGTGATTGCCTTTTCATATAATGAGTAGCCAACACTTAGATCATCTTACCTGTATCATCCAATACTCAACTGCAGGATATAATTGGGGCTTTCTGCTTAAGGTAATCAGTGGGACAGGAATGATTAAACATTAGTCCCTGAATTTTGTACATATTTTCAACATTATCATTTTTTAAAGGTGTATTTTCCCCAAGGCAAGATAATTGCAAAGATATTTTTGATGTAATATTAATTGCATTTGTTTAATTGGTAATGATGATCCAGTGCTAGACATGATTATAAACACCATACTGCAGAACATCATAGAAATGACTGAAAAATTGTTAAAGCTACATTCAAAATCCAAATATCTCTCTCTCTCTCTCTCTCTCTCTCTCTCTCTCTCTCTCTCTCTCTCTCTCACACACACACACACACACACACACAAACACACACACACAATTGTACATTTTAGATAGAAAATTAAACCTTACATTTTTATACTTAATCAGGACTTAGTCAAAGTTGCAGAAATGAACTGGTAATTAGAGTTACATGTACTAATGTAACCTGGTTTAAAAAGAAATATTTATAATGTATTTTTCAAATGTATATTTGTATAAGACAAAATAGGAAGAAATTTTCTTAGCATTCACCTATCTTGTATATCCTAATTTCATGAAACATTTCTACTGTAATTATAATTAGGTACAAATTTCAGAAGCAATAACGATTTATTTTGCCTTATTTCTGATCATTCTAAAACCTGGGAATGCAGAGTTTATCATTAGTTTGATATGTGATTACAGGAGCACCATGTACCATGGATTCTACCATCACTGTAACACTTGATGAAGGAAATGTGACAGGTATGGACTTTTCTGATCCTTTAAATTAGAGTAAAAGTTGCTTATTATGTTCTTGGATATGGTGCTTTAATAATGACAGAGTTAAAATTCCTTTGTCAGATTCTCAACTGATATGTACTCCAATGTCTTTGTTCCAATATTTGTTTGGTTATAGCATTTTATTTGTGTGGTCCCCCAGAAAATTAGCTCAATTAATGTGTTTTTATCACCTAAAGTGCAGAAACCAGAGAAACAATGGCAGCCATTGCTAATAAAAAAAACATTTGATGCACGACACCTGAAATACAACCAATTTCATATATCCCCTCCTGTATTCTAAATCAAGTGCCCGTTGGGATTCTTGAATATTTTAACATTTGCCTGATAAAATTTTCATCATGCTGATGAAATGCAGCATTTTATTTTCAGACTGTTGAAAAACACATATTAAAAGTATTATGTGTATGCCTCTTACCTTTATGAAGATCATCTACATGCTGTACTTCTGTCAATAAACTGTAAGCATTCAATATGAAACATTTGACCTATGAATTGGCTACTTATAAATAGTACTCACACGGTAGCACAAATATCAGTAATGCTTTTAGGGCTGTGTACTACATATACCGTTTTGTAGTTGCAATCAACCACTTTTTAAACTGACAGAGGATTAAAAATTAATTGAAGACAAAAAAAAATGTATTTTTATGTATTCTGCTCATGCATTACATAAGCCACCCAGAACCAGTCTACTGGGTACTGGAACTGTTCCATCAGTCATTGTATCCAATGCAATGATACATGGCAGAGTAATAGGCTAATGTGTGTACATAACAAGCTGTTAATTGGTTACCTTACTGTTGCATTCAGAAGAGTTGAGGGCCAAATGTTGGATGTTTTTTTGAGTTGTTGTAAATAGGAAAGAGATCAAATATGGTCTATGTTGGCATTTGATTCTTTGATTAAACATTGACCATCCTTTGGCTGAAGTGAGATAAAAAGGAAAGACTGAAAAAAAAAATGATTTTGACAGAAGCACTTGAATAAGCCTTTTGTTTTGCAGGAGGGGTCTTTTATCATTGCTATTGTGTTCTAAGTAAAGTTTAAGGAGTAATAATTGAGCTGTCCCTAATTTTTTCTTCATCATGATAATATGTATCTGTACAAATATATATTGTTCTATATATAGAGTTCTGAAAGTAATCATTCAAGTATAAAATATTTATTGCATGTATGTCCAGCATCACTGACATTTCAAATTATCATAACAATTTGAAAAATAAATGAATTTGGACATGTTTCTCAGTTACTTTCTAAATTTCCAGTCAGCTCTAAAATGTTATAAACAAGCTTTGAGATGTTATATACACTTCTTTTTGTTGTTACATCTTGCCAATGATGTCTAGTAACGTTTGTTCTTCAGCGTGCATTGCTTTAGCTTACTTAAAACAGAATAGGTTGTTCCATTTTGAACTATACCTATACAAATTACCCTCACTGGCTCCTCCACAGGAGTCTTTAAAGAACTTAGCACACAGCCCTAGCTATTGCCAACCAATTAAGTAATCTGTGAAATGGTAGTTGTGATCTAGATCACCTTTATGTTTAATTGTTTTTATGACAATTAGCTGTATAACCTGTCCTAAAGGATAGTTTTACATATAGATCACCTTTATGTTTAATTGTTTTTATGACAATTAGTTGTGTAAACTGTCCGAAAGGATAGTTTTAAATATAGATCACCTTTATGTTTAATTGTTTTTTATGACAATTAGCTGTATAAAGTGTCCTAAAGGATAGTTTTACATAATCTCAAAGCCGGACTGTTAACTATTTATGTTTCCCATATTAGGGATCATATCACCAAGTTATTGCCCATAGAGTTGAATGGTGATATTTTAAAAATAAAATTAGTGCATTTATTAGATTGGTATACAAACCTTACATGCTTTCATTCACTGAGTTAGATTTTAAAAATTCAGCCAGGAAAAACAGGTGCTTTGCAGCATTTTGTTTAGTCTTATGCTGCTAAAAAGTCCCTTTTTACACACTGAATAACACACATAATTACATACACTGGTCTGCACTTAATAGACACAGGCACTCATTTCTGTCCCACTCCCCTTCTGCAAAATTTTAACAAGGTGATATCACCTTATGCAGTTTGGAATCTGCCCCCATTGATGATTCTGTGCTAATTTTGTTTTTAAATCATGTTGGCACGTTAAGTTGCTGATTACGTATATCAGTGAAGTATACATGTATAAGTAGACACTCCAAACTTGTCCCATGTGTACATTTTAAAAATTTTGCAGATCATTTAAGTCACTTTTGCAGAAAGTTGCCTACTTGCTTTGTATCTAGTTGGATTGAGTTTGAACACCAATACTTCTGGTGTGTCATGCAGTGAATAAGCTTCTGATTGGTCCTTATCATTTTTCTCGGGACTTGAACAAACAACAACCACTAATCAGAATTCACACTGGAAAGTCCAACTAGACAACATGTGATAACATGTGATTACACAGAGAAATTGAAGTACAATGATCATTGAATACTTAAAGCATTCAAACAAAGGGAACAAATATGGATTGTCTACTGTACATTAAATCATATATCTGTCTGAACATGATGAAGTAATTAGCATTAAATTGATTGGGGAGAGGTGGGGAGATTATGAACCACAGGAATTAGTAACCTTGAAGATGTTTTTTTTTTATACTGATGTGCCTGCTATAGCTGTCTCAGATGAATTCTCAATTGACAGAATAAAGAAGGAAAATGACTGATAGTTTTTCACAACTAGTTTTGATAGTTTTTCACAAGTAACTTGTATTGTGTCAGTGTTAATTGTATACATACTTTATATCATGTATCAATATGGGTATTAATATGGAAAAAGTATTGATACACTGATATATCAGTTGTTTTACCGTTACTATTTAGTGAACGAATGCTAATTGTTAGGTTCAAAAAGTGCACTGCACAATCTTAGATGGCACTACTTTGGATTTCACACTGCACCACATGAGCATGGCATATGATGTTTATAGATATCTATTATCTTACTTCATATGATGCTGGTTTTCATGTGAGGGTTTATGAGCATAAGAAGAGAAAGGAATGACACATATCTGAGATCTACATTGCACTTCATATATGTTAGTTATTTAAGAAAGGTCAATCATAGTTCCCATGCCTTAGAATTCTTTTTGTTGAGTGTAATCCCAACAGTGGGATAATAGACTGGTTCAAAGTTATAACAACATTCTGCTAATGTTTGGGAAAGGACTCAGCACAATACAGTCTGATCATTTTGCATAGCACGTGTTCAGAGTCTGCATTAAATATTATGTAAGACACACCAGAATTCATCGGCATTAAAAATTGATTACTCTCAATTCAAATAAAGAGGGGAAAAGAATTCAAAGAAAATACACTATCATATAAATGTTTGATATAACAGAGTCATATCCAAGGTGATAACAATCTCAGACTTTGATTTGTATCAGTTATTGATTTTATCAAATAAATCTATAATTTAGCCAATTCAATCAGCCTTACATGTATCCTTATACAGCAAATCAGGCTTTGGACAGCACCAGCCTATACCAAGCTTCACTCCCTGTGTCAGGAACACTAGGTGGATCTAATGGTATAACATTAATAATGACTAGTAACAACCCATTAGCCCCGAATCCTAACAACACATTCAGAATTGAGGATATTGGGACAGGGACCAGAATTCGTCTCATCACTTTAGTGGACAGGGATGTAAGTTTATTTGATATTAGCAAGAGATTAAATTAATTTTACTTGTATACACTCAAGCTTAAATTGAATAGATATCTCTCAGATTTAGATATAAAAAAATAATATGTGCAAGATATATGACAGTTTCATGAAGTTTCATTTATTTGATTTAAATATACAGAACTCTTCTATATTTCTCTGCCAGCAACATTCAGGAATAAAATGGACAGGAATGTAAATGAATTATTAATTAATAATGAAGAGATATGCATTAAGTTCTACTTGTACTCTAACTTAAATTAGAGAGACATACCTCAGATTCAGATAATTAATTTGATGATTAGTGATAGTTTAATGGAGTTGTCATTTCTTCTGTTTGAATTCATGAAACTATTCAATATTTTTATTTCTGAACATAATTATTTTCTTCCAGCAACATTCAGATGATAAAACATTTGTGTCCATTTTATTGATGTTGTATAACATGCTATTAAATGGTAATATACAGTACTGTGGAGTATACTTCTAATGTGAAGCTTGTCTAATTATTTGCTTTTTATAAGTTGAGAGAATAAACCATACATAAAGTCATTGGGATTATGTATATTGCAAGGAAATTATTTTGACAAAGCTTATTTATAATATGTTCCATGCAGTCTCCATTAATCTTCTGTATTGTACAACAGACAAGGAAGTATAATCAGTTACAGAAGTAATTAATATAATATTATGAGTATTTAAGATATTAATATGAAATAGAAATTAAGATGTGATTTTACAAGTAGTCAATGGATTCAATTCATAATTCACTATTTTAGTTGAAATATTTTTAGATCCTCATGTCTGCTTGTGACAAGGTCATTGATATTAAAGAAGTTACTAGGTTTTTGTCCCTTAACATATACTGGAGGTAAAAAGCTTAAAGTGTTTTGTTGCGGGACAATTTCCTCATCATTTTTTGTAAATCTATTTATGAAACATTCATTGTCTTTTATTTCAGGGTGCTGATTTTACGAATTTGGATGACACTGAGATCATATCATTTCAGCTGAAGTGTACCTCCAATGCTGATACAACAACGGTAATTGAAAACTTTCAGAAAATAAGTTCCTAAATGTATTTGTTTTAGTTATTTTAAAGATCACTTTAATTTTAAATGATGTTAAATCTTTTGTATTTGAAAAACTTTCTTTTGAAACAAAATATGTCATGATATGATTATGCAGGGTGCTGTGTTGTAGCAAGTCCAGAGTAAATACTAAATAAATGGCAAAAAATAAACTATGCAATAGTTGTAAACTTTTTTTTGAAAACAAATTTCATTATTTGATGCATATGCAGGTTTCCTTTACTTTCCTAATGTAATGAATTTAAAGTTTTTTTTTCTCTCTCCAATCTGAACCTAACCTATGGTAAATTATATATATATATATAATTACTGTTAGTTTGTAAAGTTTTAATAGATTATTTGATTTTGCAGAACATTATAGAGATTTTTCTCAGTATAACCACTGTCAATTTTTGGGATGAAAATGCATTGGCTGAAAGTAAATTTTCAGGGTTTAGAGTTTTTTGGTTTACTGAGGATCACCTCTTTCCCCTCAAATAAAGATATAACATCTCATATTAAAATTAATTATTTGCTTTGACAAATCATCAAATAGACAGTTGTTTTAAAATAGTTATATGTTATTATTAGGATGTAATTCATCTGTATGTTTTTCTATGATGGCATTTTATGTTACTTTGTATGGCTTAAATGAATAGATCACTGACTGGCTATATGATGTTCATTTTAATGTAAAATTGACATTTTGAACCAAACTTTTCTTTCGCTGGGTTTTGTTTTACTGAAATACTTTTTATCAAAATTGAAGTAAAAATTCTGGAAAAGAAGCACAGTTTAATTTGACCCTTTAAATAGTATACAAATTGCATTACATTAAGAATATTAGCCTGCTACCTCAGGAATCAAACCCAACAAAATGATGAAAATTAGTCTTTGTTTTTGTTTTTACCTCCCCTTGTAATTGCCAGGTATTGCTAAAGTTTAGCTTCACTGCTCTACTAATAAAATAATACATTTTACCTCTGACAATCCAATCCATTGTTGTATTCAACTTTCATTTTTGATGTATTATGTGAGACAACCACTCTTATGGAAGTTGTATACAATATCTGCCAAATTTGAGTGACTTGGTTACCTTTATGGACTTTGTTAATTTAAGATCACATTACACCATGCTATTTACTGACATGGTATTAGCAAGTTAGCTACATGCTGCATTGCTAATTTGTGTTTGGTTCTTTCTTCTCTTCTGTTAACTAAATACATGACCAGTTTAAAGCAAAGTCAAGAGGGTATCTGAAAACACAATATTTTTTTTCTTCTTTTCTGGTAGTAACAACCCCCTTTCCACTTTATAAAGACTCTAAAGTTAAAGCATTTGTAGATTTTGATGAGGATGACAAGATGCTGTCCTTCCATCTCCTTTCCCAATCGGCAAAAATTAAAATCATTGATTGGCTTTATGGTACAATTGGTGACCTGAGGAATTCAAAGGCATTGTTCTCAGAAAGCCAAGTTCCATCAACATTCTCATCTCACTGGTATAGAACTCAGACATCTTCAGTACAGATCTCCCAGCCCCTGACAAAAGTCTTGCTGCTGTTCATATGTCTGCTCACTGTTTTATTTAGTGGACAAAATGAGTTTAAGTTGAGCAGTGCTGCAAAAACTATGTTTTGATAAAGAATTGTTAAAGCTTTAGGAACACACTTATTTAAAGTAATGCAATTTTGTTAGATCAACTGAAACTTCCCAGCTTGAATTCACATGGTCCTATGACCATGTTCATTTAAAATAGTCAGCTTTTGTAAATCAACTAAAATTCCTCAGCTTGAATGGATATGATCGTGGGATTAGGAGGATGTAATTTAAAATAGCTTTTATAAAATCTGCTCGAACTGCTTAGCTTTAATTCACATGATCATGGGACTACACTCATTTAAGGTAGTGTAGTTTTGTAAAATCAACTAAAATTGCTCAGTTTGAATTCACATGGTCATAGGACCACACTCATTTAAGGTAGCCTGCTTTTGTAAAATCAACTAAAATTACTCAGCTTGAATGGACATTATCATGGGACTACACTCATTTAAGGTAGTGTAGTTTTGTAAAATCAACTAAAATTGCTCAGTTTGAATTCACATGGTCATAGGACCACACTCATTTAAGGTAGCCTGCTTTTGTAAAATCAACTAAAATTACTCAGCTTGAATGGACATGATCATTGGACTACACTCATTTATGGTAGTGTGGTTTTGTAAAATCAACTAAAATTACTCAGCTTGAATGGACATGATCATTGTACTACACTCATTTAAGGTAGTGTGGTTTTGTAAAATCAACTAAAATTACTCAGCTTGAATGGATATGATCATTGGACTACACTCATTTAAGGTAGTGTGGTTTTGTAATATCAACTAAAATTACTCAGCTTGAATGGATATGATCATTGTACTACACTCATTTAAGGTAGTGTGGTTTTGTAAAATCAACTAAAATTACTCAGCTTGAATGGACATGATCATTGGACTACACTCATTTAAGGTAGTGTGGTTTTGTAAAATCAACTAAAATTACTCAGCTTGAATGGATATGATCATTGTACTACACTCATTTAAGGTAGTGTGGTTTTGTAATATCAACTAAAATTACTCAGCTTGAATGGATATAATCATGGGACTACACTCATTTAAGGTAGTGTGGTTTTGTAAAATCAACTAAAATTACTCAGCTTGAATGGATATGATCATTGTACTACACTCATTTAAGGTAGTGTGGTTTTGTAAAATCAACTAAAATTACTCAGCTTGAATGGACATGATCATTGTACTACACTCATTTAAGGTAGTGTGGTTTTGTAAAATCAGCCAAAATTACTCAGCTTGAATGGATATGATCATTGTACTACACTCATTTAAGGTAGTGTGGTTTTGTAAAATCAGCCAAAATTACTCAGCTTGAATGGATATGATCATTGTACTACACTCATTTAAGGTAGTGTGGTTTTGTAAAATCAACTAAAATTACTCAGCTTGAATGGACATGATCATTGTACTACACTCATTTAAGGTAGTGTGGTTTTGTAAAATCAGCCAAAATTACTCAGCTTGAATGGACATGATCATTGTACTACACTCATTTAAGGTAGTGTGGTTTTGTAAAATCAGCCAAAATTACTCAGCTTGAATGGATATGATCATTGTACTACACTCATTTAAGGTAGTGTGGTTTTGTAAAATCAACTAAAATTACTCAGCTTGAATGGACATGATCATTGTACTACACTCATTTAAGGTAGTGTGGTTTTGTAAAATCAACTAAAATTACTCAGCTTGAATGGACATGATCATTGTACTACACTCATTTAAGGTAGTGTGGTTTTGTAAAATCAACTAAAATTACTCAGCTTGAATGGACATGATCATTGTACTACACTCATTTAAGGTAGTGTGGTTTTGTAAAATCAACTAAAATTACTCAGCTTGAATGGACATGATCATTGGACTACACTCATTTAAGGTAGTGTGGTTTTGTAAAATCAACTAAAATTACTCAGCTTGAATGGACATGATCATTGTACTACACTCATTTAAGGTAGTGTGGTTTTGTAAAATCAACTAAAATTACTCAGCTTGAATGGATATGATCATTGTACTACACTCATTTAAGGTAGTGTGGTTTTGTAATATCAACTAAAATTACTCAGCTTGAATGGATATAATCATGGGACTACACTCATTTAAGGTAGTGTGGTTTTGTAAAATCAACTAAAATTACTCAGCTTGAATGGACATAATCATGGGACTACACTCATTTAAGGTAGTGTGGTTTTGTAATATCAACTAAAATTGCTCAGTTTGAATTCACATGGTCATAGGACCACACTCATTTAAGGTAGCCTGCTTTTGTAAAATCAACTAAAATTACTCAGCTTGAATGGACATGATCATTGGACTACACTCATTTATGGTAGTGTGGTTTTGTAAAATCAACTAAAATTGCTCAGTTTGAATGGACATGATCATTGGACTACACTCATTTAAGGTAGTGTGGTTTTGTAAAATCAACTAAAATTACTCAGCTTGAATGGATATGATCATGGGACTACACTCATTTAAGGTAGCCTGCTTTTGTAAAATCAACTAAAATTACTCAGCTTGAATGGACATGATCATTGGACTACACTCATTTATGGTAGTGTGGTTTTGTAAAATCAACTTTAGGTGTTCAGTTTGAGTGCACATGGTCATAGGGCCACACTCATTTAAGGTAGACAGCTTTTGTTTGTTAAGGTTTAACGCCATTTTTCAGCACAATATAGGCTATACATGACGGCCAGTATTAATGGTGGAAGACGAACCCTGAAAACCCCCGGAAAGAACCAACGACACACGAGAAGCTACAGGCAAGCTTTCTCACATAACTACATTAGCCACATCTTAGACTCGAACCCACACAGGCAGAGGTGAGATGGCAGTGATTCGTAACGGACAGTGCTTTAGACCACTCGGCCACTCGGGGCCCATGCAGCTTTTGAAAAAGCAACTCAAACTTCTCAGCTGGAAATGAAATAGTCTGTATATATTACAATGTCATCAAAATCATTTCACTTTTCATTGAGGTGTATTGTAGCACTATGAACTCTGGCAAAGACAGGATATCAAATGACATGATTACAACCTGTCTTTTATTAGCTTGCCTCTGTGAAATAGGGGTTGGGGGTTATGATCTAAAGCCTTTCAACCAATTGTTTTTTCCCCTATAGTATTCGCATAGTATCATGTTTGTTTGTACCCCACTACTGATTTCTGAAACATGCAGCATCAAGGATATATAAATGTATATAACATGGTCCATTTATTCATCAGTTTATAATTTCTAATGTGTTTGTGACAATGGGGTCCCAGACACTCTCATCTTGTTGGCATGTTAAACCATATAGAAGTTTATTTGGCAATATAGTTGCCATATTTGCACAGGCTGGTCTTTTTTCAAGCAACAGATGTGATGTGGTTTGCTGGGACCTTCTTATTCTTCAGTTACAATGATAAAGTTCTGTTATGAATTTGTTTCACAAGCTCTGTTCATTCTATAATCATCAATCTAGAAGATTTTATGTTAGTACTACACCCTAACAATAAGTTGGATAAGTTTTCTGTATTTACTTTTTAATATATATATATATATATATATATATATATATATATATATATATATATATATATATATATATGTGTGTGTGTGTGTGTGTGTGTGTGGTGTGTGGTGTGTGTGTGTGTGTGTGTCTGTGTGTGTGTGTCTGTGTGTGTGTGTACGCTGATATGCATAGAATCATAATGGTTTGTGTAGGGATTCAGTTTGATTACAAAAGTAGATCCCAATGACTTATTTCACTTGGATTCAATTTTATGTTTAACTGTTCATGTTACATTAAACTTGATAATTATATACATCTCTAGTATCACCTCACCATTACAAACAAAAAGTCATTGTGCGTAAAATTTTACTGGTTTTAGGTTAAAAATAGTTAAAGACATTTACATGGTGTATATTATACTTCATGGACTTGGGTTCAGTTTTGCATGGGATATTTATTCATCAGACAATGATAAAGCTGGGTAGTCTATGCAATCATTTATTACATTGTTGATAAGTAATTGTCTATAGAAATGCTTATAAAGTTTGACAATTGTAATTATGGTTCTCTGAAAGAATATAATAGAAGTAAATGATATAAAGCCAAGGGAAATAACTAATGTTTTGATACTCATCTTTGCAAATTTCATGACAGGATTCTGATCTTCAATGTGTGCAAATTTGGATGTATTTTTAAATATTCAATCAACTATTGATTTAATTAGTGATGGAGTACTTTTTCCAGTACTCTTCTGTGTAATAACTATTCTTACTTGAAGATCAATATTCATCCAAGGCTAGTAATGAAAATTATCTTCCTGTATATTTTCATATTAATTTTGATTGCTTGTACCCACTGATGTCTAAAATTATCCATTTTTTAAAAGTTTAATATGCCAACATTTAATATGTTTATCCCACAACATTTGATGAATTACAATATGATTATATTTTATATACTGTTTAAGTGTCCATGATAATGTAGTAAAATATAATTCCTTCTCCTTAATTTCAGACTGCCTATGCAACAGTTAATGTTAACATTCGAGATGTAAATGATAACAGTCCACAGTTCAGTAATACACCATATTTTCTATCAGTGGAAGAGGCAAGTGTTGTTTTTGATGTTTTTAACAATATAACTGGTATGAAAGAGAAGCCTAATTATGTTTTCATTGTCATTATTTTCTCCTTTCGTGATCAATTTTAAAATATCAATGGATGACATTTTGTTTCACATTGGAGATCTTCACAAATAATAAAAACGATAATAATAATAAATAAGTTGAGATCAAATGGGGGCTTTGAGGAAGCCTTTTAATTCAGTTAAAATAGTATACTTTTCTGGGAGAAACATAAATTTAGCTGCTTTTACACAGAATAAACTATCCTTTTCTCTGAATCAAACTGTGGTAAAAATGTCTTCGATCTGCTCCTAACAAAAGTGAATACATGCAGTCTAATGTTATTACTTTTGTATGTAAAATAGGGATACATGTCTTGTGGTGTTAAAATTTCACGAGCAATCAAATAATTTAACTATGTATTGGACATTGTTAAAGCTTAATCTGACCATTTAGTAGCAAAATTCTTTAATCTTTCAGACTGTACACTTCATTGTCATTTGATTCAGACAGTACACTTCCTTGTCATTTGATTCAGACAGTACACTTCATTTTCATTTGATTCAGACTACACTTCATTTTCATTTGATTCAGACAGTACACTTCATTGTCATTTGATTCAGACAGTACACTTCATTGTCATTTGATTCAGACAGTACACTTCATTTTCATTTGATTCAGACTACACTTCATTTTCATTTGATTCAGACAGTACACTTCATTGTCATTTGATTCAGACAGTACACTTCATTGTCATTTGATTCAGACAGTACACTTCATTGTCATTTGATTCAGACAGTACACTTCCTTGTCATTTGATTCAGACAGTACACTTCATTTTCATTTGATTCAGACTACACTTCATTTTCATTTGATTCAGACAGTACACTTCATTGTCATTTGATTCAGACTACACTTCATCATTTGATTCAGACTGTATGTTTCATTGTCATTTGATTCAGACTACACTTCATTGTCATTTGATTCAGACAGTACACTTCCTTGTCATTTGATTCAGACTACACCTCATCATTTGATTCAGACTGTATGTTTCATTGTCATGTGATTCAGACTGTACACTTTATCATTTGATTTAGACTTTCCACTTGTCATTTGATTCAGATTGTACACTTCATCATTTGATTTAGACTTTACACTTAGTTGTCATTTGATTCAGACTGTACACTTCATCATTTGATTTAGACTTTACACTTGTCATTTGATTCAGATTGTACACTTCATCATTTTATTTAGACTTTACACTAAGTTGTCATTTGATTCAGACTGTACACTTCATCATTTGATTTAATCTTTACACTTAGTTGTCATTTGATTCAGACTGTACACTTCATCATTTGATTTAGACTTTACACTTAGTTGTCATTTGATTGAGAACTTAGCTCTTAATATCCAGTCAAGTAAATGGAGTACTTATTTTAATTTTACTGGCACATAAATTAATGCTTTTTCTGCAAAGGATGTTCCCAAACATAAACCACATACGAATGATGGCTAAAACATACTTTTAGTGCATTAGATTCACATGTATCCATTATATGAATGATATAAAATATATTCATATTTTTTATTGATTCAGAGTTTCCTTGTAGTCTTTTGATACTTTTAATTTTTCTCTCTTTTAACAGCTTACTCCAGTGGGAACAACTATTTACAGGCAAATTTCAGCCTTGGATAAAGATATTGGTTTTGGAGCCACCATTGACTATACAATTTCTAGAGGGGATGGCTCAGTGGTATGTTTGGTTTAACTTGATTTTGTCTTGTTTATGGCAATAGGTGTAAATGCTCAGATATTGTAGTGCCTTTATAGTATTTGTATCATCACCATTAATTTATTAGTGTCTGTTTTGGAATTTTGTTACTCACATCTCACTCCACCCATCCCGGTGTACTGTAAATTCTATTTTCATAGATTTCATGCTTGCCACCAACAATGTATTTAAATCTATGAGGGAAGAAGTCTTATCTATAATTATCATTGCTGTCAGTGAAATATCAGGAAAGCTACTACCAACAATTTGTTTGTGTGCAAACTTGTGGAATATGGTCATCATCATCATCATCATCATCAATCTATTGACCTAGTGTTATCATTGAGGTACTGTACTGTTGAACATCTGACCAGTTCCTGCCACTTGTCTCAATCATGTGCCAATGCATGTGTCTCTGCAAAACGTTTCCTGGTCCATTCTGGGATGTTGTCAGCCCACTTTTTTCTCTGTCTACTTTCCTTCTGCACTGCCTACTTTCCACCTGATAGTGTTATACACTTGTTCATTTGTGATGTTGTCCATGTAAGAGATGCCAAGGATGGTTCTGTAGCATCTCATTTCAAGTGCCTGGATTCTTCATTGTAACTTTGCTGTCAGGGCCCAGGTCTCAAATGAATATCGTTGTTTATGCTGCTAATGACAAAATGTATGCTCTTGATCCCTCCAGTGATTATTGAACCAAGATATTTGAACTGGCTCACTGTTTCCAAAATTTCGAACTACATGCAGAAATAAAACTGACATATAAAGATAAAATGAATTTCATACCAATTTGTTTCTCTTGCCATGAATAATCCATAAAAATTGATGATGAATTCACACTGAATAATTAACACTATCAACACGTGAAATTCACTCCATTTTTGATGTACATACAAATTCAACTTGTCATCTCTATTGCAAACTAAACCTCGTGTGAATACTTCTTCAGTCTGTCAAGTTAAAGTCTACTTTCAGCAGCTGATTCTCATAATTTTCTTCATTTTCTAATCAAAATATTTCCATTAATTTTGCCGCTATCGAAGTCAATTTTTTTCCACGTTTTTCAGCAATGTACTACCTATCTATATAAGCTAACATTTTATTGGTTAAACTGCTTGCATAATTAGAAAATGGCTTCAAATCAACCAATGGTTTGCGCTGATTTAACTTGTCACTGGGGATACAGGCATAGTAAACTACTGCCACTCAAACTCGGCACTCAGGAGACAAGCTATGCAAACTCAGCCCCATTATCGAGGCACTCAGGAGAAGAGGGAGATAAAATGTGACAAGTTATCGAGGCGGCAGGGGTTAATGACGGTTAATCACAATATTGTGTGTGTTGTTTTTAAGAGCTTTTCTTTTGTTAAATTCTACTTTTCTATTATTATTCTAATCTGTAATTACTGACACTAGGCATCAACTGGTAGCTCTTCTGTTAGACAAATTGAGTATTACTGACACTAGACATCAAGGTATAGCTCCTCTATTGGTCAGGAAGAATATTGCTGACACTAGGAATCACTGATAGCTCTTCTATATAGTCAGAGTGCATTATATTGTCTTTAGACATCAAATGATAACCAGTCTTAATGGTCAAAGTGAGTACTATTGTCACTATGGATTGTCCAAAAAATCAACTGACAGCCATTCTATTAGCACAATCGAGTATTATTGACATTAAGCATCAACTGAAAGCCCTTGTATTGGTAAAAATGAGTATTGCTGACACAAGACATAAAAACTAATAGCCCCTTTTCTGGTTTAAAGTGAGTAATAATGACACTACACATTAACTGATAACTCTTCTAATGATCCAGTTAGTATAACTGTCACTAGACAATGATTGCTTACCATTCTAATAGTTAAATGAATTACTATTGACACTAGGTATCAACTGATAACCCTTCTATATAGTCAAATTGAATATTACTGACACTATATGTCAACTGATAACCCTTCTAATAATCAAATAAAGTATTATTGACTCTAGACATCAACTGATAACCATTCTGATAGGAAAATGAAGTAATATTGACACTAGGTATCATATCAACTGATAGCTATTCTAATAGTCAATGCAAGTATTATTGACACTAGTTATCAACTGATATCAATTCTATATAGTTGTAACAGAATTGTTACCGAGTGGATGGTGGATTAAATGAACAACACAAACACAATATGTGAAAGATAACGTAAATTTATGAAATAAATTATTAATGAAAAATAATGATGCATCAACAAAATAACTCATGCATTCAACCCACAATCACGCTTCACAACTATTCACAATTCAACAATAAATTAAATATTAATACAAAATAAACACAGATCCAAGGAATCTCCTGGACTATACACAGATCCAAGGAACCTTTACAAAAGTTATATTAATGCAAGTATAAATTGCGATAACAAATACAAACATAAAACTATACTATCGCACGTATGGATTGCGACAACTAGCACAAACATATACATGTATTTAATCAAGTTGCTAACTTTTATTGAGATTCATATAATCCCTTGAAATACTACTGTGATTCGAAGTAACTATGTGTAAATATAACAATGTATTCAGTTGTAACTACAATTGCAACACACACATGTGTCTCGACCCTGTACAACCGTACGATTCACCAACTATTGAATCGCCGCCCAGCATCTCCGAATACCTAGGGTTGACTCAATACTTTTATTGGTCACTTGCTCTTCATGGATCCACTACAGTTATACGTACAGACAGCATACAGCATCTACTAGAACCATCAGTCCCAAATACCTAGATGCTACCCCGGACGTTTACACCTCTAGACAGCTCTGACACTCAGACATGAAGACTTCTAGATTTCTGGATATTTACACATCATGACAGATGTAGATGGACAGACAATCAGACAGACAGACAGTCAGATACCTCAATTTGATCGCACAATTAAACAGCATAATCATGGCACAATCAATCACATTCAGCTACAATTCAGAGACATTCAGAGACGTTCCGCTACAAATCAGAGACGTTCCGCTACAAATCAGAAACAATAAAGAAACCAAACTAATAATAGTTGTTTCTAAAACAATCTAAAACTTAGATTACGCTATTGCATTTAAAGTCTAATAGTGACTAGTAATTCTAAATATTCCACGTTTTAAATCTGCATTGTAATAAAGGCATCATTACATGAAATGATAAACTGAATAAAATTCACAATAAAACGAAATATAAATTTAACACTCACCCCTTTGGCTGGAGAAAGAATGACGAGCTATCTATCCTGTGATAAGATACTTTTGGACCCGTAATCTTATCAAAATTATTCTGCCTTATATATCCTCAAATAGGTGAGCAGAATTCATGGCAAAATTCCCGTGCACCCCATGATTCTAATGTTTCTGACTTCAAGTGATTCGTAGTCAGGCACATGCAAATTGTTACACGTCGCTTACCTTGGAAAAAACCACTTATTCACCCCAGGTAACGCATGTACGACGAAACCAAAAAAAATGATGAAATTAGTTTGTAATTCAAGAAGAAATAAATTCAATTTTCGCCTAATTCTGTGACAATAGTTAAGTCAAGTATTATCGACACAAAGTATAAACTGATAAACATTCAAATAGTTTACTGTAGTATTATTGACACTAGACATCATCAGATGACCCTTCCATTAGTCTAATGAAGTATTATTGACACTAGGTATCAACTGATAACCATTCTAATAGCAAAATGAAGCATTATTGCCATAGATATCAACTGATAATCCTTCTAATAGTCAAATGAAGTATTGCCAATAAATATCAACTGATAACCATTCTAATACTCAAAATTCTAATAATCAAATGAAGTATGATTAACAGTGGTATCAACTGATAACCCTTCTAATAGTCAAAGTGAGTTATTATTGACATCACTATATATCAACTGATAACCATTCTAAAAGTCAAAATTCTAATAGTCAAATGAAGTATTACATGTATTGACAATGGTATCAACTGATAACCATTCTAATAGTCAAATGAAGTATTATTGACACTAGATATCAACTGATTATCCTTCTAATAGTCAAAGTGAGTTATTATTGACACTAGATATCAACTGATATCCCTTCAATAGTCAAGTATTATCGACACTAGGTATTGACTGATAACCATTCTAACAGTAAAATGAAGCATTATTGTCATATATATCAACTGATAACCCTTCTTATAGTCAAATGAAGTATTATTGCCACTAGGTATCAACCGATAACCATTCTCATAGTCAAATGAAGTATTATTGCCACTAGGTATCAACTGATAACCATTCTGATAGTCAAGTATTATTGACACTAGGTATCAACTCATAAACATTCCAAAGTGATAAGATAATGAGTGGCTGAACAATGTTGAAGAATTATTTTTCAATTTATTGTCATTCATAGTTTTTATTAAAAAATTTGTTTACTTGTCATTTATTTTCATTGATTAAACTATTTTTTTAAATAAGAATTGTTTTTAAAGTTTTTGTTTGATAAAGATCTTAATATGAATTGTGTTTTTATATTTATTCTTGTACTTATGTATGTAGCACGGCAAATCACATTTTGTAATTGTGTCATTTTTATCTTTTCAGACGGATGGTTCCAGAAAGTTTATCTTTACCTCCACCAGATTTCCTAACCTTATCATAAGTCAGTCTCTGGATTTTGAACCTATGTATGCTTTGGGACAAACCACCTATGTGATGAATGTCATTGCAAAAGTAATTACGTTTTTGTATGCTAAGCATTTATTTCTCCCTTTCATAAGCAGAAAACTGGTTGCATTATTTTCAATGGTGCTAAAGTAGTATGTAGATATTTTTTAAAGTTACACATCTACAACAGTAGCTGGAGTATTCATCTGAAACTTTGTCATAATATTCTTGTTTTTTTAAAGTGTGTAACATGATATGATACAACTTTTGTCTTGCCACTGTGATTAGAAAACTTGTAGTTCTTAAGTGTGTACCACTGTGTGATAGAAATTTTTGTTTCATGTGTGTGTGAGTAGGATACTTGTAGTCCTGAAGTGTGCTCCATGATGTTATAGTAATTTCTGTCTTACCTGTGTGAGTAGTAAAATTGTAGTTCTGAAATGTCTGCCATGATATTATATAAATCTGTCTTACTTGTGTGAGTAGTAAATTTGTAGTTCTGAAATGTCTGCCATGATATGATATAAATCTGTCTTACCTGTGTGAGCAGTAAAATTGTAGTTCTGAAATGTCTGCCATGATATTATATAATTCTGTCTTACCTGTGTGAGTAGAAATGTTTTAGTTCTGTAATATCTGCTATGATAATATATACTTTTGTCATGTCTATGTTTAGTAAGAAACTTGTAATTCTGAAATATATGCTATGATATGACAGAAATTTTCTTGTCTGTGTGAGTAAGGAAGTTCTGAAATATCTACTATATGATATAAATTTGTCTTGTCTTTGTAAGTAGAAAAATTGTAGTTCTGAAATATCTACTATGATATGATATAAATTTGTCTTGTCTGTGTGAGAGTGGGGCCGAGTGGTCTAAAGCACTCTCCCATATGGATCACTGCTACTTCACCTCTGTTTGCGTGGGTTTGATCTCAGATTTGGCCATTGTGGGTATGTGAGAAAGCTTTCTAATAGCTTCTTGTAAGTCGGTGGTTCTTTCTGGGGTTTTTGCGGGTTCTTCCATCACCATTAATACTGGCCGCCATGTTTAGTCTATTGTGTGCTGAAAAATGGTGTTAACTCTTACAACAACAACAACTATAACTTGTTGGTGTGAGTTGAAAAATTGTAGTTCTGAAATGTCCACTATGATATGATAGAAATCTGTTTTACCTGTGTGAGTAGAAAAATTGTAGTTCTGTAATGTCTTCTATGATATGATAGAAATCTGTCTTACCTGCATATGTAGAAATGTGTTGTTAAAACTGTTAAAGTTTTGTGTTGAAGTTTTAGAAAGTAATATATATTTTACAGCAGTTACTGTATTGAAGTGAAACAATGGGATAATAATGTATATGATTAACTCTTTACCTGATAAAATGTATGGTTTTATAGCCCTTTAATATATATGTAGCATAGTTACCCGGAGCATTACTCAATAAATAAAACATAGGTTACCTATTCGACTCCATACACATATGTCTGCCTGTTAACTGTTAAGCAGTGTGGTATATGTGATGTCTAACAGCAGTTTTAACCATTTTACAATTTTGGTACACATATATTATGTATGGAGAGATTTAAGAGTAAAATCTGAGCGGTATAATTTTTTTTTACGGATGAATATTTTCTTTGCTTTAAAATCTTGAGTGAACTCAATAACCAGTGAAGCTGTGTGACCAACTGTAACTGCCATTTCCCATATGTGAAATTTACAAGTTCTGCGTCTCCATCCCTAAATCAGCTAAATTTGATAAAACTCTATGCTGCCTATATCACTATCAGATCCTTTAGCTGAGTTATTGAAGTTTCATAGTTTTGATTCTAATCGTGAAAACTCAAGTACTGAATGAAATTTGCGTACTCCATTTTGGAGAGTGGAAAATACAACCCAGTTAGTTTAAATAGCAGATTTCAACAGGTCTTAAACAGTGACCACATCATCTGATGTAATGGTCATTCAAACCAATGATTTTGGTATCTAAAAAGGGCTTCTACCCCAAAGGTTGTGCTATGAAAACCAGCCCAAAATGGCTGATGTTTACAGCAGACGCATTGTAATGTGTTTCCATGAGAATGGTGTTGAGGCATCTAAAAAGCATTCCATGCAAATTAGGTAGAGGCATCAAAAGGCCTTCCATACCAATCGGGTAGTGACATCAAAAGGCATTCCATGCAAATTGGGTAGAGGCATCAAAAGACATTCCATGCAAATTGGGTTTAGGCATAAAAAGTCGTTTGCATGAGATAAAGTGTTAAAAATATTTACCCCATTCCCTACTTATATGCATAAGCAAAAAACTGCATCATCGTACCATCCTGTGTTAGTATTTTTCTTATCTCACATAATTTGTATTGTTAGTATTATATGTATTCATTATTATTATTATTATTATTATTTTTATTATTATTCTTTAAATTATTATTATTATTATTATTATTATTATTATTATTATTATTATTATTATTATTATTATTTCAGGATCTTGGCACACCACCACTTTCATCTGTCGCTGAAGTTAATGTGACTATTACAGATAGTGATGATATGGCACCTGCATTTGTCTATGACAGCTGCCTTCTGTCAGGAATATATTGTGTTGATCCAAGATACTCCACCAGTGTTGTTTCAGGACAAATTGTAAGTTTGAGTGATTCAGAATTTATTCCCCATAATAAATTACCTTGGCAGCCATATATATATATATATATATATATATATATATATATATATATATATATATATATATATATATATAATTCTTTCCATTTTTGATGATCACATCATGAACTATTTTGTTGTGGCTTCCTTCACGTCTTCAAATTTAGCAGTCTTCTTCCTTTGGGGAGCGCAGTTACCTTCAGCATAGTCTTTCTTTATAGACTAAGTGGCTTTCATCCATCCTGACAGGGTGTTATGTTTAAGCTAAATAATTTCACAGACATCTTTGCGAGATGCTCCTCCCCAGTCAACTTCCTTAACAGCCAGTTATTTAGTTTCCAGAGACGTAAATTTAATATTACACTGCTGTTGGGAGCCATCGTCAATATAAAGTTAAAAATAAACTTTCACAGCAGATGACGATTTGATCAAGGGACTTGTTTTTTGTTGTTGAAATAAGTGGCTTGTCGACATCAGTGATGTTGATATATATGGGGATAACTGTATATATATATATATATATATATATATATATATATATATATATATATATATATATACAATTTTGCAAGAACTCTTCTGTAGTTAGCTTTGAGGTTGTTTTATTTAGCAAGTCATGAATTTAAATTTAGGCTTGTAAAATTAGTATTTTAAATATTAGAATTTAATGACAGAAATGACAGTAAACATTTGATTATTGTGTCAGTCAGTTTAGGTGAAATTATTTTACAGGTAGATAACTTGTTTGTACTTTTTCTGCTCTTGAAATCTTTTTGTGATGAGACTAAGCAATCAGGACATTTTTGAGAATATGACATTCATTTATATTGTCATTAACATGGTTGTACAATATGACTGTGATTTTCTATCACTTACCCCACAAATTTATCAGCAATTTATTCATTTTTTATTAAGTGTTTTTCCTCATAATTAAATCCTTGTTTTATTTTGTGTGAAAGCTAATTTCTGATTTAAACATTCATGAATCAGAAATGTAGATTGGTTTTTTAAAAAATTCTTTGTTTAGTTTGTTTAATATGTTTGTTGGATCCTATTTTAAATCACAGTTTCAGGTATTTGGATGGGCAGTTCTATTTTTTACTAATACTAGTTTTACTAGTTTTCAGACGATTGTGGTGGATAGGATTCACCCCTCCCACTGCCCACACACACAGCTGATTTCCAGGAGAAAATTTGTGACCTAGGAATGTCTTATGTAATTATTGTATTGGACAATTTTGATTAACAATTAATTGCAACTGGCTTATGAACCCTTCTCTTCCTAATCACTGTGTGTGACTACTTTAAGTTTTGTTTACAGCAGTGATGTTCATTTTTTTACTTTTTCATATCTTATTTTCAGACAAACCCCTTGATTATCTACCCACTTGTTGGATTTACCAGGCAGACTAATAGCACTATTAGAGCTGTAGACCGAGATACACTCAGATCACCTTTGACATTCAGAGTTGCAGGAAGTTAGTTAATTGGATCACATTATTATTATTATTATTATTATTATTATTATTATTATTATTATTATTATTATTATTAATCTTATTATTATTATTTTTTATCCATTTTAAGATTATTATTATTATTATTATTATTATTATTTGTATTATTATGATTATCTTTATTATTTTTATTATTATTATTATTATTATTATTATTATTATTATTATTATTATTATTACATCTGACAGTTTTCCTGGTCCAAATTTCACATGACATCAGTGTCAAGTATCATGAAATATTAATCTTGATTGTCACATTAATGACTATCTTTAGTTATTGATTGTCACATTACTGACTATCTTTAGTTATTGATTGTCACATTAATGACTATCTTTAGTTATTGATTGTCACATTACTGACTATCTTTAGTTATTGACTGTCACAGTACTGACTATCTTTAGTTATTGACTGTCACATTACTGACTATCTTTAGTTACTGATTGTCACATTACTGACTATCTTTAGTTATTGATTGTCACATTACTATCTTTAGTTATTGATTGTCACATTACTATCTTTAGTTATTGATTGTCACATTACTGACTTTCTTTAGTTATTGATTGTCACATTACTGACTATCTTTAGTTGATTGTCACATTACTGACTATCTTTACTTTTTCTTAAACTTTTGGTTCAGTAATTTTCTCACAGTTAAAATTATATGCCAAATGTGAAGTTAATATTTCTGTTACGTATGTCATTACTTTTTTATATTTTGTTGGTGGTGTTAATTCATTTTGAATGGAATGGAAGGGCTCCTAATGTATGTACTCATAAAGCCATTGAAACCTTTTACTTCCAGCTTCACCAGTAGGTTATGAGACTTATTTCTCAGTTGCTGGTTCAGGACCTGTTTCCAGTGGAGATAAGGATGTCTACACAGCAACTTTAACACAGTTACAGTTGATAACCAGAAGCAGTACTCTGACCAGAATGGAGGTGTACATCCTTGTAAGTGGCAATATTGCAGTATGTTATATTATCCTAAACAAATGGTGCAAAGTTTACACCCAGTATAGGTGCCACAGTGGTTAATTCAAAAATCTTCTCACACAAGAATATCAGAGATTTTTTCCACACTCACCAGTTAAAGAACTTGAATTGGTTGTGGAAAATTGGGTACTAAATTAATGTATATTTTTGGACAGTAGAGCATCAGTCCCTCTGGGTGACCTTTGACCTTTGTTTATTTTGAAGATTATCAGGTGTTTTCTTGATGTGTTATCCAGTATAAAAGATAAATGAAGAAGAGATCCAAACTTCATGCAACAGTCAGAAATGTTACAAAAAGTATAAACATATCAAAGAAGAGTTCTTAAGTAACTTCATTCAGTGATCATAAATCTTTATTCTAGTCATCGACATGGATTTGAGAATATGTCTACATCTCTATTCTATTGACAGGCCACCCAAGCCAATTTAAAATATGAGGAGAGAGCCACAGTGTCTGTAGAGATAGATGTCCCCACCAACAGTACACCAACTGTCACCATACCAACTGGAGTCAACACAGGGTATATTTATGAGAACTCCTTTCCTGGACAGAATGTGCTTGATAGAAATAATTCATCAGCCAAGCCTTTGCAACTGATTGTCACAGATCCTGATGATGTAGGTTTACTTTTTACTTTCCTTCTTAAATTTGTGAAATGTCACAGAAATAATGATTTGAAATTATCAATGTTTATACAGATCTATATTTCCACAGAAGTCATGGTTACACCCACTCCTTTTCTAAAAATCCCAAAGAAAGAAAAGAAACATCTGTCTGCTTTGAAAGTTCACCTCTTTCTTATTAATTAAAATTATATTTTTAGTGTTGTTTTCTCTCAATTCTATCATAGTTGGCATATTGGTCCATTTATTCATATTCAGAAATGTTTGTGTGAGGGAGGGAAAGTGATAGTAAACTCATTTCAAATTCTTCTTGTTTTCTGTCTTTGATAATAAATGTAAATGGCTAGGATGATATATTCTAGTTTACTTATATCTTGAGGTTTTTTCATTTTTCCTTTATCAGAGTATATCTGGTCAGAAAACAACCTTTAGCTTCTCTGTCATGGCCACTGGACTTTTTAATGTTGACTCCAATGGATATATCTACCTGGCCTCTGGCAACCTGGACTATGAGACCACCAAAAGTGCCACAATTAATGTAAGTTGCTGCTTTTTGTTTTTACATTTGACAACTACTTTGTAATTTTGTTAAAAAATTTATTTTCACTCATCTGCATACTTTTCATTGTTTTTATATATATCAACATTTTACATTCTAAGTTAAGATATTTTGCCAAGTTTAGTTTGATATTAAAATGATTCAAGAATAAAAGTTCAAATTATAGAAATGTTATTCAGGTTGACAAAATTTAAATAATGATCAGATTTATTTGCCATTGTAGGGGAAATATAATTCATTTAATGAAACATACTATGTAAAGAAAGAGAACCCAAATGTGCAATGCTTTTAAACTTTAACCAGAACTTGCATTTGAGGGTTTTTCCTGTTATTTTAACATTTAGATAGATAGATAGATAGATAGATAGATAGATAGATAGATAGATAGATAGATAGATAGATAGATAGTATGTGAGCTCATTACATCAAACTTTCACAACTTAATTGAAATACCTAAAGTAAGAAAAACATATTTTACTCGTTGGGTTCCCACAATTCTTACAGGAAATAGAACATCAGTTTTGTGATGAAATGCCATAGGAACATCTTAACAACAGTATTGCAGTGAAAATACATGTCAATAAGATTTTTCTTATATTATTAGAAAGTAAAAAAAATTGCCTTTAACCTTTTGATCATGGCAGTCATTATTAGTGGAGAAGGAATTATTGTTTTTGCTTTTGCTTAGGGTTGCAAAAAATGAGCATGCCTGAATACAAATTTGTTTATGAGAATTTCTGAACCAATGAGTTATTTTAAAAGAATACAGCAAAAATATGGAGAAGAGATAGATCATACAGTTGTATTTTTGTGTGGATTTCAGGTGAGGGTGACAGAAACTAATACAGCTGAAAGAAGATTCACAGATGTTACTGTCACTATACTGGTGTTGGACCTGAATGACAATGATCCTGTATTTACATCCACTGGAGCAGTCCATGTTTCTGTGCTTGAGGGAGATTATACTTTGTCCTCAAGTCTCCTTGCTCAGGTACAAAAAAACTTCAGGCATTGAAACATTATTTTCAAGCACATGTTAGTAGGAATTGAGACATAATAGCCACTTTCTGCCATCATTATGATCGTTTTCATTAAATATTTCAGCAATGCTACGTTGGTGGGATTACCGGTAACAAGTAGATCCTGTAATCCTTGTCTGAACTTTTGTCCAAATTTTGCATAACAACAACTGCTATGATTCTCTGTAAACTTTTCTTAATGATCATTCATATTTGTGATTATCCATAGGAACTTGATATCTCTAAATTAGTTAAGACCAAGGTTCTGTTATAATACCTAAATTGTATGGTTGCTATTAGTTTAGAACATTTAAACTAAGTTTGATTTTCATGTTTTTCTATCAGAATTTGAGTGATAGCCTTTGAAAAGTGACCTTGAAATTCGCAGCTTCATCAAAGTTTTCAAGGACTTGCTTTGCCTTGGTAGTGTCAGATTTGTAAGCAAAAGATCTTGGGTTCAATACCAATCCAGGCCATGTCTTACTTTGGAGTGTCAGATTTGTAAGTAAAGGATCTTGGGTTCAATACCAATCCAGGCCATGTCTTACTTGGAAGTGTTAGATTTGTAATCAAATATTCTCAGATTGATATCTCTTCAGGCTGCATCTTAGTCGGTAAAGTGTCAGATTTGTTATCATAAAGGTTCATGGGTGCAGTACCAATCAAGGCAGTATGTTAGATGGTAGAGTGTCAGATTTGTAATCAATGGTTCTTAGGTTTGGTACCTATCCAGACAGTATGTTAGATGGTAGAGTGTCAGATTTGTAATCAATGGTCCTTAGGTTTGGTACCTATCCAGACAGTATGTTAGATGATAGAGTGTCAGATTTTTAACCACAAAAGTTCACATGTTCATTGTCTATCCAGGCCAGCCAGGGTGTACTGTCTCGGTGTGTCTTTGGGAAAGGTACTTAGCTTCCATTCCCTTGGGATGATACTCCAAATGTGGGTAGAAAATGCTTTTGAAAACCTATGACCATTGTCTAAAGTTTCTTAAGTTATATGATTAGAATGGACAGTTGTGTCCACAAGACAGATTTTTGTGTACTCAAACAAACATGTTTCTACATAAATTTAAGAACGGTTCATTGAATATCAAAATTAGATTATTCAGATCTTATTGCTGCTCAATGTATTGTGCTCTTCTGTGGACAAACTTTAGTGAATGTATGAAAATAAGACTAGTTGTTGGTTATAATAATGTCTTTGTTTTTTATTAGTTTTTCCAAGATTGAACACTGCTGCCAACATGTTTGTTAATTACAATGTATTCAGTTTTTATGATTTAATAAGAAAATATGTATTCTCAATGATGGCAAGTATATCTAATAGTACGAATTGTATATTGAAATCTCTCTGGTACTATGACATTCATTTAAATTTTCATATTATTAATAGATGGAAACAAATTACTCACATAATTTCATTCTTAGAGATGCAGGATACAGTTCATAGTTGTAGATGTGTGTGTCTACTTGTACATGAGATATATATATATATATATATATATATATATATATATATATATATATATATATATATATGATCTTTTATGTTTACAATATTTTTATTTATGTCTATATTTTAAATTAGATGTATAGACTATGTAGTCTAAATTAAATATTATGATCTAGTTTCGAAGTGAATGATATGTCCACACAGTTTTTGATTGCTGTTATTATTTATCCTCTTAAGGTTGATGCAACTGATGCAGACTCTGGAGTTAATAGAATATTGGTCTATTCCATTATGAGCATTGAACCTACTGTACCATCTGGTTTGTTTACCATCAACACTAACACAGGTGATGTTAGCCTTAGTGGACGGGTCACTTATCCAAGTGACTATGTTGTTGTTATTAAAACCTCAGATAGTGCTGTACCTCCCGATACCATTAGGTCAGTATTAAGATAATTAATTATTTGTTTTTTAATTACCATCAAATAATTATGTACTTTCTTGGTTCCCAGAGTTAGAATTTTAATTAGATTCCATTGTCTAAATTATGAATCTTGCACAATTAATTATGGAATCTTCCTCCTCCACACAAATAGTGATAAGTTAACTGAACATTTGGTACAGAAATTAATTTTGATATTGTAATTGTATGATATGTAAAAGGTCAGTGTGTATGTTTCAAAGTTGTACACTATATGTTCTTAGCATGCAAATTCTATTTTAGCAGTAATCATAGAAACATTTCTTTGACTTGATGCCAAAATAGATTGAGTTCCTAACCAAGTATTTATTGTTACAACTGGGATCACCAGCTAATTTGTAGCCAACAGTTTAGAAGAATGCTTTATGCTTTTTGCATCTTGTGTCTAAAAGGCATCTTGTTTGTGCATTTTTATGGATACACTAATTTAGCAGATGTACAACTTATCTTTCCAGTTATAAGGATGTTGCAGTAAAACATATTTCTAAATTCCAGGAGAGCACTTTAAAAATACTGCTGTAGAAGTGTGTGTTTCAATTATTTTGATTCAGAAACTGGAGGGTTGGTTAGGAAAATCACTTTTGGTGTGGGTTGTGTGAACAAAATCAGAAATCATTGACAGTAATTGTTGGAAAAGTTAAAATTTACATCAGACTCCCTCTTAGTGGTCTAACTTGTGGCAAATCAAACACAGAAATGCTGCTATGACATGTGAGTCTGCCAAATTTGTATGAATTCACAAACTATGAAAACAGTAATCATAAGAATTCCGTCAGGTTAGTTCACTGTTAGGCATTCCAAAGTGTAATCAGTGTAGTATGCAAATTTTATTTACCATATTTATTGTATATATTAGGACACTATACAATAATTTGTTTCTTTCCTGCAAAAATTATGATGAAATATCTTTCACCTAGGTCATATATGTCCCAACACTTAAGAAACAGATTAAATATGTGTTAAATTTGCACACCCACCCACTACACATTGCTAGAAAATAGATAACCAAAACACTTTTTTCGATAATAAAATGAAAGTAACTAACCATATATTGTGATCATTTATTCCTCATTTTGTTTTCATCATGAGCATTAAAGAATAAAATATGTCCGTGAACTCCATATATGTAGCAATTATCCATACATTAGCCTGTTGCATTTATTTCCAATAACATATCACACATTGTTCAATGACATTATCATAAAGAATTAAGTGTGTTTGGTTGTACTCAAAGGTTTGAATACATTATCTGACTGAAAACTAGATAACAAAATATCGCAAACAAGTGAGAAATAATGAACTAAGTCCTTGAAGGCACCTGCCATTTATGGATGACACGGTGTTAAGTACAACCAAGACTGAATTAAAATCAAGTCGGCTGTATCTTTCAAATAAAAATCATAATTTGAAAATACATTCACCTTAGTGCAAATGACAATTTTTCTGCTAGCATAAAAAAGTATTATTAAAGCAAGTTAAAAATCAAACTAACCAAGGAAGCTGCCTTTGGATTATTGTAAGTGTGCCATTTGTTTTTTTTTATATACAAAGTCAGTCAGGATATTTAAGCTAACATGATTCCTTTATATTGGTATTCATGGGAATTTTGAAAATAAGTTGAAAAAATGGAACAATTTTGAAAGTGACACAATATAGTACTTAATGCATGGACATCAATGACTCAGGGCAGCTTGGAGAAAATAAAGTCATTTGATGAATTTGTGAAGGCCAGAAGAGAAGTAGATGACTTTACTGACAATATAATCATTAACATCGATGTAATTCTAGTGAACTTTGATCTCATTCCTGGACAGAATGATGATTGGATGGGGATTAAAAGTGTGAGAATTAGGATGCCTGGTGCAGATTTTAAAAATCTGACTTTAGTTCTTGCAGTTTCTGCTTCAAGTGATGTGTTGCCTCCAACAATAATTTTTCATGGCATAAGAAAAATATTCAAGCACCAAAAGAATGGATTGAGCATGTGCAGGAGAAGGGTTATGTTTTAATGAAATGCTGCTGCAATGGATTATGGGATTTAGGAGTTTATCTCAAGCATACAGTCTTGTATTTTGTAAAATAAAAGTTCATTTGGTGTGCATTTTCTGACATATTTTACTTTCATGCTGATTAACTTAAATTATTTTGCTTATTTTTAGATCAGCAACAAAGAACTTGTATGTGAACGTTACCAGTGCTGGAAACAATGCTCCACAAATCCCATCCACACTGTACACAATTACAATCAGTGAAGGCACAGTGTCAGGAACCTCTATCTTTACAGTTCCTGTAAGTATTAATTATAGTCCAAGACAATTTGTTTTAACATTTGAATCTATTAATGTGAAAAAGTTTGACTATGTTACAAATCCACTATGTTATATGAAATACATCATCATAATTTTTACTTCATTGATGTTTCTTGAGTTTGTGATGGGTATGTTGTTAGAATTAAATGTCATCATAGGAACAAGGTGAATTTACATCTCAGTACTTAAGCTTAGAATACAAATAGGTAATGAAGACGTCTTCCTGAGGTTCTTCAAAAAACCAAAGCAGTCTGTTTTTGTTATGTTGGTAGACTGCTTAAATAACTGGAGAGAGGAAAGTCTTGTTTTAATAATCCTGTCCTTTTTATCGAAATATATAAGTGGGTGTGGGCAGCGATAAGCATGTTTTTGTTGCTATATACATCATTATTTTATTATCCTCTTAATTTAAATGAGACATTTTCTTATATCCTGATTTGTTAAAAAAACTTCAACCATATTTGAAAGGTATTAGCTTTTGCTAATTGAAAAAATGTAAAGGTCACCAAAATTAAAACAAACATAATGCATTTTTTAAAATATACATTGTGGCTGTCAGCTAGCATGCTGGAAGCACTGAAGCTACCTAGATACAATCGAATACATTGATTCCTAATTATGCTAGGTTTCTGTTTGTAAATGTCAGCTAACATGGAAATGTTATTGTGTAAATCATTGTTTTGTTTAATTATCTATTTAGGAAACATCTTAAGTTTGAACTCTTAATATACAAAGGAGTGATGTTTGGAAGTTTTATTGTGTGTATTATATGGCTGCCATACAGTGGAACATATTGTGCTATGATGTCCACTCATTTGTCCATGCATTACCAGTTTGGTTTCTGGACAATAACTTTATCTTAGCTTCCCGCCATCTACAGTTACCAAACTTTGTGGGTTACTTGTACTTGGATAAAGAAGACCCGAACAATCTTCGCATGAAAAAAACCTTAACAGTTCCTAGTCCTTGTGTCTGAAATATGGAATCAGTTTGCACACAATAACTCAAGTTCTCCACTCTTACATTTACCAAACTTTGTGGATGGCTTGCTCTTGGGATATTTAAAGAATCCTACTGAATTAATATTCAAAAGATAAGTGAAGGTCTCTGTGACTCAAAGATGAAAAATAGTTTTTTGTACAATGACTCAGTTTTCCATGATTTTTAGTTACTATAGTTTGTTGATAGTTATCAGGTTTGCTTATGAAAAACTCTATGACTGAGAAGTAAAATGTTTTCATTGTAAATATTTCAGTTACCGACATAGTGGACTATTAAACATGGGGGTGGGGGTATAATAACATGCCATTTACAATACTATTGTTTTTGGATAGATTTTATTCCTTATAGCAGAGAACAAGTAAATTTTTCATTAAGGTAATACAATCCTGGTCTTAGTACAAACATTTTGTAGTTATTGTGTCATATGTAAGACACACCACGCATCACCTGGATTGAACTGTCTTGATGAATGTCCCTAATATATTAACTTTATTTGAATAAAAATTGTTCTTCTCTTTCTGGAATTAGATTTAAAATAGTTCCTTTTTTTGATATTTTAGGCAAGAGATCCTGATGGTCAAGTACTGTCATACACCATAACTGCAGGGAATGCAGCTGGTAAATTCAGTATTGACAGTAGGTAAGTAAGCATGCCAGTTTACATGACTGTGTCTCTCTTTCTGTTTAGTTTAGATATTCAGTGTTATATTTATAATTAGAATAAGAGAACTATAGCACTGTTATAATTTATAGAATGGTCTGGATGTCTCTTATAAGTGAATGTATAATGTTATTTATATCTCTAGCCAGTTTGGCCATTGACAAATAAAGAAGTATCCATTTGTTTATTATCTATTAGAATGTAAGAGATATTCCTAGTAATATGTATTCATTTTCAAAGAAATAAGTGTGCAGGAGAACATGTCTGTATTTGGTCCCACCATATTAAAAAAATTACTTTTATTCTGACAGATAAAAGAAATAAATGTACAGGCAAACAAAATGTTGTTATCTGGTCCTACCTTCCTGTAACTGGACTCAACTAAAAAATAATTTAATTGAAAATATTATAACAAATAAAAAGAAAAAGTCTGTATTTTCACGTTTTCAGTAAGTTTGCGTTACTTGCAGTGCTGAGTAAATTATTTGTGACAGATGCAGGAAGCATATTGACACAAACATTGGCATAAAGTTCAACATTTACAGATTGTGTCAAAAGGATTTTAAAAGAGTATTATCAGTCATCTTTATGTGTATGTATAATAACAGTTAAATTCCATCAATATCATTTAAATCCAATCAATAGCAGTTAAATCCCATCAATAGCAGTTAAATCCCATCAACAGCAGTTAGATTAACCATCAAGAGCAGTTAGAAAAATTCCATCAGCAATTAAAATCTCAACAATGGCAGTTATAATCCCCATGAATAGCACATAAAATCCCATCAATATCAGTTATAAAGCCCATCAATAGCACATAAAATCCCATCAATAGCAGTTAAATCCCATCGATGGAAGTTAAAATATTATTAGTATTAGCTAGAATCCTATCAGTTATACAAATGTTTTAACCACACACTGAGTCCACCTAAAATGAGACTACTTGCTGCACATATGTAGGAATTACTTGGCACGTGATATCTAGTGTTAGTAATGACTGTACAAACAGTATTTAATACAAGGAATGATGTTACACACAATATTCAGTGTTAGGAATAACCTTAGACACAATAGCCAATATTGGAAAAGACATTACACACAGTATCCAATGTTAGAAATGACCTAATCCAATGTTAGAAATGACCTTATCCCCAGTATTTAAGTTTCTAAATGACATAACACACAGTAACCAAACATGGATAACAATATCCAATGTTAGAAATGACATTAAACCAATGTTAGAAATGACCTTAATCCAGTGTTATGAATGACCTTAAACCAATGTTAGAAATGACCTTATCCACAGTATTTAAGTTTCTAAATGACCTTACACACAGTAACCAAACATGGATAATAACAATATCCAATGTTAGGAATGGCATTTCACACAGTATTCAGTGATAGATATGACCTTACACAAAGTGTCTGATGTAACAGGAATGGTATTACACACAGTATGTAATGCTAGGAATGGCATTACAAACAGTATCCAGTTTTAGGAATGACATTACACACAGTATTTAATGTTAGAAATGACCTTACACACCATATCCAATGTTAGAAATGACCTTATACACAGTATCCTATGTTAAAAATGACCTTACTGTATCCAAATGCTAGGAATGAGGAATGACCTTGTCATGGAAAATGAGGGAGTCTCAGGTTGTTACCTGAACAGTCTTTATTCACACAACTTCTCAGTACACGTCCATAACTTTCTATATCCTATCGCGGCGCCCTCTATTCAGGGAGCAGTCCCTATCTAATGTTGCAACTACTAAGGGGAGCAGTTATTAATTAGAACTAACAAGTAAACTACAATATGTCACAGACCTTACACATGATTTCTAATGCTAGGAATGACCTTATAATATTCAAGTGTTAGAAATGACCTTGCACACAATATCCAAATCTTAGGAATGATCTTACAGTATCCAGTTTTAGAAATGACATCACAAACAGGATCCAATGTTAGGAATGATCTTACAGTATCCAAATGTTAGGAATAAGCTTACACACAGTATCCAGTGTTAGAAATGACATTACACACAATATCCAATATTAGGTATGACCTGCACACAATATCAAAGTAATGACATTTTATCAAAGTCTTGATGCATGCATTTGCATCTGATCACCAATTGGTTGATTTCACGGAAAACATTTATTTGAAGACACTTTGTTATTTTTTATATGATATACTTATAATAGTTTCATAAGCTCCTTTACTTTAGTATGTATGATCAACACGCTGAAATAAATGTAGATTACAGCATCAGGGTTAAATCTGAATATCCCATATTGTGATTGTTTCTTTATTGCAGTGGTCAGTTAAGAACCGTAGGAAGCTTGGACAGAGAGGTCACCCCCACCTATGCTTTGACTGTTACAGTGAGTGACACAACTACACCTCTGCCATTGGTAATATTGCCATATATACAAGTATACAGTTATATTTGTTATAATCACTTTACACAAATGTAGTTATGTTTGATTATCTCATGAAACAGATGTAGTTATGTTTGATTATCTCATTACACAAATGTTGTTATATGTTTGATTATCACATTACACAAATGTAATTATATGTTTGAATATCTCATGACACAAATGTTGTTATATGTTTAATTATCTCATTACAAAAATGTAGTTATGTTTGATTATCTCATACACAAATGTATTTCATCTGTTAACAGTCTGCAACAACCACAGTATCAGTCAACTTAACTGACGTCAATGACAACAACCCTGTCTTTCCCAGCCAATACCAGTTCACTGTGAGAGAAAATCAACCTGCTGGCACCAGTGTTGGAACTGTAATAGTAAGTAATATTATCTCTTACCCATCCATGATGGATACCCTGTATGATGGAGTTTTGTTCCTTCATTTTAACAGATGAAACATTTAAGAGTAGCAATTTTTGATAAACCTTCGTTATGAGTGTACTTGACACTATTCAAGTTTGACACTTGGCAACCCATGTATTTCTAAAATATCTTTAAGTGATCTGGTCTTTACAGCATTTATTTAAGACCAGATTGTTATTAATTAGTTAATTGGCTTGGTAAATGTGTGTACTGTTTTGCATCATAGTGTATATTATAATATTATAATAGTTTTGTAAATTAAGTTTGCTTGCCAAATTTACAGTAATTTTGATGTTCATTCAGATTGTTTAATAATAATAATAATAATAATAATAATAATAATAATAATAAAGACTTTATTTAGAGAAGGTAACTCAATTAGTTACAGAACTAATCTACCTTGAGGCCTTCTATCTGTTATGTACAATATAGACTAGTTCCGCCGAAAACGACACAATTAAAAATCACATACCTCCAAAAATTGAATGTTTACTTTAAACATAACTGTTTACTCCTATAAATTCATTTATGTGTTTCTTACTTACTTGTAGAAAGTCATGCACGTTACTTGTTGCATTTTTTGAAAAATCATTTTTTTGTCTCGGGTATGGCCATATCTGTTACGGACATTAGTGTCAGGAATTAATTCCTATTAAAAGCCGAAGTTGCAGTTCAAGATAACTTTCTACCAGTCTACCGCAAACACCAACAATACCAGAGACAGAAATAATGCATCTTAAACATACCAAATACTTTTTCGTTTTAAAAAACAAGAAAATCTTTATGGTCATTGGGTCATTTTTAAAAAAATAATTTCTGGTACAACATTTGTGTCATGCTCCTTGTTTTTTAAATGTTCATAATCCTTGTGTGAAGTAATGTTTAGCCGAAGTAATAATATGTTTATCAATTTTTAATATATTTTATCTGTTTTCAAGAGTGTTGTTTCATCAGAGGTTGGATTTTCATAGGCATGTATTCGTTACGGACATTCGATGAATTTCACGGAATGAGTGGAAAGCGTTATTGCCACAACATAGCATTTAATCTTAAGTCAAAAGTAATAACACAAATCAAAATAGTATCAACAAACATCAGATAGATATCTAGCTTTCAAAACTTATCACTGTCATGTCCTGTATCAATAAATTGGCCGTAGTCATACCTCTCGTTAAAAAAAAAAGACAGTATGCAAGAATAATTTAAGAACAATAACTGCTCAGGCTGGCAAACTAGAAACTTGATAGGAATTTTCAATTTAAAAAGCTTTTATATGCACCATATTACTCAACAATGATGAATAAATCCACAATTCACTCAATTTATACAGTTACGGACATTAAGAAATTTCGTTACGGACGATAAGAGTCAGGAACACATTGTAAAAAAAAATCAACAATTGACGTCTAGAGTCCATCTTTAAGCGACACGAATCCCTCTTCTAAGCGATCAATAACTTCCTTCGGTATTTTGAAGAGTCTCTTTGTTTTCCCATGAGGAACTGGCTCATCTATGATTGATATAATGTTTTTATGGTCGAGCCATATCTCGTCCTTTGTAGTAGGCCATTTAAAAGAATCATCGTATTTGCCTGCTCTACACATGAAATTTATCATAACCTCTGTTTCGTCAACATCGGTAACTCTTCCGATATACCAGTTTTTGTCGTAAATTGCTGCTACAAAATCGTTTTCCTTTGGAATTATTGTTTGACGTTCATTACCACTGTAATGGTCTTTATGTTGATCTTCGCTTCTTCTATGTTCATCTGACACTTGCATATTTTCCTCGCTTGTTTTGTTACTATCTACAGATAATGCATGTAACTCCCAGCCTGCACAATCTGTGGTTTCGACATCCGTCATGCAGGTTAGGCAGTAACACGAGACGTTTCTTGTGTATACACTCTTTGTAGCCTGACGAGATGGTACAACAGCGTGTAATTTCATGGTTCCAGTAACACTAAGTGGAGTTTCTCTCTTTGCAGTTCTAGCAACTGTTTCATCGTAGTCTTCCTGTGTATAAAGAAGATATTTTACTTTGCTTCCTGCCAACTCAGATTGCAAACCCCAGGCATAAAAATCTGCTGCATCCTGGATGTTACACTTGGCTTGTCTGACAGCCATATCTGCTGACCGTTTAACACTTCCTCCTAGACCATCACACGGGCCTTTTCTTTTCAGCCATCGAAAATGTTTACCTAATAAGCCTGCTCTTTGCATCTGAAGTTGTGTTTTCTTTCTTGGTGTTAAGTGGGGTTTATTGTTATTTTCCTCGTCTTCAGTCTTCATTTCTTGTGGATCCGTTTTATTTCGCATTCGTTCTATCCGTTTCTGCAGCTTTTTGTTCTTCTTCAACAGATTGCTGTTCTGTGAACGCAATGCACCCAATTGCCTGTATGCCTTTCTGAGTGCTGTACTGTGTCTCTTTCTCACTCCTATTGATCGATTTGGTAGAGGAAGCTTAACTAACAGAGGACAACTTTGATCATTGTCATTGCATTTGCTGCGGGTGCGACTGGATGATGGTGTTTCTATGCTAGGAATTTCCGATGCTTTTTGTGCGAGTTCTCTCTTTTTCTGGTAATGTTTTTTTACTGCTGTGTTTACTGAAGCTCTTCTCTTTTTAAGTTCCATTGTGGGGAGTTCAGATGATGGAATATATCGTTGTTTTCTTCGTATTCGCTCCTTTTCAAGAAATGCTTCTTTATTTTCTCTTTTCTGTTTCTCACGCCATTTCCGCTGACGTTCGGCATTCGAAAGTGCCATCTGGAAGACAAAAGTAATGTCTTTCAATATTTGCTGTATATAAATAGTTTTATCACTTTTGTACAGTACTGTTCATCAGATATTCACATCTGTGTGTCGAGTGAATATTTTTTTATGTTTAAAAGTGTTTGCTCAACCAAATGTAGAAAACCCATAACGACATAATGTCCGTAACAATCTACTTTAATGTCCGTAACGGGTTTTCTATCCATACAAGTTATATTAGTATCATTAACAATCTTGCCAACAACAGTACATGTAAATATCAAGCTGATTTTAGTTTTACATAAGTAATACAAAACCACTGAGATGCTTTTCGACTTATTGATTTTCCTTGACAAAATATCTGTAATGTCCGTAACCATTTTATTGCCTCTATCGAGAATGATAGTTGTGAATTGATTGTTAATAAACTTTAAGTTATCTTAATGCGACAATTCAAGACAATAGAGCTTATAAAATGTATGTTTTAACTGTTTTTCTAAAGGTTCTTTTAAATAGAAATTAAGATATAATGTCCGTAACAAGTTTTCATCCGGGCAAAAATGTCGGTATTTTTTTTTCAGGTTACACCGGTATCATTACCCTAGTTTTGTCTTGCATGTCATCGTTTAAATTTACAATAATTTTCACACAACAGTATAACTTTATTTGTATGAAAGTCATCTTTAGAAAGCCATGATAGTGATACTTACGTTAGAAATATGTATACAACACCAAGAATCTCGTAAAAGTATCTAAATCAACAGTATTTTCGTCTGCTATGCACATATCCGGCGGTGTAATGGAAAATAATATCGAAGACTACCGTAAATTAATTACACGTAAATTACCGTTACGTACATTATCGTTACGTACATTATATGTTATGTACATTAAATGCACGGCATTTTAAAATAGTTTGTCTTTAGGTGTCAAATAAAAGAACAATATTAATAATGTTCTGAAGTACCTTTCAATGTATTATCTCAATTGTGACAAATAATTCAAACACCTTTAGTGTTTCAGCGCTTACAAACGGTGTTACGGTCCTTAATTTCTTAAACGCGACAAAATAAATTTCGATAGTTTTAATTTGTTATCGTCATCAATCTAAATGATATATAGTTAAGCATGTGTTGGGATGATAATAGCATTCAACTTGATCTGAAACCAATACTAAAAGGTCAATAAACGTTTATTGGTCTTACTTTATAGAGAAAATTGAGTGTTGTTACGTATATTAAAAGGTTTTCGGCGACATGCAATCAAGGCCACATATTTTTGAAAAATAAAAACAACTTTTGTCGAAACTATATTTCTGTCTTTATAAAAGACAACAATTTAAATAAAAATCATCAAAAGAATATTGTATGAGCGTGTTTAATGATTATTTAAATAATCAAAAGTACTTGATGTAACAAAGCGACAATGCAAATCTGAACAGTACACTACCATTTAAGTAATGTATGCACGTCAAATGTAAAGACTGAGTGAACCTTCTGCCTACAAAAACATTGACAATAATACATTTTCCATATAGGAAATAGTTTATTGAGACTTTTATCATTTCACTGAATAAATATTCGACTTCAAAGTTTGACGACACGTTTTTCTTTAAAATGCAACATTTACGATGGAATCAGCGTATATACAATACATACAACATGATGTGAAGAGTCTGGCTCGATGCTAAATAATTAAGAAATTTTAAATTTCAAAGTATCAAGCCTGGAACACATGCACAGGCATCTGTAAAAACATAAACATATAAGAAACATAAAATATCATTCTGCGTTGGAACATTCAAGTCAGTATTACTTTTAGGCATGCCTGCAGTTTATCTAGATCTCTATATCTTACCTATATTAAAGTTATTTGAGTCCAGTTTTTCCATGCATATTGATTGCTTTCTTATGCATCATATTTGTGGTAATTTACTTTGGGTATGTGTGTACAAGCATGTTTTACAAGTGGAAGGGATAACATAGATAACAGTGAAAGTTTTTCAAGTGAGTGAAGGTTGTGGGCACTAGTGGAAGAACCCGTAATTAATTGCTGTTTACTTCGTAATTTACTTTTGGTATGTGTGTACAAGCATATTTTACAAATTTTAAACTTATTATTACAGGCAACAGATGCTGATCAGCCTGGCACTGTGAATTCTGAACTTACTTACAGACTAAACCTGGCTAATAATTTGTAAGCATGTACTAATAGTATACACATCTAAATCTTGACAAGAGCTTTCTCCATCTTCTCTAGTCCCTCTATTTTCATGACATTCAATAAATACAGAATGAGAAATAGAAATGTGTTAAATGTATTTTTATAATGTTTCAAAAGTGTATAAATAATTTTTATTCAGCACTTCTCCATTTTAAAAACAAAAGAACAACACTAGCCTCATATAAAATCTGTTTTTCAGTGAAGAACTATGATATAGTTTAATACTGTGTTAGACTTAAACATTTATTCTCACTAATATTATAAAGTGGCAATAATTTGTTGTTAAGCAAGATTGAGACCAAAATCTGACTTTTTTTCTATAATAATTTATTTGTACTTGATATAATTGATTTCCAGATTTGGAAATTCCTGGTTGGATCAGATCTTCAGAGCTGAAGTTCATATTCATATTCAAAATCAAGTAATATAATTGCATGAAAATTACAAAATTTGCAATATAATTTCACAAGATTATTCAGAAATCATATAAGTTTGTAAGAAATTTGAGCCATATTAATTGGACATTGCAAACGGTTGAAAACATTTTATTCTTATGAACTTTATGTCAAGAAGATCTTTTACAGAGCCACATTGGCGAAATGCATTTCGATACTATGTATTTTTCGATTTGTTTAACTTCATTGTTAAAATAAAAAATCATCAAATATTTCATTATGGATTTATAATTAAGCATTGATGTCATTTTTAAAAATGTTTGCAATATTATTATTTTCAGTTTTGCCATTAACCCATCTACTGGACAGATCATGACTTTGCAAACACTAGACTATGAATCTCAAAGTCAGTATATATTTGAAGTATTGGCTGTTGATCGTGCCAGTGATTCTCAAACAGGAACGGTGTCTGTTACCGTGTCTGTGAGAGATGTACAGGAGTCTGGGTCTGAACAGGAGTCTGAGTCTGAACAGGAGTCTGAGTCTGAACAGAAACAGAAAAGCTCCACTGCTAATGTTGCTGTACGAATATTTGGTTTTTATTGGTTCATACCTGTCTGCGTTTTCTTACAGAAGATCGTGATATGATATTTGTGCCATATTACTGATACAAGCATTGTTATTGTTCGCATTTATTTAGATTTATTGTTCGCATTTGATCCTGTCATTAGTGTTTAGGAATAATTTGCTGTGGTTTCCTAGTTCGTATTAGTAATGCTATAAGTATGTGTTTACATCTTCTGTGTATCACATGTCTTGTTTGGATGTGAAAGGGTACATAAGAAACCTCTTAATGTGTGTCATGCTGATCTCTAAATGTGTTGTGATACTTATATGTGCCATGCTGATGTCAAAGGTATTTGATACTCCTCTGAGCCACACTGATGTAAAATGTGTTTTGATAATCCAGTAATGTGTTTTGATAATCCATTAATGTGTTGTGATAATCCATTTATGTGTTTTGATAATCCATTTATTTATACTTTGGGGTTTGAGATATATTTACTGTTTTCCGAATATTCAAGTTTCCTCAAGTCTAAAACTTAAGAAATCTCAAACGTCTATGCTAATTTTCAAACATTCTTATGTGACTAAAGAAAACCTGAAGACCACGATGTTTTTGTATTACCATAACCACGTTCCTGATGTGAAATTAATGTATGGTGACTATGTGAGGAAAGGATGGAATATGCATATTCAAAAATTTAACGTTTTCAGCATTTTAATCTTTTCCAGATTTGATCTCGATGAGAGTCTTAAACGGCAAAGCTTTTATCATGCATAAATTATTACCTTTGTGTACAGCATAAAGTGCTATTAAATTCATTTCAACATCTGTGAAATAAAGTCTGGTCGCTCCTATGTTCACTGTACAATATGCTGACGCTGTTGACTTACGCCACTTGTACAAATAATTATAAAGATCTTGAGAAGACACGTTTCGTCAACAACAGAAAGTTGCAATTAACCCGCCGAAAAATAGCTATAAAAAAGATGATGAGGTAATTTATATATTTAGTTGACTCCCCTTTAAAATTAAGAGCTTCAACAAGTTTGAGTGAAAATCATCCCATACTTTATCAATTTCAAAAATAGAGAAACCAATAAAATGATGATTTTTAAATCTCACAGAGATCCAGATTACAAGAACAGTTCAAGATTTATTTTATAATCATTTCTGTATTTTTTAGAAGAATCATCAACGAATAACCTTGTCGAGCTTGTAAACATTTTTGCAACATGATTTATATTATTGTTTACATTAATGCAACTTTAACGGGGCCCAATATGGACCCTTGATTTTAATTCAGTACGCTGAGAGTTTATGAAATAAGACCATTATGCCAACTCTATACAACGCTTTTTAAATACCAAAAATATCGATATATTTCATACTTGTGTTACCAAAAGCTATATCAATGTGGTGGCATTATTCAATCATTTGATGAATAGTCGAATATCGCGGGATAAAACAAACTTTATATTTGTACATATGATAGTTCGATTCAAGATTATACATATGCTGGAATACAATTCTTTTTCTTAGCAAAACTAAATTTATAATTGGCACATTAGTACGTAATTACTTTTATCGTTATTACTTTTATTCCTACAGGAGATAAAGATAAAAATTATTTAAAGAATTGGAGTCCAATATATCTCCTTAATATTACCTATAACATGGCCTCAACACGTATTGCTAGTAGGATTTACAAATAGTATCGTACTTAATTAAGGATTATCAGAATGGCTTATGGTTGGAAGATCTATTTGTGAAAATAAGAGAGCAGTATGCGATGCAGTGTTTTACACTGAAAACAAGCGGTTTTATACTGTTATAAAGTGTTTGAACCCAATACTGAAGTTGAAAAAGAATAGTGCTTTGAATAAAAACTCAGATTTCCTTTCTGAAGCCTTAATGAATAATGAAAACAATGGTTTGAAATAGGTATGCTATTTATAAACGATATTGTCCGGATTAATGGTCAATAGGAATGCTATTTATAAACGATATTGTCCGGATTAATGGTCAATAGGTATACTATTTATAAATGATATTGTCCAGATTAATGGTCAATTCCTTTCATGACAAAAGTCAATGAAATATATAATGTTGCAACTAGCTTTCTACGATATGCAGGAGTCCTTAATGCCGCGAAATATTATATAAACTTATTATCTATTGAATCTCGCCCTAAAAAGTTTGGAAAGACCATATTTCATGAGACTAAGGAAACGCTGCAGAAATATATATAGTATCTTGGTGAAAGGCTCAGAAATATTAAATCTAAAGCAATAATTAAGTGGAAAACGCACATTAATCTACAAAACAAAATAGATTGGACAAACCATTTTGCATTATCATACGAAGTTACAAAATATTCTAATCGAATTTGGTTTCAGTATAAATTTGATATATAAGCAGGATAAGATAGGTTACTAAAATGGTAGTTTTGTAGAAATATCAAAGGATATTAAAAGAAGCAGCCAAAAAGTAGAATTAATCTCCGAATTTGTCTATTTTAGATTTTTATCTCCAGACAGAGCAAAACAACGACTCTTGAATGTCTTTTGTGAAAGTTTCTTTTCAGCAAGGTGACATAAAGTACTCTATGTACAAAAAATAAGAAAATAATACCAATTTTCCGGAAAAGAACTTTCTCCTTTTAAACTTGTTTGTCTCTAACATAATTATGAAAAATTACGTTTAGAATACAGTGCTCTTAAATCAATGGAATCAAACATTAAGCATAATGCAAGGGAGCAGTTATATGACTGCTTTCAAAACCAACATAAATGTACTAATATTTTTCATAATGTGTAAAACTATAAAAGCCCTTTTAAAATTCAGTCAAAAGATGTTAGCACCCAGTGAAACAGCGATGAAGAATGTTTTGTTAGTCCTTATTTTCTAGCACTTTAAATATTCTAAATTTGAAAGTTAACAAGATTATATAGACAGAAATAGAACAAACACCATGCACATACTGTATGAATTACATAAATATGTAGCTCTTCTCTCCATTCCCATCTGTCAAACAACAGGCTGGTGTCTCCGCTCTTTCTTATTTACGCCTTCTGTAATGAAATTATACAGAGAGAGAGAGAGAGAGAGAGAGCATACAATATGCACTGGAAATATCTTTTAAGTCCTGAGATTATCAAATATAACATTATATTGTTTACATTTATAGGATTCAATAATGACTTCTGTCAAGTACATTTCAGTACTACGTAAAACAGGTAATACACAAGTTGTAACAAGATAACTGGGTGTGATTTCCAGATTCAGTATGACTTGAATGAGCAATTAATTATGAATACGTGGGTTTATATAAGTGTATATATAATACAAATAAAATACTTAACAAAATACAAAGACATGGGATGAATTATTTATTGTGATTACACAATGGAAAAATGGATATAGTCTACTCAGTTTGAAAACGATGTGGAATTTTACTCATGTGGTAAATTGAATTCATTCAGATAGTGAAGTTATGCAAACAAAAGGGATACATATACAACTTCTCTTTACAGTCCTGAAAGATACAATGAGTTTTACGAACCCTAAAATTAGCCAACGGCTACAAGATTACATGTAAGGAGATTGTGACATATTGTAGTTTACTTGTTAGTTCTAATTAATAACTGCTCCCCATAGTAGTTGCAACATTAGATAGGGACTGCTCCCTGAATAGAGGGCACCGCGATACAATATAGAAAGTTATGGACGTGTACTGTGAAGGTGTGTGAATAAAGACTGTTCAAGTAACAACCTGAGACTCCCTCATTTTCCATGACATGGTGTCAGAAGTGACTCCAAAGGATACATAAACTTTTATAGTGAGTGAAAATGGCGAAATTACAGGCACCGGAGAGCTGTAACTTTGGGAAGCCAGTGGAGTGGCCGGATTGGAAACAGCGTTTCGCGCGCTTTAGGATCACCACCAAGTTAAACAAGGAAGATGAGGCAGTTCAAGTAAGTTCACTAATATATGCAATGGGGAAAGAAGCAGAACAAATATTTAAATCGTTTGAGTTTGCTAACGATGATGATGCCGACAAATACGCTCCAGTTTTGCAGAAATTTGATGATTACTTTGCCCCCAAGACCAATGTGATCCATGAAAGAGCGCGGTTTCACCAACTTAGTCAAATACCAGGAGAGTCGGTGGAGGAATTTGTAAGAAAGCTGTATGAAATTGCCGACCATTGTGACTTTGGCGCACAAAAGGATGAAACAATAAGGGATCGTCTTGTAATTGGAATTCGGGATAAAGAGGTTTCGGAAAAACTACAAATGGAGGCTGACCTCACCTTAGTGAAGGCCATACAAATAGCGAGACAGTCAGAACTGGTTAAAAGTCAGTTACGCGACCAAAGTCAGACGGTCAAAAATTTGGATGAAATCTCTAAACAGAACAAGGCATCACGCACTAAACCATGGTCGACCAACCGAAATGGACGTCAGTGGCGCAAACTAAATCAGATTGGTCAAACAAAAGCACAACAAACCTGTCACAAATGCAACAGGCGGCATGGTAGAGGTGAGAGATGTCCTGCTAAAGGAAAACGGTGCAGAAGTTGTAACAAACTTGACCACTTTGCCATTGTCTGTCGCTCTAAGAAAGTAAATGAGGTCACATTTAATGAAACACCAGCTACAGATTATGCAGAATACCAAGAAACATTCTTCCTTGGCTCAGTAACTATGTGTGAAGATGATAAGGAGGCATGGTGTGTGATTTTGAACATTTGTGGAGACCCAGTTCACTTCAAAATAGACACGGGAGCAGACGCAACAGTTATGTCTGAAGCAACATACAACTCTCTTCCAACAAAACCAAAGCTTAGACAATCGGAATCCAAGTTGTGTAGCCCTGGAGGGATTCTGGATTCAAAAGGCGAGTTTATGGCACATACTACATATAAGAAAGTATCATACCAGTTTCGGGTATTTGTCATCAAGGGACCACGTGCCAATAATCTCCTTGGTCGTGCAGTTGCACATGCGATGGGTCTTGTGAAAAGAGTTGAAGAGATCAACAAAACAGCCTTTGGGCACTTTGGCCTGTTGAAGTGTGAGCCAGTGAAGATCACTCTCTAGGATGATGCCAGGCCATACAGTATAGCTGCACCCAGGCGTGTACCATTTCCTTTGTTGTCGAAGGTGAAAGAAGAATTGCTCCATATGCAGCAGGAAGGCATCATTGAAGAAGTAACAGATCCCACAGAATGGTGTGCGCCTATGGTATCAGTCCCTAAGGAAAATGGCAAAGTCAGAATTTGTGTTGACTTGAAGAAGCTCAATGAAGCTGTCAAACGAGAGAGATATGTGCTCCCTACTCTAGATGATATATCACCGAGGCTGATAGGCTCCACTGTCTTCTCCAAACTTGATGCAGAAAGCGGATTTTATCAAATACCCTTACATCCAGAAAGTGCAAAACTGACCACCTTTATTACTCCGCTGGGTCGCTTCTGCTTTAATCGAGTTCCATTTGGTATTATGTCGGCTCCAGAGATTTTTCAGAGAAAAATGACAGAGCTGCTGACTGGCTATGAAGGGGCTGAGGCCATTATGGATGATATACTCATTTATGGCAGAACCTTAGACGAGCATGACAGACGACTAAATTTGGTACTAGAAAAGCTCAACGGGAGTGGACTGAAGCTCAACAAAGAAAAATGTGAATTTAGGAAAAACAAGCTGGAATTCTTCGGTCACGTGATTAGCTCCGAGGGCATACGCCCCAGTCCAGCAAAGGTTGCTGCAGTGAAAGAGCTTCCTGCTCCATTAAATATCAGTGAGCTTCGTCGCACCATGGGTATGATCAACTACCTTGGTAGATTTCTCCCAGACTTATCTACAATAATGCGACCAATTATGGACCTGCTGAAATCAGACACAGCCTAGTATTGGGGCCCAGACCAGGATTATGCCTTCACGAAAGTCAAGACAATGCTGACATCCACACCAGTCTTAGCGTTTTATGACCCTAACAAGTTAACTGTTGTCAGCGCTGATGCCAGCAGTTATGGAATTGGTGGGGCAATATTCCAGCAACATGGAGAAAAACTCAAGCCAGTTGCCTTTTGTTCAAGAACACTCACCCCTGCAGAGGTTAAATATGCACAGATAGAGAAGGAGTGCCTTACATGTGTGTGGGCCTGCGAAAAGTTTTCACGATATCTTGTTGGACTGGACTCATTCAGATTGCATACAGACCACAAACCTTTAGTGCCATTGATCAACACACATGATTTAGATAAAGCTCCTTTAAGATGTCAACGACTGTTGATGCGATTAAGACGCTTCAACGCAAAGGCAGAGTATGTTGCTGGGAAGCTTTTAGTAGTTCCAGACACCCTTTCTCGGAGCCCTCTCCTGGACCAAGACGCCACGTACGAAGAGGAAGTGGAAGTTTTTATAGAGTCAATGGAGGCATGCAGGCCAATTTCCGATACGAAATTAGAACAAATAAAAGAAGGTTACAGGAGTGACCACCATCTGCAGACTGCAATGACCTTCACCAGAAATGGATGGCCGGATAAGAAAAATAGTTGTCCCCTAGATGTACAACCATACTTTGCTGTACGCAGTGAACTCTCAGTTCAGAACGACCTATTTCTTTTCAGGGACAGGGTTATCATACCTACAGTCTTAAGGCCCGGAATTCTTGATAACATTCACGAGGGTCATCAGGGATTAGCCAAATGTCGTGAAAGAGCCCAAAGTTGTGTATGGTGGCCAGGAATCACGAGACAGATCCAAGACAAAATAGAGACATGTGAATTTTGTCAGATTAGAAAGCCAGCACAGAGGAGGGAACCATTGAAGACAACCTCTCTACCAGACAGACCATGGCAGAAAATTGCAATTGATATTTGTGAAGTCAAACAAGAAAGATACCTGGTAGCTATTGACTACTTTTCACGCTATCTGGAAATTATGCATCTAACAAAAATAACATCCCAGCAAGTAATTGGAAAGCTAAAGAGCACATTTGCACGATGGGGAATCCCAGAAATTGTAGTTTCAGACAATGGGACCCAGTTCACTTCATCAGAATTCAAGGAGTTTGCGGAGAAATACAACTTCAAACAAGTATTTACCAGTCCTCACTATCCACAAGCGAATGGTGAGGCAGAAAGTGGTGTCAAAATAGCAAAATCTATACTTATGCAAGATGATGTATTCCTTGCCTTGATGGCTTATAGAGCCACACCGACGGCTGTGACAGGTGCCAGCCCAGCCCAATTGATGATGGGACGCCAGATGAGGACCACCTTGCCCATTATTGAAAAGAAGTTAAACCCCAAGTGGCCAAACCTCAAAATCATCAGGCAGAGAGACCGTATGACAAAACAAAGATATGAATTATTTTACAACCGGCGCTACACTACACGCAATTTGCCAGATATTAATGAGGGAGACAGCGTCAGAATCAAATGGCATGGAAATGATAACAAGTGGTCAACACCAGGCATAGTTATTCAAGCCGACAAAGATCGAAGAAGCTACTTGGTAAAAACTCCCCAAGGGATATACAGGCGCAATCAAATCCATGTTATGCGGATAAAAAGCCCAGAGAATCTACTTCCAGTTGAGACAAATACGTCTACAGACATTGTAACAGAGTCTCCACAGTGTCCTGTCAGGAGTCATTTGGAGTCCAGCACAAAGTCTCTAAATAACATGGAGCCCATACCACCATCGGATGAATGTACCACCCAGTGTGACCTAGTCCAGCCAACCCCCAGCAAGCCAGCGGTACAAAATGGGTCCAATAGCCCAAACACTCCAGTGCGGACGTTAAGTGGGAGAGTCATCCGAAAACCAGCCAGATTCAGTGATTTTGTCTAAGAAAGTGATTTTTATAAATGTGCCAACGCGTAGTTTAGTATTCGATTTCTGAATTGGACTTTTAGGTTTCTATAGTATTATATTCAGGACTATCTTGTGCAATTTTACAGTAACCTATTATATAAATTAATTCCGTTAATTTCTGTCAGTGGACATTTCAGATACAAAGACAGTAAATTCATTGTTTACTTATTTAATGTTTTCATATTAATGGAATTGATTCATTGGGTTTCTTATTTACTAATAAGCAAAATCTTGTGTTCTGATAATCTTAGAAGAGGGGAGATGTGACATATTGTAGTTTATTTGTTAGTTCTAATTAATAACTGCTCCCCATAGTAGTTGCAACATTAGATAGGGACTGCTCCCTGAATAGAGAGCGCCGCGATACGATATAGAAAGTTATGGACATGTACTGTGAAGGTGTGTGAATAAAGACTGTTCAAGTAACAACCCGAGACTCCCTCATTTTCCATGACAGAGATCCACTCCGTCATCAGCACACTTTATTGCAGCTTCACGGCTGCTACAGTTCAGTTTCACAGCCGCTACCAGAGCATGCACCACGTCGACCCTGATTACTCTGATAACTTCGAACGCTCGGGTCACTCTGGTCACTCTAGACACTTCGATCCCTCTGGATACTTTAAATTCTATGGACGGCTCTACACAGATCTACACACTCCGAACAGTTCTACATCTTATGTGCAAGTCCTTATAGTATTCCCGCTCACTGACAAGACGTTCCGTAACGTAATTAGCTGTTTCCTACTGTGAGGTATTTATTCATATATATTCTCTATGCACGTGGGTCATAGGATGGACCGAACTCACTATTTTAAAATACGACACAATATACATTAATCTCCTTCGGGTATCGTTGTACACCAAAAACGAAACTCGTGTACATGTATTTAATAAATATAGGCTTTATACAAGTCCGTGACATTTTGTTGTACTGGCGATTTACTTGAAGCAATCATTTCTCTCAAACAATATGGCCCAAAAAATTGTCTTCATCTAGCAGTGTTTTATTTACAAACAAAAATATAATTAAGGTAAGAGGAGCTATACACGCGATCGATAAGCAGAATGGAATAAATAAACACAGATAAAGAGACCTAGTGTGTGATTATGATTTTACATTATCCTGACACTAGGCCGACCAGTCCTAACACTAACCTCTTAATACCGCGTGCCAAGCGAGGCAGCTGTTTATTACCATTTTTTTAAAAGTAATTGGTATGACTCGACCGGGAATCAAACGCACAACTTCCGGCTTCCGCGGCGGACGCTCTAACCGCTAGACCACCGGAGCGGTGAAAGAGACACAGAGAAGGAAAAATATAGAAATGAAAGATCAATCTGTCCAGTAATGGGTGGATATATTTTTCAAAAGATTTATGTTGAGGCATCAGTAGAAGATTTTAATATTTATCCATTAAATAGAAGAAAAGATCATAAATTTAATGTTCAGTTTCAAAATAAATAATATTTTGTTCAAACGAAGAACAAATTCGCAATAACGAAATGGTATTTTGTTTTATAGAAAACCAAATTTACTTTAAAGGACATATTTTGAAAAGACGAATAATATTCCGTTAATTTAAATATGTTCTGTTATAACGAAATACATATGTACATATATGGACTCCGTATTTTATATACAACTGAGTGGAAACAATAATAAGAAGATAAGCTATCGAGTAGCATATTTATTAAAATGGTTTAATCTTCACAGTGAGACATCATATACAATATTTATATAAAAGATTAACTAAACTTAATTTCAGCTTAATATTTACTCCTGACAGAAATGTAAACACCATCATGACAGTTAGCAATGAAAAAATCTCAGTTCAAATCATACAAACTAGGGGTGGGGTGTGCGAAGTTATACAAGCTTATTCAAAGTAAAATTTGTATATTATTTCTTGAAAACACTTTCCAAGAAGGTAGCAGTGTAAATGTAGTTGCCCAGCAATCTATATTTCAATGTTCTTCATGGAACGAATGAAGGAATAGTGATTACAAATATGTCATAAAATGATAATACTTAGTTTGTCAGTGAGTTGGCATTTGATACGCATCACTTCACAGGGAAATTAAAGGTCTGCTATAATTTAATGCACACTATATAACAGAATGTTCGTCTGTTGACTAATTCAGAAATGTGCACTAAAAATACATATTTTAGTTCAAAGAGACATAAATGAAAATAATGTGTGCATTTATCGATGTTTTACGGAAAATGCTCAGGAAATATTTGTGTACTTTGTTTTTGCCATCACGTGATCGCCAGTCAACCTGCTTACGCCATGATGGACCCTCGTTAATTACTTTAAATGACCACACATTGGCTATTCATACTACATTATGATCAAGACTAAACGAACTGGGACTACATTCGTCATACTTTAATGTAAACGAACGCGGGAAAAGATACGTTTCAAAACTGGCTGGCGTAGAACAGGAAGAAGAATTCCAGTTATCTCCCTTTTGCTCTTTCCAGATAAACTATTTAAAAATTCAACCGTTAATTTTTTGATAACCTGGTGCAAATCCATCTTAAATTCCAGAGATACCATTGTGCATTGCATTATTCAATGCCCAATCCGTAGGACCAGCGGAAAATCACACAGAAATAGTTAATTTTATCAACGATCAGAATATCGACGTCTTCTTCCTGATAGAAGCATGGCTAAAAACATCAGGCAATGAGCCCAAGTAGGCGGAATTAACACCCACCGCTTACTCCATCAAGTCGTTCCCCGACCACTCTCGCGGAGGTGGAATTGCTGTAATCAGAATTCCATGATAAAATGTCTTAAGCAATTCACAACCTTCAATTTCTGCCACACATATTTTGAACTAGTCCAAACAACACTCACGCTGAACAAAGATCAGTCCATTTTTTTCTCTACTGCCGTCCTCTTAGCAGAAAAAGCAAGCTGACTGAATTGCGCTTTTTGCAGCAGTTTTCGAACATTCTGGAGTATGGAAATTCGATAGGTGGCAACCTAATTATTCTTGGAGATTTCAACTTTCATTTTGACTGTCCTGGACACGCATACAAGTCAAAACTCCTCGATTTCATTCATATTTTCAACCTTAAACAGGCAGTTAACCATCCCACCCATAAACTTGGTCACATTTTAAACTTGATTCTTCATAGACCTGAATATAATATTATGCGATCCACCCTTGTACCCCACGAACTTACATCAGATCACCTCTGCAATTTATGCCATTTCGATGTAGTCCCTAACCATCCACCTTTATTTGCGACTAAGAGAAACCTCCGTATGATAAATGAAACCAAACTATTGCATGACATCCAAGAAAACCTAACAACTTGCTACATGCGTCAGCATAACAACTTGATAACTGCCTTCTTTCATTGCATGAAAAACATGCCCCAGCCACCAATTACAGAGCATCAATAAAAAAAAGTGTTCTCCGTGGTATAGCAGTATTAGGAACCAGCCTCGCACTGCTAAAATACATCGCTGTAAAGCAGAGAAGCTTTGACTTTCCATCATACTCACTAGTCATAAAGAAATATATGAAGCCGTTAAGAAGAATATCACAAACATAGTCAATTTGGCCAAAATTGTCCCACTACACACAAAGATCACAGAGAGTTCCAGCTGCAAAGAGCTCTTCGAGATAACTAACAAACTATTGTCAAGGAATAAATATACACCAGTTCCAAGTACCTTCTCCCCAGAACACCTTCCGGACCTATTTGGAGATTTCTTCCGTGACAAAGTACAAACCATTAGAGATTCGCTTGACAACATAACTTCAATTGACTCGTTGTCACCATACAGTTACGATACAGAATTTCAGCGACAACCTTTAGGAGCATTTGATTCTGTCTCTATGGAATTAGTACAGACAATCGTGATGAAGATTGCACCAAAGTCATGTAAACTTTATACGATTCCAACGTCGCTGCTGCTTGAGTGATTAGACCCAATATTGCCTCCCCTAACTGATGTTATTAATACATCTCTCTCATCCGGGGAATTCCCATAATTTTTCAAAACTGCCATTATAAAGCCTCTGCTGAGGAAACAAATACTCGACCATAATGATTTACAGAACTACCACCAAGTTTATAAGCTACCGTTCGTATAAAAAAAAGTCTTAGAAAAGGTTGTTATAACCCAACTTGTATCTCATTTGAATTCAAACAGTCTATTTATGATTGTACAGTCTGCATATTGCCCTTGCCACAGTACTGAAACTATTCTTCTGAAAGTATTTATTGACATTCGCTCTGCTTTGGATAGCGGAAAGATTACAGTCCTCACCCTCTTTGAATTGTCTGCAGCGTTTGACACAATAGACCATGATATATTACTTTCCCGTCTCCAGCATCTATTTGAGAATCACAATACAGCCTTAAAGTGGTTAAAGTCCTACGTAGTCAACAAGATACACACTTTTATCTGCAAATGGAATACACTCCATCCCAGTTGATCTATGTTGTGGTGTACTACAGGGGTCTATTCTTGGTCCTGTTATCTTCATTCTATACACTCAGCCGCTCTCAAGTCTCATAGATTATCACGCAGTGTCTCACCAATTGAACGCTGATGACACCCAAATATACAAGTATATCCACCCAAATGAAGTTGATGCTATCATCCAAGGAGTAGACAGAAGCATTTCGGATGTGAAATCATGAATGTCGTGTAAGAAGCTGCAGATGAATGATGATAAGTATGAGGTCATTCTCATCACATTACAAAGACTTTCTCATTCACATCCTTTACCTCAAACAATAAATACCAGCAACACCAACATTAAATTCACAGAGTCAGTACGAAACCTAGGCGTTACTCTAGACAGTATTCTCACATTGCACCAACATGTCATGAACATATGCAAGGCTTCATATCTTGAGCTGAGACGCATCAGCTCCATTCACATGTATCTTTCAGTTGATGCCACGAAAACCCTTGTGTGTTCATTAGTACTTTCAAGACTGGAGTATTGTAACTCAATTATGTCTGGTTCGTCTCAATATCAACTCCCGAAACTCCAAAAAGTTCAAAACACAGCTGCTCGAATCATCTTTAGAGTGCCACGATCAGAGCACACCTCCCCACTGCTCTGTACCCTACACTGGCTATCCATCCAATACACAATCAAACACAAAATTTATTCTCTGTGCTATGTTTCACTGACGGACTCCAGTCCAACATACCTATCCGGCCTCACCCATGTGTACACATCAGCAAAATACCTATGCTCCTCTTCTGGTAATCGTATACTCATTGTTCCCACTATGAAAACGACGTCAAGTGGACAACATACTTTTGCATACCAGGGTCCAGCAATGTGGAACGAATTGCCCATTGAAATTTTTCACAAAGACACAGTGATGACTTTTAAGAGTACTCTTAAAACTCACGTTTATCGACTGCAAGAACAAACTTAAAGACCTAACAATGTTTCGTACCTTAAATATTTTTAGCATGTTTTTATGTTTTCCAATTTTTTTTTTTTTTTTCTTTTTGTTTTTCCGTAGTCATATTTTTATAGATGTTCAAAATATCTTAGAGCTTCTAAAGATTAGGAGCTGTACAAATTCCTCATCATTATTGTTATTATTATTATTATTATTATTATTATTATTATTATTATTATTACTTTCGGTGATAATTGGATTTCCGTAATTTCACGTACTGTCTGGAAATCTCTCAAGTTTAACGTATGTACTGATGATGGCTGAATCTAGTTACGATTTTAGAGAATTTACGGCAAATTTGTCATGCTCATTTTCATCATTCGAAGAAGGTGAACTCCTCGAAGATGGCGAACTTAATGAATCATAAGAAGATTCTGCTTGCTGAGGTTAGCCAATATCAGTTTCAGCCCAAACGAGACGAGAACGTGGACGAAGACGAAGACTCTAAAGAGAACATTGGACACAGTGATGCTGGGTAGCTCGTGGACTTTTCATTTCAGATTAATTCTTGTTAATGTCTTAAGTAACCATACGACTGTACGTTGAAGCTTAAAGGAAGGTTGGGGATGGGAGCCAAACAGAACATTAAGCCATTCAAATCAATTATTAATTGAACAACAGTCTGCCGTGTCTCGTTTTGGGTCACTGGGCTATAACCATGTAATTCTCAATCAGAGGATAAAAAGTACTGCATCATCATTAACTGTAACGGTATCCACCAGCTCTTTACCATTTCGTTCATGGAATCATGGAATAAGCCGTTGGGTTAGAATCAGACAATTTAAATGAGTCATCACATTCCAGTATATTAATGGGTCAAGCATTTTATGATTGGCACACAATAATTTTGAAGTAATGTCTTATCACACCTGCATATACCCATTAATATCAGCTGACAAGAATAAATATTGAGAAAGAAGAAAGAAAAAGTATATGAAGGGAAATAATAAAGAAAAAGTTAATACAGAAAAAGTGAAGAGATAAAGAAAAAGACGCATGTACATAACATATTATGACTATAGGGCATATTAGTAAATAATATTAATAGTTCTAACTACTTTGATATCCTTAAAATATTGCTTGTGGATACCTTTTACTGCATCACATTAATTCATGAATCTACTTTTCTGTTCACCTGTCTGGAACAAAGTATATCTTTCCTGAATATGCAAAAACATTCTGCATGTTTTTTTTTTGTTTGTTTTTTTTTGGGGGGGGGGGGTCTTCCATTCCTGTATTCCATTGTTTCTCTTACACATACAAATGCAATCATTTAATCGACAAGTGTAAGCATTTATTGTATATTGTACATATGAAATTAACAGACAAGCCATTGCGAGATAACAAAACTTGATTCGACATTCGTCGAGCAGGATTTCATAGCAAAGGTAGGCTGGTACACTGACTTTGCAGTTTCTATCAAATAATGATACAATTGTTATATTCCCAACCAAAATACAAGTTTAAATTCCAATCCTGTTAATATATCTCAAATATGTTTCGTATCTGTACTTACCTACCTACCTACCTATCTATCTATCTATCTATCTATCTATCTATCTATCTGTCTGTCTGTCTACCTACATACCTACCTGTCTATCTATCTATCTATCTATCTATCTATCTATCTATCTGTATGTCTGTCTGTCTGTCTGTCTGTCTATCTATCTATCTATCTATCTATTTATCTATCTATTTATCTACCTACCTGTCTATCTGTATACCGGTCTGTCTGTCTTCCTATCTATCTATCTATCTGTCTGTCTGTCCGTCTGTCTGTCTATCTCCCTACATACATACCTGTCTATCTGTCTGTCAATCTATCTATCTATCTATCTATCTATCTATCTATCTATCTGTCTGTCAATCCATGTCTGTCTATCTATCTATCTATCTATCTATCTATCTATCTATCTACTTGATAAGATTTCATTAGAATAATAGGAATGATTTACATGTATTACACGTATCCTTCAGCTTTGAATGAGGCTTGTATGATCAGGCACATTACATATTTTCAAATTGTCTTTTAAATTAGGGCTATCGGAGAATTTTATACAAAAATTGCTTGGGTCGCCTTAATAACATTAGTCGAGACAAATTCGTATCAAAACTTTACATTTACAGCATTTATTCTTTGAAAACAAAAATGACATTGCTCAATTTCGAATATCCTAACAAATACTCGATGTGAAAGCTGGTTGGTAGGTGAGACCGTATGTATATAAATCAATTAATGGTATATTTTGTTCAGTTTTTAACGTTCCTAAAAATGAGTATCATTTTGTACTTGACTGTTCAATATACACAGATCTAAGATTCAAATATAGAGAGGAATTTAGTTACAAAAGACAAAATTCATTTGAATTTATAGAACTTATAAATAATCAGAATAGTAAACTTGTACTTATAAGGCATGTAATGAAAAAAAAATATTGTCGTATCCAGATATTTTGTAAACAGTTTGACTAACAATTGCTTAAATATAAATTTGCACTGCATAACATTTGATTTTATCTTCAAAATATCACAAATAATATATATATATATATATATATATATATATATATATATATATATATCACTTTGCAGATAATTTGTGAATGAACCTGTTTATTTCACTCGCATTGATTTGCATCAGCATGCAACTGAAACTGGCTATATTAGATCTGAAAACATTGCTCTATAAAATTTGTCTTACTTGATGGAAACTTTAATAAATAATAAATTCTTAAAAATTTGTTGTTGTAAACTATTTTATCCGTCAAATTATAGAAGGAGAACAAGAAAATCATGGTATAGCACACCTTACAGGTATTAAATCCGCTTGATCTATATTAGTTTATCGTGAAGGCGACAACTTCCTGACAAAACGTTTTGCAGTGTAATTCAACAGTAAAATAGTACTGTGCAGCTATATGGAGTGTCAAACGAGTTGCTGTTCCTGATATCTAAATGATGCTATCTCCTGGTTGAATGTTCTAATTTATATTGACTGAAAGTGGAGATATTCGTTGGAAAGGCTCTGTGTGTGTGTGTGTGTGTTAAAGTGTACGATTATATCGCTATATGATGTCTGCAGTGGGGCAGTTTATAGCGATAATCGAGCACTGGGGACATTATCCCGCAGACATCTTACCGAGTCACATTATGCTGACACCATGCCGACCAGGCCAAATACTAACTACTTAATGATGATAATAATAATAATAATAATAATAATAATAAACCTCAGTATACTGCAATCGTTGGTCAAAACAATGTGGGGGGGCGGGAGGAAGGGCAACCATAAACATAGAATAAAACGAATAAACTGGAACGGAATGAACATAAAAAAATAATGGTAAGATATGGAAATACAGGGATAGTGTACACATTACATAACATAGGAAAGTAGGAAGATATCTTGGCCATGATCACTAAATAGGAAGGACCTGTGAAAGGGAATCCGACCTTAAAATCTCAAACAATTTAGGACAGAGAAAGGAAATTTGAAGAACCTGAGACCAGAATCAAGTGCTGACCTATTAAAATTCCAGGAAAAAAAAGAAAAGAAATCCCAATTCAAATGCATTAAAATAATTTATTGTATCTTAATTCTTTTTGATTTTTCTGAAAACAGCGCCATCCTTGTCTGAACAATATTTACAACAGGACAACATAGTGGAAAGTGATAAAATATTGAATCCTTACACTGTATATCACATTTACTGGACCTTAATAAGTAATCAGAAAGGTGGTTTTGTAGAAATATCAAAGGACATCAAAAAAGCAACCCAAAAGTGCAGTAATATCTTCATTTTTCTATTTCACAGTCATTCAACCAGCTATAGGAAAACAATGACTCTTGAATGTATGCTGCAAAAGTTATATACCACTCGTTGTATGTATGTATGTATGTATGTATGTATGTGTGTGTGTGTGTGTGTGTGTGTGTGTGTGTGTGTACAGCGAGTGGTATATCATTGATGCAGCGTACTATGCATATACTTTATTTATACCATATACAAGTTTTCGTTTTATATGGGAGATAAAACTGACGGCATTATACAGTGAACAGAAGGGGAGTGTACTCTTTCCTGTAAACTGCATTCAGATTAATTGCAATAAGTTTCCATTAGCAATATTAAATGGAGAAGAGAAAGAGAAAAAAAACAAGGCTAATAGATACCATTCAACCTTTTTATTATACAGATAATGTGCATGCAACTGTTTGAAAATTCGCCAGTTGAAAGAAGTTGACCCAGTTAGGTATCTTGTTCATATTTTGCAAGAGGTTCATAACAAACATGTTGTATGGTGATGTTTGATTCATATAATGGGTTGCTGATAATCGGATTCTTTTGAATATTACTCTTTTGGGAACTTGATATACTACAGTCTGTTGATGTGCAGTTTGAGATTTCTTTGTTGTGGGGGTGGATGTTGATAGCATCAGTACTTGGGTAATTGGAGTACGTCTGTTGTTTGCCACTAATGTTTGAGTAGCTGTTTATAGACTACATTTATGTCGCCAGAAATTTACATGATATCATTTTCTCTTAATTTCTAAATTAAGTAATTTCGGCTACTAGTGTTTATTAATTTTTTTTCGTTCTGTAATATTTGCGTTTCCTTTCATGTTTGTCATGTTGCATCCAAGTTTGTTAATTCCAACGACTTGTTTCCTAAACCATTTTGGGTTAGTCACTAAGATTGGCATAGTGTTGGGCGCAATATAGAAAGAATCTTCACATTGACAAAGTCTGCTGGTCTTAACTCAGCATACCGTTTGTAGATAGCAAGTCTCTCTCTCTCTCTCTCTCTCTCTCTCTCTCTCTCTCTCTCTCTCTCTCTCTCTCTCTCGTTTTAGATTTCATGCATCTTATCATTAATATCTCTAATGTCCTTGACATTGTCTCCTGTTCTTGTTGTTGTCTGCCTTTCATTGAGTTCAAGATACTCAAGACCATTCACATCTTTCTTTAGTTTATCTCCCCCTCCCCCATTCAGATTGTAATGTTCAGTCACTCCCCTCAAACCAAAATGCTTCGAGTTGTTAAACCACAATGTGCGAACAATTGTTTCAGGTGTTTCCATCCCCATTCATTTGTTTTGCAATACAAGGCATGTTTTTCTTCGTCTGTGATCGGTTGATTCCAATTGGGTTTATTTCCTTTTCCTTTTGATTTTAAATCTTTGTGCTTAGCTCGAACAGCTTCCTTTGTTAATGCAAAATTTGTGTCTGTTCCTCATGAATGTACTTGCTTATCTCTTGATTTTAAGGTGGAAATCAATGGAGTTGATGACGCTTCTTAAGCTGCTCGGTTCAGATTCAGATTCATCTTTTCTCCTAACACTGAATATAAAACCAGTCAGGTGCTGATCCAATTCAGATGGGTGTATCTCGTGTAAAGTTCTGTTATTCATTTTTTTACTTCAAGAATCCTGTCACTAGCCTTATATCAAAAAGTGTCTTTTTTAAAAGTGTTTGCATGCTGCTTACTTTCTATAAATTTCAGTATATCATCAGGCTCATTGTGTACAAATCGGTCTTCCCTAACAAGCTCACATTGGATACGGAATGGTCATTTTCATTTACAAATTTGTCAGCCATGTCTCTGTCAAACTCTCCAATTACCTCACAGTTTAGTAAATTAAAGTCAGAAGATTAAAGGTTGCTTCATTATCTTGCGCTATACAAAGTCCTCATTATTATTATAATAATTGATACATTAAATTATATCTGCAAATGGAATACACTCCAGCCCTAAGCACTTTACACCATCAATAATGATATGACTACACTACAGAACAACAAATGACAAAAACAATGAAATTGGAAAACATAAAAACATGTTGAAAACATATAAGATACAAAACATGATTAGGTCGATAAGTTTGTCCCTGCAGTCGAACCAGGTGAGTCTTAAGAGCACTCTTAAAAGGGACCACTGTGTCTTCGTGTCTAATTTCAATGGGCAATTTGTTCCACGTCCCCGGGCCCTGGTGGTGAGGTGTGTTCTGATCGAGGTACTCTAAAGATGATCCGTGCAGCTGTGTTTTGAACTTTTTGAAGTTTCTGGAGTAAATATTGTGACGAACCAGACAGAATTGAGTTACAATAGTCCAGTCTTGAAAGTACTAATGAACACAAGTGTTTTAGTGGCATCAACTGAAAGATATTTATGAATGGAACTGATGCGTCTCAATTCAAGATATGCAGTCTTGCATATGTTCATGACATGTTGGTGCAATGTGAGAGTACTGTGTAGAGTAACGCCTAGGTTCCGTACTGACTGTGAGAATTTAATGTTGGTATTGCTGATATTTATTGTCTGAGGTAAAGGATGTGAATGAGAAAGTCTTTGTGTAGTGATCAGAATAGCTTCAGTTTTATCATCGTTCATCTGCAGCTTGTTACATGTCATCCATGATTTCACATCAGAAATGCACTTCTCTACTCCATGGATGGTAGCATCAACTTCAGTTGGGTGGCTAGACTTGTATATTTGGGTGTCATCAGCATACAATTGGTGCGACACTGGGTGATGATCTATGACACTTGAGAGCGGCTGAGTATACAGAATGAAGAGAACAGGTCCAAGAACAGATTCCTCTGGAACACCACAACATACGTTAACTGGCCTGGAGTGTATTCCATTTGCAGATATAATTTCTGTCCTGTTGACTAAGTATGACTTTAACCACTGTAAGGCTATTTTCTGAATGCCAAATACATGCTGGAGACGGTGAAGTAATATATCATGGTCTATTGTGTCAAATGCTGCAGATAAATCCAGGAGAGTGAGGACTGTAATCTTTCCATGAGAGACATAATCTACGTCCCGATTTAGTAAGTGTTGGAAATCATATATACATTGAAGTATGTGTTGGAATATTTGATATTTGTGACACTAACAAGTACAGTGTATAAATATTTGTCAACTCCGTTTCACCTAGTAAACATACATTTACGTGGTGTGACCAATTTTTTTTTCAATAGCTGATTTGCTTGCAATTCAGTCAATATGGCTACTCGCTTCAATAACTAATACTTTAGAATTTTGATTTGTATGCATAGAGTGGAGTTGAGCTTTGATCGGTCCATTACATTTAAAATGAAGGAAGAGGGCTTGTCGATCATCAAATACACATTGAAAGCAGTCTTTGAACTGTATAATTATTATAGCTATATTAGGTCATGTATTAGATGGTATAGACTTAAACATGGTTTATTTCAACACACGTAACTTTATCCACACCAACCAGGATGACACCATAATTTGCGGGGTCCGGGGTACGTTTCGTCTGTGCCTTCCTCCTCTTAATCCGGCATGCGTGACAATATTTTCAAGATAGAGCTGCGAACAAGGAATGTCTAATAAATCACAGAAAGTTAGAGAATCAGTAGAGAAAGTGAGGAGGGATTAGCTTGTGTCGGAGGGTAATTATATATTTTGTCACTTTCACAAAGTTATATGGGGCAATTCTGAGAGGTCAACTTGAGAAATGTATGTATGTATGTATGTATGTATGTATGTATGTATGTATGTATGTATGTATGTATCAGAGGCGTAGCGATGACATTTTGCGCCCGGGGACGAACTATAAAATTGGCGCCCCAGCGATCTTGTGACCGATTTATTACCCTTGTTTACTTATTATAATGTAACGTTGCAAGCCTCATTTTGGCTCCCCTGTACCTTGGCGCCCGGGGACATATGTACCCTCCTGCCCCCCTAGCTACGCCTCTGGTATGTATGTATGTATGTATGTATGTATGTATGTATGTATGTATGTATGTATGTATGTATGTATGTATGTATGTATGCATGCATGCATGCATGCATGCATGCATGCATGCATGTATGTATGTATGTATGTATGTAAACTCGATCTTGTTGTAAATTTGTCTTTTTATGAGGTTCATTTATTGTGTATAATATATATTAGGTGCATGAAAATGATTATACATTTATTAGTATAAGCTCTAAAACTGTATATTACTTACCGGTGTTACGACTTCAGGTCTTAAATATTTTACAGAAAGTAAGTGAAACCAGCAATTTTAGTAATATCAACTAATTATTTATATATTTAGAATATAAAATAAAATTTCAAAAGACATATTATGTAATTAAGTCCCAAATAATCCTGAATGTCCTATCAAAATTCAAGAATAAGAATTATAGATTATTCCAAACAAATTCCAATAGTTTTGACTGTCCTGATGTAGCACAATTATGTAATCCAAATTTCTTTGAATGAGTTTTCAATAACCCCAAACGAATTTTTTAGTCCAAAAGGTCAATAAGTACATTTTAATTGTAATAAATAATTTAACTAACTAATTCCTCTCATATTGTATCTTAACACAACTATACACTCTTATCACAGATTCCAAAAGATCTATGAATCACGAATATGTATTAAAAAATATGTATCAACCCTCCATCAATACACACCTTACCTAATTTGCGACGCATTAGATTTTCCATAACAATCAATGGACAATTTCAATATCTATTAGGCAATATTAGGCATTGAGATTAAAGGTTTAGTAAACGTTTGTTTATCACATATAATCATGACAAAAACACGCCGCCAGTCAGGTAGGCACAAAACGCTACCTTCAGTCACGGAAACTAATCTTTGATGTATTTATTGTATTCTTTTTGTTCGTGGTAAGGTTTACTTTTCAGTACCTCTGTATTTGGAATTGATAAGTCTTATCAGTCTGTACACGATCGTTTGTGATATCAAATGCAAAACGATATATATATATAAATACTAAATCAAGATACATTATTTCGGGTCGATATAGTTATATTCATCATTATATCACCAGTAACTGTAATAGTGTCCTTGAGACAGCACCACATAATTTCATTGCTAATGTTATTAGTTGCATGGGTTATTGACGAAATTAGTTACATACAATTATTTTCACGGTCTCGGCGCACTAGAAATAACAGTAGTGTATAACGTCCTCGAGATTTATGTCTTAGTCAATAAATATCACAGTATTGAATTGTCAGGAGTTGTGAATGTCATCAAAATAGGAAATGTCTTTAGGGACTGCCTGGGAATACGAATGATCGTTTAATGTGTTCGTACTCTACTAATTAAAGAGGTTAAATTATATCACTGAATAATCATTTCCTGCTCACTTTGTATGGAATTTTTAAAAAAAAAATTAGCAATAATTAGAATGAACAATGGACATAACCACTGGACACTGCATATTTAGACTGATTAAGATATATGAGCCAAACATAGATAGTTGTAACTTGTTTTACCGTGGGATAAAAACTTAAATGCATTTCCATTTTAAAATGTATTGTTCAGTCCCGGATTACCCATTAGGCAGAGTAGGCAACTGCCTATGGGCCCCGCGACTTTTATGGGCCCCATCAGGGGCCCCCATGAGACCGTGACCGTGGGTCTGGGGCCCCAAAAGTTTGACTGCCTATGGGCCTCCACGGTGCTTAATCCGGCGCTGGTATTGTGCTATACTTGGATGAGATTTTAAACATGTGATGGCTTCACATATAAATACGTTTTATAACCAATAATTTGTCACATATTCGAAACATTTTGCCAACAGTGTGTGCATTTTAATGTTTGATGTTATAATATGTTAACATATCACTTTATGTGATTCTGATTGATCCAGATAAGCCCTTGCAATTATTGTTCAGTATTCTCTTTACTGAGTGGCTGCGATCGTAGAAAATTTTTTAATTTTATTTCAGTGAATATTTTAACCAACATGTTTCGATTCGTGTCACGAAAGGAATTTGGGGTGGGGTGGTCTCATCTGTCTGAATATGGCCAATTTACCCCCACGGCTTAATATCTCGTGTATATTATAACATGTAAAATGTCTAAAACCCCAAGACAAGAAGAAGAAGAAGAAGAAGAAGAAGAAGAAGAAGAAGAAGAAGAAGAAGAAGAAGAATTAAATGTATTACTCAGTTGATAGCGTTTCAGTAACAATATTTACAATTATTGAAAATATAAATGTTTATCCAGGGTATAGGACTGACCATTCTCTTGTAAAATGAAGATTACTTTCTATTAGGACAGAATTTTTAATAAAAGTAATAAGACTGACATTTTCTAATTGTATTAACGTAAATTTTTCACTAATTTATATTGAAGTAATTTTCTACTAAAATATATTAAGATTAATTTCATTTATTTATAAGTCACAACTATATACTATTTTACTAGCGTTTCGCCCTTACAAGCAAAGTAAAACTTGATTGTATTGTACATTACTCTCGGTATTGCTAAGTCAACAAGAAATATACATTTAGCAAGCCACATAGATTACAGACTATACATTCGTGGAATTCCAATTTAGTGACTACATTGGATATCCAGCAAACTTTCTGTCGAATGACGTAAAAACAACATTGTCGTTCTGGTGTAATAGGAATGAGAGCATCTTTCTCGCTAGGATAAAGTATACACGGTATATCCAGGGGTAGACATTTTTGGACGTGTGCTTGCGCCCAGATTACACATAAAAGGTGGTGCAGATCGTGTACTGTTAATTTCTTTATTTTGAAGCTAGAAAGACTCGTGTCTCTCGATACAGATAAGAACTGTCTATGTTCGTAAACGTCTGTAAGGAATAGGCGCTTTTTAATGTTTGAGATTTTAATCGTAAAGTTCATATGTTTGCATTTTTTTTTTACTGAATTCTTCTATTTATAATATAATGTAATGGAACATTTATTTGTTGTAAAGAATTCATATTTATCTATATTTATGCTAATTTTTATTGCAGAAAACGAATTCGCTATTAAACTTCATGTTTAGATTCAATGTTGATATAAAGTATTCTTTAAGTAGGAAAGAATAATATCTAGTAACATATTCCAAATCAGTATTATATTTTAAAATGAGTAAAATACATTTCTTCAAAATGATTTTTGCATTAATTGCAGCTATTACATTTTATATTCTTAGGCTATCATGAAATTGATCGAGATTTAACTATCTGTACTATATTCTAAACAGCAGAAATTATATAAATGAATGAAGTTGGCAAGCTTGAAAGGAAAGTGTAATTTTATATGTATGTTCATGTATTTTGAATATAAAGCTTATATATGTATTTATTGAATGTAGTAATACATGTTTGTTGATTATTTAAATAAAGTTTCCTCATTCTGAAGCTTGAAAGACTCGCCTCTCTCATTACAGATCCCGTACTTCATTCTCCAGACGTAGCTGTTTCTCATCATCGTAGCGACACCACTTTTAAGGAGCATATTCTTCTCTCTCTCTCTCTCTCTCTCTCTCTCTCTCTCTCTCTCTCTCTCTCTCTCTCTGGCATTCGGAAATTAGTACGACCAAACGTTTATGACAACTACCGATCTCATAAGAATTCTCAAAATTTTCAGAAAAAGAAATTAAAAAGAATACGCTAGTAACAGACACAGAAAATATTAAAATAATAAATCTATCTTAAAATTGAAATATCCTTATGAATGTGCTGAACATTTACTTACATTTTATTATATGCCTTTATCTGATTTTAAATGTGTAATAAATGATCAAGTTTAAGAGCGATAGGAAAATTATCTAATAGCAGGTATAAGAAAGTTAGAAGAGAAAAGCAGGGTCAGTGAAGTACTCAAACTGGGGGAAGCAAAGAGTGAAAAGACATTAGGAACAAAAGATGGATGGAGTGTGGTTGATGCCTATAGTTGTATGAATTGTGTGTGTGTGTGTGTGTGTGTGTGTGTGTGTGTGTGTGTGTGTGTTTCTAACGTAGCTTTAAAAAAATTCAGTCATATCGCTACGATGTCTGCAGTGAGACAGTTTATAGTGATGTATAGCACTCGGGCAACATGCAACATGATGTCCCCCACAGTCACATGATCCTGACACCAGGCCAACTAGTCATAACACTAACCTCTTAATGCTGAACGCCAAGCACCATTTTTGCAAATCTTTGGTATGACTCGGCCGGGGATCGAATTCACGACCTCCGCTTCTGCGTCAGATGCTCTAACCTCTTGGCCACCGGAGCGGTATATATGAATTGAAGGAGGGAAAATGACAATATATTTTTGAAATTTAGAAAGTAGAAATTAAATAAGTAAAATGATGTCACCCCTTTTTAAAGGCAAATGTTTCTTCAGAGTCCAGTCATCACCAAATTTTAGATAAACCTACAATATTTTTTTTTAAAGCGTGAATTTAATCCTGTCGATCTTGAAATGCTACTTCATTACACAGACATCCAAAGACAGAATGATTTACAGAAACATTTTTTAAATGGTCCTGCCTCATAAACAGGTCTACAAAATATGCCTAGCAAAATAAACCCATGATATGATGGATTCACGGTAGAATTTATATCTTTTAAATAAAGATAGTATTGGTCAGTTTGTGAGGGACATTAACTTTGGCTACTTGCTTGGTAAACTATCTTACATTCAGAAAAAAGAAATAATTATATGTATAACAAAATGTGATAAACCTGAGCAGTATATTTAAAATGGGTGGTTCCCCTCGACTGCTGATATAGCAAGAGTAGCACCTGAAGTGCACCGAAGCCGTAATGCCACAAAGTTTCTGTTACGGGAAATCCCAAAACCACACCAACTGGTACCATCATTTTCCATCTAACTTTCTCTGACTTTGATGAAGATGTAAGTAAAGTATATTGTAGCGTCGAGTTTTAAGTTTTCCTTTATGGATTGATGTTCCATATATGCAAAGGAAATATTGACCGGTAGGTAAGTTGTGAAAGGTCTACAAATGGAATCCTTTACGAACAGGTGTTCTATATATATATATATATATATATATATATATATATATATATATATATATATATATATATATATATATATATATATATATATATATATATATATATGTATGTAAGGTGCTGTCGGTTATCAAAGTGTTATTATCACAATATCGCACAAGCCCTGGTCAGAGGTATTGCGCAACTTGGAAAAACAACACTCGAACCGCCTCCCGCTAATTCTCGTTATCTAAAGGAATGACCTCAACGGTGTAATCTGCCCGGTTAATGGATATGGTAATCTGAGATGGTACCTTGAACAAAGACAACACACGAGCCCCCGTAAAGATAAAATATGAATTTAATTACAGTACAATTAAGAGAAGAATGACACAATAAATTACAATGTTCTTTCCTTCTGACGATTCTTCGTTCAGAAGTAATTCAAAAACCCGAAGCTTTAAGATAGCAGATACGTTAATTAAAATTCAGAACACTAATAAAATAGATGAATTTAACCGTTAATGACTGATAGTACTTTCATCATGGAATCGAATGTTCATTAACATTGGACTGTTGGGTGATTCACAATGACCTTGTTCGTTGACTGGGTTTTTTTCTTTTTTCTGCGTGCGTCCGACTTCAGCTTGCCCTTTGATTGAACGGGAATTCCACACTCTAACTTCTGACTTCTTTTCCCTCTTTTCCTTTGACTCCTCGCTGATTCTCACTCTTTCCAAACAACTATTTTCCTTGTAAAAGAAAAGGGTAAAACGCCCTAAGTATCTCGTTACTTTAAGAGTTGAGATTGTCCGTCCGTCTTCAGGTTCGAACAATCAGATCTTGCTATCAGTTTTATCATTTATACGGCTAACAAATACTACACAAGTCTTCAGATCACTAGAGCTATACCGCTAATTATCGACGTCAGAATTTGGGAAAGTCATATATTCCCGTAAATCATTACGTAAAGTGAGTCAATATATCATAACACACAATCCATATTCACTAATATGATAAATTCAAATTAATGTAACACTTTCCAATCATAAATGTACACGGCGGGTTTTCTACACCACCCATTTACTTACCTAAGTATATAAGGTAAAAAATGCTAATACAGAATTCAAAAATACATTATTAAATCACTGAAAAACCGATTATTCATACAAAAATATGAACACATCATGCATCTGTAACAAAGAAACATCATATCAAAGTACGTTATTAAATCAATGTAATACTGAACTATTTGTATCATAGTATCGATACATTATGCATCTATGACAAAGAAAAACATCATATACATTGCATCATGATAAAGGTGAATTTGAGTTAAATACCTTGTGTTTTTGGCGTCTTACGATCGTTCCACATTCAGTTCCCTGGAACCACAATTTTACGAAGTCGTTCTTGCAACGAACCCTCGGAGTCCTAGTAGCAGTTCTCTCTTGCAGAGAAATTTTTAGACTGACTAACCTCGTTTGATACGTAGTATATATTTCCCCGATTCTGTGGTTCGACACACCCCCTTCCCTATACATTTGACCAATCGGAATAAATGCTATTCCTACGGACCTTTTGAAAACCGTCTATCAAGATGCCAAAAATGCCACTTAGGGTCGAAATATCACCTTATCATTTGTTTTCAATCACTCTGACAGCTCTACGTGAGTGAATCACCTATTTTAAGCGTGTCAAACACTGAGTCCGCTTTCACTCTAAATATTGTAACAGTCTGACCGAGGTAAACTAACATTCTTTTCGTTCAAACTCTACTCCAAGACAGTTAATTGTCGGCTAGCCTACGAATTAATTAATGAATTTCACCGACGAAAAATTTGGCACTTGACAATATATATATATATATATATATATATATATATATATATATTAGAGAGAGAGAGAGAGAGAAATCCATTAAAGCATTTTTTTTTTAAACGGATACTGCATTGTTGTCTCTCCGATGAGCTGCCAGTCTAAAATATTCATCCTACGTACATTTGTATAACCATTTCATAGATTACTTCTCAGCTCTCAAAGTCAGACATCAAATCTGCATTTATCAAGCTCATAAATCTGATTTAGCAAAGTAAATACTGGAATTGTTTTGCATTATTAGATTCATCTGAATAGTGCTCTTTCATTATCATTTTATTTGACTTTGACCAGCTTCTTTCAACGTGATTATTTCATTTATGTAGCAAATTGACATGTACTTGGTGCAAGTTTCTTGATAACGTGGGTAACAGCAGTCATGTAGCAATCGACCTTAACATGACCCTGAAAATTCATCTGTATGTCCATCTCTACGTCATTTCTTTGCTTAAGGTAGGTAACCATGACCTTCATTTCATACTTCAGTGACATTTTCCCTTGAGCATATGACGTGTTCTAAAACATTAAGGGTACGGTCGTCTGGTTGTTTCTGTGGATCCATTATAATGAATGCTAGATTATCACACCTAATGTTGATCATTGTGACTTACATTTTATGCACCACATACTTATATTTTTCTATGTCAGTATGTGTAAGTAATCTTACAGGTAAGGCTATGTATCTTGGTGTTGATCCTCATTGAATCAAATGAATCTGTTTAACTCACACCGTTCATCTTTCTATAATCAGTGCAAAGGCGAAAGATATTATTTTGTTTCAGAACCAGTTTACATGGAGTACCCCAGTCACTTTTACTCGGAATGAAATGTCTTTTTTTTCAAACATTCCTATTTGAGAGGGTTTATCATATACAGGTGTTGTTTCACAGGTGTGGAATTTATAATTTCTTAGTCATGATAATCGTTATTTGTTTATGTAGGAACATCTGGAAATAAGTGCTTATATTTAAGTAATAACTGTTTGAATTAATTATATCCTTCTAGTCACATATATAAAAGTTTCTGGTCGAGAGTATTCATAATTTCTGAATTTCCAAGATTTGTTACTTCAAAATCAAAACAATCTGGTTGCATTCCATCGCTTAAGTCCTCAGTGAGTGGGACATGTACAACTAAATTAATTGGACGATTAACATAGTTATCTTTCTCAACATACTCTTTCAACATATTTATATGGCAAAGTTGATTTTGTTTTCACCGTCCAGGAGTATTTACGATATAAAATTTAAATCATTTAATTTACTTTTAAACTGTGTAAGGGCTATAGTACTTTGCCTGGGGATAATTTTGTGGTACGAGCAAGAGAGCCAGAATTATATCACCAGCCGAAATACTCCTTTTCTTTGTATTTTTATCATACCCTAAATTCATGTCTTTTAACAACTTCAACGGGTCACTCACAGAAGGCCAAAACCTAGTTCAAAGGAACTGAATCCTAAAGATTCATGAACGGATTCCCTATCAGCAAACAAAAGTAAATGAATGGCTTTATCACAATCTTTACCCGTATCAAAACAATATGACATAGTCATAATTGTCAAAGTTTGATTTTATCATTCTAAAGCCCTTTGGCGCTCCTCATGGTGATAGGCAGAAGAAATGAATTGTTGTATGCTTGATTCGTATTTAACTTGCTGGAAAAATCCAGATATAAAAGTTGACCCTTGATGTCGTTGGACAGATTTTGGAAGGTCCAAATGAGTTTTAAAAAAATCGTTATCAAACCTTATAACATTGTCTTAGATTTTCTATACCTCAAAGGAATTGACTTTGGGAATCTTGTTCACGCACGCATTATGGTCAACACGTATTGCTTATCTGACTTGGTCTTAGGTAATGGACCTACACAAGCTACCATTATTCAGCTAAATGGTTCATCAAATGCAGGATTAGGTTGCAGGCGAGCCTTATGTATCTTCTGACTTGGTGTTCCTACCATTGACAAGTGTGACAAGATCTGAAGTATTTACATATAAAAACTTTTAATTTTGGGCCAATAGAAGTGATTTAATATATTTTGATAAGTTGTATTAATCCCTAAATGACCAACCAATGGTGTTTCATGGTCCAGACTAAGTATTTCTGTCTGTATGATTTTGGGAACTACAATGTGATAGTTAACTGACCACTTATCATCAGCAGGTACCTCAGGTCTCCATTGACCAATTAAACACTAATGACAGTTCTTGCCTGGTGTGCGCAGTAGACTGCAGTCATGCTAAGCCGACCTTGATGGGGGTCATTCTTAGCTAATTTTTAAAAGAAAATATTTGGGGAAATCTCTATGACTGTTATCTCTCTAATCTTTCTCTAATAACCTTTTCTTATCTCTTTCTTTTTTTTCCAAAGGCACTTTTCTTCTTTCTGCAACTGCATCTCTCTCTCTCTCTCTCTCTCTCTCTCTCTCTCTCTCTCTCAAATTGCATTTGCATATGTTTCTCCTCGTTTTCTTTCTGAAGCTCAAGCGTTCTAAATTCGAATTCCATATACTCGATACACACTTGGCCTTAATGACAAATGCTGCTTTAACATGATAACTATGTACTTGTAGATCTGCGGTAAATATATTTATCGCACAAATGTTCTATTTGTATGTGTCTACTAACGGAGCCAGGAACAATTTTTAAGCATAAATTTCATGCCGCGTTAGTCTGCGTCATATTAAAATTATTGAACAAAATAACAGTACACTATTGATGACAAAAATTCTCGGCAAGGCTCAAAAAACAAAATTGTATATCCACTTGTCCAGGACACGTAGTTTTAGAAAATTAATTTGTCCCATCTTTCTTTTCCCGACGTTTCAGCCACTTACTAAATTTTGATTGATTCAATCATGAATTTGTCATTTCCACTGACAAATATAGTAGCTGAATTTGCGACATTTGCGAGGTTGGGAATTTGTTTGCAATAACTCTAAAACAAAATTTCTTCCGAGTGAATGAATTCAATCCATAATTCAACCCACTGTGACTGAAAAGTTCTCTATCTTACGCCTGGCTGTGTCATATTTGACATTTATGGCTGCCACAGAATCAAACTTGGGTTAAGTTGATAAAACATTACCCTCAAATTCAGATGCAGTCTTGCGTTTTATTTTATTTTTTTAACAAGCCTTAAGAATTGTTCAGTCATATCGCTACGATGTCTGTAGTATGGCAGTTATAGTGATGTCATGCACTTGGGCATCATGCCGCAGACATGTAGCATGATGTCTCACCAAGTCACATTATCATGACATCAGGCCGACCAGTCCTAACACTAACTTATTAATGCTGAGCGCCATGCGAGGCAGCTGTTAGTAACAGTTTTTATATCTCATTGGTACGAATCGGCCGGGGTTCGAACCCACGACCTCGCACATCCGAGGCGTAGGGTTTAACCATTAGACCACCAGAGCGTTCGGCTATTGGATTTTTATCTGCTCGGAAATATCTGTATTTTGGATTGCTATATAATAAATTAATGACCTGACAAGTTCATCGAAGCTTATAGCAATATAAATGTGTGCGCATCAACCTCAAATTCATTGACGCATTTCTTGTTCCATGGTCATTTATCATATATATATATATATATATATATATATATATATATATATATATATATATATATATATATATATATATATATATATATATATATATATATATCGTGCCTCGAGCCCAATGTGTCAACTAATATGTAGGTGAGCTTTGCATTGTAGGCGACTAGTTGTATTCAAGTGTCTCGCCTAGCAATGTGAAGTATACATGCTTCACATCAAAATCAATAGTAGCGCAAGCCCGAAACACCTTATGTGTAACATTGAAACGCCTAATGTGTAACACCGACACACCTAATTTCCAACCAACGACAAACCCGACTTCCAATGACCGAAACATCTCATTTACAGACATGTCAAATTCTTTAATTATTAAACGATAGAAGCTGAACAAGTTACATGACAGCTTGGAGTCAGGAAATTTGACATCGACAATTTGCAAACCTGTCCACTTTTACCTGAAGTAACATAAGTAATAATAGTAAATTGTATGATCAAAATGTTTCAACTGATAGTAACATTATTTGTAATCAATAAAATTAACTTTTGGGCGTAACTTTGAGTAGAAATCCAGCCAGGTTTCAAGTCTCAATGCATTTTAAACAAACATAAACGACACATCTGATTGATCCATTGAGTGTCCAACAACTAAAAAACAGGGGTCCCCGAGTGGCCGAGTGGTCTAAAGCGCTCTCCGTTACGGATCACTGCCATCTCACCTCTGTTTACGTCTGTTAGAGTCTTGGATTCGGCCAATGTGGGTATGTGCGAAAGTTTGCTAGTAGCTTCTTGTGAGTCGGTGGTTCTTTCCGGGGTTTTTCCCGGGTTCTTCCTCCACCATTAATACTGACCGCAATCTTGTGCTGAAAAGTGGCGTTAAACCCTACAACAACAACAACAACAACAAATAAGAAACATATAACACGAGCGAACTTATAAAACCGCCCATCCAAAGTTAGTACCTTAACATAAACCGCAGTAACTCTCACGTTGCTAGAATCATCTATCTGTCATACTACTAATAGGTGGTTAATGTAGGGAATATATTGTGACAAGCCAACCGAAAATATCGTGGGAGAATAAAGGCAGTATAAGGTTTGACTTACAAAGGATTCCTTCAGTAGTAAGAACCGGTTTTCTTAAGTTGTGTGAGTGAGTATAGAGCGTCAGAATACCCCAGGTCATTAGGTCGACTAAGAGGTCGCGGCTAAGCTAGATGAATGCAGATATACCATTTTTAGAGTTTGCCGTAGTTCATTAGGTCGATAACGAGACTAAGTCCGGTGTATGCAGTATACAACTTAGAATTTATTCGTGGACTTACATGACCACAGAACATTATGTCGATAAGAAAGCTAAGCAAGGTGCGTGCAATAGCAATTTCACGATCAATGGTTGCCGTCGAACGTGCACACAAGCAGATATATATATAATCTGGTAGTTACGTCACTGTCTGTTTAATCACACACTACTCCCTTTAATGAAGAGATATGAGTACAATTTTACATTAGACTTGCATTAAATCAAAATCAATTTTTATAATCGTAATATCACAGCCACTGACAATACGAGTATGTCTAACAGTTGGGTGGGTGTGGTATAGTCAAATATCACGTATAGTACCGGTAAGTAATGAGTTCTAAGTTATATATTATTAACTTTTCATTTTTTAATATTAAAACAACTGTCATTTACATGTTCAGGAACAATTTGTTTTACGGAAAATGTATTTATATCAGGTAATATCGGCAATCTGAAATTATGTTTTACGCGCAGTGGTTGTATAGCATCGAGTTACTGCATTATAATTATCTTGCTGTCTCAAGACTAAGCACGATGCAACGAGCGTTAGATTTTGCATATACATTGGGTATTGCAATGCAAGTGGAGGGGGCTCCGTGTGGCCGAATGATCTAAAGCGCTCTCCGTTACGGATCACTGCCATCTCATGTCTGCATGGGTTCGAGTCTCATCTTCTGCCATTGTGGGTATGTGAGAAAGCTTGCCAGTAGCTTCTCGTGAGTCGGTGTTTTTTTTCTGGGCATTTTCCCGGGTTCTTCCTCCACCATTAATACTAGCCTATAGTGTGCTAAGAAAATGGCGTTAAACCCTACAACAACAACCAGCCAACCCGGTCCCATGATTGACAGCCATAATTCACGTATACTTGTAAATCCAGTGGCTATCAAACTTTCGATATTAACGTGGATGATGGTCTTCGTAAAGAGTACACATTAGATCAAATTCTTACATTTTGCACATTTTACCTTAAACCCATTACAATGATACCAAGAAATTGGTTAAAGCTTTAAACTCTAAACTTAATGAATGAAGAATAGAGAAATTAATTACAAACTGTGACAAAATATATAAATGTATATATGTCCAGCATCTACAGGACGACATGTGAACAGAGAATATGAAAATATTTAGACTCATAATTTGGGGATCATCTTAATGTTTGTGACTAAAAATTGTTTTCATTATTATTATTACCAAACTGTAAAGAGAACTTGCATTATTGTCTTCATGATAAAACGCTTCTACTGGCCAATGCAGGCCTTTCTACCTTTTATCAAGAACTACATAACGGTTGTATATTTAAAAACAGTTTGTGTCGAAAAACAACCCATATTCAATTCTCCCAAGTTTTATACAAATATGCTCTCATAGACGGGAATATTGTTTTTAATGGTGAAATTATTTTCGTTACCACGAATATACGTTTTCAGAATGTTTTCGTGATTTGTTTTCATGCTATTAATGCAGAAAACTGCCACCGTAGTTTGCTTAGCAGATGAAAACAAACATTTAAAATCTGGTCAGCAGTTCAGGTCTTATCAGATATGGAAATATACAGTGTATGTCTTTCAACTCAGTCAACAGTCACGGATGACTCACTTTGCCGATCGACAAATGCGTATTCATAAGGAAACCATGCAGACGACACCCAAGTCAATGTATACGTATAATTGATCATGCCATTTTTTCTTTTTATTTCATGTATTCCTCATTTCGGGCCCTGGTGCTAAACTAAGAATGAAATAGCATATTTTGGATTTGTTCCTCGTTAAGGTTTTAAAGAAATGGTGAATTATAAGTTCAGTGAAAAGTGTTTAATTTCTTAAATCATGTGGATACATCTGACAAACCGGTTACACGGTACAAGCCCAGTTTGAAATGAATTCTGTGTGAAAGCTTTTATTGCAGTTTGTAAGTATATATTGTATCATTATATAAGACATGAGTTTTGTTGTATCTAACTTGATTCCTAGAAAAACTTACCATTATACATACTGGCCGCCATGTATAGCCTATCTTGTGCTGAATAAAAGGCGTTAAACTCTACAACAACAACAACAACAACAATTATACATAATAATTCTTTGAATTATTACTCTTTTTATTATTTATGGAAATCTTAGGAAAAGATAATAACATGGGCGTACTGGTATACAAAGTTTTATTACAAATACATGCACAACTGAAAAACATTAGAAGGCCGCGTGGGCGGCAACACGGGACGGTGGTGTTTACAGTTCCCACATTATCCAATGAGGAGTGGTACCGTCACTTGGCGTAAGAGACAGTCTTCTCTGTGTCGGGGAAAAGGCTACACGACCATCCTTCTCCAATAACTGGCCTTATTAAAACATCATATCAGCGGAGTTTTGGGGGAAGCGTTGTGGTAGACGCCCACCCACTCACCCCTCAGAAAAGGCGCGAAACAACACAAACGTTTTCTGAGTACGTGTTTTGTAGACATGGATCATTACAAGTATACTTTGGAAACTCTTGAAATGCAGGAGCTTTCTCTCGGTCACCCACAACTCTCACCTACTTGTTTATCAACCTACACACACACACACACACACACACACACACACACAGAGACACACACACGATACTTTTTTTATACGTCACTGCTTCACAGAGTTGTGAATACATATACTATAAAGTGCCAATTAAAAGTTAACTTCTAAAAATGTGATGATAATCAAAATTGCCAGAAATGTTAGGAATATATAAATTCTTACAAATCAGTACAAGTGAAGTCCCTGAAGATAAAATTATAGATGATAAAATAATTTAAAACATAAAGAAAACAGTGGATAAAAATTGATAGGGTTAAAGGCTAAATTATTAGAGCAAATGTAATTATATAACCTAATTCTTTTTTAAATTATAAAAGTCTCACTTTCATAAAGGTTCTTGACTGCACATATAATAAAAAGACAAGTTTTTGTTTTAAAAATATAGTCAAATAGGGTTGATATTGATACATTCAACGAAAATGGGATCCACTGTCAGTGGACAATGATCTGCATTCGACTTTTGATTCACACGGGTCAAAAATGTTTCTTCTATACTTTTGCACAGGAGACTTCATCCATATTTATCTCCCCTTGTTTTCACCATACCAGAACGCACGTCATGATTAGCGCACAAGTACAGGTACTCATTCAATATGTCTAATACGAAAAAGACTGAACAAAAACAGGATACGCCGCAAACACTTCCATATTCCTTTATTTTTATAAATTAGTTTTATTTCCGCATCAGACTTCGTGTGTGTACTCAGTGGTGTAGTGCTAAATAAAAAGTGAGGGAACGTATGTTTATGGAAAGCCAGAGCTGTCTTAAGATGACATTTGTTATTATAGGATGTGCAAACTTCTTTATATGCTGTGCTTTCGTCCTTATATAATGTGCAAACTTCTTTGTATGCAGTGCTTTTGTACTTCTATGATGTGCAAACTTCATTATATGATGTGCTTTCGTCCTTATATGATGTGCAAACTTCTTTATATGATGTACATTTGTACTTATATGATGTGCAAACTTCTTTATATGATGTGCTTTCGTTCTTATATGATGTGCAAACGTCTTTATATGATGTGCATTTGTACTTATATGATGTGCAAACTTCGTTATATGATGTGCAAACTTCATTATATAATGTGATTTCACCTTATATAATGTGCAAACGTCTTTATATGATATGCATTTGTACTTATATGATGTGCGAACTTCTTTATATGATATGATGTGCTTTCGTCCTTATATGATGTGCAAACTTCTTTATATGATGTGCATTTGTACTTGTATGATGTGTGAACTTCCTTATATGCGGTGCTTTCGTCTTTATATGAAATACCATTATAATTAGAAGGAAAAACGAAACTTGCGCACGCGCGTGAAGATGGCGAGCAATGAAAAGCCAGTGAAATAGTCTAAAATGTCAGGCTCGATGTCTAATGTTCTTAAGCAAGTGAATTTAGATTCTTACATTGGAATATTTAAAGAACAGAATATCTCGCCCGACATTGTTCGCACGCTATCATTGTATGACTTTCAATGATTGGGCCTAGTCAATAGGTCTGACATTATGAGGCTGCTGATTGAATGCGTCAAATTCGGAAGCTGTCAACCAGATTTGATCAGCAATCAGCATATAACAGAAAATATGCAAAACTAAAATAAAGGTTCCAAGTACATTGTATTAGCTAATATTAATAACTGTATATCAAATCGAATGGTGTTCACGCTCTAATTGTAGAAAAAGGTTATTCATCGGACATACTGTCAAGGTAATCAGATTCACATATCTATCTTTTTCATCTAATGTTTTCTTTTTAGACCCCTTGCTTTAGTTACTGAATTTGATTTTTTTAACAAACATATGCGAAAATTTGTTTGCTGGTAAATATGAACGGCCGCCGCGTAATACTTTTTCTCGATTATGTATATAGCCTCAATGTAACCTTTCTCGACATGCGAATTCGTTATAATTGAAAGTAAGACTTAAGTCTGAATATTTTCAAATATTCTCATTTGTCAGGCCTCTCTCACACTGTAAAAACTACCATGCGCAATTGTTGGACCAAAAAAACTACATTCTTTTTTAAAAGATAATGTTCGTGTAAAAACAATCTAAGAATGTTATTCTCAAAAATATGAATGTCATATAAATAAACAAATTGATTAAAAATTGATAGTAACTGTAAAGAATCGTTGACAAGAAGATATTGAAGGTTTCTTTTGTTAGTTGTATCGTAAGATTGTTCAGCATTATACTCTAGTATATGTTTTAGTTGAAAAGTCTTTCGGTCTATCATTGTCAAAGTATTTCATATATTAAAAATGCGTAAGCAGGCATATAGTATATGAAAATAAACTATTGGTATCAGTCTTGTTAATAAAGGACACCAATTTAAATGGGAGGTTTCGGGACTGTCTTTCTTACTGTCCTTTCAACACCTGTTTGACCGCATCATCTTACGTGTAGATGGTGTCTCTCACACATCATGGTCGGCAAGCCTGGCTAATTCCAAATATTGCAAATTGCACATTTAGTTATAAAAACAAATAGTTGAAAAATACCACTTACGGTCTTATAATAACGTATTCTTATACAATTTACCAGTCTTATCATGTTCATTGTTTGTTTCATTCATTGTATTTATTCTTTGATGATGTATGCTTTGATTTCAAGATCACTGTAACTTTTTCTCCATAATTTCTCACGCTCTCGTGAAACATCACTGTAGTATTAAAACAAAGTCTTGAGACGATGAAGATAACATCTACAAAGTATCAAAATACTTTTTAACAATAAGCCAAATCTGGTCTCAAGAGGTACTCGAGCACAATGTACAAGGTTTGTCTCCACAACTTTAAATCATCAAGGGCCATAATTATGTTGAATAGTAATGGAGTATAATCCGTGATCATTAAGACAATCTTCAGAGGACAACCATTTCGCATTACTAATATCAACTGGATTCCAAGTAGGGCAAAAACGTGATTACAGTAAATAGCCCCACTGCTCAACCAATGTGGGATGACGAAACATTTGAATATAAACTATTTGTGTTCTTGAAAATCAAAGAATAAGATAAGGTTTTCTAACCATCAGAGTTTTCAAGTGAAATTTGCATTGCATCATGGATAATTTATTATGCAAATAGTTGAATTGTTCAGCAATCGGATATTTCAGGTCTACATATATGTTACCTAACCCATAAACCATGATTCTTTTAGCTTTTGCCCACCAGTCAGATACACAGATTTACAAACTGATATGCAGTGATAAAAGTAAGAAATTACTCTAAAGACAATATAAACAGAACGATTTAAACCGTGCCTGTCACAAAACGTACATTATATTGCTTTAAATATAGTTCTCAAAAGCATTGCAAATATCCGAAACCTAACACACACACACACACACACACACACACACACACACATGTGGGTTGTGTTCCATTGTATTGATGTTTCTTAGGAATTAATGTAATAACGGTGTTGAAACATTTTTACATAGGCTTTTGCAATAGTATGGAAGTGTGGTATGCACATAACACACACACACACACACACATGTGGGTTGTGTTCCATTGTATTGATGTTTCTTAGGAATTAATGTAATAACGGTGTTGAAACATTTTTACAAAGGTTTTTGCAATAGTATGGAAGTGTGGTATGCAGTCTACTTTCCAATTGTCTTTGGCGTACAATGTGGTTTCAATGTATAAAACAAAACTGTCTGTAAATAACTGGTTTCAAATGAATTTGATAAAAAAATACATATGTTTACCTAATATTCTAATAGAGGCAGAGTTTAGAGTGCTTACTGTCTCTTTGCAGGTGGTTGTGTCATTTTATTTTGTTTTCACTGATTAATCGTTTGTGATAAGTGCTCAGCATGGTCACTCCACCAGCAAATAAAGCATTATTGTGATATCCAGAATATAGAGCTCAGACATTGCATTCTCTGCATATATCGTGTATAAAATGTTGGGAACCGTACCAGCCTTGCGAACGATTTTGTATAAATTAAAACCTCACTGTAACCTTTGAGTCGATGAAGATTTATACCTTATACCAAGTCATACATTTGCATATATTTTCTTCGGTTTGAATACATTCTACTTTTTCCCTGTCGCATAAATAAGATCTCAATGGTCGGTGACTCTCTTCCCTTTGGCAAATAGGTTACACGGTTCTGGAAATCTTAACTTTTTTCTTGATTAGTAATGTATCTACGTGGATAAGACGTCTGTATTTCTGAATAATTTTCAGTCATTCAGAACAGAGAGACACAACGATCGTATTTTGTCCTTACAATAATTGTTACAAAAACAATTATTTTAACGCTAAATTGATTCGATTGTTTTATAATGTTAGATCAAGGGAAACAGTCATTACTAAGTAACTGATGTTCATCGATGTACGGTCAAAAATACACAGACGGAATACATGATATAAAATCTTCATATACCCAAAAAGTAATATGTTCACCAACATTGTGGCTAGTACTTGGGACACTGAATTAAATATTTTTAGTCATATTTAAAGGATCTTCACACAAAAGGTCATATCTCCCCGAATCAAATATTTAACAATGTCGGTAAGGTTCTCTGTTAACGAAGATCACTATGCAATTGAATGGCATTCATTGAGAATATATTTTCGATAAATATTATCAGTACAAGGATACCTTCCTCTCTCTCTCTCTCTCTCTCTCTCTCATGATTGCACCTAGAAAACTGGTGACGATCACTGTATAGATTACAAGTTGTGTATAATCTATTTGACAGGGTGATGATAAGATAACCGAGTCGACCAAATTACTCTTGTAAACGGACTGTTTGGCCCCTTCACGCGCCTGGGAAAGTTCCGCATTTGCTTCTCATAAAGAAGTTTCATATAAAGACGTTTGCACATCATATAAGGACGAAAGCACATCATATAAAGAAGTTTGCACATCATATAAGTACAAATGCACAGCATATAATGAAGTTTGCACATCATATAATAACAATTGTCATCTTAAAACAGCTCTGGCGTTCCATATATGTTACTCAGATGCGCGGGATGGGGGCGATAATGACGAGTACAAAAAGTAAGGGAACGCTCAAACAAAATTAAAGGAAGGCTGTTCCTAACGCACCACACTCACGTGTGTACTCTGAAACACTAAACACATATATTAAAATATGTGTATAAACCCTAAACATATATATTAAAATATGTGTATAAACACTAAACACATATATTAAAATATGTGTATAAACACTAAACACATATATTAAAATATGTGTATAAACACTAAACACATATATTAAAATATGTGTATAAACACTAAACATCAATCAGGACCCTTGTGATCATAAAATTAAAGTCCTTATTTCTGAAGAAGAAAAAATATATTACAGGATAATTGAGCAATTAATGTCCATTTATTATTTAAAAAATAATTTAATTTATGTTGTCAGACTTTATAGGACTTCTAAAATTTCACAAGATATCTGTAAAAGAAAAACATTTTCAAACCCCCAAGTAAAACCATCGATTTCATACATAGGATGGCTTCATTGTTTGCCACTTTCATAAGTAATAAAAACAAATTAGAATATATATATATATATATATATATATATATATATATATATATATATATATATATATATATATATATATATATATATATATATATATATATATATATATATATATATATATAAATAAAGACAACAACTGAATACTATCTGTCAGGGGCTGGCAAAAGTATTCTAACTCTACAATATATTGTGCTGCAAAGACAACTTAAGTCCCGTATGTAATTTAAGCTGACTTCGAATGTCTTAAAAATTCCAATGAACAGTCATTTGGTTCTAACTAACACAAGCCAATTTAATGGACAAATCATATGCTTGTTTTGTTATACTGCTATTAGATGCAACGGGGTGAATGAGTCACTAATATTTTATCGTGGCTAAGAATCGGTTGATGTGTTCTTTAAATCGCTCCAAGTTACAGCGAAATGCATCAGTCAACAGCTATCCGCTGTCGAGGACATAATTATCACCAACGATAACATTCGCCGAGTTTTCCGCCGACACTCACTGCTGGATCTGGGATGGCGCTTTTAGCTTCGCCAACGAAAAAGTATCTGGTCAGAATACTAGCACGTACAGAGGAAACCCACACAGCGCACGCAATCTATCGTTGCGAATTTACCAAAGTGAAACAAAGTTTTCTTTTGTACTAGCATGGATATGATGGTCGCTATGAAGATGATGTTAACAGATTGTGCAAAAAAATAAAAAAATAATAAAAAAAATAATAAAAAAATCTCTGGCACGATAAGTATGTGAATATGTGAAATCTGTTGATCAGGGACGTCATTTCAATTTTATTGGGGAGGGTGGGGACTTAACGGGATTATTAATTTTAATATATATGCTACATCAATCAGCACATGCAAATTGGGGGCGGGGGACATTTTCCCTCCCCAAATAACGTCCCTGAATCGAAGCGGATGAATTCACACGCACAGCAAATCTGATCCTGTGAAGCAAACATCATAACGGAATGTATTTTTGGACCACGGTAATTTTGTCCCTGATGAATACCAAGCAATGGATTTCCCCTGATGTAATTGCTACTTGCGTATGGGCACATGCATATCACAGCATGAACCTTGGCTGTAGTTTTGTATCCGTGGGAACCACATGCAATTCCTCTTGTACATGTGGTCTGCTTGGTGGACACACCTCCCCATAGTTAGATTGGCGCCAAAAGGTAACATGCTGGTTGCCAAGGAGTATCAATCAGGTACGAGATGGACCATAATGCGTCAGTAGTGCGACATAGCCAGCCATTTAACTTCCCCGGTTCATACAGATATCAAAGTTGTTTCCGAGTTGGTCTAACAGCGGTGACTGTGACATCATTTAGTAGGTAACGGTGACAGTCTTTGGTTGAATTGTCTTAGCGAGTTTTAACCCAATTGTGCGGTTTTATTACTGAACTCTTCTATGACGGAAGAACGCAATGTCACCCACTCGAGAGACCTCCCTTGACTATTCATCAATAATTCCTGTGAGTACTGAGAGAGTTTGGGAGAAGAGAAAGCGAAAAGGACAGAAGGACAACGCAGTGATGTTTCGAGAGATCCGGAAAGAACAGGCTATGAAAGTGTACAAGGCAATGACGTCGATCGTTTCTATGCTGAACCGATTATCTTTTTAAAACAGATTGGTTATTTATAAAAATACATTTGTGTTTGAAATTCGGTGAATCTTTTATTTCAAACAAGAAGTTTATCTTCCTAATGTAATATATTCTCACAGAAATTGATTAAATTATTTTTATATCAGTTACGGTGGTTCGAATAATTTTTTGTATATATCTGCTCAGATCTCTATTTATTCCACACTTTATTTTAACATTACTCGATCTGGGCAATACCACCGAGGGGGATCATCATTTAGATAACAAGAACCGAACAAAGAGGGACACCTGGTAAGAAAGTACAATCACCACCACCGCGACCCACAACACACCACCTCCACAGTGCTTAGCGTGAGCCATGACAACTGTACGTGTTGATGAAATTTCATGGCATTCACAACTCATGGGATGATTTTCGGAATACGTTTACGAAGATTGCCCAGGACAAGTGTATTCTGCTCACTCCTAACTCGACCAGACCTTTCGGAAAATATTGCGAGAGCGTGGGCACGATAAGTTAAACAACCATGCTAAATATTTTGTCATGAACAGAGAAAACCGACAACGATGTCATATCAGAGTATGACGCCACAAAGCTACTTGCGATCATCTGGAACGTCTTCGCTGTTAGACAGATTCCGTGAATGTATCAAAGATATACTACAGTCGAGGAAAACTGTACAAGAGGATCTCACAGGGTATTTTGTATAAATTTTTTGCATCTTTGATCAAACCAATGTGTGGAAGTGGAGAAGAGGTGAACAAAGTGGCGGTAAAGATTACTCTGAATCCACACCGTAATATCTTACACCCAAAAGCGACAAATACCTGCCTGCACTCACACAGCAATAATAAGAAAGGCGTGCATCTATACCCCCCCCCAAAAAAAAATATCATCCCAACAAAGACTTTCTGTCCCCACTCCATAACGAAAACATGCACTCCAACTCCAATAGCATCCACTCAAATTGGAACAGAAAGAAGAGTTAGAAAATCGTGGACGTAGGTGACCAAAGGCATTACAATGTTTGGAAAAAAACGAAACAACCAAATAAACTAAAATTCATTAGTGGACTGTATTATCACACCGGATCAGCTGAAATATTTCTGGGTTGCCTTCTCGCTGTTAACAAAGCACCAGAGAATTCATTCATGAGGCCTCATCGGTATGTGAGCGGTTGAACAACAATGACATCATGGACGGGGACTTTTCGCGCGTTGATTCATGAACTTACTAAAGACATCGCTGATGTATATAGTTATACACAGATGATAAATTACTTGGCGAGTTTCGCGAAATTAAAGCCGCAGTATCGTTGATAACACAACTCTAGAGTACTATCTCGATATGTATGAACGAGTCAGATAATCTTGAATTTTATATGTCGTTTCCAACACCATGCCGCACACTCTAGATCGTAGTAACAACGTTACGTAGTTATCGATGTTGGCCTGATTTTGGACTCGTCTAGCGGAACATATATAATTTCATTTCTTGTGATGACCACAGACTATAAAGAAACTAACAACTGATAAGAAATCCTAAGGCAAAAAAGTGCTCAACAAGGAGTCAGTGTACCATGATAAATGTTTATAACACTGCAATTTACGGACGTGAAAGAAGAATCAAAGTGGAATACCAGCTGTGACATGAATACACGAAAATAACAACGCTTCTCATGAAATACAAACGTATGTGTATGGTTTGTGGTGCTTTATGAGGATTCGCCATGGAAAAGAACCGTTCATATTGATGTGATGGGAATTATAACCACCTTGTTTATTGTAACAAGATGAATTGGAATTATTGGAACCAATATTAACTGGTGTTCCTGGTGGTGCTGGCAAGATAATCATTTTACGGGTGCATTCGGGAATACGTGTTTATTCATAATTTCTCGAGGCAGCACAAATCAGTCTCAATACAATAACCAAACTGTACTAGATGGCTATTAAGGATAAACAGATTATTATGGCTGAGTTCGACACCGTGTTGGAGGAATGAAAAACAATGTCAACTGAGAGCACAGATACATAACCGGAGCTTTGACTGAGATTAGACTGATCCCAGCTTAAGTAGAATATATGCTAGGATGATCTAAGTGTTCGAATGTATTTTGGGCGGATCGCAGCTTAAATGAATCCATGCTGTGCTGATTCCAGCATAAGAATGTATTACATGATTATTCCAGCTTAAATAAACATATCCTAGGCTGATTCCAGCATAAAAGGGTAGTGTATGTTGATCCCAGATTAAGTTGAAAAGTGCTCGACTGATCCCAACATAAAATAGTATTCTGATTGTAATATTACATTTATCCTAACAAAAACTAATCCCAAGAATGATGCGAGTGTCCCCTAGTTTGAAAATTGGTTCTTTTTTAAGCCTGGCGTACAATTCATATATTGTGTATCTGTGTCCGATAATAATAGATCAGTGTACATAGCTGGTATCCACTGATTGCTGATCTTTTTGGCCATATCTAAAATCATCACTCAGGATGAGTATTTAACATTCGCTACAGGGGATTTATTTCGTCACCTGTTCTCTCTCTCTCTCTCTCTCTCTCTCTCTCTCTCTCTCTCTCTCTCTCTCTCTCTCTTTTCAGGTTCAGTGCTCCACTATTAAGCTGCAGCAGTTGCGAATTATATACCACTGCATGCAGGCTGGTAATAGGATCCTTTCTCGGGAATTTGACAAGTTACATTGTATACTTCAGATAATACAAAAGAATAACAAATATAACGACCAGATTATTTCATACCACAAGATGGGGCAGTAATGTTACGCGTGAACGCTTTTTGACTGGTGTGGTATACCTTATTTAACGTGTCAGTGATGTTTCATTTCTTATATGTGGCGAATTCTAAATGCTATTTTTGCAAAACGTTACAGCATTGAATAACCTGAAGATTCAAGATGTGACATTTTCACCGGCCAATCGATGTTCATATTTTGTCATTTTCGAAGACAGACACGTTATATTTTTCGTGTTCCTGTATTATGGAACTCTATATTACTTGGCGGCATCACATTGCTTTGGCTGAAGGTCATGACGCATGTGTTCCTTTGTTAGTAGACATAGCATAAACTAATCACTTCGACTGATCCCATTCTAACAGACTTGTATAGAAATGTATTAAACAGGCATGAACGTTATATTATTATTATTATTATTATTATTATTATTATTATTATCCAGTTAGGGGAAATAACCGAACGAATTCAAGATTAAAATATTTCGAATAAGAACCCCCAACGGAAAATAATTTTTATATGCGAAAGTTCAGTTAGGAAGAGCATTGTAAATGCACCCTACAATTTTAATGGCCAGAAGTAAGTTTCTTCGACACTCATTGGCTTGCCAACCAGACTATGTGGTTTCACAGGCACAAATGGTGATAGTTTTGTAAACATTTGATTCTTATTAGTTCACAAGGTTATAAGAAATTCTTACTGTTTTTCATTGCCTTTGAAAAGTTTCCACTTCCGTGTCACTTGTTTAATTATTCATGATATTTTTTAGACCATGTCTCCCGCTAATTATTGTTGTTTTGTTATGTTTCGTAATGGATTGCAATTACTTTTACACCCATGCCCTCAACACACCTCGAATCCCAAAAAGGAACATATTTTACAATGATCAAACGTGTTGCTTATATCACCGTTACACAGAATGATATACTCTAGTACAGAATAATCGTTTCTCGACTGACGCTTTCCTTGGCTCCCATACGCGTCATTTTTTATCTGAAGTTTCAAACATTATATATAGCAATAAGTCGGAATAGTAACATCGCAATGTCTGGAGACTCGTGGAAGCCGAAGCTGTCATTGACATAGCAACATAATATTGATATGACTATCCGACTGATCGGATCGGGTCTTTTTGACAGCCGGTCTAGCCTGTTCATTAAGCGACTGATCTGATCGGATCGGGTCTTTTTGACAGCCGGTCTAGCCTGTTCATTAAGCGACTGATCTGATCGGATCGGGTCTTTTTGACAGCCGGTCTAGCCTGTTCATTAAGCGACTGATCTGATCGAGCCTTTCTGGCGCCTGGTTAAGCCGGAAGATGAAGCAAGATTAGTGATTGTAATACGACTTTCCATCCGCTGAACTACCGCTATCCTCTCTTTTGATGACATTAACTAACCCTCAACAGAATTTGCATGTGCTGTAGAATTGTTATAACCTAAATACGAAAATTAGCAAGCCCAACCTGTTTTGCCATGTCCCTCCTCCCCCTCCCCTTCCCGAAAATTTAAATGATGGCCAGCCTGAAGGCTATCAATCCCAGCGATGATTTATTGCTTTACAGTCTGTATCTTGCCAAGGTTGAATGTTGTTTTGATCGGCTTTCGGAGTCTGGGCTACAAAACAATTACTCTGCATGCAAGAATTCAAAGGACTATCGAGTTAAAGTATTATAAGTATACTATGAAGGGAGGGAAATAGTTTCAGTATTTTCTTCAGCTGTGGGGATCATGAGTCAGCTAGATTCAAATGAAATACTTTTAGTTTGATGAATAAATTCAATCTTATTACCTACCTTGAAGGTAGTACTTGCAACTAATAACTATCTCAAAGCAAGTAATCTACGATTGTACCGGAGTTATATTGTGTACATGCAAAGCTTCAAATGCATGTGTCATTCCCACATCTACTATTTGCAAGCCTCATTCCAGATAATTGTCAAATTTGCAGTAAACTCTCACTATAGTGGTACTGCTCCCTTTTGCAATTGTTAGCTTTTCCCCCGTTTACGTCCCAGACATAAGCTATAATCTTAACAATGATATAGTATTATCCTGTATAATAAAGTCAGGACTTGTGCAGTATAGGCATTTAAATCTAAATAATAAATGTATGGTTTGCATTTAAAACTCTGTAGTCTGCCACATAAATTTCAATAATGGTAAATAAATCTTCTTCCTCGTTTTCTGACGAGTGTTCATGTGACATATATACTGCAACAAAATTTAAGTCTTGAAGAAGAGCACACAAGGAGCAAATTAAAACTGGACAATAATTTTGGACTTCCTATCAAGTTAATAGGTACTGAAATCATGTCTTAGATATTTTTCACGGATATACTACGGTACCTCAAGAATGACGTTTTGCATTAAGTTCTTTATCTATGACACTTGTGTAACTCATGCAATCAAATTATAGCAATTTTTATCACGGTCTCAAATCAGGACAAGTGCAGAAATATCGAAATCACGAATAAAATGAATAAACTCACTGCAATTCATATTATACTGTTTACTAAACCTGACACATTCAGATTAACAAACTTAATTTCGCTAATCATCTGCACAACATTTACCACATGCGAAATATGACCTCGCCCATAACCTTTATTTATCATGTATACGTACATTAACCTGCAATGCATCAGTAAAACATATTCAAATATTCATATAACCAGTCTGTCGTATTTCAACAAGGTTACTTTACCATCCATGGGTGCCTGGATAAATATGGATATAAATGTTTGTATTCCCGACCTGCTCTTTTGGGGAAGTTATCAGATACTCGAATGTGTGGTTTAATTACCTTTCAAACATTTCAATATTCATTATCAGTTCTAACTGATACTCTCTCTTCTCTCTCTTCTATCATTGCCTTGTTTTGGGCTGTCTTCTTGATCTCTCTGTACTACTTTTAAAACTGTTTCCGTGTGTTTAAAACGAGAAAACTTATAAATAATAATAATAATAATAATAATAATAATAATAATAATAATAATGAAAAATTACGATTTCTTTGATGGTCCTGATAGTACATACATACATACATACATACATACATACATACATACATACATACATACATACATACATACATACATACATACATACATACATACATACATACATACATTTCAGTCATGCTTGAAGGTAAATTGTTTTTTTTTACATTTTTAATCATGCAAGCATAATAATAGCAACAACAACAGCAATAATAATAATAAAAATAATAATAATAATAATAATAATAATAAATTATATATATATATATATAATAGAAATAATAATAATAATAATAATAATAATAATTATTATTATTATTATTATTATTATTATTATTATTATTATTATTATTATTGCTCCGATAAACGAGACTGACCGCGAGTCTTTAACACGGCTTTCTGTTTTTGCAGACGAGACGATAACTCCTTTCCTATTCAGGTACAAACAATATATATTTGGTATTATTTGACTAATTTAAAACAGATTCAAATATAGTGACTTTAAAAATCTTTAAAATAGGACCTATTTGTAGTTGACTTAGCACGTGGGAGAAGAGTGATGTTGATACATCGCCATTCATTTGCTCGGCAATAATACTGAAAAGAAAAATGAAGAACTGGAAGAAGAATTTTAACTGCAAATTCGAAAATAACGACAACGAGTAATAAAAATGTTAAAATTTATCTCGCATCGCAATCTGCAAATGTAAATTTATTAGTACAAAATTATCTCACTTTCAGGAAGTAATATGACAAAAATGCATACTCAAATTAAAAGAAAAACTTTCACACATCATGTTTGTTAACATACATCCTCACATTGTGCTGCGTTCATTATATCGCGTGGGCTTGAATAACATGTTATATCGGTAGTCTGAATAAATCGTCATACATCAACAATCAATTAAAAAGATTATTTAAGAGTCAACGCCTTAGTCCTATTCGAAATGAATCATACTTAGTTATGTATGATATAACAGTGATACATTCATAGGGGTCGTCCATTAATTATGTCAACAAAATAGGGGGGAGGGGGTGTGAAGAAATTTGACAATTGTTGACATGGGGGAGGGGGAGTTCATGATAAGTTGACGTCAACAATGGTATTTTTTTTACAATAAATTTAAGAAATCAAATAATAGCAAATTAGTCGGCGCGTTGGTATGTCACACACTCGCTCGCCCGTCAACAGCCCACTAGTTTAATCCTAAACCGGTTGAGCTCTTGCCAAGTAAGTCATAGTCTTGCATCATCATATTTTGTTTTTATTCAATGTAGATTGTAGACAGTAGACAGATTAGCCACATATAGTATTAATCTGAAAATTAATACCATTGTGGCTATTCTTATTCATCTGACAGATTTTAAGCCAAGCTGTTACTAAATTCAAAGACTACACTGAGCCATAGACATCTGTGTTGCTTGCAGGGGGGTGGGGGGTTAAAAAGAAATTGACATAATTTTATTAAGGAGGTCACTGAAAGTTTGACAGTTGTTGACAAGGGGGGGGGGAAGGAAAAATTGCCTAAAAATTAATGGACGTTCCCATACGTAATCGCAGTCAAAAGTTAAAAGCATACTATATAGAATATGAAAGAGATTAAAACCTTGTCACAGGTGAATGACCCAAGGAAAGTATTCATTCCATTAAGGAGAATATCGACTGTCATTCAATGTCACTAGGGAGATATGGAATGTCATTCAAATTTAAAGTGTATATACAATTCACATCTGATTTTACCAGGATAATTTCTATTGATAATCATATATAAGGTGCTAGACTATTGCAACATATTTATGTGGCGTATTTAACATATTTAAAAACAAATTCACGTAGAAATTCACTCAGGTCAAATACATACGCTTTTGCTTAAATTTCTATTCTAAATTTTTAAGTATGATTTTTGAATTTGTAATTTAAAATTCATGTAAGAAAGAAATAGATGGTTAGAATTTTTTATATAGCTGATTTTACAACAAAGCCGTCAGTATAACATCTATACGTTGTAAAACAAGTAGATGTTATTATTCGCTGTATGTTGTGGAACTTCACCAGCTTTATTAAAATTATGATTTATGAATTCCCAGACATTGACATACACAAAAGCTGGTCAGAGTCTGAATGTAAATGGATCAGGTTTCTGAAGAAACCAAGTATCACTGAAGCATGATGGTCATGCGTGATTGAATATAACCTAGGTATTAATTTGTAATATTTTACTCTTTAGCATTTTTGCGCCATGGGCAATATTTTGGGCCTGTATTTCTGAAAATACGGAAATAATAGAATTTTGTGAAGTTGGTTAGCTCTAATTAAATGAAAGTTTGTATTATATTATTAAATGAAATGTGCGTAATTGTAATACATTTTTTTTTAATGAAGGAATTATTGCCGTACACTTAGACTTTGACTTCCCTGTTTTCCAGTTCGGTCCGCTTCCGCTTCGCACAAATTAGAGTGACACCACTGCTTCAAAACGTCAGAATGACACCTTTCACTCTTTTGACCTACTACCACAAGAACATGGGATAAAGAACCCTATTAACATTCTCACTACCATTCTTTCATCAAACGTAATAAAAATACAATTTTCTTTTTCTACGTTTTCATTTAGTGATACCCAAAAGGATATATTTTAACTCGTGACTTTGCCACTTTAAAATATCACGTTTTAAGGACCGCACGAGAAATATTATCTGATATTAACGCAGGAAAATAAAATATCTGCCATTTAGTATATACCTCAATATAAAATAAAGTGACTTCTCCGCGAAATAATTTTCATGTTTTCTTTTGTATTTCTATATTTTAACGTGTGAAAATGTTAGATTTCCTATAATGACAGGTGACGTTTGATAGTGTGTTTTTGTGTGGTTTTTTTTGTTATTGTGGAGGGTGCTCTCTCCCGGCTGATCTTTGCAGACCATTATGGGGATGCCCTCCTGCACTAACTTTAGTTGCCTCATCGAGGTATGTATGCTATAGTTCGTTGGAATTGTATTTATTCTGCTTATATATTGTTGTCTATTTTTAATTATTTTTTTAATTTTTTTGTTTTAATTTTTTAAATATTTGTAAATCTATATTTGTATATTAATCTGAATTGTCCATACTGTATTCATCTATGCTTTCCTCTCAATCATTTCTTAATATTCTTCTTTCCATATAATGATTTCCTGCGTTCCTATTAAATAGTATTGTTTCGTTTAATTGTTCTTTCCGTTGATGTCGTTATTTCTAGTTTATTTGCTTGCTGCTGTTAAAATCCGGTTGTATTGGTGGCAGTTGTTTTGTATTTATCTGCTGCTGATAGGATTGTGTTTAGTTGCTGCTGCTGCTCATTTGACACTTTCTGAAGATCATCTTGTTTTTGCTTCCCTTTTATTTTGTTTATTATTCAATGCATTCATCATCTAGATTGTATCCTTGTTTACTCCTCTTTTCTTCGTCTCTGTTCTTCCTTCTCGTTTCTCTTCCTGTTTCTCTTCTTTGTAGTTTAAAGCTTTCTCTCATTTCCTCCTGTGCTTTTTCTTCTTCTATATTTTTCCTTTTTTGTTCTTGTTGGTATACTTGTGTAGCTTCTCTCTGACCTTCAGTCAGGGGCTCTTCATTTCATTGTGTATTTATACTTTTTCTTTTTGCAACCTCCACGATTTTTTCATTTCGTCCCTTAGTTTTTGTTCTTCCATTCTTTTCCTTTCTTGTTCTAATTGATGTTGTTTTATGAATTCTCTTTGACTTCTATTTAAAGAATCTTTGTTTGGGTCCTGTGCTATTGGCTCATTGTTTTGTATTCTTTCTAGCTGGCTTTTCCCTTGTATCTGTTCATTTTGTTGCTTTTCTTTCTCTTGTTCTACTTGTTGGTTTCTTCTCTTTACTTCATGTATGTTAACTTGATATTTCTCCGCCTGCTGTTGTGTTACTGTTGTTATTGTTTTTTTTTAGTGTTTTTTGTTGAGACTTATTTAGTTGTTGTTTTCCCTTTTGTTTCTGGGTATTTTGGGGGAAAATGCTTGGTATTTTACCCTTACTTTGATTAATTTGTTCCATGTTCGTTCCTTTTTGTTCCTGTTCTTATCGTTTGTTACTCTCGTTCATCATTTCTTCATTTGCTGTATGATTTTCTCGGTTGTTATTGCATTTGTGCGGGGTATGACCAGTCTTTTCACATCTATTACATCTTCTGTGGTGGATGCATCCTTTGTACCAGGATTTCGTTAGAAAACCATGTAAAAAGAAAGCTTTTTATTTCTTTTAGTTTTTGTTTTCTACTTTGATAGTGTGAGCTTTAAAAAGATGTACACGGAGAAGGTAATTAATACTTTAATAAAGAAATTGGATCAGTCGCCGTTCACGTCTATCTCGAGTTATTTCAACTTACCTTCTCTACAACAACGATAAACCAGACGTAATTCATTGTTGAATCGCACATGCATTGTTTTCAAATAGAGTCAATTGGCTTACAAAAAGACTATATCTAATTTCCTGCGGCGGATTAGGTCGACCCAATCCTACAGCTTTCATAATTCAAGTATATTATACGATCAACCTACGACAGTAAGAAGACTTTAGACAAGATGGGTGTGGGTGAGAGTGTTGTATCAAAGAATGAGTTTAATCATCTAAACTTCTATTCTGGAGCAAGTCTAGTAATCAATACAAAGAACATTTACATTTCCTACGTTGAAACTGGCTATATTTTGTCTTGTGGTACCAAAAACAATTTACTTTAACAAGTGACTTAGTCACTTGTTACAAAATCACTCTTTTGGGGTACCACACAATGAAAAATATCCGGTATTAGCGCAGGAAAAGAAATATCATCTATGTATTCCGCTTTGCATTATATCGTAACAGCAAAGGGTGTGTGAGTAGTTAGACAATCAGTATTAACGTTCCAGGACGTACCTAAAACAGGGATATTTTTCTATATTTTTATTTTTATTTTTAGGTTATATTTTCACATTTAGCACAATATATGAAATAAACCCAGCTACATTTTTTACGATGTACTTTAAAGTCAGATATATATAGGATAAGAATAGATAGGAGACTTTTTGTGACAGCATCAACATTCTTTTTACTCTCCTGTGGAATGGTTTGCACGAAGATGCTAATAAGGTTATTATGTATTTCCTAATTAGACAGTTATTACTAACCTATGGTCTAAAAATAAGTTAACGGAACAGAACGAAAACTTGTTAAAGTCAACAAATAATTTTTTTCCTAGAATACAAAGGACAAAAACTTACATTATTGCGACTCAGATCCCAAAATAGTCCTAAAATGTCTATCACGAATCCTAATAAATAAATAAAGTTGTAATTAAATTCCAGTGGTGTTCGAAAGACGAGCATACGCTGAAAGCGTTGATGCGCCTGTAGTTTTTAAAGTACTAATGTACGAGTAGCCTAACGTGTGATGATATGCTAATAGTTTTCCAATTAATTGTAGTTTTAAAGTACTAATGTACGAGTAGCCTAACGTGTGATGATATGCTAATAGTTTTCCAATTAATCGTAGTTTTAAAGTACTAATGTACGAGTAGCCTAACGTGTGATGATATGCTAATAGTTTTCCAATTAATTGTAGTTTTAAAGTACTAATGTACGAGTAGCCTAACGTATGATGATATGCTAATAGTTTTCCAGTTAATCGTAGTTTTAAAGTACTAATGTACGAGTAGCCTAACGTGTGATGATATGCTAATAGTTTTCCAATTAATCGTAGTTTTAAAGTACTAATGTACGAGTAGCCTAACGTGTGATGATATGCTAATAGTTTTCCAATTAATTGTAGTTTTTAAAGTACTAATGTACGAGTAGCCTAACGTGTGATGATATGCTAATAGTTTTCCAATTAATTGTAGTTTTTAAAGTACTAATGTACGAGTAGCCTAACGTATGATGATATGCTAATAGTTTTCCAATTAATTGTAGTTTTTAAAGTACTAATGTACGAGTAGCCTAACGTGTGATGATATGCTAATAGTTTTCCAATTAATTGTAGTTTTTAAAGTACTAATGTACGAGTAGCCTAACGTGTCATGATATGCTAATAGTTTTCCAATTAATTGTAGTTTGAAAGTACTAATGTACGAGTAGCCTAACGTGTCATGATATGCTAATAGTTTTCCAATTAATTGTAGTTTGAAAGTACTAATGTACGAGTAGCCTAACGTGTGATGATATGCTAATAGTTTTCCAATTAATCGTAGTTTTAAAGTACTAATGTACGAGTAGCCTAACGTGTGATGATATGCTAATAGTTTTCCAATTAATCGTAGTTTTAAAGTACTAATGTACGAGTAGCCTAACGTGTGATGATATGCTAATAGTTTTCCAATTAATTGTAGTTTTTAAAGTACTAATGTACGAGTAGCCTAACGTATGATGATATGCTAATAGTTTTCCAATTAATTGTAGTTTTAAAGTACTAATGTACGAGTAGCCTAACGTATGATGATATGCTAATAGTTTTCCAATTAATCGTAGTTTGTTTTAAAGTACTAATGTACGAGTAGCCTAACGTGTGATGATATGCTAATAGTTTTCCAATTAATCGTAGTTTTAAAGTACTAATGTACGAGTAGCCTAACGTGTGATGATATGCTAATAGTTTTCCAATTAATTGTAGTTTTTAAAGTACTAATGTATGAGTAGCCTAACGTATGATGATATGCTAATAGTTTTCCAATTAATTGTAGTTTTTAAAGTACTAATGTACGAGTAGCCTAACGTTTCATGATATGCTAATAGTTTTCCAATTAATTGTAGTTTGAAAGTACTAATGTACGAGTAGCCTAACGTGTGATGATATGCTAATAGTTTTCCAATTAATCGTAGTTTTAAAGTACTAATGTACGAGTAGCCTAACGTGTGATGATATGCTAATAGTTTTCCAATTAATTGCAGTTTTTAAAGTACTAATGTACGAGTAGCCTAACGTATGATGATATGCTAATAGTTTTCCAATTAATTGTAGTTTTTAAAGTACTAATGTACGAGTAGCCTAACGTGTGATGATATGCTAATAGTTTTCCAATTAATTGTAGTTTGAAAGTACTAATGTACGAGTAGCCTAACGTGTGATGATATGCTAATAGTTTTCCAATTAATCGTAGTTTTAAAGTACTAATGTACGAGTAGCCTAACGTGTGATGATATGCTAATAGTTTTCCAATTAATCGTAGTTTTAAAGTAATAATGTACGAGTAGCCTAACGTATGATGATATGCTAATAGTTTTCCAATTAATCGTAGTTTTAAAGTACTAATGTACGAGTAGCCTAACGTGTGATGATATGCTAATAGTTTTCCAATTAATCGTAGTTTTAAAGTACTAATGTACGAGTAGCCTAACGTATGATGATATGCTAATAGTTTTCCAATTAATCGTAGTTTTAAAGTACTAATGTACGAGTAGCCTAACGTGTGATGATATGCTAATAGTTTTCCAATTAATCGTAGTTTTAAAGTACTAATGTACGAGTAGCCTAACGTATGATGATATGCTAATAGTTTTCCAATTAATCGTAGTTTTAAAGTACTAATGTACGAGTAGCCTAACGTGTGATGATATGCTAATAGTTTTCCAATTAATCGTAGTTTTAAAGTACTAATGTACGAGTAGCCTAACGTGTGATGATATGCTAATAGTTTTCCAATTAATCGTAGTTTTAAAGTACTAATGTACGAGTAGCCTAACGTATGATGATATGCTAATAGTTTTCCAATTAATCGCAATCTTATAGTCCAATATATCCTTGTCAGAATTCATAATAATTCCAAATTAATGTTCTGTCCAAAAATAATACTTAAGGGCACCGTTATACTTCCAATGAATATATAATTTTAATAAAAAAATTCTACCCAAATGGAACACTGAACACATCAATAACATGTATTCTGCTACAATGTGTTACAGCAAGAATGAGCAATTTTGTTAGCTAACAAGATTATAAACCCCTCTAACTGACCTAGGTCACAACTAGCATTTTCTGGATATACTATGTATATTTAGTGGAAGTTTCCAATCCATAACATTCTGGCTTGTTTACAAGACAAACTCTGTTACTCAGAATATAATAAAGAACAAGGTAAATATAATCTCCTTGACTCAGGCCAAGACAACGATTCTAATATTTAAGCCACACTCATAGGGAAAATATTGGCTATGTATTATTAGTTTATCATATTAACAGTTCTTGGTCAGGAAGGTAATTAACTTGATTTTGGACAAGATTACGTCCAAAAAACGACACATACTCATGGGGGAAAAAACATGACAAAATAAAAAATGAATAACACAGTGAAATATGTCATTTAAGAAAAATGCTTTCGCCACAGTAGCCAAACCACTTATATCACGACGATATCACTTTTGAAACTACTTTCTCCTTTTATTTGGCCAATATATTTCCCCATAATATGTTATTCAATCATGTATTTCTATATTGATGAATATTGCATTCTCTCTCTCTCTCTCTCTCTCTCTCTCTCTCTCTCTCTCTCTTTCCAGATGAACATATATTAAAAGGTGTGTCAACTTTTTACAAACTAGTTGTCCACGTGAATTGTGCAAATTTTCAGTTTTAAAAAAACAACCTATAAATTCTCTGTTTCTAGTCCATATTCAGCGTTACCCATATAGTATGTCTCACTGCACTCTACTATAGGTGTTAGGCCTTAGGTAAACGCTGTCAATTAGTTTGAGTAATACAAACGTTTAAGCAGAGATTTTAACTCTCATCACAATAACGATCATGTTTTTAAACGATGGAGAAATCGGACACAGATTAGTACAAACATTTAGCAATAATCGAAATTTAGGCGCAGCGTCACTTACGAAACTAAACTGCAGGCTTGCCATGACTACACAAATCAAACTTAAATTAGAAATAAATTTAGTAAAGAAGTCACACTGATAAAACTCTTGTGATTTATGATGTTGTGCTCTGAAGTCTACTGCCTTACTGGATACGACCATTGTGTAATGTTGCTATGTCACTCAAACAATATTGGCGGTATCAATCTTCGCAAGAAATGTGTTAGCGAAAACATATAACTTCATTTTCGCACGGGAAGAGTCTTTATTTATAATATAAAGCATTATATTTCGAAGCCAAATTTGTAAATTAGTGCAAACTTCTGAATTTTTTATGTAGTAATTCAGCCATTAATTGCAGTGTCAGGGAATGGGGGGGGGGGATCTATGCAAACAGACGGTTTATGTTTTAAAATACATTTTATAAATTCTACGTTTGATTTAATAGATATAAGGAAATATTTCACTCGTGTAGTGGAAACATTTTGTGCTGTTTTCTATCTTATTTTATTTTGTCAGTTTTGTTTGTTACTTCGCCACATATAACAATACAACGTGTTCACTCACGGGTGAAATATTTCTTATACCTACTAAAACACGTATATATCCTTTATGAACTTTCATGATTTTTTTTCAGGAAAACATTGCAATAAAAAAAATTGAATAAGGTTGAGGCATCATTACTACAATGACACCATACTCCATTATGTGTGACCGTTCCGGTGGCCTAGTAGTTAGAGCGTCCGCCTCAGATGCGGGAGGTGGCGAGTTTAACCCGGTCGAGTCATTCCTAAGACTTACTGACAACTGCCTTGCTTGACGCTAGCATTACGAGGTTAGTGTTAAGATTCGGACTGATCGGCCCGTTGTCAGGATAATCTGACGGGTGGGACATGATGCAACGCGTCTGCTGTATGATGTTCAAGCGCTAGACATCACCATAAGCTGCCACAATGCAGACATCGAAGCAATGTGACTGAAACATTGTTAAAGCAATGTTAAAGATCTAAATCATACACATTATGTGTTATTTCTGTTCAACTATTTATGACGCACGCGGTTAATCACTTACTAGTATTTGAATGAAGATTATGTTATGGGCACCATTTGCAGTGTTTTGAAAACTTGTTTTGCTTAAAATTACTACTTTACTGGACGTCTTCCTTTCATATATAGTTGTTTGTCTTTATAGTGAATTTATAATGATTGATCTTTTCAGGTTAGGCAGACAAGGAGCATGGGTTGTTAAGGTGTTGCCTCCTGGATGATAGTTTGTGTCTCACCTTTAAAATTACATTATCATCATTTTCTTTCCTCTTTTGAACGGATTTTCGTTGGGTAAGTGTTTAACCAGTTGGACTCGCATCTGAAAGGGTGTAACTTAGAAACCTACCATCGGACGAACAAGAGTCAGCGACTATGGCGTGTCCTTGGCATGGCACTGTATTCATGTTGCCTCTGCAATAAATTACCTAATTGTAATGTTGTGCCGTAATACATCAAATCAATCAGTTCATTCTGCTCTTTCTGACCGGGTATTTCGTTTCACTAGATGATTGATTTTTCTATGTTTCCTTTAAGTCAAATTTAACATTTGGCATTATGTTGTTTCGCTTAGGCAATATATCGAGTTATAGTTTTATTTCTGATCTCGCTCAAAAAGATGAACTATATTACTAATGCCGTTTATAGCAAATAGCGGGTATAATTAGTTTCGTTTAAATCATGTATAATTGTCCTATCGTACCGTATATGATCGCTAATAAGTCGAGTCAAGCTACCCCCCCCCACGATCCTTTTCTGTTAGTGCATAATGTGTCTGTATATAATGGTCTATGATGTTTAGCCTACTGTTTATTCAAGAACAAAAAACCTGCACAGACCCACATATTCATGCGCATTATGTGACGGCAGATCTGGGTCGGTTCATTTAGCAGTTTGAGTAAAGGGTCGTTGTTGTTTGGTGACGTTAGACATAGCATGTAGACAATGATTTGTCAAGTTTTAAACTCTCAGATAAACATTAGAAGAAGTTAATGGAGCAGATACATGGTGTGGGACACAGCGGGAACTTGTAAAACTTGCTAAAGTGGTCTATATGATTAACGTCAATGCTAACTGGTCAAATTGTTAGTATAAGGGGCTGACCTCAATTGAAATTACATGTATATGGTAGTATTAATAGAGTTGACCCCAGCAGGTACGTAGGTATATATAAGAAATCATGTTATAAATGTCAATAGGTTTCCTTCGGAACGTGCTATAGGGAACAGTTGGAAATCCTATGTTAAAATTATCCATACGTTTACATTAGGAGGTATTTAGGAGCACCACGGGGAATCATAAGCTATTTCCTTTTTGAGTGACAGTCAATTTGCTTTGCTGAAACATGTATGGCACACAACGTGATTGTAACATGGAGATGGTACTTTGACGCACAGCGAGAATGATAATGCTAGAATTGTTTTACATACAGTCAAACACACCACATAAACGATAATAATAATAATAATAATAATAATAATAATAATAATAATAGCTCTAAGCGTTCTACAACATCTATAATGATATGAATACCAAAAAAAAAAAAAAAAAAAAAAAAAAAAAAAAAAAAAAAGACACCATGAAATTGGAAAACGAAAAATGCTGAAATTATTTACACACAACATTTAAGGGGAGGGGTGATTATAGACGCACTCTATAGTTACATACAAGCATGCTATCATACAAAGGTAGGATTGTTTTACGCACTCTAGGGCCTAAAATGTATCCCCCAAAAAAAGCATATTGAGCCCAAGGGCTATCGAATGTCTATCAGAGACGTACCATTTTACAAGCGTGTCAAAATACCAAATTCATGAAAAAATGCAACTGAAGGTTTTGGTAGGAAACTAAGAGACATAGAGCCAATAATCCAAGAGGACGAAAATATATTTCCGGTGGATAAATTTAGTATCACACACAACAGCTGCTTTCAAATTTCGGTTTGTAACTATTTTTATACAATGTTAGGCTAGCGATAGACGACAATACTGTATGATCCAGATCATACATGGGATCCATCCAACAGCTAGAGCTGGTAATACAACTGGTAATAAAAATACTTACCTTTATGCATTTTGAATTTCCTCAAAATGTGCTTTCTTAATAAGTTCTTCAAATCCGACCGAAATATCAAGCAAAACCTGATACACACAGAAGCTTACTGGAATTTTGAGTAGTCTACATTTCTAAATGAAATTCATTCTCCTTACTGCACTGAATTGACCCAATAATCCAGTCCCTGATACTGATGTCGCTGGGTTGTGCAATGTGCGCATTGTTGTTCTTATTGTGTATTGATGAACCTACGGTTGTGAATTTATCTTGGAATAAAGGATAAATTCAATTACATTGATTCTTGTAATTTGTTTTTAATTATTATTAAGCTTCTGTATAGTTATACAAAAATGAACATATAAAAAAAACTACTGCCTTATTTTGGGAAAATATGAACTCTTTTTATTTCTGAAAAATTCGTTCGTATTTTCCCATGCAAATTCACTAACTTATAATGAATGCATTGACGTGTGCATATGCAAGAGAGAGAGAGAGAGAGAGAGAGAGAGAGAGAGAGAGAGAGAAAATATATAGACATTACTCGGTGGGAAGGGGGGCAAAGAAAGAATAATATTTTATTCCAATTTTTTGAAAATATCAAGGCACTTACCTGTTTGTCTAGGGCATATTTTTGTATCGAAATTTCAAGAGCATACACTCCATTATAAAATCCCATCCAAAGGAAAACATCGCCGTTTTTGTAAAAAGAAAATAGTAGTACTGAACTAGAGACAGTCTATTAGAATCATTCTTTTGAAAAGGCAGATTACTTTTCTCGGAAACAATATGTCCAAACATTTATTGGTTCCTTGGTGAATGTATTTTTTCGCACAAAGGGAACATGTTCATTCCTCACAAATGATATGATTGGTCATGCGTTAATTTTCTGTACAGCGACTTACGACAAGGTACAGAGAAAAACCACGTATTATTCTTCAATGTGTAAATAGCAACTGAAGCTGATTCGAAGCTCTTGTTAATTAGCCAAGGAAAACACTTATGCTGAGAGACGAAAGTGTTTTGTTATAGATGTTGTCCAGGCAGTAGGTTGTTATCGCCAATGTGGATGTGGGAGACAGAAACCCACTTTCCTTAGGAAAACAAAACATCCGATGGCTTGCATCTGATAGAGCAAATCCAGCTCCAGGCCGTCACGAGTGGCTTAACTAAGCCCGGAGAAACCAGTTTAAACGGAATGGAGAAGGGATGACAGGGGAGTTTCTGGCGCCTCGTTAACATTGGGTGGTTGCCCAACCAATATATGGTAAACTCTGACTTCAAACCTTCGCTGCCTTGCGACTATAGCCTCTCATGAGAAGGCTAAGTGAGTAAACATTAACAGACAATCCGAGGACGGAGTCCCTAAGGCGACCTGGCATTGCTTTCAGTATCATATCGGCAACTCCTGCGACGCCGTTGGTGGAAAAACGTATCGGTCTTTCCTCTTCCCCGGATCCATCAATTTCGTGGAGAGGAGGAATCAGTTGCATTGGAAAACACTGATTCTCCATATCACCCTCCCCAGACTTGCGCCCTGGAAAGGACACTTCAGCTTCGATTCACAGCGTCGACACAACATGGGATTCAGCAGTTTACCGAATCATCGCTCGATTGGCGAAGAATCAGACACCAGGTGTTGCTTCTGACGGTGAGAGAGACCAAAATGTCTCACCGGACAGCTACCGACTTCCTCGATCTGGGTAGTACCCATAAAATAAGGAAACGGAAGACTTATCCCTCTTTCACCACACCACAACCAGGCCTATCAACCTGATCATCATTTACGTTCCTACACTAAACGCCACCGTAGATACCAAGGATGAGTTTTACGACGAATTAAACTCGCTCATCAACACAATTCCCAAGGAAAAGAACTTTATTTTACTGAGCGATTTCAACGCAACGATGCGTGCTGACCATGACTCTTGGCCTTCCTGTCTTGGCATGCTTTGGCATTGGAAAGTTGAATGAGAACGGGCAGCGACTCCTAGAGATATGCTCGTATCACGACCACAGCATTACCAATTCGTTGTTTCAGACAAGGTCACAACATGATGTGTCTTGGAGTCATCCCCGGTCCAAACACTGGCCTCAACTGGACTGGATTGTTAAGATACTGTTTGCCATGAAAGGTGTGCTTCTTACCCGTATCTTCGAAAGCGCTGACTGCGACACTGACCACTCGCTGGTGTGCTGATAAATGAAGTTTCAGCAAAGAAGATACACCGCTCTAGGGAAGAGGGACAACCATAAAATGACGTGAGGAACACGTCATATCCAGACAGTACTGAGGAATTCACTTATGTCCTCTCCAATGCGTTTGATTCAGAACCTCTAAACGGCAGTGCATAGAAAGATGGGATCGCATCAGAGAGATTATGTACAGCACATCCACCAGGATCTTTGCTAAGAAGCAATCAAAGAACAACAACTGGTTTGAGACTAACTCCGCCACAATCACGCCAATCATTGAAGTGTGCCTGAGTGCTCATCTAGAAAACACCCATCTCCCGCTAGATGACTCCACAGGCATACAGGTCTACCAGAAGCAAAGTACAGAGGTTATCACGGCAGTGCGCCAATAAATACACGCTTCCTTTCTGTCATCAGCAGATATTGGAAACATCAGAAGCATGTACGATAGCATAAAGAAAGCAATGGGTCCCACGAAGAAAGTGATAGCACCACTGAAGTATTCCACAGGCGATACCATCCACGACAAGGGCAAGCAGATGGAGAGTATGGTGGAGTACTACTCTGAATTGAACTCGAGAGAGAACCACGTGACCAATGATGCCCTCAACTCCCATGAAAACGTCCCGCTCATGGCTGAACTGGATGAGAAACCTACTATGGCAGAACAGAAGAAGGCCTTAGAGAAACTTCCCATAGGTAAATCCCTAGGAAAGGAAGGGAACCCAGCAGAAGTCATCAAGTGCGGCTGAAGTATGCTGATCACAAACATGCAGGACATTCTTTGTCAGTGCTGTGATGTGGGTGCAGTGCTTCAAGACATGAGAGACGCCAACATCGTAACCCTGTACAAGAACAAAGGTGACATAAGTGACTGCAACAACTACAGGGGCATATCCATTCTCAGCATCGTGGGTAAAATCGTCGCACGCGTTATCATGAATAGACTGAAGACGCTTGCTAACAGAGTGTATCCAGAGTCGCAGTGTGGGTTTCGTGCAGAGAGGTCCACAATCGACATCATCTTTTCCGTCATTCAACTGCATAAGAAAGGCGGCGAACAACAAAACCCCATCTTCATGGCATTATAGACTTCATCAAGGCGTTCGATTTGGTCATCAAAGACGGACTCTTCACAGTCCTGGCAAAGACTGGATGCTCTCCAAAGCTGCTAAGCATAATCCAGTCATTCCACGATGACATGAAAGGCACAGTGCAGTATGATGACACAACGTCTGACCCATTCAACATCCACAGCGGACTGAAACAGGGTTGCGTCCTAGCCTCCACGCTCGTAGGCATCTTTTTCGCTGTCATGCTCAAGCATGGCTTTGCGACGTGCACGGAAGGGATTTGCATGCACATGTCATCAGACGGAAAACTTTTAGACCTGGCCCGACTAAAGGCAAAAAGCAAAGTGCGTGAAGCAGCCAACAGGGACATGCTTTTCTCAGAAGACGCTGCCCTAACTACTCACACCGAAAACTGAGTAACATCACCTGATGGACCGCTTGCTAAAGCACGAGGAGAGTTTAAGCTGACCATCAGCCTAAAGAAAATAAACGTGATGGCTCAGAACGCGGACCCAAATATCATCATCAACAACTACGATCTTGAGTTAGTCAGTCAGTCCACATACCTCGGCTTTACTTTCATCCGCAACCTATCGCTTGATTTTGATTTTAACAAGCGGATTGGAAAAGAATCAACAATTCTCTACAGGTTGTTTCAGAGAGTATGGAATAACTACTGAACACTAAGATCCGTGTACCGTACCTGAGTGCTAAGCTCTCTCGTGTATGCCAGTGAACCTGGACTCTGTACGCTTCACAAGAGAAAGGACTGAGCGCCTTTCACATGCGATGTCTCCGATGCATACTCGGGATAACTTTGAGTAATTGAGTAACAAACAACGAGGTTCTTGAAAATGCCAAGATTCTCAGCTTCGTCACGCTTCTTTTCCAATGTCAATTGGCCAATTACGTTAGATGGGTGACGGGCGGATCCCCAAAGTCCTTCTTTATTCGGAACTTGCCTCTGGCAAAAGGTCAAAAGGTCGATCAGATGGCCATATCTCCGCTTCAAGGTTGTCAGCAAGCGCGATATGAAAGCCATTGACATCGATGCAATATCTGGGATGAGCTTGCTCTAGACATGCCCATCTGGCGACACGCTCTGATCACTGGTTTGAAAGCCTGCGAGGACATGATACGCTTGCTAGGTGATGAAAAGCGATCTCAGAGGAAAAAGAAGCAGCTCCAAAAGACACCAGATTCAACTTTCAAGTGCCGCAAGGACTGCCACTCCCGTGTTGGGCTACATAACCACTACATCCTCTATTCAACCACCAACGGGGACATATCTCATGGGCGCAATTTCATCGTCTCTCGAGACTAACAGATGTCAACAACATAATCCAGGCAGCGTGGGAAAATAATACATATGAACAGCCATTGTGCGATTGCAGTGCAGACTGACAGCGAATTGGTAATCATGTAAAGAGTTTGTGTACTTATGCAATTTTTTTTCTCGTCACGCTAAATGTTGAACTACGTTATTAGTTCGCGTTTTGAAACCGAAGAAAGTTTTTTGACGCTTCGTCATTTGGGCATTAAATAATAATAATAATAATAATAATAATAATAATAATAATAATAATAATAAACCCCATATAGGTAGAGACAGAGGCTATACTATTTACTAACAGTTTTTAAAAAAAAGTTTTTTTTTTTTTTCCCTTAAAATTTGTGAATTTGGGGCTTTATGGAGTTCAGCCTTCTGGTAACATTGCAAGTATTTCTGCTTTGCAAAACAGTAAAATTCGGATCGTCATTTTTTCGTGGCACATACAAAGGTAGATCGTGATTGCACGTTTCAAAACAAAAGTCACTGCTTTCTATAGCATGTAGTCAACATTTTAAGTATAGCATGCCAATATCACAAAGATATGTAGAGACAGGGGTGTAACAGTTCTTCTTTGGATAAATCCAGTAAACTTTGGTTTCATACCTTTTAGTAACTGCCGTTCTGTCAAAGTAAACCATCTTAACCCTTTCTTTGAGACTGGCTTCTAACAGATATGACCATACATGTGTATTTCTTTAGCGCCTGAGGTCATTAAGTGCACAATCCTAACAAAATATTTAAGCCGATTGCAAAGCTTTGTAAAGCCAAACGATACGTTGTGGTGGACGATCGGGCAATTGCGATCTATCATAAACAGATTGGCTATTTATATAAACACATTTATGTTTGAAATTCGGTGAATGGTTTATTTCAAAAGAAGTGTATCTTCCAATTGTAATATATTCTCACAGTTGTTTATATAATTGATTCAATTGTTTTATTTCATTTACGGGGGCGCGTGTCGTTCTGTTCTATATATCTGCTAAGATCTCTATTTATTCCAACTGTAAGTTCCACACTTTATATTGATAATACTCGATCCGGGCAATAACACCAAGGGCGATCATCCTTTACATAACAAGAATCGAATAAAAGGGGCATATTGTAAGAATGTAAAATCAATCTCCCCCCCCCCCAAGTTGCATAATTTTGCTTATGATCATACTTCTTGTAGGTTAACAAGAACATACTAAATGTTAAGCTTTCTTGAAAGCAGTAATATTTCAGTAATAATATTAATAATAGTTGTTATATAATCACATTTCTTTGTGCACTTTGCATTTAAAATTCATGTAATGTCAAAAAAAAATTGTTTTCAATTTGTAATGTTGTTGTTCGTGGATCTACGCTTGACTTTTATTTATGTATTCGATTTTATCATTGGATCCTTTCGTTTATTGTGGAAATATTATGCCAGTACATTTCTTCTCATAAGTAAGTTGTATTTTACGTTTATTATAATACCCGCGTGCTACCATACGTATGTTAGGTAAATACCGCGATAATATAGAGTTGTTCCTCCACGCGTAGGTTAATCTGGGTCAGCTACCTTATGCTGTTGTTTACATTTGCGAACTTCGATTGACAAAGTTGTTTTTTTTTAAATAGGAATAAAAAGAGGGAAAGTCAATTAAACTTTATAATTTATAAGTAACTTTAATATTTACGGATAATGCCATTAAGTACCGTGATAATACAGTGTTCCGTTCTATATCCTTTGAAGTTTTCAATACTATATTGTTTTGAAAAATGGAAGAAAATTTGGCTTGACAGAATTTGACATAAGGAGAGATATGTTTGTAGATTCATACATACCGAGGCACCTTCAATGATAACACAACAAATCAATAATGCGTTTATAACAGCCCAACACAAAAGTCTGTTTGAACGAGATTATGAAAGTATCTGTCTTAATAGTCTCAACACGTGCTTTTTGTTTACCGATGAATACGAACTTTTCTGTTATCACTTTATCTGAATACTCACTTATGATTGGTCGATATATTTTTACCTTCAGATGCAACTCGTTTAGGAGTCATGGCGGTACTTGTCAAACCGGTTCTACTACTATGCATGAATGACTTGGGATTTGTTTGGTCTTTGAAATGCAAAGGAGCGGCATGGTGTTTCATTATTAAAACACTGGAGAACCTCAAACAGAACGATCTTGCCCAGCGCATAAGGTGTGGTAGTGGCACAAGGAAACATTCAGCAGCATTCAATCATTTCGAATTCTTCGGATCAGAAAGGCATATGGTTGTATATGTAAAATATAACAACTAACGGGGAATATTAGTTATCGCAGAAAATATCAGGTAAGTTGTTTCGTGAAAATGCATTCTATATCCAGTGCCTGATCGTTTGAATGTATCCATTATCGGATGCCACCCCATTATTTGCTCTTATAAGTACGTAACTGGTATCCTTCAGTATCTAATGTTTCGTGTTGAACTGTGTATGCACGCACATGCAATGTTTCTGCAGTATATAATTTTATTACATATATGCAGTTAACAATCTTTAGTTATTAGATTTGAAAAGCTGTTGTCATCTATTCAGAAAACTAAATAATTTTAGTTGTATATATAAATGACATTTATTTGTCCAAAGTGATTTGCATTGTTTTTGTATAAATTACTTTTTTTAAAGTGATAACTTACACATATTATGTATTTTTAACATTTTTTTGTGAGCATAAAACTAAGTCCCCATAGTTGCATTTTGTGTGTTATTATTAAAAATCAGTTGAAAATGAAATGTTTTGTCTACATGTGCAGACATGCTTAAGTGCTACTCTCCATTCTAAATCACACCTTTTTTGGCTGAAAAACAAATAAAACAGTTTAAAAATGAAAATTTGAAAAAGAAATAAATTTTGATTAAAATGTCTTAGAATTAGACAATTTTGTCTAGCTAGGCAAAAAGATTTATTTCAAAAATGTGTTACTTGCATTACTGGAAAGTTTCATTGTTGATTTTTAATATATAGATAGGTAATAAAGTTTACTTTTTTAAAAAAATGTGTCTTTTGTAGTAGTTTCATAAAGATTAAGTAATGGGTCTGTCAGTGTACTGTTTGGAGCATAAGACAGAGTTACATAGTTATGGTATGTCTCTAGACTTGTGCAATGGTTGGGCAAATACAGGAATTTAAAAGCATCATTGATAAAATATGTGTCAAAATATAGGGGATGTTTTCTTAAATGTTCACAGATTATTCTAGTAATATAATAAATTTAATTGGTTCATAATGTGGTCATCTGACTGGTCATTTTGCACAATAGATAAAGATGACAAAACTTACAGACTTATTGCTTATTTTAATATATTTAAACTATACAAGTATGCCAATTCTCAGGGATGAAAGTATTGCTTAAACTTTCTCATTTTACATAATTAAAACAGGTGTGATGCTTTAAATAGTTCTTGAAATTTTTGTTCTTTTTGAAGTGTACTTCATGTTTCCTCTATCCCATCCATTTAGTAGTTAGCACTCTATAGTGTCAGTGAAGTCAAGTGTGAAAGGGCTAATAATGAAATCATTTAACAAATTCATTCACTTAATTGGCGACTTTGTAAATAAAAGTGACTTTTAAATCTGGTGATCAGACCCACCCCCAGTAATATTTGAAGTTGTATTCAAACTGGATTAAGCAGTTTGTTTTTCAGCAAAAAATCCACTCCTTCAATATTATTCATTAAAGTTTCATATATACTGTCAATCCTTTTTATTCTCACTGCAATATAAAGCCACAATGCGTCTCCTCCACTCCTCTCATATTTGTACTGTTATCTCTGCCTCTCTCTTGTTTATCAAAATGTTCTGTCTCATGTAATCCTTGGCACTCCTTTTCTTTTCACCCAGTGCCACCAATCTTCTGGCACTGTTTTGGAGATGCATGCACTGGACAATTCCCTGCCATCTAACATAATAATAATAATAATAATAATAATAATAATAATTACAGTAGGACTTTGTAAAGTGACTAATCTATAGAAGCTTTAAGTGCTTTACAACATATATAAAAATATAAGTACAAAAAACCTAAATAAAGGTAAACTGTTTTAAATTAGTTGAAAAAGTTAACCCTTGTGGTGTGGTGCAGTTTTTTTTTTTGGGGGGGGGGTGGATGGGAAGGGGGTAATAAGGTGTAATTTTCTTATGAAGCAATGAAGGTTTATAACTGGAAGCTCCATTACTCCATAGGAAATTATGATTATTATGAAATCAATTCTTGATGTTTCCATTTTCCAAATATGTCCTTTTTTTTAAAAGAACTGCTTACATTATATCCATTGATTGTTAGCTCCACTGGTTGTAGAACAGAAGAGTACATGCAAGAGTTACTATATTTGGACCATCCATCTTTAGCACATGTTTTGTAATTACTACTTTTTCTGAACTGATTGGAGGTTTGCCATGAAACTTTACACACATACACATTCTGTCTAAGATGTAGTTTTCCCAAATGTGGACACTCTGACATCCAGTATGGCCACCTGGGCAGCCTTCTTGAAATTCTTGTGATAGCTACTTAGATTGTTAAATCAACATCACAATTTTGAACTAAAAGACTTCATATACTAACTTGTTGATCCTAAATATAAATGGTGCAGATCTAATTCCCAGAATGACTACCTAAGTAGCCATCTAGTAATCTAGTTATAAATACAAGTCCTGTATAGAAAGTTACTGGTATATTGATATGAGGTTTTCGCAGAAATCTTCTTACGTTGCCTTGTTGGACTTAATAGAAAATCATTCAAGTGTAAAATTGAATATGACTGCCTTGACTGCATCACGAAATTATTCTTATTGCTACTCTTCAGAATGGATGATCATTTACCCATGGGGTTTCGTCCATGACAGGACTTCTTGTGATGTCTACTTGATTTTAATTGAACAGGTTGCCTATCTGACATTTAGTATTGCCACCAGGCATCCGTCATCATTCTAATGGAAAGTGTATCAACATGTTTACCTTAAGACTTCTTATGAAGTCTAGTTGGTCCTAAATTAAATGTTACTGATCTGATCTCTGATATTGACATTGTGACAGCAATCATGACAGTTATGTTAATGTTCCTTCTGGATTGACTGTAATATCAGTATAGAGTTTTCACCAAATGACTTCATATAATGTCTTCTTAGTTTTAAACTTAAAATGGTGCTGATCTTTTTGATCTGTTTTTAGATTAAAGTCTTTAGCGAAATCAAATTTTATAGAATTATTTAGTGTTGTTCTGATTATCAGTTATAATCAGATAATCAGTCATCAATTGGTTGAACAAGCCAATGAAGATAATCGATTGTGAAACTGTATAATTGATTGGGTAAAGGGAGACTACTTATTTGTAGCTGCATGCAAAACACAAAGGTTAGTAAAACTCTTGTGTAAATGGTAAGCTAAAGATGGCTTCCAATCCACTAAAGGTGATCTGCATTATTTATTCCCTTCACAAGTTACAAATACAAAACCATACACATGCCATAGGTACAAACTTTCATATTTAAGAATATATATAGACATCAGTACATGATTAAGCTGTTAAATTTTTGAGTTAGTACATGTACATTTAAACCAATTCTGATGATTTGCTTCAGTTAAAATGTAAAATTTCCTTTGTAGTTTTTGTAATTGATGACAAAGAAGAAAACCATGTCCTTCTGTACTTTAAATTATAGACTCATCACAAATAAAAGAAAGTATTTTGGGGGAATTGCAACAGTAACTAAAGTACATAAGACTGGTCAGCCATAAAATGTTGCTTTTGTTTATCAAATTTGGAGAAACACAAAACATTTGAAAAAATTGTATTATTTTTATCAGGTAAAAATATACATGTCATTAAAAGAGATTATTTCTGTGCATTTATTAACATTTTAAACTCTTGAGCAAAGAAACAACTCAAAACAAACAAAAATTCAAAGTCTCTTGTAGTTACCAATTATAATTGATTATCAGTTTGTTGAGTGTGATTGATTATCGATTATGAAATTTTGATAAATTCTCATCAATAGAATTATTGAAGGTCTTTTTGATAGCCTGTATGCTTGGATGTTTATGGGTCCAGAGTTGTTAGTTATGGACCACTGCCGTCTCACCTCTGTCTGCGTGTGTTCGAGTCTAAGATTTGGCAAATGTAGTTATGTGAGAAAGCTTGCCAGTAGCTTCTCGTGGGTCAGTGGTTCTTTCCGGGGTTTGTCTGGGTTCTTCCTCCACCAATAAAACTGGCCGCCATGTATAGTCTATATTGTGCTGAAAAATGGCATTAAACCATAAAAAAACAAAAAACAAACTTGGATGTTCATAAGGTTAGGTGGTTGTTGCCTTTTTCGTTAGCAACATTAATGAAGAAATCATTGAAGACGTTTGCTACACATGCCTGATCAGATATAATAATACCATTTTCATATTAAACGTGAAGAAAAAAAACCAACTTTTTTTAAAACCCGGACAGCTTTGATATGGCTTCTAACCAAAACTTTGGGTTTGGAGTTGAAATAATCAGATCAAGGTAGTTCCATCTCAGGCAGGGGTGAATCTAAAAGTATTTTTGGGATAATAAGAAGTAGTAAAATAAAGACGCACTGAATACTGCTAATCCCATTATAACCAGCAATGAATGAATATTTGGCTTCTGTAGCAAAACGTTATATTTTATTGCTACGAGATAGGTTCACAAGTGGAGATTGTCTGCAATTGTGTCAATTTTAATTGGTTAAAAAGGTTTGCATTCATTTGCAAACTGCAAGATTTTACAGCAACATTTCTTGACTCACCAAAATTCAGAAATAAAAATTCATTAGTTCTTTTTATATATATATATATATATATATATATATATATATATATATATATATATATATATATATATATATATATATATATATATATATATATATATAATAACTTAGTCCCCCTACAGTCATCAAGTAATGCATGTACACATTTATTGTACATATTATATATTGTCATAGGTTAATTATATCTCAGCTCAACGCCCATGACAGTGGTGTGTCAGCCTTGTTCCAGTTTTCAAGGACAGGTGACCAAATAATCCTGTACTTAGTTAGCCAGGGCTTGTCTAGGTTATGTGACACAGAGATCAAGGCATATAATAGAGCAAAGTAGATACTGTTTCCTTTGTATTGTTTCTTTTTTCCCTAATAAATGTTTTGCCAAGAACATGGAAAAAAACAGTCAAGTGTTTTTTCTAAAACAGTTTTCAATCAAGGATAAACAATGAGACCAAGAAAATGATCTTGAAAGATATACAGGATTAGAGAAATTAAGGAGGATAAAGTTGCTGTAATGTTTTTCTTCTATATTCAAGTGAAGATTTTGTATGTATATTTTCTACATTCAGATAAATTTTAAATGGTCTATTTGCAAATGCAAAGTATTGAAAATTAACAAAAATTCACATTATTATTTAGCTCATAGAAAAGGGGCAAATATTCATTTTATTTTAGTGTGAATCTAGTGCAGGAGTTATTTTCCTTGTCACATATTTTCCTTTGCTGAGTCTTTTAAAACATTTACAGAAAATTCAAGCAAAATGTCAATTTTGTATTTTTTTTAATATATGTATACATGTATATGTAGGTAGGTAGGTAGGTAGGTAGGTAGGTAGGGTTTAATGTCACATCAGCACAATCCTGGCTTTAGAGTACATATAATTATGAAAATAATTGCACATAAAACAATGATTTCAGTTTGACCCACTAATCTGGCGAAGATAATGCAGTTGAAAAATGGTCTCGGATTTTTCACTGTAGTCTATCCTTGGAATTATTGTCTTCTGCATAAAATACATCAACAGAAAAATCTTTTCTTGAAAGACCACAACAATCATATGCCTTGAGAGACCTGATTCTTTGTGGACAGATTTATTAGTTCTATAGTTTTATCACCTGTCACATGTGAGAGACCACAGACAAGGTTCATTTTTAGCTGCAATTTTGTACCAGTTGCCCATCTTTTCTTTTTTTCTTCTTTTTTGGTGCAAGAAAGTACCATCCATGGTTCCCATATGCCCAAGAAAATAAAGATAAAACATAATTTTTGTTCATTTTAGACTGGAGTTGTTACAACCCAAGCTTACATTTATTGGCTGACAGAAATGTCTTCCCAAGTTTGATTGGGCAACTTGGTAGTATTACTGGTTATATGCTGACCATGTGCTAGAGAGGAACTATTTTGACCCATTCCCCTGACAAAGGCATCAGAGGTTAAGTTTTATAAATAAATTTTTTTTTTAACAATTACAGAACATTTTTAAATGTAGTAATAATATGTAGGCATGTTCTACATCTAATAATTTTCATGTTTTATGATCTTGATTACAAATGGGAAGTGAATTGAATCCTAAGGAATAGCAGCAGAGAGGGTGAATCCTACAACGTTTTTAGACAAAATTTGATTGAAATCCTAAAACGAGCCGTCCTATAATCTCATTTTAACCAAAAAAAGGGCGAACCCTACAACGTTTTGAAACAAAATTCGATTGAAATCCTTAAAACGAGCCTTCCCTACGAAATCTCATTTTAACTAAAAAAATGAAAACGGAGATTTTACGATTTTTTAATAAATTTTTTGATTGAAATCTTAAAACGAGCCGTCCTATAATCTCATTTTAACCAAAAAAAAATATCTCAGGGGCAAACCCTACAACGTTTTCAGACAAAAAATTTATTGAAATCTTAACGAGCCTTCCCTACGAAATCTCATTTTAACTAAAAAAATGAAAACGGAGATTTTACGATTTTTTAATCAATTTTGGTCGCAACTTGTTGTCATCCGCCCTCTCTGCAGCTATGGGTTAATAAAAATAATAAAATGATTTCAACCGAATATTTGATCCAGTCCGATACGATATCGTGTCCGAGGATCATGCAAATTTATTGTTGCGAATCCGTGTGGTTTTGACTGAGCATGACTAAAGAAATCTCGAAATTGATTGAAGTCCATATCAGAACACCATGTCTGCCAAATATTTCTAAGAGTATGAGTATCAACTCCGTTGAATACAGACAATAAATTGCAGTTATCTCTGATGACTTTTGGAACCTGAGTGTAGCGTTGAGTGACATATATCACGTCAGTGTTTTTGTGACGCCCCCGGGAAAAGATCCTAGCAGGATTTTATTGTTTATCCAACATTATATCGTCGTATACGACTAAATTGTTAATATCTCCATCAATATCATCAATACTCGGTGCTTCATCGATATCGGTTATAAAATCAATGGCGTTCTCACCCTTAATTTCTGATGCATTCTCGTTAAAATCTTTTAGCACTTCATAACATCGTTGATCATCTACGCTAGGGGCAATTAAATACAACTTATCCCACTTCATCCATCTCATTATTAAATTGAGTAACAATTGCGTTTTACCGGATCCAGATGGCCCGATTATAATCATCCGGATAGAGTTTGGTAGCGCTGCATGATGCTTAACCGGTGCTCTTGCTTTAGTCGCTGAAAAATCAATTATATCCATATCTCTATACATAAATTATGGATCTATATTGTGTGAAGTGTAAAACGCTACTGGCACAGATGATGTGACGACGGTTACAACTAAAAATAACCGATCAGCGCTTTCTGGTAAATGCGTGCAATGTGGTACAAAGAAATTTAGATTTGTGTCTATGAGATCTGATTTTAAAAAAAACGAGGAGGTGATATCGCAGCCAAATTGGCAAAGCTCCCTGGAACCCCATGGGCAAAGTACCCCGGAGAAAAGCACCTTCCAGGATATAGCTACTGTGGACCGGGAACCAGACTTGATATCAGACTCAATGATCAAAATCAGTCCCGACCCGGTGAAGAACCAATAAACGCCATTGATAAGGCCTGTCACCTTCATGATGTTGCTTATAAAAGCAGCAATCTGCAACACAGGCATCTAGCAGATGTGAAATTAATTCATGCGTTAAATGCTATTCCTGATAAATCCTTCAAAGAAAAATTGGCTTCCTTTTTGATAAAATCGGCTATGAAAAGTAAATTGATGTTAGGTGCCGGTAATTAATAATATGGAATCAATTTATTATTCCCCAAGAGGATACTGGAGGGGTAAATCAGCAGTCCATAAACTCGCTAGCGCTGCAAAAGTGAAAAAAACCACTGCGGCTAATTGGTTATCCAAACAGGCACTATGGCAAATTTATCTACCACCGCCTAAACAAATTCAATTCTCGCATTTTGATGTGACCGCTCCTAATGAAGTTCATCAGGCTGATATATTATTTCTGCCACATGATCGTGGTTACAAATACGCTTTAACCGTAGTTGATATTGCAAGTCGATACAAAGGAGCAGAACCGTTAAAAACAAAATCAGCCACTGAAGTCGCTTCTGCATTTGAGAGGATTTATCGACGAGGTCCTCTGCACTGGCCAAATCTATTGCAGGTTGATCCTGGCAAGGAATTTCAGGGTGCAGTGTTATCTACAATGAAACATCATAATGTCACCATACGACGAGGGCATACTGCGCTACATCGCGATCAGGCCATTGTAGAACGATTTAATCGGACGATTGCTGAGCGGTTATTTGGATATCAATACGCAAAAGAATTCATTCAAGAAAAGCGATCCCGTGAATGGGTTAAAAGATTACCATCTGTGATTACTGCACTGAATAACGAGATTACTAGAACAATCAACATGAAACCTAGCAACGCTATTAAAAAGAAGTCAATACCTGAAAAACCACAAAAAGATTTCAAAGAACCAATTCTTGGTAGTAATGTCACTGTTAGGTATTTATATGAACCAGGAGAGCTTGAAGAGGGGTAGAAAAAGGGCTACTGATCCTATTTGGAGTGTTACTGCACACAAGATATCTACTATAACACGATCAACTGGTAGACCAGCAATCTATAAACTGGATTCAACTGCCCCTCAACGAGGATTTACTAGACAACAACTACAGGTAATTCCCGAGGATACTCAATTGCCACCGCATGGTCTTAACTAGCACCGTTGCGTCTATTGCACTCAAGACAAGTCAACATCACATTGTTTCTGACATGACCGAGATTGTTATTTTTTCTGTCTACGGTGAATTGGCGAGGATCCTTATCCGAATACTGCCAACGCATTATACAATTGCAACTCGCGCAGTGATTATTCTGTTGTTGTTTCAGCGTAATTATTAATTCAGCATCAATATCAAATTCTCGTTGTTTTTTTTTGTCCTGTTGTTTGTAACCGGAGAGTTTTTTATCAATAATTTTAACATCAATATCATCCATTGTTGTGTCATTATCATCGAAAACAATTCTTCGAAGCTGATTTATTCTTCGTACTCTGGATACTGCGAGATAGACTAAATTCGACCATTCGATGTGATTATCCACCATCCAAACAATTGTATCCGATATAGTCAATCCCTGTGAAGAGTGTATTGTTGCTGCGTATCCTAGCGTCCACGGGGATTTATTAGCACGCAATGCATTTTCGACGACGCTGATATCAACCAGCACAATATCATTTAATACGAGAATTTGTTTTTCACTCTGTCCTGGAATATCAACTTCAATGTTCTGTTTTCGTGTATCCGATGGCCTATAACAAAGGGGTACTGGAAGCGTTGCAAATTTTTCTTTATGCAATTCAAATAACTTCATCTGAAGTGTGTCCCTGACTATTTTTCTACTTGCAATTATCAAATCATTTGGTCTCCATGTTTCCCAGAAATCATTCATTGGAGTTTCTGAAATCACTTCACGCGCTATTTCGCATTGGACTCTATCCGGTTGTAATCTAATTAGTTTCTTAAATTCTCGTAATCGTTCATCAAGTGATCTATAATCAGTGGTGATTTCTTCATAGTAGTCTACAAAACCCCTTAGCCATTCATGTGGAGATGCACCGACAAATGGTGGTGGTTGGCCGTGATCACCGCACATGACGACTTTTGTGTTTTTGTTTAACAACCACTCGAGAAATATTTGTAATACATCTAATGACACTGTGCATATTTCATCCCAAATGATGATTTCAGGAATGAATTTATCACCCATACGCTCAGGAGTCCATTTGTCACCCTTCCATCGAAAGAAACTATGGTAAGTACAGGCATTTACCCCTCGCTGTATCATCTCTCTGGCGAGTCTGTGAGTCGGTGTTAGCACAATCATGGTTGACCGACGAAATAATTCAATTGCACGAGTTGTCTTTCCTGACCCACCACAACCGTTTAAATAAACTGTCTTGTATCTACATACTGGATCAGATACCGGTGGTGCATTAGAAAATTCTGATTGAATTTCAATACGGTTACAACAAAGATATTTATCATCCACGGCAACGTCTGCCGATTCACAATACTCATGTAGCATCTCCTTTTTAAATCGCCAACGCCCCCAATTTTCTTCGGGATCTGTGAATTTAGCTACAGCTGATTTGTACTTATTGTGTATATACATCGAATCAGTGGCCACTCTAACCGCGGTATTAGGAAATCTATTTATCATCGAAAATAGATTAATAGAAGCATAGGCTAGCATTGAACTTCTCAAATGTGTGTACTGGGAATTATATCCATCACAGTAGGTAACAACCATACCCATTTTCTCACCATTGGATAGAAAAGCATCCTTACGGGATACAAGTTTTCCCTGTTTCATTAAATCCGCTACAATAAAATCGTATTCAGCGACGTCTATGATCAACCGCGAAGAATATTTTGCGTTGTCGTACCGTCCACCTTGAGTGAATTTACCGATTATTCTTCGTCCAAAATCTTTTGCTTGTTCTTTTTTAATTTCAAATAACTTCATAGACAAATTCATGATTTGTTCTTCATTGAAATCAGGGAATTGTTTTCGCTGTTCGCTGATTATACGATCTAGATCGGGTTGTGGTAGCCAAACTTCTTTCTGAGCTCGATAGCATATAATCGCTTCACCGATGATCAACGATATTAGCATACCACAATCAATCATATATCTCAATAGCACTATTGGCATCCAGTGTTTTTCAGATAGGTGTCTACCGAGCCAAACATAACTACACGGATGTAACCCTGTAGCTAATTCGAATGATATCACACGAGCGAATCCGGTTAAATCAAAATCAGGCAATGGTCCATTAATCGCAACACGAGTCATTTCATGCGTGGGGTGTCCAAATCGTTTGAAGTACTCAGCGCATTCCCCATATCCGAGAAAACTTCCGGGATAACACGCGGATATATCAATTGAAATCATACCATCACGATGGTATTTCGTATTCCACAGTCCTCCATGACCAAATTCGACGCAACTCAATTTAACATCCTCGAGAAAATCACTTCGTGTTGGACGCCATGAGTTTTTTTCTCTTGCGAAGTGAGCTACCACTGATGGAATAGTAAAACTATCCGTGAGTAGTTTTTCATGGAAACTCTCCGGTGAAAAATCACTAGCGATTTTTCTCATTCTGTTATCTAATTCTTCAACGCGATATAATTCACCATTTGGTTTTACAAATTGATCGAATCCTATTTCGGGATCTTCATCACTTCTAAGTAACCACACTGACACAGGATCATCCTTACACAACGCATGAATAGCATCAAATAATCTCTCTTCATAGAAAACATCCCCGACGAACTCCTTAGGGATATATTTCACGGTTCGTTCTCGTGGAAATACTGTTACCGCAGGTGTCCACGCGTGTTTATTATGATCAATAATCTGTATTGGTGCTCCATTTTTGTTATATTTCGGTTCGTATAAAACCTCTCCGGTTATCGTCATAACTGTTATTGGAAATCTTAATGATGTTTCTAATTTAGCTATATCAGAAATCTTTGCACCATGCTGTTTCACTGTCAGTTCCCACTCGGTTATTTTCCTACGTCGCAGATCAGTTAGTTTATTTCCTCGGGATGCATTTGTGAAGTGTTCTATTATTCGTTCTGCTACACAATTAAGCCCTGACGAATATTTCATAGGAGCTAGTTTTGCGATATCGGGTTTATCATTTAACGGATATATCCCATAAACCATTGCTGTTACGGGATAAGATCTTTCGTAGTATGGTTTGTCAATGCCGGTTAGAATTCCTGGTTTGGAATCTCTACTCACAATGACAGCTTTTTTATTCTTGAGGATTGGTTCAAATTTATCCCTAATAATCCATTTGCCATCGACTTCAATAATGAATTTGATTCGGAAAAAATACCGTTTTTCCCCAACACGTGAAATTATCACTGCTGCTTTTTCATCATTCATGGTAGCATCAACAACACCATCAATTCGAAATGTTGACCAACAATAAGATGCTCCATCACGTTTGAATTCAGTAAAACAATCTCTGATTTTACTAATCATGGCTTTATCAAGAATTGTATTCTTTGGTGTATTAGAAACTATATCGAGATTGAATTGAGCATCTTTCCAGGGTAATTTCTTGGACGTTTTTTTTGGATTATCGCGATTAAATCTAGGATTGATTTTTAATAATCTCTTAAACTCTTTCATATTTCCGTCTCTTGGACGTTTTTTGGGTCTATCGAGATTAAATTTAGGATTAATTTTGTTACGTTTTTTGGGTCTATCGATATTAAATTTAGGATTGATTTTTAATAATCTCTTAAACTCTTTCATGTTTCCGTCTATTGGACGTTTTTTGGGTTTATCGAGATTAAATCTAGGATTGATTTTCAATAATCTCATAAACTCTTTCATATTTCCGTCTCTTGGACGTTTGTTACGTTTTTTGGGTCTATCGAGATTAAATTTAGGACTAATTTTTAATAATCTCTTAAACTCTTTCATGTTTCCGTCTCTTGGACGTTTTTTGGGTCTATCGATATTAAATTTAGGATTGATTTTCAACAATCTCTTAAACTCCTTATCAACATTGAATTCAGCATTTTTCGAAGTCAATCTCTTGAACTCTTTCATGCTATACTAAAAACAAGTGTCTAAATGAAAGATTTATGTATAATGAATCCCTGCAATGGATCAGTCATTGAATTAGACAAATAGTATAGTATACGAATGACCCAAGAATTCAGACAGCACCCTGTGAGTACAAATTATGAAGCATCCAGTGATGGTGTTGTAAGAAACCGTAGACTGAAGAACCCAGTTGGGAGGGATAATGGTATGGGGTATTTGATGTTTACTGTTGGAAAGAAGAAATATTACAATCATCGTTTCATATTTGAATGTTTCCATGGATTGATCAAAGATGGTTTTGTTATTGATCATATCGATTCTAATCCGAAGAACAATTCCTTATCAAATCTTCAAGCAATCACACAGAGTGAGAATTCCAAACGAGGAAGGACTGGCAATTGTTAAAAAAAAACGAAACCAGTAAAATCTTTGAATACGATAACTAACGAAGAAAAAATATTTCAATCAATATATGAAGCCGGCAAGTATTTCAATATTTGTAGACCCTCAGTACGATATGTTGCAGAAGGGGTTTGTCGATCTGCGATTTCAAAAGGGACGGGACAAAAAATTCGATTTAGTTATGTCTAATGCGTCATATTTTTCATTTAGAAATATATCATTATTATAGAATAATGAATTCTGAAAACATGAATAGCATCATATCCGAGATTTCAAAATTGAAAAGTTGGGATATTGAACTATCAGATGGGTTAAATCCTGATCAAATCATGTCTGATTTTCAGGATATAGAATACGGAGTTAACAACAATAAATATATGCTACCAAAGAAGTATGCGCTCATCAAAAGAATTCAGAATTCTATTCGGGACTCTCTCGCATTTTCCAGTGACGTAAGTGTGTTCGCTCCGTTGTATACCATCGTAGAACGAATACGAAAAGAATTGGGGTACGAATACGAATTGAAAAAGGAGGTTAATTCTAAAGTTAGAAACCTACGGGCGTTAATTCAAGAAAATGAACAATTTTGATTGACCGACCATTTATCATTATTTGATTGACCGACCATTTATCATTATTTGATTGTGACCGTCCCTCATAGAGATTTTAATTTTTTTTAGCATTTTTTGATTGATAATGTCAGAAACAGTGAATAAAAAATTGATGGCTGGTTCGGATTGATCAAAAATAGAATGGCGAAAGTGTGATATTAATTATTTTTATATACAATTTCCACACTTTCGCCATCATTGATAGAAGCCGTTATAGGATGAAATAACACTTCCATGACCATCCGATGGTGTTAGGTCGGATTGAAAAATTGTTTTGCAATTGAAAAATTGTTTCTGATTTCAAATAATGGTCAATGAAGCATTAACAACCCGATTGGCTCGTGAACGATTAGATGCAATCAGGAGATTTGTACCAATTCGTGACTCTGTACGGAATAAACTGCAACAACGACAGAGTCTTTAGACTGATTTTGCTGCGGGATCTGAAGAATTGTTTAAACCAGTAACAACAGCAACGAAGGAGATAGAGCGTGCTATACTGGGAGATGATCCTGACGGTAAAAGAAAAGAAGAGGGTCTTATTCCTGTGTTAGAAAAAATAGCAAAAAGAACTAAACAAACAAAAAAATCCTTGCAATCACTTCCTCAGGATATATCAACCGCTTCGAAACGAACATTTAAAGGATTTCAGGAAGAACTAGTTAGTGGACTACCTAAATCAATTATATTTACCGAGAGCGCTAAACAACAAATTCTCAACGAGGATATAGACAATTTAGGTGAATTCGCTGCTAACAGCTATGATTCACAAGAGAGGTTTTTCACGGACAATTATTCGGATTATAGAATGTCACATAATGAATGGCCTGATATAGTGTATGAAATAAATACTGGGGGTTTAGATAGAAGGATGAAAGAATACAGAGACTTCAAAAGAAAATTTCAACTCCAAATAAGACAGCCATACGATGAGAAAAAATTTCTGGGGAGTGGTCTAGTTGGAAACGCTAGCGTTTCATGTCCTGGTAGTGTTCTCAGTGATATATCACGATTAGAGGTTCTTGTAGGAGGGTTCCGAGCCGGAAATAACTCACCGGAAATAATTAATGAAGCAGCTGATATCTGTAGACGATTATTTCAGGGTGGTATCATGGATATCAGCACATATCGAGATTTCATTGGCGAGTTAGTGGAAAGTGGGTATCATAGTGACTGAATTGAAAAGTCATTCGATTAGATAAATAACAATTGAAAAATTGTTTCTGATTTCAAATAATGATCATACACTACAATCATGATAAACCAACCCCCGTCTACGTAGTTAATTCACGGTTTCCGGTTTATAGAGCATACTACGGAGATGGTTTAGGTAATACCATTTTAGGGTTATTTGCGAGAATGGCTCCAAAAGTGATGCCGTTGGCTAAACAATTAGGAATGAAAGCAATTGATGTTATTCGTGATAAGGGTATTGGTGCTGTTGGAGATCTTGCTGGAAAAGCGTTTTCAACTGCGAAGAATAAATTAACATCATTAGTGAAATCACGAATGAAATCCAAAGGATTTTCAAAACCGTTACCGTCTACAGCGGAAATGCCTGCAAGTGTTAGTAGAATTATAAATAACGCAGTAGATGAAAAATTAGCATCGATGGTGACTCCGTTGATAAATCAAGGGGACCAAAATAACATGATAGCAAACATGATAGCAGGAAGTGGCTTTAAAAAAACACGACGATGAAATGGGAAATCGCGATTTAGACTCTGATAAATAGAATAAAATGTTCAAAAGGTCACCTGATCCAGCATTTGATATGGATGCCCCAGTGCGTAAAGATGATTCTGTACGCGATTTTCAATTTTATTCTTATCACGCAGTACAACCAGATCTCCGATCGCGAATTGAACTTCAAGTTCATGATACCAGTAAATATTTTCTACCGTGTGAGGCATTTATCGAAATCGAAGGAGAACTTGTAACAAATGATGCTGCTCATGATGATCCACCATATGACAATAACCCAACTATCAAAGTTGGTTTTGTTAATAATGGGATCATGGCGTTATTTGAAAGCGCTAGATATCTCATTGATGGAAAGGAAATTGAATCCATTGACCGTGAAGTTGATGTGGCCACAACAATCATAGGGTTAGCGAGATACTCTGATGATTATACAAGATCAGCTGGTCCATCTATGATGTTTTCTAAGGATATTACTGATTACCCTGAACACAACCAGTATTCTAGAGTCAAGGCAACACAAGCTACCGCAGTTGATCCAGCACCAGCCGGATATACAAGACCAGCTGGTACTTTTGATGTCATAAATAATATTACTAACTACAACCTAGGGTTTGCAACACGCGTATTAACGTTGCAAGGACAGCGTCGACAATTTTCATGTGCAATTCCACTGCATCATATATTCGGATTCTGTAGAAACGTCCGAAAAGTTATTTATGGAGCTAAACACACAGTAGCGCTTGTACGAAAGGGTACTGATAATGATGCAATATGGCATGATGCTGGTGTTGCTGATGGTAAAGTCATTTTAACAAAACTAGCATTGTGGATGCCAGTGTTAACTCCATCAATCACAGCAGAAGAAAAATTGTTATCATTTATGGAACAAGGAGGAAAATCATTGTTGAGTTGGTTATCAGTGACCACTGATATTAAACTAGATAATGTTGATGATATATTTACTTGGCATCTGGCATCAAAACAAGGTGTTTCAGCTCCACGTCATATATTTGTGGCGTTACAGAATAATGCACGAGTTGGTAATCAACAACGAAGTCATATGATATTTGATCAGTTAGGTGTTAGAGAGGTCTCACTGAGAATAAACGGACAACAGGAACCATCTGAAGATGTACAACTTGATTACACTCACAACCATATTGCTCGTGTATATCATAACCTGTTGTCATTTATGGCACGTGATCTAAATGTGGATACTGGTTTGCAAATATCACAATTGGATTTTAAAAGCCTCTATCCGATCTATTACTTCTCACTGGAACATCTCGATTTGATGAGACAATCTGTCGTTGATATACACTTTAGAGCCCGTGTAACCCGTCCTGGTGGTATTGCTAATTATAGAGCGGTTGCTGTCATTCTCAGTGATAAATCAATGCTACTCGAAGGTGTTGGTGGAAGAATGAGAGTGGTAGATGCACCAGTGGAAAACATGTAATTGAAATTGTAAACGATTTAGAATCAATCAATTATGTATAACATGTCATATAGTGTTATTGGTGTTGCGTTAACTCCTGGTCAAATCAAAAAATTGCAATCGGAATCAGCTAAAAAATGTGGAACCACAATCACGTTGAAACCCAACCAAATGACTGGTGGTGCAAATAAACTATCGCTGACAACTCGTCAGGTGAAACATTTCAATGATGCACTAGTAGCAAAAAAGGGTGTTCAGATTACTCTCTCTGCGGCTGCTATCAAAAATATGATTAAAACAGGCGGTATATTTCCGTTGTTAGCTGCGATTCCAGCATTGATTGCAGCGGCTGCCCCAGCGGTTGCTAAAGCGGCAGCGTTAGGAGCCGTTGGTACTGCAGCAGGAATGGCACTAAAGAAGGCAACTGGACAGGGTTATAAAAAAAGGGGAAAGGGTCTAAGACTACCAGGAACCCCGTATTCGTGGTACAGCGGAAAGGGTCTAAGACTAGGACCGGTTTATTAATTGGAGAGTCTATGATGGTTCCCATGTCCAATTTTGATTTACTCGATGCTGCTAAAAAACTCGCGATTAAAAACTTCAGAGGTGTCTTTATGAAAGATCAATTACCACATCAACCAAACAGCGTTGAAACCGGAATCATTAATTTAGATAACAGCACCGGACCCGGAACTCACTGGGTTGCATACGCTATTGATCCACGTGGGATTGTCTATTTTGATTCATATGGATTACCCCCACCAAAAGAGTTTATGAGATATATAAAAACCCTTCCAATGAAGACTTGGTATTCTACGCTACCAACACAACAAATGAATGACCCACCAATATGTGGCAGCGAAGTATTAAATGTCCTTAACGCTATTTCTAGCTCCTTGAGTAACCCAAGCGGAAAACCACCACATGTTGTCGTGAATGAATACACTAGTAATCGCTGGCGAAAATCGAAGATTTTTCAACGAAGTCGTCAAAAACGATTTTAGAGAGAGAAAGAGTTTTACAATAACATGATTGATATTTGGGGGAGATCTTTGAAACCCAAACCCGATGGCACTGCACCCCCTGATTCTATCAAGGATGTAAAAAAACTAATCAAAGATGAAATAGCTGAGACGTTAAATTTAGCAAGTGTTGACCCGAACGAAATAGTTGTATTTCAGGACAAACAGGGTAAATTGAAATCCAGTGATGTGTCATTGAATGACATTTTGATACGGCAGCGCGACGCCGCTGAAAACTCTATTGCGCTATATTCCAACGGTGGACAGCTTAAACCAGGCGCACTTGTGTCTACGATCACCGACGCGATTGCTACCAACGAACGTGAGCTGAATGATCTTATACGAGGTTATAATAATTTTCGCAAAAATGTCGTACACAAATTCTTTGGAACCCCGCTTGTGGTTGGCATGACTCTCGCTGAAATTAAAGACTTGTTGAATTCATTCTTCGCTAACAAGGCAGCTGGAAGGATGATGACTGCTTCAGAAATCAAGGCAAATTATCTCGAGATTTCTAAACTAATAGAAGATCAAAAACCCACTAATGACATTGTTGGTAGGTTCTTTGGAAACCCGCTTGTGGCAGGAATGACTCTCACTGAAATCAGTGAGTTTATCGGCAAGCACACTCACAATGCCTACATCGCTAATAGTTTCTTTGGTGTCCCGGCTACATCTACGATGACTCTCAAAGATATTAATATGTTTATGGTGAGACAAACAACACTTAATACCATCGTGGATAGATTTTTGGGGAGAACACCTGGTTCTGAAACCACATCGTTGACAGGTCCAACCCTCGCTGAAGTTAAAAAAGCTATTGACGAACAAAAATCCACCAATGAAAAAGTTAACAATTTCTTTGATGGTCCTAAAGATTATGATACCACTACGACATATTTTGACCTTGCTAGTGATTATAAACTCCGATTAGATATGGACTTTGGTTTATTATTGATGTCATTTTTTAAACGCCGCGATAGAAGGATGATGAAATATACTGAAATCAATAAAACCTATTCTGACGTCATTGACGATATTTCTAAACTAGAGGGGGATCAAAAACCAGTCAATGACATTGTTAATAAGTTCTTTGGAATTCCACACAACGCGGGTATGTCTCTCGTTGAAATTATCGCGGCTATCAATAAGGTAAAAATTCAACATAGTGTAAGCGTCAATAACATCGTGTACACGGTTGATAGTGGGACTTTTGATTGGATCCGGGGAAATGATAATTATCTTTATGTTGGCCACAGACATACTAGTGTACCAGGTTGCTACCGATTTACAATAATACATCACCGTAAATTTGATTTGGAATTCAGTAATTGGCGTATCACCGGTGTTAACACGCTGACATATATACTAGAGAAAGTACCAAAACCTCCACCCTCTATACCAATCCCATTTCCGATTACTATAAAAAATTCCGACGAGTCTGTGATTAGGGAGTCACTACCCTGGATAATAGAATTTGTATCCGGTGTCCCCTCATCAGATCCTAAAACCAGGTCAATAATAGGATAATTGAAAGGAAAATCCTTCGGATTTCACAATTGAAAACGCTAGCGTTTTTAAAATAAAATGATTTCATCAATGCAATGTCGCTATGATCAGGTCAGAGAATTTCAGACTAGACTCAAAACCCTCGCCGAGGAGTATCAAATAAAAATAAAAAAATACCGACGAAGAATCACCGCAATTGATATTACTATGTACTCGGTGTCAAGCGTTCTCGCTGGCGCCGGAATAATACTTGCATCGGTTACAATGATTGCCCCGGTCGTAGTTCCAATTTGCATTTCTGCAGTGGCTACAATCGGGGGTATATCAACCGGGATAGCAAAAAAGATATCATCATGCAGCCAGAGTAAACTGCAGAATTACTTAATTCAATTTCATATTGCATCAACCGCATATTCGCAGTTATCTCTGATGATATCGTCGTCACTCGATAATACAATTATATCAGATAGTGAATTCTCAGCGATGGTCAGTATTTTTGATTCCGCGATATCAAAATTAGAGCAACAACATGAATATAATAACAATGACAACACCGATGGAATCAGAAAACACGAACCCAAAAACAAACCCAAAAACCAAAATGATCTCAATAATTTCAACCATACCAGATTGTGAGTTCTCAGTGATGGTCAGTATTTATGATTCCGCGGTGTCAAAATTAGAAATACAAAATGAGTATAATAACAATGACGACACCGATGGAATTACTTCAACAAATAGTGGAGAACACGAACCCAGTACAAACAAGCATGATATCAATAACATCAACGGAACCCGAGTTTAGTGTGAATTTCCCTAGCCCAGTCCCCGTGAAGGAGATAGCGCTAGCAAAACTACGAGTGTATCACAGTTGGCCTAATATCAGATCAAAATCATTTGGTGGTCAACAACCGAATAATTCACTGGTGTTTGCAAATAAGAATAAACCCGACGGAACCCCAGACTGGAACGTCGTTTCGATACCAACAGGGTCATACCAAATCGAACAAATCAATAATGAATTCGCGCGTAGAATAAAATCGATTACTGGAAAAGAATCAAAAATCGCTATAACAGTTCATGAACCGACGCTATCATCCGCAATTGAGATAAACACAGAAGGATACGTCGTAGATATCTATCAAAGTTCTATTAGAACCGTACTAGGATGGCCTGAATTACCACCGGAAAAATCCACCACCGACTTAACCACGGATGTACAATCATATCATGAAATCAATCCCAGTTATCGAGATAATTTATCTGATATAAGAAAAGGAAGAATCGGCGATAGATTTATATTCACCAACAAAGACACATTGCAATGGGATTTTATCATTAAAAGAACAACCGACTCATCTGTTACTATTTCATTTACGCTAACTGACGTCCGTGGTTATTTTAATGAGATTAAACAATTATATGAAACACAACTAGAACAACTACGGAAAACAAAATCGCAAAAACACGTTGAAATAATAAATCAACTCATATCGGACATGGAATATATCTATGAACTAATTATTCAAACAATAATTAATGACAACAGCGACAATAAACAACGATTCCTAACCGATTACAATATCACAGAAGACAATCTGCGTAATTTCAAGTTTCCGAAATACAACGCTGATGAATTAGCAAGAATTGTTAAAACCGATATCAAAGCGCTACAAAAATCAGATTCAACTGTCCTCCTCAAATATAATAATGATCCAGATGGTGGCGGTAGGCATATCGCTCCGTTCAACGTGAATATTTCATCGGTGATTGCGCTCAATTTAGTATGTGATGTTATCGAAGGAAGCTATCAGATTAATCTAGAGCAATCAAATCAAGCTCAGCAGGGATATATTCTTTATTCGTTTGCACCAACAGCTCCTCCAGGATTCCTGATTATTGAAAACCCAATTAATCCTGTCTACATGCGATGCCATAATAATTCATTAACCAGAATTAATTTCAAACTCACCGACCAGTCAAATAATCTGATTGATTTACAAGAAGAGGTGTTAGCGATTAGTTTGTTTGTGAGATCCTAAAGACTTGATCAAATATTCGGTTGAAATCATTTCTTATTTTTTGTTAGCCTGTAGCAGCAGAGAGGGTGGATGACAACAAGTTGCGACCAAAATTGATTAAAAAATCGTAAAATCTCCGTTTTCATTTTTTTAGTTAAAATGAGATTTCGTAGGGAAGGCTCGTTTTAAGGATTTCAATCGAATTTTGTTTCAAAACGTTGTAGGGTTCGCCCTTTTTTTGGTTAAAATGAGATTATAGGACGGCTCGTTTTAGGATTTCAATCAAATTTTGTCTAAAAACGTTGTAGGATTCACCCTCTCTGCTGCTGGAATACTAATACTAAGGATTTGTGATGGCAAGCCATCAGAGATACAGAGGCTGCTATTAATGTATACTTGAAGTCAGAACACACTGTACCTTTTCTACTACAAACTTGTTTTTTGTGTGGTGCTTTGAACTACTGTATATACCAGTACTTGTGTATAGGTGTAGTCCAACCACAAACCACAAAAGACCCAGATATGCTGGGTGCACTATGCTATGGCAGATCAGGATCTTTGTTGCTTGCAGTTTGAGTGAACTTCTAAGCTAGTATATGGTATAGTTTGAGTGAACTTCTAAGCTAGTATATGGTATAGTTTGAGTGAACTTCTAAGCTAGTATATGATATAGTTTGAGTGAACTTCTAAGCTAGTATATGGTACAGTTTGAGTGAATTTCTTTAGGCAAATAGCTCAAAGCAATTAAATTTAGGTGTATTCTTACAATTAATGTTTAAGCTTGGCTGCCTTTTGTTTTCATAGAACAGGCATATTGATTTCAGTCTGTATAATTGGGACAAAGGTGGAGTAATAAATTGTATTGGTTTTCAACACAGATGCCATGCTCCTGACAGTGTTATCCTCCTGCTGTAGAGCAACACCTGTTTTAATTCTGTAAATCTAGTGGCAAAATGACATATGGAGAAATCTTTAAGGTTTGATGAATGCATCATGCTTAGTTTAGATCTCGGTTTCTCCTGTCTTTTCTCTACAGTGGCTTTTGTTTCAGAATTTGTTGGCAATTTTTTTGGATAATTTGTCTTTTACAGAGCTAAAGCACAGGGCTAACAACACTTTATCAAGCAGCACAGGACTAACAATATTATATCAAGCATCACAGGGCTAACAATGTTATATCAAGCAGCACAGAGCTAACAATATTATATCAAGCAGTACAGGGCTAACAATATTATATCAAGCAGCAGTGGTCACAACATAATGATGATGTCACAATAAGGAGCTACCATGGATAATTGTTTTATTCCCCCATCTTCATTAACTGTCCCATATAAATGAAGATAATAGCACTTTGGGAGTGGATATATGTGAGTCAAAACACTACTTTATATGGGTTAAAACAAAAATAAAAACAGTAATATTAAATTTTCAAATTTTAATAATATCGGTAGCCCTTGAAAACCAGTTTGATTGGATTACTATCAATGATAAGAGAAATAAAAATAGGCTATATTCAACATGCTTGCTTATGTGCTAATGCACAGAAAAAATGAACATGAAATACTTTAAAAGATCATGAACTGTGATGAGCAAGAACAAAGGCATTTTTTCCCCTTATTTATCATACATCTTGAGTACTGAAATTTTTTAAAAAAATTATTAGTTTTTGAATATTAAAAGTTTGAATGTGAGCAGGGAATTTTTCTTCTTAAATAATTGTTGAGTTTTTTCTGCATTTGCAGGTTCTCTTTGTGCCCAATGGTTTTATTTTGAACATTTACTCCTAACCTAGAAATATTCAGATTAGTTAGACACCATATCTTAAGTATCAGAGGTTGGAAGCCCTATAATTTCCATGTATTTTCTTTCATTTCAGATATTTTCAGGGAGCTGCTTGCTCCAGATACTGGCAAGATGGGGTGGTACTTTGGCCTCCTTACTTTTATGCATCTGTTGGTTGTTGCCAGAACTCAGAGTAAGTTGGTACATGTACTTGTAGGTTGTCCAGTAATGGTTGTAATGCTAACTTGAGCTTTCATAATTACTTTTGGGATCAAACTTTAATTCTTAATGCATTTTTTTGGGTTAGATGAATTATTGTACATGGTGACACCTGGGGTTCAATTTCAGATACGTCTTAACCTGTTGCCACCAAAGTTGCTCTGTAATGGTGTCTTGAGATGAATATTTGTAATCTGACAAAGTTAGGTCACTGTGACCTGTTTTTTAATGTTTAATACAATTTTCATACATTTAGCAATAATGTTCTTTGTTTACTGGTGTTGTAATAGGCTCATTTTCTGAGAGATGTGTAGCATAAAAGTACAGTTGAAACATGTTACATATATCCATTGCTGTCTTTTGATGTCAGATAACAGAGAAAAAGTTCTCTAAAAGAAAATTAAATTGATTGGAAATCATTTAGTGTCAAGACAATGTATAAGTGGGGACAGTTGAAATGAATGCTATAGGAAGAGTGTGATTTCAGTATAGCATTGACTTTGAATTAAAAATATTGTAGGTACCTGTTTCTTACATGTAGCACCATTGTTATTACTTGCTGTAGATTTATAGTTGTCTTATTTACGTTAATTAGTGATAATAAATATGCTGGCATGGACATTAATGCTGTAATTAGATTTCAGTTAATTAGTGATAATAAATATGCTGACATGATCTTAATGCTGTAATTAGATTTAAGTTAATTAGCTATGTAAATATGCTGGCATGGTCATTAATGCTGTAATTAGATTTACATTAATTAGTGATAATAAATATGCTGGCAAGGACATTAATGCTGTAATTAGATTTAAGTTAATTAGTGATAATAAATATGCTAGCAAGGATATTAATGCTGTAATTACATTTAAGTATCTGTGTCAAATGGAATATATTGTTGACAGTTCACTTTATATTGCCAATTGTTGTTACCACTGAGTATCTTATTTCAGTAGGACTGTCTTGAATGTAGAACTCCGCAGTAGAACACATTTGAAAATTTTTGGCATGTCCAGTAAATTTCAGCCGTTGACCCAGATTTGTAATCTACCATGAGTCCTGCTAATGGAAGGTGTCACACATGCTGCCACACTTATTTAGTCTGGTTTGAGATTATCAAATAAGGATAATCAAGCTATTTCTTTTTAAAAAAATAGTGTTTTGTAATTCGAACAATTAGCTCTCAAACCTGTAATAGTAATGTTAGGCACCAGACTTAGTGTCTTGTTGTCTATTTGTTTTCTTATAGTTGGCCACATGACCAGAAACTGGTCTGTACATGTATTTAATAGTTGTCTAAGTTTACATCATAATGGGTTACATTATCAATTATATAATACTACATGTATTCTTAATTTCTCTAAAATGTCAGGTAGATCACAAAGTTTGACATCAAATGTTTGTTTGGTCATTACCCTACAAGACAGTATCGCATACAACAACAGATGGGATTGGTTTGATTCATTTACATGCCATATTCTTTGTAGCTAAAGCTAGCTAACATAAACAGTTGTCACATGCTATACAGTGAGTGATCATTTGTTCCACACACTGATGGCAAAGTCTAAAACTAGATATTGTGAATTTAGTTTGTCAAGTCAAAGATGAAAGACACTGCTGCAATATATTGGTGTGTTGACAAAAGATGAGCATTCGCTTGTCTTTGTTTCTTTAAGGGCTAGCAGTAGAAACTGTGATTGCCTTTTCATATAATGAGTAGCCAACACTTGGATAATCTTACCTGTATCATCCAATACTCAACTGCAGGATATAATTTGGGGCTTTCTGCTTAAGGTAATCAGTGGGGCAGGAATGATTAATTATTAGTCGCTGAATTTTGTATATATTTTCAACATTATCAGATTTTAAAGGTGTATTTTCCCCAAGGCAAGATAATTGCAAAGATATTTTTGATCATGCAATATTAATTTTATTTGTTTAATTGGTAATGATGCTCCAGTGCTAGACTAGCACATGATTATAAACTACCGGTACCATACTGCGGAACATAATAGAAATGACTGAAAAATTGTTACAGCTATATTTAAATTCCAGATCTCTCTCTCTCTCTCTCTCTCTCTCTCTCTCTCTCTCTCTCTCTCTCTCTCTCTCTCTCTCTCTCTCTCACCTACACATATTATAATTGTACATTTTAGATAGAAAAGTAAACCTTATATTTTTATAGTTAATCAGGACTTGCAACTTCATACAAAGAAATTATCTTAGCATTCACCTATCTTGTATATCCTAATTTCATGAAACATTTCAATTGTAATAATAATTACATACAAGTTTCAGAAGTAATAATGATTTTTTTGCCTGATTTGTGATCATTCTAAAACTTGGAAAAGTAGAGTTTATCATTAGTTTTATATGTGATTACAGGACCATGTACCATGGATGCTACCATCACTGTAACACTTGATGAAGGAAATGTGACAGGTATGGACTTTTCTGATCCTTTAAATTACAGTAAAAGTTGTTTATTATGATCTTGGATATGGCGCTTTAATAATGTCAGAGTTAAAATTCCTTTGTCAGATTCTGAACAGATATGTACTCCAACGTTTTTGTTCCAATATTTGTTTGGTTTTAGCATTTTATTTGTGTGGTCCCCCAGAGAAAATTAGCTCAATTAATGTGTTTTTATCACCTAAAGTGCAGAAGCCAGAGAAACAATGGCAGCCATTGCTAATAAAAACATTTGATAGCACAACACCTGAAATACAACCAATTTCATATATCCCATCCTGTATTCTAAATCAAGTGCCCATTGGGATTCTTGAATTTTTTAACATTTGCCTGATAAAATTTTGACCATGCTTATGAAATGCAGCATTTTATTTTCAGACTGTTGAAAAACACATATTAAAGTATTATATGTATGCCCCTTACCTTTATGAAGATCATCTACATGCTGTACTTCTGTCAATAGACTGTAAGCATTCAGTATGAAACATTTGACCTATGAATTGGCTACTTATAAATAGTACTCACACTTTAGCACACAAATATCACTAATGCTTTTAGGGCTGTGTACTACATATACCATTTTGTAGTTGCAATCAACCACTTTTGAAAACTGACAGAGGATTAAAAATTAATTAAAGACAAAAAAAATGTATTTTCTTGTATTCTGCTCATGCATAACATAAGCCTCTCGGAACCAGACTACTGGGTACTGGAACTATTCAATCAGTCATTGGGTCTTTTATCATTTCTATTGTGTTTCAAGTAAAGTTTAAGGAGTAATAATTGAGCTGTCCTGTTTCTTCTTCATGATAATATGTATCTATACAAATATATATTGTTCTATATATAAATAGAGTTCTGAAAGTAATCATTCAGGTATAAATTATTTATTACATGTACATCCAGCATCACTGACATTTCAAATTATCATAACAATTTGAAAAACAAATGAATTTGGACATGTTTCTCTGTTACATTTTAAATTTCCAGTCAGCACTGAAATGTTATAAACAAGCTTTGAAATGTTATATACACTTCTTTTTTTGTTGTTACATCTTGCCAATGATGTCTAGTAACGTTTGTTCTTCAGCGTGCATTGCTTTAGCTTACTTAAAACAGAATAGGTTGTTCCATTTTGGACTATACCTATACAAATTAGCCTCATTGGCTCCTCCACAGGAGTCTTTAAAGAACTTAGCACACAGCCCTAGCTATTGCCAGCCAATTAAGTAATCTGTGAAATGGTAGTTGTGATCTAGATCACCTTTATGTTTAATTGTTTTTATGACAATTAGCTGTGTAAACTGTCCTAAAGGATAGTTTTATATAATCTCAAAGCCGCACTGTTAACTATTTATATATTTTCCATATTAGGGATCATATCACTAAGTTATTGCCCATAGAGTTTAATGGTGATATTTTAAAAATAAAATCAGTGCATTTATTAGATTGGTATACAATCCTTACATGCTTTCATTCACTGAGTTAGATTTAAAAAAATCAGCCAGGAAAAACAGGTGTTTTGCAGCATTTTGTTTAGTCTTATGCTGCTAAAAGTCTCTTTTTACACACTGAATAACACACATAATTACACACGCTGGTCTGCACTTAATAGATACAGGCACTCATTTCTGTCCCACTCCCCTTATGCAAAATTTTAACAAGGTGATATCACCTTATGCGGTTTGGAATCTGCCCCAATTGATGATTCTGTGCTTGATGATTTTGTTTTTAAATCATGTTGGCACATTAAGTTGCTGATTACATATACGGTATCAGTGAAGTATATAAGTAGACACTCCAAACTTGTTCCCCGTGTACATTTAAAAAATTTTGCAGATCATTTAAGTCACTTTTGCAGAAAGTTGCCAACTTGCTTTGTATCTAGTGGGATTGAGTTTGAACACCAGTATTTCTGGTGTGTCATGCAGTGAATAAGCTACAGTTCTGATTGGTCCTTATCATTTTTCTCGGGACTTGAACAAACAACAACCACTAATCAGAATTCACACTGGAAAGTCCAACTAGACAACATGTGATAACATGTGATTACACAGAGAAATTGAAGTACAATGATCATTGAATACTTAAAGCATTCAAACATAGGGAACAAGTATGGAATGTCTACTTTACATTAAATCATATATCTGTCTGAACATGATGAAGTAATTAGCATTAAATTGATTGGGGAGAGGTGGAGAGATTATGAACCACAGGAATTAGTCACCTTGAAAATGTTTTTTTTTTTATACTGATGTGCCTGCTATAGCTGTCTCAGATAAATTCTGAATTGACAGAATAAAGAAGGAAAATGACTGATAGTTTTTCACAACTAGTTTTGATAGTTTTTCACAAGTAACTTGTATTGTGTCAGTGTTAATTGTATACATACTTTATATCATGTATCAATATGGGTATTAATATGGAAAAGTATTGATACACTGATATATCAGTTGTTTTACCGTTACTATTTAGTGAACGAAAGCTAATTGTTGGGTTCAAAAAATGCGCTGCACAATCTTACATGGCACTACATCGGATTTCACACTGCACCACATGAGCATGGCATATGATGTTTATAGATATCTATTATCTTACTTCATATGATGCTGGTTTTCATGTGAGGGTTTATGAGCATAAAAAGAGAAAGGAATGACACATATCTGAGATCTACATTGCACTTCATACATGTTAATTATTTAAGAAAGGTCAGTCATAATTCCCATTCATTAGAATTATTTGTATTGAGTATAAACCCAATGGTGGGATAATAGACTGGTGAAAAGTTATTACAACATTCTGCTAATTTTTTGAAAGATCAGTACAATACCAGTCTGATTATTTTGCATAGCATGTGTTCAGAGTCTGCATTAGATTCTATGTAAAACATGCCAGAATTCATCGACATTAAAAATTGATTACTTTCATTTCAAATAAAGAGAGAAAAAGATTTCATAACTGTTATTGGTCATGATCACTTATTAAATGCCTGCTGTCATCATGCTGATTCTAATTATTTCACCCTTTGCAGAATACACTATCATTGAAATGTTTGATATAATAGAGTCACATCTAAGGTGATAACAATCTCAGATGTTGCTCTATATCAGTTATTGATTTTATCAAATAAATCTATAATTTAGCCAATTCAATCAGCCTTACATGTATCCATTTACAGCAAATCAGGCCGTGGACAGCACCAGCCCATACCAAGCGTCCCTCCCTGTGACAGGAACACTAGGTGGACCTACTGGTATAATATTAATAATGACTAGTGACAACCCATTAGCCCCAAATCCTAACAACATATTCAGAATTGAGGATATTGGGACAGGGACCAGAATTCGTCTCATCACATCAGTGGACAGGGATGTAAGTTTATTTTTTGATATCACAAAGAGATTGCCTTAAATTCAAAATGAAGTCCAGCATAAATTTAGATTTAGATCAAGTATTGTTTGAAGACAGGTGATATTTTAATGTTGTTCTTATATTTTCCACTTGAATATAAATAACTAAAATATATTAGTGATTAGTAATAGTTTAATGATGTTGTCATTTCTTCTGTTTGAATTCATGAAACTATTCAATATTTTTATTTCTGAACATAATTATTTTCTTCCGGGAACTTTCATATGATAAAATATTTGTGTCCATTTTATTGATATTCTATAACCTGCCATCAAATTGGTCATATACAGTACTGTGGAGTATACTTCTAATGTGAAGCTTGTCTAATTATTTGCTTTTTATAAGTTGAGAGAAAAAACCCATATAGAAAGTCATTGGGATTATGTATATTGCAAGGAAATCATTTTGACAAAACTTATTTATATTATGTTCCATGCAGTGCAGTGTCCATTAATCTTCTGTATTGTACAAGAGACAAGGAATTAGAATCAGTTACAGAAGTAATTAATATAATTATAAGTAATTAAGAAGATATTAATATGAAATATAAATTTAAGATGTGATTTTACAAGTATTCAATGTATTCAATTCATAATTCACTATTTTAGTTGAAATATTTTTAGATCCTCATGTCCGCTTGTGACAAGGTCATTGATGCTAAAGTAGTTACTAGGTTTCTTTCCCATAACAAATACTAGAAATTAAAGCTTAAAGTGTTTTTTTGGGGGATAATTTCGTCATCATTTCTTTTAAATCTGTTTATGAAACATTCATTGTCTTTTATTTCAGGGTGCTGATTTTACGAATTTGGATGACACTGAGATCATATCTTTTCAGCTGAAGTGTACCTCTTTTGCTGATACAACAACGGTAATTGAAAAATTTCAGAAAATAAGTTTCTAAATGTATTTGTTTTAGTTATTTTAAAGATGATTTTAATTTTAAATAATGTTAAATCTTTTGAATTTGAAAAACTTTCTTTTTGAATCAAAATATTTCATGATATGATGATGTAAGGTGCTGTGTTTTAGCAAGTCCAGAGTAAAGACTAAATAACCAGCAAAAAATAAACTATGCAATAGTTGTAAACTTTGTTTTTGAAAACAAATTCCATTATTTGATGCATATGCAGGTTTTCTTTAGTTTCCTAATGTAATGAATTTAAAGTTGTTTTTTTTCTCCCTCTAATCTGAACCTATGGTAAATTATGTATGTATGTATGTGTGTGTATATATATATATATATATATATATATATATATATATATATATATATATATATATATATGTGTGTGTGTGTGTGTGTAATTACTGTTAGTTTGTATAGTTTTAATAGATTATTTAATTTTGCAGAACATTATAGATGTTTTTCTCAGTATAACCACTGTCAATTTTTGGGATGAAAATGCATTGGTTTAAAGTAAATTTTCAGGGTTTAGAGTTTTTTGGTTTACTGAGGTTCACCTCTTTCCCCTCAAATAAAGGTATAGCATCTCATATTAAAATTAATTATTTGCTTTGACAAATCATCAAATAGACAGTTGTTTTAAAATAGTTATATGTTATTATTAGGATGTCATTCATCTGTATGTTTTTATATGATGGCATTTATGTTACTTTGTATGGCTTAAATTAATAGACCACTGACTGGCTATATGGGGTTCATTTTAATGTAAAATTGACATTTTGAACCAAACTTTTCTTTCGCTGGGTTTTGTTTTACTGAATTACTTTTTATTAAAATTGAAGGAAAAATTCTGGAAAAGAAGCACAGTTTAATTTGACCCTTTAAATAGTATACAAATTGCATTACATTAAGAATATTAGCCTGCTACCTCAGGAATCAAACCCAACAAAATGATGAAAATTAGTCTTTGTTTTTGTTTTTACCTCCCCTTGTAATTGCCAGGTATTGCTAGATTTTAGATTCACTGCTCTACTAATAAATAATACATTTTACCTCTGACAATCCAATCCAGTGTAGTATTCAACTTTCATTTTGGATTTATTATGTGAGACAATCATTCTTATGGAGGTTGTATACAATATCTGACAAATTTGAGTGAATAGGTCACCTTTATGGACTTTGTTAATTTAAGATCACATTACACCATGCTATTTACTGACATGGTATTAGCAAGTTAGCTACATGCTGCATTGCTAATTTGTGTTTGGTTCTTTCTTCTCTTATGCTAACTAAATACATGACCAGTTTAAAGCAAAGTCAAGAGGGTATCTGAAAACACAATATTTTTTTTCTTCTTTTCTGATAGTAACATGATTGTTGTTAATGAGTTGGTTATGTACAGAATTAATAATTACTAATTTGTGCATTGATTTTCTCTTCATGTATTGTTTCATTGGGAATGTCAATTAAATGCATGAAATGCAAAAAGTTTAAAACAAAGGAAGACATCCATGACTCGAGTATTGTATGTACTAAGTGTACATCATATATGCCATGTAATACTTGTTTAAAGGAAGGTCTGGGCTATAGTAGTCCAGAAGTCAGCAAAAAGGAAGGATAGCCAGAGTAAGTTGACTAATGATGGATAGCATTCATGTTCTCAGTATTCATTCCATGTCAGCCTCTGTTTTGTGTCCTGTTGAGGGACACTGAAATACCTCCCTCCTCTCTAAAAATTTGTCACTTGCAGCTGTCAGCCAAAGTAACGATAGTGGCAGGAGAGGAGGAGCATGAGGAAAAGTACAACCTTCTACCTTCAAGCAGATGTGTTGTCTGGTCTAAAACAAGACTATTACTGACATCAGGCCGAATATTACCTCCATTTCCCTAGTTTACTTCCACACCTTGTTCAGACTCATTGGGCAAGTGTCCCCCTAATTGTATGTAGTTTCAGTCAGTGTAATTCCCCTCACATGTCTGAACCACAAACATCTAGGCCGACCATATGATGTCTGGCAGTTCTGACAGTGAAGTACATTATATGTTCACTGCTTATCCACTGGGGAGAGTTAATAACATTATCAAAGATGATGGAATCGAGTCATTGATGACATCAGGTTTGATGTTTACAGAGCTGCAAGCAGACCCAGATTGGGACTTAACACACAGTGAATGGGATAAAGCTCCTTCAGATCACCCATCCTCAGATCCTACCATGAAACGATTTTTGTTTTAAGACTACAGTCAATTAAATTTTATCGGATGTGGGCAACTTCAGAATGTCCTCCACCCCCTTTCCACTTTATAAAGACTCTAAAGTTAAAGCATTTGTCGATTTTGATGAGGATGACAAGATGCTGTCCTTCCATCTCCTTTCCCAATCGGCAAAAATTAAAATCATTGACTGGCTTTATGGTACAATTGGTGACCTGGGGAATTCAAAGGCGTTGTTCTCAGAAAGCCAAGTTCCATCAACATTCTCATCTCACTGGTATAGAACTCAGACATCTTCAGTACAGATCTCCCAGCCCCTGACAAAAGTCTTGCTGCTGTTCATATGTCTGCTCACTGTTTTATTTAGTGGACAAAATGAGTTTAAGTTGAGCAGTGCTGCAAAAACTATGTTTTGATAAAGAATTGTTAAAGTTTTAGGAACACACTTATTTAAAGTAGTGCAATTTTGTTAGATCAACTGAAACTTCCCAGCTTGAATTCACATGGTCCTATGACCATACTCATTTAAAATAGTCAGCTTTTGTAAATCAACTAAAATTCCTCAGCTTGAATGGACATGATCGTGGGATTAGGAGGATGTAATTTAAAATAGCTTTTGTAAAATCTGCTTGAACTGCTTAGCTTTAATTCACATGATCATGGGACTACACTTAGTTAAGGTAGTGTGGTTTTGTAAATCAACTAAAATTGCTCAGTTTGAATTCACATGGTCATAGGACCACACTCATTTAAGGTAGCCTGCTTTTGTAAAATCAACTAAAATTTCTCAGCTTGGTTGGTCATCGTCATAGGACCACACAAGGTAGTCTGCTTTTGTAACATCAACTTTAGGTGTTCAGTTTGAGTGCACATGGTCATAGGGCCACACTCATTTAAGGTAGACAACTTTTGTTTGTTATGGTTCAACGCCATTTTTCAGCACAATATAGGCTATACATGGTAGCCAGTATTAATGGTGGAAGAAGAACCCCGAAAACCCCCCAGAAAGAACCACCGACACACGAGAAGCTACAGGCAAGCTTTCTCACATAACTACATTAGCCGAATCTTAGACTCGAACCCACGCAGACAGAGGTGAGATGGCAGTGATCCATAACGGACAGCGCTTTAGACCACTCGGAGCACCGACAGCTTTTGTAAAAGCAACTCAAACTTCTCAGCTGGAAATGAAATAGTCTGTATATTACGATGTCATCAAAATCATTTCACTTTTCATTGAGGTGTATTGTAGCACTATGAACTCTGGCAAAGACAGGACATCAAATGACATGACTACAACCTGTCTTTTATTAGCTTGCCTCTGTGAATAAAGGGTGGGGATTATGATCTAAAGCCTCTCAACCAATTGTTTTTTCCCCTACAGTATTTGCATATTATCATGTTTGTTTGTACCCCACTACTGATTTCTGAAACATGCAGCATCAAGGATATATAAATGTATATAACATGGTCCATTTATTCATCAGTTGATAATTTCTAACGTGTTTGTGACAGTTGGGTCCCAAACACTCTAATCTTGCTGGCATGTTAAACCGTATAGAAGTTTATTTGGGATTATATTTGTCATATTTGCACAGGCTGGTCTTTTTTCAAGGAACAGATGTGATGTGATTTGCTGGGACCTTATTCTTCAGTTACAATGATAAAGTTCTGTTATGAATTTGTTTCACAAGCTCTGTTCATTCTATAATCATCAATCTAGAAGATTTTATGTTCTCTGTTAACAACCTGTTAACCCTAACAACTGGCTTTGGATAAGTTTTCTGCATTTACTTTATAATATATATGTGTGTGTGTGTACGCTGATATGCATAGAATCATAATGGTTTGTGTAGGGATGCAGTTTGATTACAGAAGTAGGTCCCAGTGACTTTTATTTGACTTGGATTCAATTTTATGTTTAACTGTTCATGTTACATTAAACTTGATAATTATATACATCTCTATTATCACCTCACCATTACAAACAAAAAGTCATTGTGCGTAAAATTTTACTGGTTTTAGGTTAAAAATAGTTAAAGACATTTACATGGTGTATATTATACTTCATGGACTTGGGTTCAGTTTTGCATGGGATATTTATTCATCAGACAATGATAAAGCTGGGTAGTCTATGCAATTATTGATTACATTGTTGATAAGTAATTGTATATAGAAATGCTTATAAAGTTTAACAATTGTAATTATGGTTCTCTGAAAGAATATAATAGATGTAAATGATATAAAGCCAAGGGAAATAACTAATGTTTTGATACTCATCTTTGCAAATTTCATGACCGGATTCTGATCTTCAATGTGTGTAAATTTGGATGTATTTTTAAATATTCAATCAACTATTGATTTAATTAGTGATGGAGTACTTTTTCCAGTACTCTTCTGTGTAATAACTATTCTTACTTGAATATCAATATTCATCCAAGGCTAGTAATGAAAATTATCTTCCTGTATATTTTCGTATTAATTTTGATTGCTTGTACCCACTGATGTCTAAAATTATCCATTTTTTAAAAGTTTAATATGCCAACATTTAATATGTTTATCCCACAACATTTGATGAATTACAATATGATTATATTTTATATACTGTTTAAGTCTCCATGATAATGTAGCAAAATATAATTCTTTCTCCTTAATTTCAGACTGCCTATGCAACAGTTAATGTTAACATTCGAGATGTAAATGATAACAGTCCACAGTTCACTGGTACACCATATTTTCTATCAGTGGAAGAGGTAAGTGTTGTTTTTAATGTTTTTAACAATATAACTATTATGAAAGAGAAGCCTAATTATGTCTCCATTGCCATTATTTTCTCCTTTCATGATCAAGTTTAAAATATCAATGGATGACATTTTGTTTCACATTGGAGATCTTCACAAATAATAAAAATGATAATAATAATAAATAAGTTGACATCAAATGGGGGCTTTGAGGAAGCCTTTTAATTCAGTTAAAATAGTACACTTTTCTGGGAGAAACATAAATTTAGCTGCTTTTACACAGAATAAACTATCCTTTTCTCTGAATCAAACTGTGGTAAAAATGTCTTCGATCTGCTCCTAACAAAAGTGAATACATGCAGTCTAATGTTATTACTTTTGTATGTAAATTAGGGATACATGTCTTGTGGTGTTAAAATTTCACAAGCAATCAATTTTACTAACATAATTTAACTATGTATTGGACATTGTTAAAGCTTAATCTGACCATTTAGTAGCAAAATTCTTTAATCTTTCAGACTGTGCACTTCATTTTCATTTGATTCAGACAGTACACTTCCTTGCCATTTGATTCAGACTACACTTCATCATTTGATTCAGACTGTATGCTTCATTGTCATGTGATTCAGACTGTACACTTCATCATTTGATTTAGACTTTACACTTGTCATTTGATTCAGATTGTACACTTCATCATTTGATTTAGACTTTACACTAAGTTGTCATTTGATTTAGACTTTACACTTAGTTGTCATTTGATTCAGACTGTACTCTTCATCATTTGATTTAGACTTTACACTTAGTTGTCATTTGATTCAGACTGTACACTTCATCATTTGATTTAGACTTTACACTTGACATTTGATTCAGATTGTACACTTCATCATTTGATTTAGACTTTACACTAAGTTGTCATTTGATTCAGACTGTACACTTCATCATTTGATTTAATCTTTACATTTAGTTGTCATTTGATTCAGACTGTACTCTTCATCATTTGATTTAGACTTTACACTCAGTTGTCATTTGATTCAGAACTTACCTCTTAATATCCAGTCAAGTAAATGGAGTACTTATTTTAATTTTACTGGCACATAAATTAATGCTTTTGCTGCAAAGCATATTCCCAAACATAAACCACATACGAATGATGGCTAAAACACACTTTTAGTGCATTAGATTCACATGTATCCATTATATGAATGATATAAAATATAGTCATATTTTTTATTGATTCAGAGTTTCCTTGTAGTCTTTTGATACTTTTAAAGTTTCTCTCTTTTAACAGCTTACTCCAGTGGGAACAACTATTTACAGGCAAATTTCAGCCTCGGATAAAGATAGTGGTCAAGGAGCCACCATTGACTATACAATTTCTACAGGGGATGGCTCAGTGGTATGTTTGGTTTAACTTGATTTTGTCTTGTTTATGGCAATAGTTGTAAATGCTCAGATATTGTAGTGCCTTTATAGTATCATCACCATTACTTTATTAGTGTCTATTTTGGAATTTTGTTACTCACATCTCACTCCACCCATCCCGGTGTACTGTAAATTCTATTTTCATAGATTTCATGCTTGCCATCAACAATGTATTTAAATCTATGAGGGAAGAAGTCTTATCTATAATTGTCATTGCTGTTAGCGAAAAATCATGAAAATTACTACCAACAATTTGTTTGTGTGCAAACTTGTGGAATATCATCATCATCATCATCATCATCATCATCATCATCATCATCATCATCATCAATCTATTGACCTAGTGTTATCATTGAGGCACTGTACTGTTGAACATCTGACCAATTCCTGCCACTTGTCTCAGTCATGTGCCAATGCATGTGTCTCTGCAAAACATTTCCTGGTCCATTCTGTGATGTTGTCAGCCCACTTTTTTCTCTGTCTACTCTGCTTCTGCACTGCCTACTTTGCACCTGATATTGTTACACACTTGTTCATTTGTGATGTTGTCCATGTAAGAGATGCCAAGGATGGTTCTGTAGCATCATTCTCATTTCAAGTGCCTGGATTCTTCATTGTAACTCTGCTGTCAGGGTCCAGGTCTCAAATGAATATCGTTGTTTATGATGCTGATGACAAAATGTATGCTCTTGATCCCTCCAGTGATTATTGAACCAAGATACTTGAACTGGCTCAATGTTTCCAAAATTTTGAACTACATGCAGAAATAAAACTGACACATAAAGATAAAAGGAATTTCATACCAATTTGTTTCTCTTGCCATGAATAATCCATAAAAATCCATGATGAATTCACACTGAATAATTAACACTATCACATGAAATTCACTCCAGTTGATTGATGTACATACAAATTCCACTTGTCATCTCTATTGCAGACTAAACCTCGTGTAAATACTTCTTCAGTCTGTCAAGTAAAAGTCTATTTCAGCGGCTGATTCTCATAATTTTCTTCATTTTCTAATCAAAATATTTCCATTAATTTTGCCGCTATCGAAGTCAATTTTTTTTTCATCTTCAGCAATGTACTCTCTATCTATATAAGCTAACATTTTATTGGTTAAACTGCTTGCGTAATTAGGAAATGGCTTCAAATCAACCAATGGTTTACACTGATTTAACTTGTCGCTGGGGATACAGGCATAGTAAAATACTGCCACTCAAACACTGTGCTTGGGATACAAGCTATGCAAACTCAGCCCCGTTATCGAGGCACTCAGGAGATGAGGGAGATAAAGTGTGACAAGTTATCAAGGCGGCAGGGGTTAATGATGGTTAATCACAATATTGTGTGTGTTGTTTTTAAGAGCTTTTCTTTTGTTAAATTCTACTTTTCTATTATTATTCTAATCTGTAATTACTGACACTAGGCATCAACTGGTAGCTCTTCTGTTAGACAAATTGAGTATTACTGACACTAGACATCAAGGTATAGCTCCTCTATTGGTCAGGAAGAATATTGCTGACACTAGGAATCACTGATAGCTCTTCTATATAGTCAGAGTGCATTATATTGTCTTTAGACATCAAATGATAACCAGTCTTAATGATCAAAGTGAGTACTATTGTCACTATGGATTGTCCAAAAAATCAACTGATAGCCATTCTATTAGCACAATCGAGTATTATTGACACTAAGCATCAACTGAAAGCCCTTGTATTGGTAAAAATGAGTATTGCTGACACTAGACATAAACTAATAGCCCCTTTTCTGGTTTAAAGTGAGTAATAATGACACTACACATTAACTGATAGGTCTTCTAATGATCCAGTGAGTATAACTCTCACTAGGCAATGATTGCTTACCATTCAGTTAGTTAAATAAAGTACTATTGACACTAGGTATCAACTGATAACCCTTCTATATAGTCAAATTGAGTATTACTGACACTATATGTCAATTGATAACCCTTCTAATAATCAAATAAAGTATTATTGACTCTAGATATCAACTGATAACCATTATGATAGGAAAATGAAGTAATATTGACACTAGGTGTCATATCAACTGATAGCTGTTCTGATAGTCAATGCAAGTATTATTGACACTAGTTATCAACTGATATCCCTTCTATATAGTCAAGTCGAGTATTATTGACACTAGGTAATAACTGATAAACATTCAAATAGTTTACTGTAGCATTATTGACACTAGACATCATCAGATGACCCTTCCATTATTCAAATGAAGTATTATTGACACTAGGTATCAACTGATAACCATTCTAATAGCAAAATGAAGCATTTTTGCTATAGATATCAACTGATATACCTTCTATTAGTCAAATGAAGTATTATTGCCAATAAATATCAACTGATAACGATTCTAATAGTCAAAATTCTAATAGTCAAATAAAGTATGATTGACAGTGGTATCATTTGATAACCCTTCTAATAGTCAAAGTGAGTTATTATTGAAATCACTTGATATCAACTGACAACCCTTCTAATAGTCAAATGAAGTATTATTGACACTAGATATCAACTGATAACCCTTCTAATAGTCAAAGTGAGTATTATTGACACTAGATATCAGTTGATATCCCTTCTATATAGTCAAGTATTATTGACACTAGGTATTGACTGATAACCATTCTAATAGTAAGCATTATTGCCACTAGATATCAACTGATAACCCTTCTTATAGTCAAATGAAGTATTATTGCCACTAGATATCAACTGATAACCATTCTAATAGTCAAATAAAGTCTTATTGCCACTAGATATCAACTGATAACCATTCGTATAGTCAAATGAAGTATTATTGCCACTAGATATCAACTGGTAACCATTCTTATAGTCAAATGAAGTATTATTGCTACCAGGTATCAACTGATAACTATTCTTATAGTCAAATGAAGTATTATTCCCACTAGATATCAGTTGATATCCCTTCTATATAGTCAAGTATTATTGACACTAGGTATTGACTGATAACCATTCTAATAGTAAGATGAAGCATTATTGCCACTAGATATCAACTGATAACCCTTCTTATAGTCAAATGAAGTTTTATTGCCACTAGATATCAACTGATAACCATTCTGATAGTCAAATGAAGTATTATTACCACTAGATATCAACTGATAACCATTCTAATAGTCAAATGAAGTCTTATTGCCACTAGATATCAACTGATAACCATTCTTATAGTCAAATGAAGTATTATTGCCACCAGGTATCAACTGATAACCATTCTTATAGTCAAATGAAGTATTATTGCCACTAGATATCAACTGATAACCATTCTGATAGTCAAATGAATTATTATTGCCACTAGATATCAACTGATAACCATTCTTATAGTCAAATGAAGTATTATTGCCACCAGGTATCAACTGATAACCATTCTTATAGTCAAATGAAGTATTATTCCCACTAGATATCAACCGATAACCCTTTTTATAGCCAAATGAAGTATTATTGCCACTAGATAGCAACTGATAATCATTCTAATAGTCAAATGAAGTATTATTGACACTAGATATCAACTGATAACCCTTCCAATAGTCAAAGTGAGTATTATTGACACTAGATATCAACTGATATCCCTTCTATATAGTCAAGTATTATCAACACTAGGTATTAACTGATAACCATTCTAATAGTAAGATGAAGCATTATTGCCATATATATCAACTGATAACCCTACTTATAGTCAAATGAAGTATTATTGCCACTAGATATCAACTGATAACCATTCTGATAGTCAAATGAAGTATTATTGCCACTAGATATCAACTGATAACCATTCTAATAGTCAATGAAGTCTTATTGCCACTAGATATCAACTGATAACCATTCTTATAGTCAAATGAAGTATTATTGCCACTAGATATCAACTGATAGCCATTCTTATCGTCAAATGAAGTATTATTCCCACTAGGTATCAACCGATAACCATTCTTATAGTCAAATGAAGTATTATTCCCACTAGATATCAGCTGATAATCCTTCTTATAGCCAAGTGAAGTATTATTGCCACTAGATATCAACTGATAACCATTCTAATAGTCAAATGAAGTAGTATTGCCGCTAGGTATCAACTGATAACTATTCTTATAGTCAAATGAAGTATTATTGCCACTAGGTATCAACTGATAACCATTCTCATAGTCAAATGAAGTATTATTGCCACTAGGTATCAACTGATAACCATTCTAATAGTCAAATGAAGTATTATTTCCACTAGGTATCAACTGATAACCATTCTGATAGTCAAGTATTATTGACACTAGGTATCAACTCATAAACATTCCAAAGTGATAAGATAATGAGTGGCTGAACAATGTTGAAGAATTATTTTTCAATTTATTGTCATTCATAGTTTTTATTAAAAAATTTGTTTACTTGTCATTTATTTTCATTGATTAAACTATTTTTTTAAATAAGAATTGTTTGTTTTGTAGTTTTTGTGTGTGATAAAGATCTTAATATGAATTGCATTTGATATTTATTCTTGTACTTATGTATGTAGCACGGCAAATCACATTTTGTAATTGTGTCATTTTTATCTTTTCAGACGGATGGTTCCAGAAAGTTTATCTTTACCTCCACCAGATTTCCTAACCTTATCATAAGTCAGTCTCTGGATTTTGAACCTATGTATGCTTTGGGACAAACCACCTATGTGATGAATGTCATTGCAAAAGTAATTAGGTTTTATTTTTAATTTGTTGTATGCTATGTGTTTATTTCTCCCTTTCATAAGCAGAAAACTGGTTGTATTATTTTCAGTGGTGCTAAAGTAGTGTGTAGATATTTTTTAAAGTTACACATCTACAACAGTAGCTGCAGTATTCATCTGAAACTTTGTCATAATATTCTTGTTATTTTAAAGTGTGTAACATGATATGATACAACTTTTGTCTGCCACTGTGATTATAAAACTTGTAGTTCTTAAGTGTGTACCACTGTGTGATAGAAATTTTTGTTTTGTGTGTGTGTGAGTAGGATACTTGTAGTCCTGAAGTGTGCTCCATGATGTTATAGTAATTTCTGTCTTACCTGTGTGAGTAGTAAATTTGTAGTTCTGAAATGTCTGCCATGATATTATATAAATCTGTCTTACCTGTGTGAGTAGTAAAATTGTAGTTCTGAAATGTCTGCCATGATATTATATAAATCTGTCTTACCTGTGTGAGTAGTAAAATTGTAGTTCTGAAATGTCTGCCATGATATTATATAAATCTGTCTTACCTGTGCGAGTAGTAAAATTGTAGTTCTGAAATGTCTGCCATGATATGATATAAGTCTGTCTTACCTGTGTGAGTAGAAATGTTTTAGTTCTGTAATATCTGCTATGATAATATATACTTTTGTCATGTCTATGTTTAGTAAGAAACTTGTAATTCTGAAATATATGCTATGATATGACAGAAATTTTCTTGTCTGTGTGAGTAAGGAAGTTCTGAAATATCTACTATATGATATAAATTTGTCTTGTTTTTGTGAGTAGAAAAATTGTAGTTCTGAAATATCTACTATGATATGATATAAATTTGTCTTGTCTGTGTGAGAGTGGGGCCAAGTGGTCTAAAGCACTCTCTGTTATGGATCACTGCTACTTCACCTCTGTTTGCGTGGGTTTGATCTCAGATTTGGCCATTGTGGGTATGTGAGAAAGCTTTCTAATAGCTTCATGTAAGTCGGTGGTTCTTTCTGGGGTTTTCGCAGGTACTTCTGTCACTATTAATACAGGCCACCATGTTTAGTCTATTATGTGCTGAAAAATGGCGTTAGCTCTTACAACAACAACAACTATAACTTGTTGGTGTGAGTTGAAAAATTGTAGTTCTGAAATGTGCACTATGATATGATAGAAATCTGTTTTACCTGTGTGAGTAGAAAAATTGTAGTTCTGTAATGTCTTATATGATATGATAGAAATCTGTCTTACCTGCATATATAGAAATGTGTTGTTAAAACTGTTAAAGTTTTGTGTTGAAGTTTTAGAAAGTAATATATATTTTACAGCAGTTACTGTATTTAAGTGAAACAATGGGATAATAATGTATATGATTAACTCTTTACCTGATAAAATGTATGGTTTTATAGCCCTTTAATATATATGTAGCATAGTTACCCAGAGCATTACTCAATAAATAAAACATAGGTTACCTATTCGACTCCATACACATATGTCTGCCTGTTAACTGTTAAGCAGTGTGGTATATGTGATGTTGAACAGCAGTTTTAACCAGTTTACAATTTTGGTACACATATATTATGTGTGGAAAGATTTAAGAGTAAAATCCGAGCTATATAAATTTTTTCACGGATGAATATTTTGTTTGCTGTCAAATCTTTAGTGAACTCATTAACCAGTGAAGCTTCATGACCAACTGTAGCTGCCATTTCTCATAGTCGAAATTTACAAGTTCTACGTCTACATCACTAAATCAGCTAAATTTGATAAAACTCTATGCTGTCTACATCACTATCAGAGCCTTTACTTGAGTTATTGAAGTTTCATAGTTGTGATTCTAAATTGTGAAAACTCAAGTACTGAATGAAATTCACTGACTCCATTTTGGAGAATGGAGAATACAACCCAGTTAGTTTAAATAGCAGATTTCGACCAGGTCTTAAACAGTGACCACGTCATCTGATGTAATGGTCATTCACACCAATGATTGTGGTATCTAATAGGGGCTTTTCCCCCAAAGGTGGTACTATGAAAAAGAGCCCAAAATGGCTGATATTTACAGCAGGCATTGTTATGTATTTCCATAAGAATGGTGTTGAGGCATGAAAAGGCATTCCATGCAAATTGGGTAGAGGCATCAAAAGACATTCCATGCAAAATGGGTAGAGGCATCAAAAGGCATTCCATGCAAATTGGGTAGAGGCATCAAAAGACATTCCATGCAAAATGGGTAGAGGCATCAAAAGACATTCCATGCAAATTGGGTTTAGGCATAGAAAGTCAGTTGCATGAGTTAAAGGGTTAAATTATTTACCCAATTTCCCTACTTATGTGCATAAGCAAAAAACTGCATCATCGTACCATCCTTTCTTAGCAATTTTATTATCTCACATAAGTATTATTATTATATGTATTCATTATTATTATTATTATTATTATTATTATTATTATTATTATTATTATTTTTTCAGGATCTTGGCATACCACCACTTTCATCTGTCACTCAAGTTAATGTGACTATTACAGATAGTGATGATATGGCACCAGCATTTGTCTATGCCAACTGCCTTCTGTCAGGAATATATTGTGTTGATCCAAGATACTCCACTAGTGTTGTTTCAGGACAAATTGTAAGTTTGAGTGATTCAAAATTAATTCCCCCTAACAAATTACCTTGGCCATATATAGTTCTTCCTGTTTATGTTGACATCCTCTGGCCTGAGGAAATATTTTCGACATAGGCAGATGTCGAGATAAGTGTTGGGGGTGGATGGTCTGAAAAAACATGCAAGTTAAATTTCTCAATAAGGGGTGACCTGTCATCAGTGAGTAGCATTTACACTTTGAGAAAACAAACAATGAACATTTGGGTACATGAAGACAAAACCAGTGTGAAATACACTTGTATATTGTCAAATTACATTTTGGTTACCTTTGTGTAATAAATCCACAATAAAATTTTGCATTGGTCACTTCCTGATATGAAAAACATTACAATATTCAATATTGGTATTAGTATATGGTTGCATAGTTGTTATTTAAATGCTTCAAGCACATGTACTTAAATTGGCCTAGATTTTGGTCAGTCTGTTCCCATCTTATTGATGCTACCAAGGGGATGTAGCTTTTTAAAAGTTAACGAAAAACTGTCAACAAGTTGGTTTAAACAGTACATGTATTCTCTACAAATCCTTTTGTATCCGATGTTATGACAAACTTTAAAGTGACTGAACCAACCATTTGTTGAAGTGAATTTCTCCACACTAATTTTTTTCCACAAATTCTTTCCCGTTTTGATGATCATATCATGATCTGTGGATAAGGTGGAATGTGTAATGTGGGTTTCATTGAACCGTTTTGTTGTGGCTTCCTCCATGTCTTCAAATTTAGCAGTCTTCTTCCTTTCAGGAGCGCAATTACCTTCAGCATAGATTTTCTTTATAGACTAAATTTCTTTCATCCATCCTGACAGGGTGTCATGTTTAAGCTAAAAAATCTCACAGACATCTTTGCGAGATGCTTGCCTTTAAGTTCCTTAACAGCCAGTTTTTCAGTTTCCAGAGACTGTAAATTTAATTTGCATTTTACACTGCTGTTGGGAGTCATCGTAAATATAAATAAAGTTAAAAGCGAAACTTTCACAGCACATGACAATTTTGGTAGTGATGGTAGATCAAGGGACTGAGAGTTGTTTTTTATTATCGATATAAGCGGCTTGTCAACATAAGTGATGTTGATATATATGGGTTGGACTGTATAAGATATATATATATATATATATATATATATATATATATATATATATATATATATATCCAATTTTGCAAGAGCTCTTCTGTAGATAGCTTTGAGTTTGCTTTATTTAGCAAGTCATGCATTTAAATTTAGGCTTGTAAAATTAGTATTTTAAATATTAGAATTTAATGACAGAAATGACAGTAAACATTTGATTATTGTGTCAGTCAGTTTAGGTGAAATTATTTTACAGGTTGATAACTTGTTTGTACTTTTTCTGCTTTTGAATTCTTTTTGTGATGAGACATAGCAATCAGGAAATTTTTGAGAATATGACATTCATTTATATTGTCATTTACATGGTTGTGCAATGTGATTTTCTGACACTTACCCCACAAATTTATCAGCAATTTATTTAATTTTTAGATAAGTGGTTTTCCTCATAAATAAATCAACATTGTTTTATTTTGTGTGAAAGCTAAATTCTGATTTAAACATTCATGAATCAGAAATGTAGACTGGTTTTAAAATCTTTTTATTTGTTTAGTTTGTTTAATCTGTTTGTGGCATCATATTTTAAATTGCAGTTTCAGGTATTTAGAAGGACAGTTCTATTTTTTTTACTAATACTAGTTTTACTAGTTTTCAGACATGGTGGATAGGATTCACCCCTCCCCCCTGCCCGCACACACAGCTGATTTCTAGGAGAAAATTTGTCACTTATGAATGTCTTATGTAATTATTGTATTGGACAGTTTTGATTAACAATTAATTGCAACTGGCTTATGAACCCTTCTCTTCCTAATCACTGTGTGTGACTGCTTTAAGTTTGTTTACAGCAGTGATGTTCATTTTTTAAAATACTTTTTCATATCTTACTTTCAGACAAACCCCTTGATTATCTACCCATTGGTGGGATTTACTAGGCAGACTGCAACCACTATTAGAGCTGTAGACCGGGATACACTCAGATCACCATTGACATTCAGAATTGCAGGAAGTTAGTCAATTGGATCACATTATTATTATTATTATTATTATTATTATTATTATTATTATTATTATTATTATTATTATTCTTCTTGTTCTTCTTCTTCTTCTTCTTCTTATTATTATTATTATTATTAATATTCTTCTTCTTCTTATTATTATTACTATTATTATTATCTTTATTAAGATTTTTAGTATTATTATTATCTTTATTAATATTTGTATTATTATTATTATTATTATTATTATTATTATTATTATTATTATTATTACATCTGACAGTTATCCTGGTCCAAGTTTCACATGACATCAGTGTCAAGTATCATGAAATATTAATCTTGATTATCACATTACTGACTATCTTTAGTTATTGACTGTCACATTACAAACTATCTTTAGTTATTGATTGTCACATTACTATCTTTAGTTATTGACTGTCACAGTACTGACTATCTTTAGTTATTGATTGTCACATTACTGACTTTCTTTAGTTATTGATTGTCACATTACTGACTATCTTTAGTTATTGACTGTCACAGTACTGACTATCTTTAGTTATTGACTGTCACATTACAAACTATCTTTAGTTATTGATTGTCACATTACTATCTTTAGTTATTGACTGTCACAGTACTGACTATCTTTAGTTATTGATTGTCACATTACTGACTTTCTTTAGTTATTGATTGTCACATTACTAACTATCTTTAGTTATTGACTGTCACAGTACTGACTATCTTTAGTTATTGATTGTCACATTACTGACTATCTTTAGTTATTCTTAATAGGTTAATCTTTGGTTTAGTATTTTTCTCACAGTTCAAATTATATGCCAAATGTGAAGTTAATATTTCTGTTATGTATGTCATTTCTTTTTTATATTTTGTTGGTGGTGTTAATTCATTTTGAATGGAATGGAAGGGCTCCTAATGTATGTGCTCATAAAGCCATTGAAATTTTTTACTTCCAGCTTCACCAGTAGGTTATGAGACTTATTTCTCAGTTGCTGGTTCAGGACCTGTTTCCAGTGGAGATAAGGATGTCTACACAGCAACTTTGACACAGTTACAGTTGATAACCAGAAGCAGTACTCTGACCAGAGTGGAGGTGTACATTCTTGTAAGTGGCAATATTGTAGTATGTTATCTTGCATGTATGAAATGAAAGAGATGGCATGATATTTGTCCTTAACCAATGGTGCAAATTTTACATCCAGTATGGCTGCCACAGTGTTTAATTTGAAAATCTTCTCACACAAAAATATCATAGATGGTTTCAGCACTCACCAGTTAAAAAGGAAATGGACTTGAATTGGTGGGGGAAAATTGGTTACTAAATTATATTTTTGGACAGTAGAGCATCAATCTCTTGAAGTGACCTTTGAACTTTGTTTATTTTGAAGATTATCAGGTTTTCTCTTGATGTGTTATCCAGTATAAAAGAGAACTAAAGAAGAGTTTCAAACTTCATTCAATTTTCAAAAATGATACATGAGTCATAGACATGGATTTGAGAATATGTCTACATCTTTATTCTATTGACAGGCCACCCAAGCCAATTTAAAATATGAGGAGAGAGCCACAGTGTCTGTAGAGATAGATATCCCCAACAACAGTCCACCAACTGTTACCACAGCAACAGGAGTCAACACTGGGTATATTTATGAGAACTCTCGCCTTGGACAGAATGTGCTTGATGGAACTACTTCATCAGCCAAGCCTTTGCAGCTGATTGTCACAGATCCTGATGATGTAGGTTTACTTTTTACTTCACTTCTTAAATTAGTGTAATATGTCACAGAAAGGATGATTTGAAATTATCAGTGTTTATACAGATCTATATTTCCACAGAAGTCATGGTTACACCCACTCCTTTTCTAAAAATCCCAAAGAAAGAAAAGAAACAACTGTCTGTTTTGAAAATTCACCTTTTTCTTATAAATTAGAATGATACTTTTATAGTGTTGTTTTCTCTCACTTCCATCTTAGTTGGCATATTGGTCCATTTATTTGTATTCAGAATGTTTGTGTGAGGGAGGGAAAGTGATAGCAAACTCATTTAAAATTCTTCTTGTTTTCTGTCTTTGATAATAAATGTAAATGGCCAGGATATATTCTAGTTTACTTACATCTTCAGGTTTTTTCATTTTTCATTTATCAGAGTATATCTGGTCAGAAAACAACCTTTAGCTTCTCTGCCACTGGCACTGGACTTTTTAATGTTGACTCCAATGGATATATCTACCTGGCCTCTGGCAACCTGGACTATGAGACCACCAAAAGTGCCATAATTAATGTAAGTTGCTGCTTTTTGTATTTACATTTGACAACTACTCGGTAATTTTTTTTAAAATTTCATTTTCACTCATCTGCATACTTTTCATTGTTTTTATAAATGTGAACATTTTACATTCTAAGTTAAGATATTTTGCCAAGTTTAGTTTGATATTAAAATGATTCAAGAATACAAGTTCAAATTATAGAAATGTTATTCAGGTTGACAAAATTTAAATAATGATCAGATTTATTTGCCATTGTAGGGGAAATATAATTCATTTAATGAAACATACTATGTAAAGATAGATAACCCAAATGTACAATGCTTTTAAACTTTAACCAGAACATGCATTTGAGTGCTTTTCCTGTTATTAAAATTTAGATAGATAGCAAGTGAGCTCATTACATCTAACTTTCACAACTTGATTGAAATACCTGAAATGAAAAAAAATGTATATTTTATTAGATGGGTTCCCACAATTCTTACAGGAAATAGAACATCAGTGTTGTGATGAAGTGCCATATGAACATCTTAACAACCGTATTGCAGTGAAAATACATGTCAATAAGATTTTTCTTATATTATTAGAAATTTTAATAAATTGCCTTTAACCCTTTGATCTAGGCAGTCATTATTAGTGGAGAAGGGATTATTGTTTCTGCTTTTGCCAAGCGATGCAAAATATGAGCTTGCCTGAATACAGATTTGTTTATGAGAACTTTTGAAACAATTAGTTATTTTAAAAGAATACAGCAAAAATATGGAGAAGAGATAGGTCATACAGTTGTATTTTTGTGTGGATTTCAGGTGAGGGTGACAGAAACTAATACAGCTGAAAGAAGAACCACAGATGTTACTGTCACTATACTGGTGTTGGACCTGAATGACAATGATCCTGTATTTACATCCACTGGAGCAGTCCATGTTTCTGTGCCTGAGGGAGATTATACTTTGTCCTCAAGGCTCCTTGCTCAGGTACAAAAAGCTTCAGGCATTGAAACATTATTTTCAAGCACATGTTAGTGGGAAGTGAGACATAATAGCCACTTTCTGCCATCATTATGATAGTTTTCATTAAATATTTCAGCAAGGCTATGTTTTTGGGGTTAACAAGTAGACCCTGTCATCCTTGTCTTAACTATTAGTTGTCCAAATTTTACATAACAAAAATTGCTGTGATTCTCTGTAACTTTTTTTTAATGATTGTTCATATTCATGATTATCCATAGAAATTTTATATCTCTAAATTAGTTAAGACCATTGTTCTGCTATAATAACTAAATTGTATGGTTACTATAAGTTTAGAACATTTAAACTAAGTTTGATTTTCATGTCTTTCTATCAGAATTTGAGTGATAGCCTCTCAAAAGTGACCTTGAAATTTGCAGCTTCATTAAAGTTTTCAAGGACTTACTTTGCCTTGGTAGTGTCAGATTTGTAAGCAAAGGATCTTGTGTTCAATACCAATCCAGGCCATGTCTTACTTTGGAGTGTCAGATTTGTAAGCAAATATTCTCAGATTTATACTTATTCAGGCTGCATCTTAGTTGGTAAGATGTCAGATTTGTAATCATAAAGGTTCATGGGTGCAGTACCAATCCAGGCAGTATGTTTGATGGTAGAGTGTCAGATTTGTAATCAATGGTTCCTAGGTTTGGTACTTATCCAGGCAGTATGTTAGATGGTAAAGTGTCAGATTTGTAATCAATGGTTCTTAGGTTTGGTACCTATCTAGGCAGTATGTTATATGGTAGAGTGTCAGATTTATAATCAATGGTTCTAAGGTTTGGTACCTATCCAGGCAGTATGTTAGATGGTAGAGTGTCAGATTTGTAATCAATGGTTCTTAGGTTTGGTACCTATCCAGACAGTATGTTAGATGGTATAGTGTCAGATTTGTAATCAAAGTTTCTTAGGTTTGGTACCTATCCAGGCAGTATGTTAGATGGTAGAGTCAGATTTGTAATCAATGGTTCCTAGGTTTGGTACTTATCCAGGCAGTATGTTTGATGGTAGAGTGTCAGATTTGTGATCAATGGTTCTTAGGTTTGGTACCTATCGAGGCAGTATGTTAGATAGTAGAGTGTCAGATTTGTAATCAATGGTTCCTAGGTTTGGTACTTATCCAGGCAGTATGTTAGTTGATAGAGTGTCAGATTTTTAACCACAAAAGTTCACATGTTCATTGCTCATCCAGGCCAGCCAGGGTCTGCTGTCTCAGTATGTCTTTGGTAAAGGTACTTAGCTTCCATTCCCCTTGGCATGATATTGCAAATGTGGGTTGAAAATGCTTTTGAAAATGTATGACAATCGTCTAAAGTTTCTTAATTTATATGATTAGAATGGACAGTTGTGTCCACAAGACATTTTTGTGTACTCAAACAAATATGATTCTACATAAATTTAAGAACAGTTCATTGAATATCAAAACTAGATTATTCAGATCTTATTGCTGCTCAATGTATTGTGCTCTTCTGTGGACAAACTTTAGTGACTGTATGAAAATAAGACTAGTTGTTGGTTATAATAATGTCTTTGTTTTTTATTAGGCTTTCCAACATTGAACGCTGCTGCTGACATTTTTGTTAATTTTAATGATTTCAGTTTTTATGATGGAATAAGAAAATATTTATTCTCAATGATGGCAAGAATATCTAATAGTAAGAATTGTATATTGAAATCTCTCAGGTACTATGACATTCATTTAAATTTTCATATTATTAATAGACGGAAACAAATTGCTCACATAATTTCACATAATTTAAGTCTTAGCGATGCAGGACACAGTTCATAGTTGTTGATGTGTCTGTCTACTTGTATGTAAGATATATATATATATATATATATATATATATATATATATATATATATATATATATATCTTTTATGTTTACAATACTTTTATTTATGTCTATATTTTAAATTAGATATATCGTCTATGTTGTCAAAATTAAATCATTCTTATCTAGTTTCAGAGTGAATGAATATGTTCCACACAGTTTTTAATTGCTGTTATTATTTCTCCTCTTAAGGTTGATGCAACTGATGCAGACTCTGGAGTTAATAGAATATTGGTCTATTCCATTATGAGCATTGAACCTACTGTACCATCTGGTTTTTTCACCATCAACACTAACACAGGTGATGTCAGCCTTAGTGGACGGGTCACTTATCCAAGTGACTATGTTGTTGTTGTTAAAGCCTCAGATAGTGCTGTACCTCCAGATACCATTAGGTAAATATTAAGATAATTAATTATTTCTTTTTTAATTACCATCAGATAATTATGTACATCCTGGGTTCCCATAGTTAGAATCTTAATTAGACTCCATTGTCTAAATTATGAATCTTGCACAATTAATTCTGGAATCCTCCTCCTCTATACAAATAATGATAACTGAATATTTGATACAGAAATTAATTTTGATACTGTTATTGTATGATATTTAGAATGTCAGTGTGTATGTTTCAGTCAAAGTTGTACACTATATGTTCTTAACATGCAAATACTATTTTAGCAGTAATCATAGAAACATTTCTTTGACTTGATGACAAAATAGTTTGAGTTCCTAACAAAGTATTTATTGTTACAACTGGGATCACCGGCTAATTTGTAGCCAACAGTTTAGAAGAATGCTTTATGCTTTTTGCATCTTGTGTCTAAAAGGCATTTTGTTTGTGCATTTTTATGGATACACTAATTTAGCGGGTGTACTACTTATCTTTCCAGTTATAAGGACTGTTGCAGTAAAACATATTTCTCACTTCCAGGAGAGCACTTTAAAAATACTGCTGTAGAAGTTTGTATTTCAATTATTTTGAATCAGAAACTGGAGGGTGGGTTAGGAAAATCACTTTTGGTGTGGGTTCCCAAACCAAAATCGCAAGCTTATTTTTAAGGTTGCGGCAAGCTTGTTATTTAAGCTTGCCGCAAGCTTAGATTTAAACCGTGGCAAGCTTGCAGCAAGCTTGCACAAGCTTATTTTTAAGGTTGTGGCAAGCTTGCGCAAGCTTGCCGCAAGCTTATTTTTAATATATATATATATGAAACTGACATGGCATGTACTGGCACCATATTTCTAGCCCTTGATGTGTGGAAATGACCATTTATATAAAATATTAAAAGTAAAATGTTGATATATGCTACAATGTATGTCACAGAATTGAAACAGAGTGGATTTTGTATTAAATGAATAACTCAAACAAGGTGTGAAAGATGGCAATTCATGAATTTAATTAGTTAATAAAAAATATATGATGTCAAAATACAATGATTCTCACATGCTCTCAAAATACAATTGATCCAATTACTCCATACTAACATTCACACATTGAAGAAAAAAAAATATTATATCTATCTGATATACAGATTCAAAACACCTCAGTTTAAAAAAAATAGTATACACTATCCGATATTCACATAATTTTATGTACCGCCTAGGATTGAGATTCAAACAATTCAAATAAATTTCAAAAGTTCTGCACTGTAAGTACAATATTCACAAATCTCCTGGAATTCAACTAGATTTCAAAATAATCTCATGTAATTAATACAAATGTACCAATTGAAACAGCAATTGGACCAAATAGTATCCAGTCCCTCGATAACAAATAGTAGATACATCAATATACTATAATTACCGTTATTTACTATTGCACGACATACTGAGAGAGAGAGAGAGAGAGAGAGAGAGATTGTTTCTAAATATCTTCTGCAATTTTGGAATCTGGGAACATATTTTTAATTACTTCCATTAACTTGTAGGCTGTGCTCAATTTACGATCAGCTCATAGAATCACCTCAGCACGTTATCTGCTTTTGAAATATGTGCTGATCACTGACTTCCTTTCCCTTCATCGTTGACAAAATACTTGTATTTCCCTTCACTAATGATGCCAATTTCGCATGATTTTCCGATTCCACGTGCCGTGAAAAGTCATTCATTCCACCATGTTGTGCACATGAAAAATCTAAGTTGCAAACAGTGCAGAGCACAAAATGCACTCCTTTAGACGGTGGTTTAAGGCATGGTCACAGAGAATTATGAACTGGTAGAAAATGCTGCTTTCTATGTTTAGACATTCTATTTTCATCATCTGATTCGAGCTGAAACTTTGTTGTCGGCGGCATGTTTAAACAACCGGATGTTGAGAATGTTACAATCAGTGATGTGGCGCCGACTACAGACCCGAACGCGGACCAAAGAGACGATACAACAAAACTAACCAGAATAAAAACGCTTAAAAAATTATAAAAAAAAAAAAAATAAATAAATGCAACCTCAAATCGTATTTTAAAACCAATGACCATACTACCGTACGAATGAGCTTTATTCCGTACAAATACAGTCAAATACGAACTGGTAAACAGGTCTGCAAAGGCAAAAGGGAGAGGAGGTGTCAGATTTTTTAGTTTTTAATACTCATTTTTATTAATTTCAGGATAAATTACCGTATATTGAGGAGTTAATCAAAAACATTATTCCACGTGATTTCCGTTCGATCACAGGAGTCGGCGACGCTGTTTCAACAATGTTAAAATTACCTACACTTTCAAATACAAAAATTGTCAATGAAACAGAAATTGGAATATTCTTTCAAAAACTAAATGCCAGAAGTTATCATCACAAAATTACAGAGACTATATTTGATGGTGCATACATTGTTGGTAAGAAGCATTTATAAGTACTTGACTTAAAATATCTTGCTGCATTAAGTCAGTCTGTAAATAACTTTGCAATCGGTAAATGCTATGTATTTTACCGGATTTTACTAAATGGAATCCTTTATCACAGTGTAAAATATAACACACATTCAAGAAATTCTTGCTCTGTTCTTTTTATATTTAATGGTGTAAACAATGTGGACAAATTATGTTCTATGTTAAAGTTTATCCACTGTGCTGCTGTTTGATGAATGACTGCAGATGTACTCCTTCATTTTTTGCAATCTAGGAAGCTTGAATTTTACATTTTACAAGCTTGCAGACTTGGAAAAATTCCTTTTGCAAGCTAGCTTAATTTGTATAAGTTTGAGATTTTACAGTAAGCTTGCAGACTTTGAGAATTTCCTTTTGCAAGCTTGCACAAGCTTGCAAGCTTGCAGACTTGGAAAAATTCCTTTTGCAAGCTACCTTACTATCTTGTACAACTTCAACTAGCTTGCTGCAAGCTTGCAGCAAGCTTGCTGCAAGCTTGTGGAAAGCATGCATTTTGGTTTGGGTTGTGTCAACAAAATCAGTAATCATTGACAAGATTGTTGGAAAAGTTTAAATTCATATCAAACTCCCTCTTAGTGGTCTAACTTGGGGCAAATCAAACACACAAGGGCCAGAAATGCTGCTAGGACATGCGAGTCTGCCAGATTTGTATGAATTCACAAACTATGAAAGCAGTGATCACAAGAATTCCCTTAGATTAGTTCACAGTTAGGCATACAAAATTCTAATCTGTGCAGTATGCAAATTTTATTTACCATATTTACTGTATATATTATGATACTATACAATAATTTCTTTCCTTCCCCAAAAATTATGAGTTTTTTTTACCTAGGTCACAAGTCCCAACACTTAAGATAAAAATTAAATATGTGTTAAATTTGCACAGCCACCCACTACACATTGCAATATTATATATAACCAAAACACTTTTTTTGATAATAAAATGAAAGTAACTAACCATATATTATCATTTATTCCTCATTTTGTTTTCATCATGAGCATTAAAGAATAAAATATGTCCGTGAACTCCGTATATGTAGCAATTATCCATACATTAGCCTGTTGCATTTATTTCCAATAACATATCACACATTGTTCAATGACATTATCATAAAGAATTAAGTGTGTTTGGTTGTACTCAAAGGTTTGAATACATTATCTGACTGAAAACTATATAAAAAAATATTGCAAACAAGTGAGAAATAATGAACTAAGTCCTTGAAGGCATCTTCCATTTATGGATGACACGGTGTTAAGTGCAATATAACCAAGACCGAATTATATTCAGGTCAGCTGTATGACAGTATCTTTCAAATAAAAATCATAATTTGAAAATACATTCACCTTAGTGCAAATGACAATCTTTATGATAGCATAAAAAAGTATTATTAAAGCAAGTTAAAAATCAAACCAACCAAGGAAGCTGCCTTTGGATTATTGTAAGTGTGCCATTTGTTTTTTTTATATACAAAGTCAGTCAGGATATTTAAGCTGACATGATTCCTTTATATTGGTATTCATGGGAATTTTGAAAATAAGTTGAAAAAATGGAACAATTTTGAAAGTGACACAATATAGTACTTAATGCATGGACATCAATGACTCAGGGCAGCTTGGAGAAAATAAAGTCATTTGATGAATTTGTGAAGGCCAGAAGAGAAGTAGATGACTTTACTGACAATATAATCATTAACATCGATGTAATTCTAGTGAACTTTGATCTCATTCCTGGACAGAATGATGATTGGATGGGGATTAAAAGTGTGAGAATTAGGATGCCTGGTGCAGCTTTTAAAAGTCTGACTTTAGTTCTTGCAGTTTCTGCTTCAAGTGATGTGTTGCCTCCAACAATAATTTTTCATGGCATTAGAAAGATATTCAAGCACCAAAAGAATGGATTGAGCATGTACAGGAGAAGGGTTATGTTGATGAGATGCTGCTGCAATGGATTATGGGATTTACGAGTTTATCTCAAGCATACAGTCTTGTATTTTGTAAAATAAAAGTTCATTTGGTGTGCATTTTCTGACATATTTTACTTTCATGCTGATTAACTTAAATTATTTTGCTTATTTTTAGATCAGCAACAAAGAACTTGTATGTGAACGTTACCAGTGCTGGAAACAATGCTCCACAAATCCCATCCACACTGTACACAATTACAATCAGTGAAGGCACAGTGTCAGGAACCTCTATCTTTACAGTTCCTGTAAGTATTAATTATAGTCCAAGACAATTTGTTTTAACATTTGAATCTATTAATGTGAAAAAGTTTGACAGTGTTACAAATCCACTATGTTATATGAAATACATCATCATAATTTTGACTTCATTGATGTTTCTAATGTGTCCGTGATGGGTATGCTGTTAGAATTAAATGTCATGATAGAAACAAGGTGAATTTAAATTGCAGTACATGAGCCTAGAATACAAATAAATAATACAAATAAATAATGCAAATAAATAATACAAATAAATAATACAAGGTATTAGCATTTGCTAATTGAAAAAATGTTAAGGTCACCAAAATTAAAACAAACATAATGCATTTTTTAAAATATACATTGTGAATGTCAGCTAACATGCTGGAAGCACTGAAGCTACCTAGATACAATGGAATCCTTTGATTCCTAATTATGCCAGGTTTCTGTTTCACATTAAGTTATCTTCTTTAGAAGCAAATTTACAAAATCCCTTCTTATTATCAGATAATTGCAGATTTTACATATCAAATCAATATTCTTGTCTGATATCAATAATCTCTTTAAATAATTTTAGGTAAGTTGTAAAGTGTATGACTTTAACAAAAATTATATCATGTTCAATATAATACACTGTTTCACGTTTTGTCATTATTTTGCCTCTACCAAAAAGGTAAAAAATACATATTTTCTTCATTTTTAAAAAATAGAAAAATGATTTTCAATTCATGAACTTCTGTCAACCTTGAAACATTGCAAGATCATGATGGATATAAATATTATTGTGTAAATCATTGTTTTGTTTAATTATCTGTTTAGGAAACATCTTCAGTTTGAACTCTTAATATACGAAGGAGTGATATTTGGAGGTTTTATTGTGTTTATTATATAGCAGCCATACAGTGGAACATATTGTGCTATGATGTCCACTCATTTGTCCATGCATTACCAGTTTGGTTTCTGGACAATAACTTTATCTTAGCTTCCCGCCATCTACAGTTACCAAACTTTGTGGGTTACTTGTACTTGGGTAAAGAAGACCCAAACAATATTTGGCTGAAAAAAACCTTAGAAGTTCCAGGTCCTTAATAATTGTGTCTGAAATATGGAATCAGTTTTGCACATAATAACTCGAGTTTTCCGCTCTTACATTTACCAAACTTGTGGATGGCTTGTTGTTGGCATATACGAAAATTCTACTGAATTTAGGGTCAAAAGATCAAAAATCAAAGTGAAGGTCTCTGTGACTCTAAGAAGAAAAATAGTTTCTATACAATATCTCAGTTTTCCACTGTCTTTCGTTACCATAGTTTTTGGATGGTTATCATTTTTGCTGATGAAAAATCCTATGACTGAAAAGTAAAATGGTTTCAGCATAAATATTTCAGTTACCGACATAGTGGACTATTAAACATGGGGGTGGGGGTATAATAACATGCCATTTACAATACTCTTGTTTTTGGATAGATTTTTTTCCTTTATAGCATAGAACAAGTAAATTTTTCATTAAGGTAATACAATCCTGGTCTCAGTACAAACATCTTGTAGGTATTGTGTCATATGTAAGACACACCGCACATCACTTGGATTGAACTGTCTTGAAGATGGTCCCTAATAGATTAACTTTATTTGAATAAAAATTGTTTTTATCTGTCTCTAATTAGATTTGAAATAGTTCCCTTTTTCGCTGTTTTAGGCAAGAGATCCTGATGGCCAGGTGCTGTCATACACCATAACTGCAGGGAATGCAGCTGGTAAATTCAGTATTGACAGTAGGTAAGTAAGCATGCCAGTTTACATGACTGTGTCTCTCTTTCTGTTTAGTTTAGATATTCAGTGTTATATGTATAATTAGAATACGAGCACTATAGCACTGTTATAATGTATAGAATGTCATAATTCAGTGCATGTATTGAGTCTGATTGTCTCTTACAAGTGAATGTATAATGTTATTTATATATCTAGCCTGCTTGGCCATTGACAAATAAAGAAGGATCCATTTGTTTATTACCTATTAGAATGTAAGAGATATTCCTGGTTATATGTATTTATTTTCAAAGAAATAGGTGTGCAGGAGTACAATATGTTTGTATTTGGTCCCACCATATTAAAAAAAATTACTTTTATTCTGACAGATAAAAGAAATAAATGTACAGGCAAACAATTTGTTGTTATTTGGTCCTACCTTCCTGTAACTAGACTCAGCTAAAAAAAATTTAATTGAAAATATTATAACAAAAATAAAAAGAAAAAGTGTATTTTCACACTTTCAGTATGTTTGTGTTACTTGCAGTGCTGAGTAAATTATTTGTGACAGATGCAGGAAGCATACTGACACAAACATTGGCATAAATTTCAACATTACAGATTGTGTCAAAAGGATTTTAAAAGAGTATTATTAGTCATCTTTATGTCTATGTGTAATAGCATTTAAAATCCCATCAATAGCATTTAAATCTCATCATTTAAATCCCATCAATAGTATTTAAATCCCATCAATAGCAGTTAAATCCCATCAATAACATTTAAATCCTATCAATAACAGTTAAATTCCATCAATAGCATTTAAATCCCATCAATAGCAGTTAAATCCCATCAATAGCAGTTAGATTAACCATCAAGAGCAGTTAGAAAAATTCCATCAGCAATTAAAATCTCAGCAATGGCAGTTATAATCCCCATCAATAGCACATAAATTCCCATCAATAGCATTTAAATCCCATCAATAGCAGTTTAATCCCCATCAATAGCACATAAAATCCCATCAATAGCTGTTAAATCCCATCAATGGAAGTTAAAATCTTATTAATATTAGCAAGAATCCCATCAGTTATACAAATGTTTTAACCACACAGTACTGAGTCCACCTAAAAAGATACTACTTGCTTCTTGCTGTGCATATGTAGGAATTACTTGACACATGGTATCTAGTGTTAGTATTGACTGTACAAACAGTATTGAATACTAGGAATGATGTTACACACAATATTTAGTGTTAGGAATGGCCTTAATCCAATGTTAAAAATGGCCTTAATCCAATCTTAGAAATGATCTTAATCCAGTGTTATAAATTACCTTAAACCAATGTTAAAAATAATCTTAAACAAATGTTAAAAGTGACCTTAATCCAATTTTAGAAATAACCTTAATCCAATTTTAGAAATGACCTTAATCCAGTGTTATAAATGACCTTAAAACAATGTTAGAAATGACCTTAATCCAATGTTAGAAAATGACCTTAATCCAGTGTTTTAAATGACCTTAATTCAATGTTAGAAATGACCTTATCCATAGTATTTAAGTTTCTAAATGACATTACACACAGTAACCAAACATGGATAACAATATCCAATGTTAGAAATGACCTTAAATTAATGATTTAATGTTAGAAATGACCTTAAACCAATGTTAGAAATGACCCTAATCCAATGTTAGAAATGTCCTTAATCCAGTGTTATAAATGACCTTAAACCAATGTTAGAAATGACCTTACCCACATTATTTAAGTTTCTAAATGACATTAAACACAGTAACAAAACATGGATAATAACAATATCCAATGTTAGGAATGGCATTTCACACAGTATTCAATGCTAGATATGACCTTACACAAAGTGTCTGATGTAACAGGAATGGCATTACACATATTACATGTATCCCATGTTAGGAATGATATTACACATGGTATCCAAATGTTACGAATGGCATTACAAACAGTATCCAATTTTAGAAATGACATTACACATAGTACCTGAAGTTGGGAATGACCTTGCACACAATATCCAATGTTAGAAATGACCTGATGATGTTACATGCTATCCAGTGTTTGGAATGACATTACACACAGTATTAGAGGGGCCCCGAGTGGTCTAAAGCGCTGTCCATTATGGACCACTGCCATCTCGCCTCTGTCTGCGTGTGTTCGAGTCTAAGATTTGGCAAATGTAGTTATGTGAGAAAGCTTGTCAGTAGCTTCTCGTGGGTCGGTGGTTCTTTCGGGGGGTTGTCTGGGTTCTTTCTCCACCATTAATACTAGCTGCCATGTATAGCCTATATTGTGCTGAAAAAAGGCGTTAAACTATAAAAAAACAAAAAACAAACAAAACACACAGTATTCAATGTTAGAAATGACCTTACACACCATAACGAATGAACAACATGACCATATACACAGTATCCTATGTTAAAAATGACCTTACAGTATCCAAATGCTAGGAATGAGGAATGACCTTACACACGATTTCTAATGCTAGGAATGACCTTATAATATTCAAGTGTTAGAAATGACCTTGCACACAATATCCAAATCTTAGGAATGATCTTACAGTATCCAGTTTTAGAAATGACATCACAAACAGGATCCAATGTTAGAAATGACCTTGCACATAGTATCCAAATGTTAGGAATAACCCTACACACAGTATCCAGTGTTATAAATGACATTACACACAATATACAATATTAGGTTTGACCTTCACACAATACCAAAGTATTGACATTATTTTTATCAAAGTTTTGATGCTTGCATTTGCATCTGAGCACCAATTGAATGATTTCACAGACAAAATATATTTGAAGACACTTTGTTATTTTTGATATGATAGGGTTATAATAGTTTCATAAGCTGCTTTACTTTAGCACGTATGATCAAAATGCAGAAATAAATGTAGATTACAGATCTAGGGTTTATCTCAATAATTAAATCTGAATTTTCCATATTGTGATTGTTTCTTTATTGCAGTGGTCAGTTAAGAACTGCAGGAAGCTTAGACAGAGAAGTCACCCCCACCTATGGTTTGACTGTTACAGTGAGGGACACCACTACACCTCTGCCATTGGTAATATTGCCATATATGCCAGAAATAAAATTGATATGCAGTCAAACCTATGTAAATTCTAGTCTGATTACCTCAGTAACTCCATCTATTAGTTTCATACAGTCAAACGTATGCAACTCCAGCACTAATTACTCAAGTAACTCAACATCTCTCAGTTTCATAAATTCAAACCTACATAACTCCAACACTTTAAATTCAACATTTTTGTTATATACAGTCAAACCTACATAACTCCAGTATTAATTAATCAAGAAACTCAAAATCTGAGTTTGATACAGTCAAACCTACATAACTCCAACACTTTAAACTAAATATTTCTGTTATATACAGTCAAACCTACATAACTACAGTATTAATTACTCAAGAAACTTAAAATCTCAGTTTGATACAGTCAAACCTACATAACTCCAGTACTAATTATGCAAGAAGTATAACATCTCTAAGTTCCATACAGTCAAACCTTTAAAACTCCAACACTGGTTAATGAAGTAACTCAATATATGTCAAATGACTTGTCCAGTCCATGAATAAAGTTATATATTACCTGTAACATTAAAAACCATACACTACTATAGCAGTATTTTACATTTTTGAGGTTTTCTGTATTTTATAGTGAAAAACGTTTCAATACAGATGTTTTTAAAACATTAAGTATTGATGAGGCATCAGATTGGTATTCTCCTCAATGTACTAAACCTGCCTATATATGTGATTTTAACTAATCTTCCGTATTATTGTTTTTGCAGTAAAATTGTTACTTCACTACAGCAATTGTATTTACTTATAGTTTTCAATGTTTTTCATAACTGTTATTTGCATTATGATCATTTCTTTTAAAACCTAAAGTAGCATCTTATTAAAAATGTAATTTATGCAGTTATACGAATAACACAAATGTAGTTATATTTTGACAAATCTCTTTACACAGATGTACAGTTATATTTTTGTTTTTTATTTCTTTACACAAATGTAATTATATTTTGATAAATCTCTTTACACAAATGTACAGTTATATTTGATTATCTCTTTACACAAATGGTCAGTTATATTTTGATTATCTCTTTAAACAAATCAATGTACAGTTATATTTTTAATTATTTCTATATTTTCTATATTTGTTTAATTTTTTATATATACAAATATGTAGTTAAACTTTGACTCTGTACACAAATGTAATTATATTTTTTATAATTCTTTTTCACAGATGTAGTAGCTTATATCTTGATTATAATTATTTCTTTACACCGGTATACAGTTATATTTGTTATAATCACTTTACACAAATGTAGTTATGTTTGATTATCTCATGACACAGGTGTAGTTGTATTTGATTATCTCATTACACAAATGTTGTTATATGTTTGATTATCTCTTTACAGAAACATGGTTTTATGTTTGATTATCTCATTACACAAATGTAGTTATGTTTGATTATCTCATTACACAAATGTAGTTATATATTTGATTATCTCATTACACAAATGTTGTTATATGTTAGATTATCTCATTAGATTAACTACATAATGTAGTTATATTTGATTATCTCATTACACAGAGGTAGTTATGTTTGATTATCTCATTACACAAATGTTATATGTTAGATTATCTCATTATACAAATGTAGTTATGTTTGATTATCTCATTACACAAATTTTGTTATATGTTTGATTATCTCATTACACAGATGTAGTTATGTTTGATTATTTCATTACACAGATTTAGTTATGTTTGATTATTTCATTACACAGCTGTAGTTATGTTTGATTATTTCATTACACAGATGTAGTTATGTTTGATTATCTCATTACACAAATGTAATTATGTTTGATTATCTCATTACACAAATGTTATGTTTGATCATCTCATTACACAAATGTAGTTATTTTTGTTATCTCATTACACAAATGCAATTATATTTGATTATCTCATTACACAAAGGTAGTTATGTTTTCTTATATTATTACACAAATGTAGTTATATGTTTAATTATCTCATTACAAAAATGTAGTTATGTTTGATTATCTCATACACAAATGTACTTCATCTGTTAACAGTCTGCAACAACCACAGTATCTGTCATCCTAACTGATGTCAATGACAATAGTCCTGTCTTTACCAACCAGTACCAGTTTACTGTGCTGGAAAATCAACCTGCTGGCATCAGTGTTGGAACTGTTACAGTAAGTAATATTATCTCTCACCCATCCATAAGGGATACCCTGTATGATGGAGTTTCATTCCTTCTTTCATCGTTATGAGTGTACTTGACACTATTCAAGTTTGACACTTGGCAACCCATGTATTTCTAAAATAGCTTTAAGTGATCTGGTCTTTACAGAATTTATGTAAGACCAGATTGTTATTAGTTAGATAATTGGCTTGGTAAATGTGTGTACTGTTTTGCATCATAGTGTATATTATAATAGCTTTTGTAAATTAAGTTTGCTTGCCAAATTCACAGTAATTTTTATGCTCATTCAGATTGTTTAATAATAATAATAATGATAATAATAATAATAATAATAATAATCATAATAATAATAATAATAATAATAATAAAGACTTTATTTAGAGAAGGTAACTCAATTAGTTACAGAACTAATCTACCTTGAGGCCTTCTATCTGTTATGTACAATATATAAAATACATACAACATGATGTGAAGAGTCTGGCTCGATGCTAAATAATTAAGGAATTTTAAATTTCAAAGTATCAAGCCTGGAACACATGCACAGGCATCTGTATAAACATAAACATATAAGAAACATAATATATCATTCTGCGTTGAAACATTCAAGTCAGTATTACTCTTAGGCATGCCTGCATTATATCTAGATCTCTATATCTTGCCTATATTAAAGTTATTTGAGTCCAATTTTTTTATGCATATTGATTGCTTTCTTATGCATTGTATTTGTGGTAATTTACTTTGGGTATGTGTGTACAAGCATGTTTTACAAGTGGAAGGGATAACATAGATGACAGTGAAAGTTTTTCAAGTGAGTGAAGATTGTGGGCACTAGTGGAAGAACCCGTAATTAATTGCTGTTTACTTCGTAATTTACTTTTGGTATGTGTGTACAAGCATATTTTACAAATTTTAAACTTATTATTACAGGCAACAGATGCTGATCAGCCTAGCACTGTGAATTCTGAACTTACTTACAGTCTAAAACTGGCTAATAATTTGTAAGCATGTACAAATAGTATACACATCTAAATCTTGACAACAGCTTTCTCCATCTTCTCTTGTCCCTCTATTTTCATGCCATTCATTAAATACAGAATGAGAAATAGGCATGTGTTAAATGTATTTTTATAATGTTTCAAAAGTGTATAAATAATTTTTATTCAGCACTTCTCCATTTTAAAAACAAAAGAACAACACTAGACTCATATAAAATCTGTTTTTCAGTGAAGGACTATGATATAGTTTAAAACTGTGTTAGACTTAAACATTTATTCTCACTAATATTATAAAGTGACAATAATTTGTTGTTAAGCAAGATTGATACCAAAATCTGACATTTTTTTTAATAATTCATTTGTACTTGACATAATTGATTTCCAAATTTGGAAATTCCTGATTGGATCAGATCTTAAGAGCTGAAGTTCAAAATCAAGTAATATAATTGCAAGAAAATTACAAAATTTGCAATATAATTTCACAAGATTATTCAGAAATCATATGAATTTGTAAGAAATTTGAGCCATATTGATTGGACATTGCAATGGTTGAAAACATTCTATTCTTATGAACTTGATGTCAAGAAGATCTTTTACAGAGCCACGTTGGAGAAGTGCATTTTATATGACAACCATTATTCTCAAAGCAATAATGCCTTCTATCACACCTTCCAAGATGGGAGTATTTTCTCAACAGCATGAAATTTTCTTCGATACTATGTATTTTTCAAGTTGTTTAAGTTCATTGTTTAACTGTAAAAGCATCAAATATTTCATAATGAATTTATAATTTAACATTGATGTCATTTTTAAAAATGTTTGCAATATTATTATTTTCAGCTTTGCCATTAACCCATCTACTGGACAGATCACGACTTTGCAAACGCTAGACTATGAATCTCAAAGTCAGTATATATTTGAAGTATTGGCAGTTGATCGTGCCAGTGATTCTCGAACAGGAACAGTGTCTGTTACCGTGTTTGTGACAGATGTGCAGGATTCTGTGCCATTATTTACACAACAAATCTTCACTGCAAGTGTTGCTGAAGGAAATGCCAATGCATATGTTGTCTTTGTTTCCGTACGTATCCTGGGCTATCTGACTGATTTTCTCCATCAGGATGAATAAAGTTTCAAATTGCAAATATTTTTGTTAAAGTGTGAAGCTTGATAGAACCATTAGTCACAAAATAAATCATAGACAACAAATATTTAAAATAAATTGCAGATCAGGACATTCCTTTGTCAGGTTTAAAAGTATGCAAGTGAAATAATTGTCTACATGTGAGGAAAAAGTTGTCAGAAAACCTCCAGAAATTGCTTGACAGTCACTATAACTGGTTTTGTCCTTATTACACATTGGTTGATGTAATGCTTAATCAGATAAGTAGATTTTCTTTACACTAAACTTAAATATCTTGCAACATTGTTCATATTTTATTTTGATATTTTCATCTGTGTTTATGCAGATTGCATTTCATAGACCAACAATTTTAAATTTGTAGACAAAGTTATTTATTTGGTACATCAAAATTTATCATCATTTTAATAAAAAAAAAACACTTTTATTAGTTGTTTCTACCCTAAGACTACTTGTTACTGGAAAAAAATTCATTTTGTTTACAGGCTGTTGATGCGGATGCAGTTGATAATATTCAGTACAGGATTCTATCACCAGCCACAGCAACATTTAATATTAATAGTGCATCAGGTCAAATTAATACTGCTGTTGCTTTGGACTATGAGACTCAGAGGTACTACGAATTCTTTGTAACAACAGTTGATGGTCAAGGGTCAACTAATCCATCATCCACAGCCACTGTCCAAGTCACTGTTTTGGTAAGCATATGAAGGATGTAGAAGATTTCCTCAGTTAAGACATTCCACAATAGTGTGAAAATATTAAGGATTTACAAAATATGCATGGAATTGGTAATTCCATAATTCTTCAGATTTAACAAACATTTAATATGGCATCTCATTACCTCAGTCATATCCATATATTCATAACATACATGACTCCTTTGGAACCTTTTTGTTTAATACTAATTCATTTATTTATACATTTCCAATGAGTGATTTAAAATAGACTTGTGAAAAGCAAACTGTCAGTGTCCAGTCTTTTTATTATTATGATTGTTAGTTATCTAAATGTAATTGTCCTTTGAACAGAATCTATTGTATATATTAATAATTTGAATTGTCCTTTGAACAAAATCTATTGTATATGTTAATTATTTTAATTGTCCTTTGAACGAAATCTATTGTATATGTTAATTATTTTAATTGTCCTTTAAACAAAATCTATTGTATATGTTAATTATTTTAATTGTCCTTTAAACAAAATCTATTGTATATGTTAATAATACTTAAAGGCTAAGCATAAGAAATTATTGGAATAAAAACATGGTGAAAATTCTAAGAGCAAAATAATATTGACTTGTAAACAATAATATCCATGAAATATGAAGTAGATTAAAGATTTTCATAAAGTTTTCATCTTGTTTTTCTAGGATCAAAATGATAACAGTCCAATTTTGTCACTGCCTGTTGCCTCCGTTCAGGTGTTTGAGGATGCTGAAGTAAATCGTGTCCTAGTAACTGTCTCAGCAACAGATGCTGATGCAGCAGTAAGTGTGAAGTTTGTACCATGGTTTGATTCTAGTTTAAGTGTGAAGTTTGTACCATAGTTTGATTCTAGTTTAAGTGTGAAGTTTGTACCATAGTTTGATTTTAGTTTAAGTGTGAAGTTTGTACCATGGTTTGATTCTAGTTGAAGTGTGAAGTTTGTACCATGATTTGATTGTAGTTAAAAGTGTGAAGTTTGTACCATGGTTTGATTATAGTTCAAGTTCAAGTGTGAAGTTTGTACCATGGTTTTATTCTAGTTTTACTTGGTTCCAATGGTGTTTTATACAAAATTATTTATGTATATGCATGTACTAAAAATAAGGAATAATTTCTTCCACTCTGTGATGTAGAAAAACTGTTGTTTAGAGGTGAACAATGGTAATAGCTTCTTAAACAGACTTTAAGAATAGTGATGCAACATATCACCTTTGTTTTGATGTGATAGAAAAAACTGATTTAGATTTTTATTTAAAAGTCTTTTATATCTGTTCACAGTAGGTAGGTACATTAGTTGATGGGTGAGCTGGTTTTATAATATCTTAAACAAATTCTGTAGAGATGGCTATGTAATCATTGATCATAGTTTTAGATGATTATAAAGTACTAAAGCAGGTTTTATTTAAATAAAAAGAATAGTGTATCAAAGTAATTTTCATTATAGAAGATAAGTATGACAGCTTTATCATGCGTTCAGATGTAAAGTAAGGAATATTACTTTGATTCTGTTGCTGTTCTTAATGTCATCTTTTCTGTTTCTATATCTAGAATACAACCAACAGCGAGATCAGATTTTCGATTGTAAGTGTTACACCAACGTCAGGATCAAGCTTTTTCTCGATTGATCGTGATTACGGTCAACTAGTGATAGAAAGATCCCTTACAAATGACCCAGGTGTTAATCAGTATCAGGTAGGTACAGGTGCTTTCATTTATCTTCAGTGTTTGTACAGGGAAGCCTGTAAATGCTATTGTTCTTTCATGAATTCTTGATTTTACATTTTAAAAAAATATATTTAAGCTCAGTAATAAACATTATTTTTCATTCATCATTTTTTATGATTATATTTGTGGCTAAACTGTGAATGAAATGGTATAAAAGTACTTTGAAATGTTATCTCAATGCTTCTGCCTAATTTGACTTTCTTCCATTATTATGTCTGTGTGCTGTCTATTTGTAATTTTCTGTATATCAGTGTATATTAACTGGATATTATCGATAACATTTTGGTATGAAAGATCGGTGTACATTAACTGGATATAATCGATAACATTTTGGTATGATGAAAGATCGTGTGCATTAACTGGATATTATCGATAACATTTTGGTATGATGAAAGATCGGTGTATTTAACTGGATTTTATCGAAAACATTTTGGTATGATGAAAGATCAGTGTACATTAACTGGATATTATCAATAACATTTTGATTTGATGAAAGATCAGTGTACATGAACTGGATATTATCGATAACATTTTGATTTGATGAAAGATCAGTGTACATCAACTGGATATTATCGATAACATTTTGGTATGATGAAAGATCGGTGTACATTAACTGGATATTATCAATAACATTTTGGTATGTTGAAAGATCAGTGTACATGAACTGGATATTATCGATAACATTTTGGTATGATGAAAGATCAGTGTACATTAACTGGATATTATCGATAACATTTTGGTATGTTGAAAGATCAGTGTACATTAACTGGATATTATCGATAACATTTTGGTATGATGAAAGATCAGTGTACATTAACTGGATATTATCGATAACATTTTGGTATGATGAAAGATCAGTGTACATGAACTGGATATTATCGATAATGTTTTGGTATGATGAAAGATCAGTGTACATTAACTGGATATTATCGATAACATTTTGGTATGATGAAAGTCTACATTATGCCAAGATAAGAGCCATAAGGAGCATTCTTGTGAACACATTGAAGTTATATTTTGGTAACAAATAATATATTTGAAGTTAATAATTGTGAGCAGCAATATTGCAACAATGTATATGACATTTGTTTCAGATGCAAGTACTACTACTACAGCATTATCATACTGCTGTTATTACAATATGTATATTCTGTTATATTCTAGATTATTATTCGTGCCAGTGACAGAGGTACACCTGTGTTAAGTAGCCAGGCAACGTTTACAGTGAATGTCATAAGAAACACAGCACCATTGTTTAATCCAAGTTCAATCACAGTCAGCATAAACCACAGCATACCAACAACAACTACAGTCAGCAGTATTCAGGCAGTAGATAACGATCTAGTAAGTGTATAGGGTACGGTTTTATATGTCTGTTTTTATGCAAATTAAATATGGAAGATGGTGTCATTGGTTTCAAATTAATTAACATCATACTGATCTGGTAAGTGTATATGGTATGATTTTATATGTCTGTTTTCATGCAAATTATATATGGAATATTGTGTCATTGGTTTTAAATTAATGAACATATCGTACTGATCTAGTAAATGTATAGGGTATGGTTTTATATCTGTTTTCATGCTAATTAAATGTGGAATATTGTGTCATTGGTTTTGAATTAATGAACATATTGTACTGATCTGGTAAATGTATAGGGTATGGTTTTATATCTGTTTTCATGCTAATTAAATGTGGAATATTGTGTCATTGGTTTTAAATTAATGAACATATTGTACTGATCTGGTAAATGTATAGGGTATGGTTTTATATCTGTTTTCATGCTAATTAAATGTGGAATATTGTGTCATTGGTTTTGAATTCATGAACATCAGTTGATGTAATGGTCATATTTTTGTCAACAAATGTTTTTTTTTTTTTTAAATAGAACTGTTAGATTTAATTGCATTAGAGAGAATTGAGGGATTTTGTGTCAAATGTATAATTTTTTCTCAGAGTAAATTTTCTGAAAGATTGAGTACTTAATCTGCAAAGAAGCTGCAAAAGGTTCTTTCTCTTCTACTGGTTGTGATCTATACTGTACTAAATCATGAGGTGGGTAAGATAATAGTGTTAGCTGAATTTTATGGGTAGGTTCCAGTATAGTAGGCTGGTTGTGATCTTTACTGTACTAAATCATGAGGTGGGTAAGATAATAGTGTTAGCTGAATTTTATGGGTAGGTTCCTTTATAGTAGGCTGGTTGTGATCTTTGCTGTACTAAATCATGAGGTGGTTAAGATAATAGTGTTAGCTGAATTTTATGGGTAGGTTCCTTTATAGTGTAGGCTCAATACTTAATCTGGGAAAATAAGTTTTATTTAGTCTTGATCAAGATAAAGTTTCATTTAGTCAGAACGTGGAGGGAAACAAGTAGATATGAAAAACTTGGTCACATCTTTAGATTCTTTCATTATCCTGTGTGAAACATTTTCAGCATCAAGAACAAGCAATGTAAAATATAAAAGTATGAACACTTCAAAATAACTGTATTTTTAATAAGCGCTGTTCCATTTAAATAGATATATTACCCAGGAAAAGCAGTTTTTTAAACGTATATACCAGTGTACTTTGACATATTAAAATTATAAGAAAATTCTAATTTAATCTATGGGTGAGTACTCCATATTAAAAGTGCCTTCCCTGGGTCCCATGTATGTTTTGCTGGAGCAGTCCTAATATATTTGTGTTGTTTAACAATTTATTGGAGGCTGTATAATATTTCAGGGAGACTATGGAAGACTGAATTATCTGCTGCTGGGAGACAGCATAGCCAGTCGCTATTTCCAACTTGTTCCAGCTGGCAATGGTGTTAACATCATCACAATTGACCAGTTGACTAAGGACACATCAAGAACTTACTATGTGAGTATGCCTTTATTCTTTAATTTATTATCTTTAACAAGGTTTGAACTGTGATAGGTGGAATATAAAATGTCTTGGTTTCTTTTAGTTTGTGTATAATGTAATATTTCTTCGCAGCCTTTATGTTCAAAATAAAATGGTTAATTAAAAATGCATACAATTATGTTTTATAGTTTTTGTAATCCTAATATATAATATTTTCAGCTTTACTTTAGGTGAAAATTAGATTTTTTTCTCTTATAATATGTCTTGGCTGATAGAAAGCACCTGTAATAGTAATTGTGTTCAAATTTTGCCATTCAGCATAAGTGTTGTACATTTGCATAATACATCACAGTGTTTTGACATATTATGACCTTTTAATTTCAGCTTACAATCACTGCCAAAGATAATGCTGGTATTGTAAGTAAAACAGCCACAGCAACTGTGACAGTGAATGTAAATCATAACCTTCAAGATCCACGATGGTTAAACCTTCCAGTAAATCTCCAGACCACGATTTCAGTCACTGAGAATGATCCAATTGGACAAGCAGTATTCACCCTGTTGGCTGAAGATCTGGATATCTTGGTGAGTTTTTTGTTTTGTACTTTCATTGAGGTAAGAAATATAAATCTGATCCTTGGTCCCATTGAAGTTTTTCAGCACTTGTATAACAGATTGGTTCACTGAGTAGTTTACATCAGTAAAGAATATACTTAATGATAATCAAGTCATTTAGACGGTACATATTTGAAACAATGGTGACAAGTTTGAAAAAGAAATGAAAGGTTCAAATTATTCATGAAGAAATTGTGCTATTGTTATTGGTTTGATAGAATTTAAAAATTTTGAATGAATATATCATTTACTCACGATGGACCTTCATTAGCTCTTGTACACATTATCCATTATAGTATTACATAACTGATCATTTGGATGATGATTACCTGTATAACAAATACATAACTGATCATTTGGATGATGATTACCTGTATAACAGAATATCTCAGATGTTGTATTGGACAGTGAGATCTTTGGATGTTGTATTGAAACCAATAAAGTCTATAGCTTGAAAACATGGATGCAAATAGTGTTTTCTTTTATGACGTAATAATAGTAAATCTGCAAAGCTTGGTGCAGTTGAGTTATTTTGACTTTGTTTTCTCTGCCCATCATATCTGTTAGAAAGCTTAATTGTTATTGACTGTGTACAGGTATACTTCCAAGAGACACGACTTAATATATCCTTTTCATCTATGTATTTGCTTTGTTTTGTAGGAACACTATTCAACATATCCTTTTCATCTCTGTATTTGCATTGTTTTGTAGGGACACTACTCAACATATCCTTTTCATCTCTGTATTTGCATTGTTTTGTAGGGACACTACTCAGCATATCCTTTTCATCTCTGTATTTGCTTTGTTTTGTAGGGACACTACTCAATATATCCTTTTCATCTCTGTATTTGCTTTGTTTTGTAGGGACACTACTCAACATATCCTTTTAATCTCTGTATTTTAATTGTTTTGTAGGGACACTACTCAGCATATCCTTTTCATCTCTGTATTTGCTTTGTTTTGTAGGGACACTGCTCAATATATCCTTTTCATCTATGTATTTGCTTTGTTTTGTAGGGACACTACTCAACATATCCTTTTCATCTCTGTATTTGCATTGTTTTGTAGGGACACTACTGGACATATCCTTTTCATCTCTGTATTTGCATTGTTTTGTAGGGACACTACTCAACATATCCTTTTCATCTCTGTATTTGCATTGTTTTGTAGGGACACTACTCAACAAAGTGATCCTTTGTCTCTAACTTTTTTTTTCAATGATTATTTAATTGTTTATTTGATATTTACTATATGAAAAATGTACAAATTTGGAAACTCTTTTTTTGGTCTTAAATTAATTTATATTAAATTGTGAAATTGTACACATTTGTGTGCTAAAATTTGAATATTTTAAATTAATGTATTAAAACAACAAAATATTTATTTTTCCAGTCACCTGACAATCAAGTAGAATTTCGTCTGACTGGAAATACACAGGCTCAGAACTACTTTAGAATTGACAGTATCGGTTACAACGGTGTCATCAGCCTCATAAGATCACCAGTTCAGGACAGAACAATCAATCTGTTCACAGTAAGTATTGCAGAAGAGACGGTGTGTATTTTTTTGTTTGATTTGCATTGAATGACACATCAGTACTTAATTGGCTTCATAGTATTTTGACGGTGGGGTTAAGTAAAGTGATTTTCTTAGTTATGTTCCAAAGCAGGTGACTAAGACTGATTTGTGGAGGATTGAAACCTATGTCCTTTGGTGTGTGAGTGGCATGCTAATCACTAAGCCATTGCAGGTGCCAAGAAAAAGAAAAAGATGGATAACCTTTTGCTGGCATTTTGATCCATACTTCTGTATGTCATCAAAATACATATACTACATTCCAAAGATGTTAATGAGCACTCGACGATGTTGGTAACCTAATGTATTAACATTTTTTCCTTTGAAACAAAGTCACTTTTTCTGATTGTTTTATCGCAGTATATATATATATATATATATATATATATATATATATATATATATATATATATATATATATATATATAACTTTTAGCAAATATATTTTCATGTCTCTTAGCTTACAGTGAGCCTGACAGATAAGGGTGTACCACCCAGAAGTGCTGGAACAGCCACTGTTTTTGTGAATGTGCTGAGGAATGATCAGCCTCCCGTGTACTTCAATTCAACCTACTATGTACAATTAAGAGAAGATGTAGCAATCAGTACCAATGTGGTTCAAGTTTCAGCAACAGACAGTGACACAAATGTATGTTTTGATTGCTTATTTACATTGCTGGCATACTGTGTTCACTTACCATGAGAATCATCTCCATACAAATCATGTATTGAATGAAGAGTCTAGTGAAATTGTAATAAATTATTTTTAAATGGTTTAAAGTTAAACTCTATTTTATAAAAAGTATTAATGTTTTCTGTAAAAGATATGGAGTGTTCAATGAAATATATATGGTTCAACCTTTGTTAGATTAAGGAATCATTTCTGAATGTATATCATGAGAAGAATGGCAGCATTATACATGTAAAATTACCAAATATAATATATGAATTTTATGTCTTTGCATCTTTGCTTTTTATTGTGAATTGGTATTCTTTCCCAGGATACAGATTTTCAAGATTTGTGATAATGGTGCTGCAAGAGTAAGAAAAATGAAGCCATGCAAAACATTACTTATGGAGCCTAAAATATTGCTGTCACTTTTCTGATTAAGTTTGAATCCTATATCTCCTACACTAATTAGGTCATGTAATTAAGATTTTTCAGCATGTTTCATATTTGGAACTGTAAATATCATATTCAATTTTCAGAGCAACTTTAACCAGATTACATACAGGATCATTGGAGATGATACAGCACCAAACTTCTTTACAATTGTCAGTTCTGGAGGCATGGCTGGACAGATCACCACCAGTGGAAATCTTGCAAGTGATTCAACAGATACATTCAGGGTAATCTGTGTTTCTGTGTCTGTCTGTGCACCATCTTAGTGTTTCATGAATCTCCTGTTCATTTGAATGTTTTACTCATGAAAGACAAAGTGATTTTTAAAATTTAAAAAATACATAGAATTTTGATGTAGTTGGATATTTTACTCAAAGAAAAGGAAATGGAAAACTAATGATTGAATTGGAGCTTTTGATTGCACCATTTAAGCCAAAGATTTAATCTTGTATATTAAGAAAATGTGCCTTATAAAGTTAGACATCTGTACATATCACAACATTGTATCATTCCACAGGAATTGTTGATAGGTCCCATAGCCATTGATTTGGCATGTAAAATATATTGCAAATGAAATATAATATGGTAAACATAATTATCTCCACTGTTGTAGGTTGTTAGTGTTGAAAATTAATGTAATTTTTGAATTCTCTTGTTGATCAAACTTTCAAGTTTACTAATGTTTGATATCATAACTACAATTGCTTTATAGATGTAGAAAGTGTCTTTGCAGGTTGGAGTTGGAGCAGAAGTCAAACAAAATGACCAAATAAATGTTCATGGTGCTTTAACATTTATAGTTGGATAGATTTTCAAGAAGTTCATTTCCTTCCTTGCAGATTAGAGTAGAAGCAACAGACAATGGTGCCTTCCCACGCAAAGCTACAGCCTTGGTGTTTGTCAAGGTTCTTCGTAACTTCAACAGCCCTTTATGGCCATTAAACCAGCTGTTTGGTTCCGTGACGATTCCAGAAAACCAGAATTTGGACTCTGTCATATACACTTTGCCTTTAGCCACAGATAGAGATTCCACAAGTCCCAACAATATAACAAATTATAGGTTAATAGGTTCAACACCCTCACAAGGACAAAACTATTACCAGGTTAATGCTGCTACTGGAGAAGTAACCATAAAGAAAGACCTCACTAGAGACCCTGGTGTAACTCCATACAGGGTAAGTGTTTCCAGTTTTCTGTGTTTTGTTGCATCTGTACTTTTAATTACAAAAGGTTGGATATGGCAGTTGCTGCATCTTCCATGTAACTGATATAAATTATTTAGTTATATTGATCTATTTGTATTTAAGAATGATAAGTAGTGAGGTCTAGGCCTGTTCTTTTGGGAAAAATAAGTCAGATCTAAACTATTGGATCTATGTTGCAATTTATTTGGTTATTTTTGCTTTAGGGTGTGTCTGTTATTTCATCCTGAAAAGTTTGTTGTAGATTTTGTGAAAAAATCCATACTTAAAATAAAACCAAGTTAATGTTTACATGATTTCTTGTATCCATATTTAGTTGATCTTGTTCGATTTTCAGGTCTTGACAGCAATTTTTCAATATTTTGCACACTTTTCAGTTGTTTGGACATTTTGGTTAAAGCCCTGTTAGCATGAGTAACTAATTATTAGAGAAATAAAATTTGGTTGGTGAATTTGGGGTCAACTTTAGAATGTTTCAGGTTTGCACAATTTGGGGTCATCTGCAGAACAAATATTTTGTATTAAAATCATTAATTTACTGATACTGAAATTTTTTAAAAAAAATAATAGAATCATTGAAAAGCTAGAAACATGATTGTCCTGAAATTTTAGTTCATTGTTGTGTTGCTTATGTATTTATTTTAACTTCTGGTTGGGTCTCTTGCTTGCATACTTGTATTGAACTTCATTTAAAAGTATCACATTATGCTATGAATGGATGCTGACTGTTAAGGCAGAAAAAAAGTCAAGTGCTTCATGAATGGAAGCATAATTTAAAACAAATATCACCATAAGCACTATGCCAGATGTTGGTGTATCAAAAGACGTTTGATAAATGGTAGCTGGGATCACAGTATTGTACCGATGGTAGGAACATAATTATCGATTTGAGTACCGATGATAGTAATAAAAAATAAGTCTCTTGGATCTGGCAGTTTTACCAAACATAAGTCCTAGGTCTAAACTTCTCACCATCATTATGACTGGCTGAAATCCACATCATTAGTTAGCTAGGGATTTATACAGCTACATTAACCTCAGCGAGATCAATGAGTAAAAATGCTTTGAAGTTACAGGGTAAACATTAAAAGCATGCACAAATGAAATATTGACAGTAAGAATGAATTTAGGAGATACATTGCTTCATCATGAAAAGCTCATGGAAGAGTTACAAACACTGGCAGATAAGTGTGCTAACTGCCAAACGATCTGCCTCCATGTCACAAAGCCCCTTGAGTTGCAATGTCTTTTTACCTAGCATTAGTTTAACAAAAATATTCTTAGGTTTTATGAATGAAATATTTAATTCTGATATCTTGTGGATAAAACATATTATCAGCAAAGCCCTTCTCGGATTTATACACAATTGATGACAGTGTTTGAAAATTAACTTTTTATCATTGAAAGGTCGATGAGCAATACTACAGTAATCTAGAAGGTCTTGTCATCATTGAAAGGTCGATGAGCAATACCACAGTAATCTAGAAGGTCTTTTCATCATTGAAAGGTTGATGAGCAATACTACAGTTATCTAGAAGGTCTTTTCATCATTGAAAGGTCGATCAGCAATACTACAGTAATCTAGAAGGTCTTTTCAAGGGCAGTAATGACAGCTTTTTGCAACATTGCGAGAACTTAAGTTGGTTATCACACTTGTTGCATTCCAACCTAGAGCTCAAGAAATCAGATAGCCTAATGCAAGTTGCCCCAATTAATCTAAATTTGGACCTTTCCAATTCTAAGTGAGCTGCCTATCATTCTTGTTAAGTTGATGATATATAACATTTTATTTTGAAGTTCTTGAAATGTGCTCCTAAATTATTAATATTCATTTCCCTGCTGTGACTCCATTCTTCTCCGCCTTATAAACATTTTCAGAGGCAAAGCATGTGTCTGATGAATGATGAACAGTACTATTTTTGTTCTCCATATTTCACTGGCTGCCAGAATTATTACTCACTTGTTCTTCATGAATAATAATATTCTGTCCCTTCTCATGGTAAATTGGTAATGCATCACTGGTTAAATATATCCAGTGGAATCTGTGTGATTATTTGACAATTAAGTTAAGCTGTGGGGTGGAGTGACTTATAAAGGTCTCCAATACAATGTTTTTTACCTAAAAATAAACTGAAATAATTGTATTTTAATCCATTTAATTCCAAACATTGGTTGCAATTGGTTCTATTGAAATGCAAGATGGGTGTTTTCTGTCATTCTTACACATCCACAATACCATGACATGAAATATTTACAAAAACTGGAAGTTACTGTTTTTAATGACTGGTAGTGATACAAAAAATATTCTGTGCCTCTTGACTTCACTATCGTTTTTAACTATGAGAGCATTTGGATACCTTTGCAGTGCATTTTTTAAAAGTATATTGTGATTCGATTGTTTGCAAATAAAATAATAACATAGCAGAAAATCATACAATCAAATTTTAACTTGTTGAAGTGATTTTTTAGGCCACTTGACCTGTGCCTGTGTCTGAAAAAAAATTGTAGAGCACTGCTATTAATTAGAGTGGTTATTACAAGAGATATTATCAAGACTGTTTTGTGTTTTCACCACAATTCATTCTTTTTTTTCTTTTCTTATTTAAGTCATCCTTACACAGTATTATAGTTTACTTTTTGGGATTGGAAAGTGGTTGAGGAGAACTTTGAGATGCTCTGTCTATCTCTGATAAACTAGATATTCTCTTTAAAATGCAATGAGTAAACAAATTTGTAAATTTTAATATAAACTCATTCTTTCAATGAAGTCTATAGTCATTGAAGGAGATAATGAAATGCACATGTGCTCAACAACAGCACTAGACCTAAATCTTAAAAATACTATAATTTATTGTTGTATTAATCAGGAGTTATTTTTACTTTTGCTGGCATAGGAAATAAAAATGTCATTTTCTACACAAAAGCTGTTCTGTAAATCTATGTATTGACTTGTAACAGTGAATAGCAGTCCTTGCACAGTTCAGGTCTACAAATCTGCTAGACAATACAGTCCATATTGACTTTTAAAAGTGAATGGAGGTCCTTACACAATGGAGATCCATAAATCTGCATGACAGCAATGTCTGTATTCACTTGTAAAATTCAATAGAGGTCCTTACACAGTGCAGGGCTATATATCTACCTGATAGCACAGTCTGGATTGACTTGTAAAGTGTATTGCAGTCCTTATACAGTGTAGGTCTGAAATGGACCTGACTGCAATATTCCACTTGTAAAATTGAATAATTGAATAGAGGTCCTTACACTGTGCAGGCTGCCTATTTGTAATGAAAGTTAAAGGAGTGATGATATTATTGGTATTTTGAAAATTGTTTTCTAAAGACTTGGCAAGCATAGTATAGTTAACATAACCAATGCTTTTTCTTACAGTTGACATTCCAAGCATATGATCTTGGCACTCCTTCTTTGACGGGTACACAGACATTTACATTGACAGTTAATGTATACAGAAACACTGCTCCTGTATTCAGCCCTAGTATATACAATACAATGGTGGATGAAACTAGGAATGTGAACTCAAACATTTTGACGCTGTCTGCTACTGACAGTGATGCAGTCAGTGTAAGTGAATTTTACACATTTTTTAACTTTTATTTTACTTTTCAGTGGTCAAATAATTATCTTTTAGATTTAGTGTTTGGGCATATTTTACAATTTTAGCTTATATTGAATCACAAAGCATAAGTTTAAAGATTACCAGAATATAAGGCCAAGTGAGATTATGGTATGGACTGGCATCCTGCTTGTGTTGTTAGTTGTCCATCAGCTATTGCCATTTTCAAATTCTTCTCCATCATCACTGTTCCAAATGAAATCAAACTTGATGGAAAGCATCCTGGTATGAAGTTTTTTGATTTGTTCACTTGAAATACATCCTGGTATGAAGGCCTTGAAAATTTGTACACTTGAAATGCATCCTGGTATGAAGGCCTTTCAGATTTGTACACTTGAAATGCATCCTGGTATGAAGGCCTTTCAGATTTGTACACTTGAAATACATCCAGGTATGAAGGCCTTTAATATTTGTACACTTGAAATGCATCCTGGTATGAAGGCTTTTCAAATTTGTACAATTGAAATGCATCCTGGTATGAAGGCCTTTCAGATTTTTTCACTTGAAATGCATCCTAGTATGAAAGCCTTTCAGATTTGTACACTTGAAATACATCCTGGTATGAAGGCCTTTCAGATTGGTACACTTGAAAGCTATCTGACATAGAGCAGCTGACACCAAAAATATAAAAACTTTAACTGTTCTTCTCAAATACCTTGGGACAGATTTTTAGCTAATTTGATATTAAGTATTCTGGCATAAAGACTTTCACATTTTTTTCAAATGATTCCTTTGGACAGAGGTTTCTAAAGAGCATTCCAGCTTGAAAACATTTTCATTTTGTATAGATTATGCCAATCTACTGGTCAGAAATGTTCACTGTTATTAAAAAAACAAAACCTCACAAAAACTGATTTAAAGCTGTTGACTAAATGAAAACATGCTGGCATAAAGCCTTTCAAGTTTGCATGTTTGATGTTAATTCGCTATTCAAAATATGTCTGCTTTTGCTAAAATTATTAAGACTATACATTGCTGGAAAACATCAAACGTAGATTTCTTGATTAACTTCTCTTGCACATGGCATCTAGGTCAATGTCAGCTAGAAGAGTAATCTCAGACCTACATAGGTTTCATGTTTATATTTAAACCCTAAAGAGAATGAACATCTAAACATATTGGATATGTAAATTTGTATGTATGTCACTATTATGTCTTGAGGTCTGCATAGTACAGTCTTCTTCTTCTTCTTAGAATTAGAATTAGTATTATTATTAATATTATTATTAGTAGTAGCAGTATAATTATTATTATTATTATTATTAGTAGTAGTAGTAGTAGTAGTAGTAGTAGTAGTAGTAGTAGTATAATTAGTATTATTATTATCATGGCACTTTCCAGAGAAAATTTGGAAATATTGTAATCTTGTCTGTCCATGCATGTGTGCATTCATAATATCACACAATGTTTCATCCACTGTTCAAGATTGTGACTTCAAGCTTTTGTAAGTGATTGGGGGGGGGGTGATCTTGAGGTTTAATGAAGGTTTTATAATTTTAATGTGGCCTTTTCAAGCTGGGATAGAGAGTTATAGGATGGTTTTGCATATATTTAATTGTAATTCTGAAATTATGAGACATGTCAGACAATTTTTGTGTGACTGACCTGATTATTCGAACATATCAGACAGGTTTAACTGGCCTGATTATTAGCACATATCAGACAGGTGTGACTGGCCTGATTATTAGCACATATCAAACAGGTGTGACTGACCTGATTATTAGCACATATCAGACAATTGTGACTGGCCTAATTATTAGCACATATCAGACAGGTGTGACTGACCTGATTATTAGCACATATCAGACAGGTGTGACTGACCTGATTATTAGCACATATCAGACAGGTGTGACTGGCCTGATGATTAGCATGTCAGTCAGGTGGTGTAAAAAAATGGATGATAATTATTACTTCTTATTGTCCTAATTTGAAAACTTTTAAGATCTCCAGCATGTAAGTTGAAGTGTTTCACCAAAATACTGTAGTTATTGTTATAACTATTTAAAAAGTTTTCATTATACACACACTTGAAAGCAATATAATAAAGTGAAGGGCCCTTGAATTGTGCAAAGGTCTGCATGCATCTTGCAGTACCCAAAGTTTCTGTATACCCAACATCAATCCATCTGTCCATTTATCTGTCCCCTACACAGTAATTAAATTTTGTAATTAGGTCAGTTTATTGGGCAATCTGTTGGACATTCATATTAATGAAAATGTTTCTTATATTTACTTGCATATACAGTGATGTCATCATCTAGTAGCTTAAGAGTACTTGAATGCTTTGAGAAATACATATTTTACCGAATAATGCATGGATATTTTTTTCTTATGCGACAGATACCAGGTGGGCTGTTTAGTCAACTAACCTACAGAATTGCGAGCCCTGCTTCTGCTCTGCCATACTTCTCGGTCTTGGTAGATAATGGTCAGGTGGTTCTCAGGATTGTCTCCCTTCTCACAAATGCACCACTCGATAAATATTTGGTGAGTAGGACATTCTTACCACTTTCCTATGTATGTGTTGTACACATTAATGCCATACACTGATTTCATTTCAGATATAATTTTCTATATTTCCTAATACTATCAATAGTTTTTTGGTACCTGTAACATTTTGTTAAAAAAAAAAAGTCCCTTGTAAGTGGAGAATAATTTAAAAATGTAAATTTGTATTGTGGTCCTGCAGCTTTTGTTATTTTTTAATTCTTCTTTGACATAAATGGTTACATTATACCGAACTTTCATAATTTCAAATGAGGACTCCTTTAAATAACCAAACATCTTTAGCATGCATCTTGAGTAAAATAGGTTGCATCTTAAAGTTAATATAATATAATCTCAGGATGGTGGCTCAAATAAACATTGATACCTATTATATACTGCTTATACCTGGAAAATATTTTTGTATCTTGCAGCTAATTGTCCAGGTCACTGATGATGGTGGTTTAAGTAATTATGCCGAGGTTACTGTTGACATAAGACGAAACCTGAATGCCCCACAGTTCACACAGACATCTTATGTAGTGAATATCACTGAAGATCGTGCAGTTGGTAGTGGCATTGGGGTTACCGTCTTGGCCACTGACTCAGACTTGAGGGTAGGTTACAGTGTCTCTATTGTGTAGCTAAAGGTGGTGTTAGCGTTTGTTTTATTCATCTATTTCTATGTTTGTTTTGTATGCTTGTAACATTATTTATGGAAGGGACAAATGGCATTGTTATCTTTTGCCTTGTCTGGCCAATATTGCATTTACTTTTTGCATATCAATCGGTATCATGTTTTGTTGGTTCTGTTGCCTAGTTTGGTTAAAATTTTTGGGAAGTGGGGCAACTACTTCTACAACAAAACTGCTAAGTTAAGTTTCACTTTGTGTGTACATACTTAAATTCAAACATTGTGACACAAAAGTGAGACAGATTTCTAATTTCAATCTAATTAATCACACTTGTTTTTAGTAATGACATAATTGCTTTGTGACAATTGATACCACACCAGAGCTCATCTTCTATGTAGGTTTAGATGCAGCTACATGTAGAAATGAAGGACAATGACATTTAGAAATGAATCTGAATTAGCTTGAAAACTGCAAATGGTTTTATCTTTAAACAAAATTCAATGACATTTCAGTTGAATCGTAAGTAATCCGGGTTTTCTTGAAAGCAGGATATGTGCATATGAATGAGGTGAATTGAAATTTATCAGGTTTAGTTCAAATTGTTACCATGCAGATGCTGAATTTAAGAAAAAGATTGATGGAACTTGAGATATTAACATTGATCGCAATTAAAGAAGTCTCAGTGATGACTGTAAATTCATTTATGTTCATGATCATCAATTTTTGTGGTTTTGTGGAAAACTGACATTTACATTTGTACATAAATTCATGATTTGAGGAAAGAGCTTTATTGTCTCCACAAAAAGATAGATGTTCATTGGGTTTTTAGTTCAAGGTATTAGCACTTACTACATCCACAAAAATGTATACCTGTTATCATTTTTTCAGAGTCCATACAGAGATGTGACTTACTTTGAGACTGGTCAGCCTGTCAGTTTGCCATACTTTGATGTAAATCCTTCTTCAGGGGAAGTTACAGTAGCACGTCCTCTTACAGATGGGACAGCTTCACAGTACATTGTAAGCAATTTTACTTTTCTCATCACTGAACTTATGATTAATAGGTTCTACACATTCTTGATCTGTTTTCATGGATTTAACCTCAGTCTGTTTTGATTATATCAACATAATTTATGTTTTATAAAATAAAGTGATAATTAAAGGAATACAGATGAATAAATGAATATTTACATTTGGTTTTATTTTTGTCAGTATATTTCACTTAAAGGATCATGTTAGAAAATGTTTGTATACATCTGTGATTGAAAAAATTTTAATATGCATTTAATGATAACATATGGATTTTAAAAATACTTTCAGTATACCATATCAGCCAGGGATGGAGGTAATCTACAGCCTACCAATTTTGTCACTGTGACCATTAATGTTTTCCGTAACCTGAACCCACCAGTTATCATCAACCTGCCAGACAGAAGGCCAGTTGCCAAGACAACTAATCTGGGTGTTGTCATATTCACTGTTCGGGCCACTGATGCTGACACAGTTGTAAGTTTGTGCATCTTCAATGCCCACGATAAATTTGTATTATTTTAAGGACATGTATAATATGTAGGAAGGTCTGGGTGTAGTAAAATAGAAGTACATAGAGTAGGTATTTGTTTCAAAAGAATACTTGTGTGTAAAAATAACATCATTAAAGTGGATTCATTATTGTGGAAAAATTAATATTAATGATAAAACAAAGAAACTATTCAATTTAAATATTGTGTTGAATACTTTCGTAAAACAACCAGTAACATTTTCAAGCCAATGTATTTTTTATCATCACAAATGAGTTTTGTTCTTATATATTTATGATCTTTAAATATGAAGCCAAAAGCCAATAACATTGCTGTGTTAATGTTGATTTTCCATTTACTCTTTTTGTTTTCTTCTTTCCACCAGGTACCCTTCAATACTCTTAGTTACAGTTTAGTTGCCGGAGATATGAGTGCTTTTAGTATAAATGGTAATGGAGATATATCTGTAGCAACAAACCTGACTGCATATGGAAAAGCTGAACTCCAGGTTAGTATCTTGAAAATATATTTTACCTGCACATTTCTTTATAAAAGTTCAATTATATTGTTTATGTTGTGAAAACATAGCATTGACATGGTAAAGTATAACTTTTGATGTCACATCAGTGGAGTAATTAATTTTTAAACATATCTTGATGTTTTCTAGTCTCTGTACATTAATATTATTGCCCCACTGTTTCAACTTTAGGTTTTGTCTGTGCAGGAGCGTGCATATTTTCTCATTGGAGTCAATTGTTGTGTAACTGGATAATCTGAAGGTCGTGTCCTTCATGCATCTCCTGGCATGTGTAGAATTTATTGCACTACATAGAAGTGTATACAAAATTTCTATTGATATTATTTTTAAATATTCCATAGAAGGAACTTATGTGTTGCCCATATTTGTCAGTCTTTGCTTTTATAATTCCATTCATTTCATAATTAATTTGCTTTAACTGAGTAAATTTTTGGACATGTTGGATTTAATTGCATTATTCAAAAGCTTGCTATTAAGAATACCTAGAAGACATTTTTCAGCTCTTTTAAAATAATCATTTACTAACTTATGACTCTCGATTGATATGGATGCAAACCTTCCATCTGCAAAGTTTTATAAATTCTACACAATTGGAAGGGGTATCTATGACTTGAGACACATTTGTAGTCATTGAATATGAAGATAAAAATCCATAAGATTACATGTGTTTTTTATATATTTATTTCATATCAGGTTGTGGCTCAAGTATGCGATGGAGGTACAAACAGAAGATGTGATTCTGAGATTCTGACTGTTGTGGTTGACTCTAACCTGAATGAACCTGTTTTTGTCCGACCAGGAGCACTTGATGGCTTTAGAGCAGTAGTTACTGTTAGAGAAAACATAGACTCAACATATACAGTGTATGATGTGGATGCAACGGATGCTGACACATCAGTAAGATTTGGTGTCAAATATATGTTTAATAGTAAAGTACAAAAACCTGGATTCAAACATTTATTAATGTCTAAACAGATAACAATGATGAATTTATTGTGAGATCTATTTAAAAACCAAGTGTAAGCAAAATTTTGAGGAGCAGATACTTAGTAATTTAATTCATTTTATTTCAAATTGAAGATACATTGGTACAAGATAAGATATATTGATTTAAATTGACTTAGATGTACATTATATCAATGTAAAGATCACAGTAAGGTTGACTGTGGTTTTTTTAAGAACTACAAACAAGATGAATACATTCTGTACCAATTACAGTGGTTTTGTGTCACATTCATTTATAAGGGAAAATGCTGGTATCATACATTTTCAATTTCACTAGAAGTTTTTCTTTCATAACCAAATAATATAAATTGGTGTCTTCAAAACTAAATAGTGCTTAGGGTTCTGTATGTCAGAGTAAAATTGTTGATTTTCTTGCAGAGCCCATTCAATGATCTGACATACACCTTGACAGGACTTGGGACTGGTCCGACTTACTTTGGAATCTCTCCAACTGATGGCAGGATTACAATTAGGCTTTCACTTTTGCAGGATACCGCCATTCAATACAATGTAAGTGGACTGTTAATTCTTTATTTATTACTTTTAAACTTTGAAACATTTTGTGTAACCTTAACAGATATAAAATCAATTAGATTTAGTGTCTTTTGATCGGCTTATAAAACAGTTATTAGCAAAATTTGTATTTCCTTACATCATTTGCATAAGAAAAATTCTTCATTAAACTTTGTTTGATTGTGGGAGTAAATTATTTCAGTAGATCATGTCTGTGATTTCATATGATTGATCTATTTAAATTTTTTAGCATTAATCCCAATCTTGATTCACTCCAAGTTATGATAATTTGTCTTTATTGATGCACTAATTTGTGCATATATTTGATCAATAATTAGGTAGGTGTAGGTATTTCTACACTTTTGTCTGCCCTTGAATCAATTTTAGTAGTTATGTACATCATAGTGTCAGTTTAAAATCTCAATCCTGAAATAAGTTTGGTTTTGTTGAACAATATCGGAAGAATTTATATTGTAGTTAACAGTGATTGTCAGAGATGGTGGTAGTCCTCCAAGACAAGCAGCACAGACAGGTACCATTGTTGTCAATGTCATTCGTAACAATAATGCTCCACAGTGGCAGAATTTGCCACAAACACAAGTCATCACACAGTCCTCTGGAATCAACAACATTGTGTACACAGCTAATGCCATTGATTCTGACCAAGTGTTCAACGTTGTCACCTACAGCATCGCTGGTGTGGGGACAGCTCCATCTTTCTTCACCATTAATCCAAATACTGGAATTGTCACTCTCACTGGAGACATTAGAACTGTCAGTGACACAACATTCTATGTAAGTTTACCTTATTGAAATACTTCATAAGCTTTTAAGTACCAAATCACATAAATGTAAAACTATTTCTGGCAGTACCTAAATTCACTATCTATTAAGTAAAATGGGCAAATGAATGGGCACACACACACACACACACACACACACACACACACAATCATATATTAATAATTGGTCCTTATTATTATGTATCATATCACATATTAATAATTAGTCTTTATTATTATGGACCATATCATATGTTAATAATTAGTCATTATTATGAACCATATCATATATTAATAATTGGTCCTTATTTATTATGGACCATATCATATATTAATAATTGGTCCTTATTATTATGGACAAATTATCTGTTAATATGAATACTCATCATTATATATATATATATATATATATATATATATATATATATATATATATATATATATATATATATAGCTGATCAATGACATTAAGATAAAAATAATTCAGAGTTTAGTAAACAATACTTAATGAAAATAATGCAGAATATAGTAAACACTAATAGAAGGGTATATTGCCTGTTGTACATTTCCTAGGATATACCTTTTTTAAACAATATGTTACAATACCATATCATTGTTATTATCCTAATCTAGTAAGGATGCCAGTGGTTAGAGACCAGGGAATTGAAAGAAATGAAATCCCAATGTTATTAACATGTGATCATTATATATTTTCAAGTAGACAGGTGCTAGGTGTGTAGAGATGATAATCTTACAAGGGATGCAATACTTTTTACTGTAACATAAGATACTTTAGATTAATTTAGAGACTCAGTATTTGACTGTGGCCATATAATAAGATTATTTTGCTTTCATTTTAGCTGTTAATTAGAGCCAGTGATAATGGTACACCTCCAAAGAGCACTGATTCTGTCCTCACCATAGTTGTGCAACGCAATGAATTTTCACCTAATTTTGTGACCAACTCTGAGGTTTTTAGTCTCAGAATCCCAGAGACACAAACTATAGGTGTAGCAATTAGTCGAGTAAATGCTACTGACCAAGATAACTTGGTAAGTATAAATTTGTTAATTTTGTTCTGTTGTCACTGCATTTCTGGAGTGGAATATTGTTGCATGTTTTCATAAACCTAAACTTCAATATATAGTCTCTAGGGGAATCAAGGTAGCTCATTTGGTATAGCAGGAGAGTCTTAATCCAAGGGTTGCAGCTTCACTACCTACCCAGGCCATCCTGTGTTAGATACCTTGGTGTGTTCTTGGGACATCACTTGCTTCCATTTCATTCTCAGTGTGATACAAGCAAACTGCTGTTACAAACCATCAAAACTACAAAGAAAAATCATCTGCAATACAAATAATTTCAATTTGAAAACAAAATATTTAATCAGTGAGTTGTGATCTTTAATATTCTACTGTAATTGGTGTATATACATACAATTGCTAGAGTACTTCACAGGCTTGTTGTTCTTTTGGAGTAAAAATAAATGTGCTTTCAGGAGAATTAATGTATTTATTCAACAGTAGTTTGATGCCTTATAGATAAATGTGCACTGAAACAATATAAAAAAACTTTATAGTTATTTTTTCAAAGGGTTTAAAAAAAACAGCACATGCAAAATCTAATGTTTCTTTTTTACCAGATTACTGTATTGGTGTTGATTTATGAAATACTAGTAGTTTTATTAATTTCTAGGAATGAAACACAGTAAGAAAATGGGTTGGCAGTCATCATCATACATGGTTAATTTTTTCTTGGGTCATTCCAATTCCTGGATTGGGGCAATATATTACATTATGAGTTGTTTTTACAGCCTTTTTAATCCCATGATTTAACAGTTTTCTTCCAAACTGAATAATGATTTAGATTTTTTAGATAGTATGCCTATTTTTACACTTGTTAATGTTCATCTTTTGATTTCTGTGAACATTATAAAAATATGAACACTCAAACAATATTATAACTTCTTATTTCAGGCCCCATACAACACTGTTGAATAAAATAGCTTCTTTTTTAGACCTCAATACAACATTATTGAAACTGTAACCATATATTTCAGGCCCTGTACATCAAAGTTGAATACTATAACTTCTTATTTTGGCTTAGTGGTAGAGCATTTGCCTTGGATGTGGGAGGTGGCGGGTTCAAACCCCAGCCAAGTCATACCAAAGACTTTTAAAATGGTACCAACAGCTGCCTCACTTGGCGCTCAGCATTAAGAGGTTAGTGTTAGGACTGGTCGGTTTGGTGTCAGTATAATGTGACTCAATAGGACTTAATGCTGCATGTCTGCATGATATTTCACTGCTAGACATCATTATAAACTGCCACAATGCAGACATTGTAGCCATATGAGTGAAAAATTGTTAAAGCTACGTTAAAAATCTATATCACACACACACACACACACACAAGTTCTAATTTCAGGCCCCATACACCGATGTTGAATACTATAACTTCTTATTTCAGGCACCATACAACATGGTTGAATACTATAACTTCTTATTTCAGGCCCCATATACCGATGTTGAATACTATAACTTCTTATTTCAGGCACCATACAACACAGTTGAATACTATGTAATTGGAGATACACTGGCCAGTATCTATTTTAATGTCAACAGCACATCAGGAGAAATATTTGTGAAATTCCCTCTGCAGTATGATCCAGCCAATACTCAGACCTACACGGTATGTTGTACATGTCAATACTTAATTTTTTTAAAAGACAACTTTAAAAACACTATGATAAAATATCTTATAAATATATTCTCTTACAATATATATCTTTTTGAAAAAAATCTATTTCTTTTTTCATGCTTTTTTATGTATTAATATTATCTTGTCAGTTTGAAGTAAGTTTATTTACACCTTCATAAAACGTATTGTCTTATAAAGATATTGTGTTATAATCAGATGAAGGATTCTGTGATTCAAGTTTGAAATCTGTTTAGAATTTACCTGTAAGATACAGTCAATGGTTCCTGTAATTTCAACAAAGTATCTGCTGTGGGTGACATAAATTCTGTCAGCTGGGTAGCATGTCAGATCTACTGAGTTTATTTCATTTTTTTAAAGATTTAATAATGGAGAAAATGCAAACTGACATCATGGCTGTTGTAATTCTGTGATATATACCATTATTATGGATGATTTTAACAGTCTACATTCACTACCTTGAAGCAATAATTACTATTCATTTGAAACATTGGATTTACTAGTAATAACTTATATTTCAGTTGACAATTCAAGCCAGAGATGGTGGCTCCCCAAGTAGAATATCTGTAGATACAGCAAGAGTAACAATTGAAGTGTACAGAAATCTTAATGCTCCAAGGTTCACTTTAGCGGATTATATCACTTCTATCCCAGAAACTACGCCAGTTGGTACCAGTATTTTCCTTTTGGCTTTCTTCGACTCTGATACAGATGTAAGTAAAATATATTATTGCATCAAATATTTGTTTTTACTTATAGTCACTTCATAAGCTGTGAAAGCAAATAAAGTAAAACCTATCCATATAGGACACTCGTAGATGAAATGTGTGGGTAAACTTAAAAGGTTTTAAATGTTGTCCTATATGAAAAGGTTGCTTTTATATCATCTGCAAGGTGCAGGTAAACTTAAATAGTTTAAAATGTCATTTTTTATGGACATGTTTGCATATAGGTGTAATGTTTTGGTAAATACAAGGGGTTAGATATGTTGTCCTTTATAGACTGCTGTTCTTTATAGATAGATGGTAAACTTAAAGGTTTAATGCTGTCATTTATTTACTGATGTTCTTTACATACATGAAAATCTTTATATACAGGGAAATATCTGATGTACATGTTAACTTATAAAATGTTGTCCTTCATGAGCAAGCATTCTTTCTGTGGAAGTCACTGTTAAGAGAGGTTTTACCTTACAGATAATGTAGAACTAACTATTCATCTATCAGTTCAGATTGTTCATATATATATATATATATATATATATATATATATATATATATATATATATATATATATATATATATATATATATAATTGGAAAATGTATACAAAATTGCATAGGTATACATATAATTGTGTTCAACTGCTTAGATATTTCTGATTACTTTTGTCACCTCCTCTTGGATGAATTTTCAGATCATTAATTTCACACTGGTCCCAGGTTTTTAGTTGGTAAGTTATTAAACCTGATGTATCAAATAGAAAATATTTTTTTTTTATGTTATCATATTTACCTAGATACTGTTCTTGAGTATCATATTTTATCTATCTTTCCCAGGCTCCTTTCAATACGATGTCATTAACTGCTATTGGTGACGGACTTAGTTCTAGTGTTTTTAATGTGGATAACACCGGCCGTGTAACAACCAACCGTAACTTGACCTTGGAATCTGCCAACACATATCAGGTATCATCATATTTACATTTACATGGTTTTGCTTATGAAAGGCACATTATATCATACCTGTCATATACACAGGTAGTTTGGGAGTTTTTGAGACTCAACAAGTGCTTCAAAGTCCCAGAAGGGACAGTGTATGTGACCCCACAAATGGAAATGTCATCCTATTTAAACTAAGCTATCTTTATAAACTTATAAAAAATGACAGGATATTAAAATCTGAATAAAAGTAGTTAGCCTGTTTGTTTTCTTTAATGCATTTAATACATAAGCAAACTAAAAAAGTCACTTGGACATGCTTTTCTAGTTTATTAGGTGTAACTTAAATATTTTTACTTGCAAGGTAAACCAGTTAGCAAATAATAAGTTATGGGTTAGAATTATATAATATAACACCCCCCCCAAAATATAACTGTTATATATTTCATGTCCCAGTGACAACAGTGGATTTTTTTTGGTACCAATCATGGCTAACTTGTAATTATCTAACCCAGTAATTATCTAACCCAGTAATTATCTTGCCCAGTAATTATCTAGTCCATATACTTTTGCATCTAGGTTAATACAGAAAAAGTCAGCCATTAAACCAACCAAAACCTGAAAGGAATATTTTTCTGTATAGTACACTTGTGGTTCATGTGAAATAACTTTTCTTTTTGTAGCTTCGTGTACGAGTTCAAGATGGAGGTTCTCCATCAAAATCTGGAACAACTGTCCTCACCATTCAAGTACAGAGGAACCTGCTGGCTCCAGTATTTGTACCTGCTTTGTACAACACAACAATTCTTGAAACTAGAGACACTGGTGACATCATCCTGACTGTCACAGCTATAGATGCAGACACCAAGGTATGTGTATGCTATATTATGTTGTTATAGATGGAATCCTATTTTTATATGTCCACCATAAGATGTAGCTAATTATGTTGTGATGTCTGTCCATCTGTCTGATTGTTCCCTATTCACTCTCTGCAGAATACATTAAGCCCTCAACCAGCAACCATAACCAAACCTTGATGGTATTTTGCATTTAGAGTAAGGAAGAAACCCATTGATTTTGCAGTGAGTGTCAGAGGTCAAGGAGGTTGTGACAGAAAGCAGACATGTTGTTTGTACACAACAATATTAGTTCTGTGTCACAACTGGAACCAAATTTTGTAGGTGGTTTGTACTTGGGGTTTGTTGTTGTTGGCTTGACTTCGCACACGAAGATTAAGAAGGAAGATTTCTATGTCTATTGCACTTGCACTGGTGGCTGACGAACCCAATACGTGATAGGCACGTCCGGCCACAGAGGCTGCAGGGGAATGTCTGGGTTTTGGTGGGTGCTGACAATGGCTCCCGGTTTTTTCTTTGCCAACGTTTTTCCTCCAAGATGGCCCGTCTGTTTTGTTCAAAAGTGTCAGCGGCCTGGTGAATTGTACGTCGCCAGCTTGTACGGTCAACAGCTAGTGATGCCCATTGGCGGTGATCAATGCCACAGGAGGTAAGGGTCTTTTTCAAGGAGTCTTTATATCTCTATCACGGTGGCCAGTTGGTAGCTCACCATACAGTGCAATTTTTGGCAGGCGATGATCCTCCATCCTGGACACATGCCCTGCCCAGCGAAGCTGTATCTTCACGAGTGTGGCCTCAACGCTGGTGATCCCCGCTTGCTTGAGGACTTCAGTGTTGGTAACAAAGTCACTCCAGTGGATGTTGAGGATGGTGCGGAGGCAGCGCTGATGGAAGCGTTCAAGGAGACGGAGGTGACGGCTGTAGGTGACCCAGGATTCGGCGCCATATAGGAGGGTGGTCAGTACGACAGCCATGTAGACTTTGATTTTTGTATCTCTCTTGAGATTGGGATTGTGCCAGACACGTTTGTAGAGTCTGCCGAAGGCGCTGTTTGCTTTGGCTAATCTGTTGTCTATTTCTTTGTCGATCATTGCATCAGAGGATATCACACAGCCCAGGTAGGTGAACTGGTGGACTACGTTTAGCTCTGTCCGGTCAATGAGGATGCTTGGTGGACGGTACTCTTCCTTGGGGGCAGGCTGGTGAAGTACCACGGTTTTCTTTAGGTTTACCTCGAGGCCAAAGAGCTGGCAAGCTTCTGCAAAGCAAGATGTTGCTCGTTGTAAGGCAGCTTCCGTGTGGGCAACAAGGGCGGCATCGTCTGCAAATAGAAGTTCACTAATCAGTTTTTCTAAAGTTTTGGTGTGGGCCTGAAGTCGCCTTAAGTTGAAGAGGTTGCCATCAGTACGGAATCTAATATAGATGCCATCTTCGTCACCAAGGTCTTCTGTAGCTTTTCGGAGCATCGTGCTGAAGAAGATTGAAAACAGTGTAGGAGCTAAAACGCAGCCCTGTTTCACGCCATTTGCGATGGGGAAGGTCTGTGACAGTTCGTTAATGTTTTTAACCTGACCAAGCTGGTCTTCATGTAGTTGGATGATCATGGTAAGGAATTTGGGAGGACAGCCAAGTTTTTCAAGGATTTTCCACAGTCCAGTTCTGCTCACCGTGTCAAAAGCCTTTGTTAGGTCCACAAAAGTGATGTACATTCCTTTGTTTTGTTCTCTGCATTTTTCCTGGATCTGTCTCAGGACGAACACCATGTCAGTTGTGCCCCTATTGGCTCTGAAGCCACACTGACTCTCTGGAACATGATCTTCTGCAATGGTAGGCACTAGTCTGTTTAGCAACACTCTAGCAAGGATTTTGCCCGCAACGGAGAGCAGAGTTATCCCACGGTAGTTTGAGCAGTCAGACTTTTCCCCTTTGTTTTTGTACAGGGTGATGATGACTGCATCACGGAGATCTTGCGGAATTTTCCCTCGCTCCCAGCAGCAAACGAAGAATTCGTGAAGTTTGGTGTGCAAAGCTAGGCCTCCTTTCTTCCATATCTCAGGTGGAATACCATCCTTTCCTGCAGCCTTACCTGCCTTCAGCTGTTCTATGGCTTTTAAAGTCTCTTGCAGTGTGGGTGCCACATCAAGTTCCATCTTTGGTGGCTGTTGTGGGATGCGATCAATTGCTGCCTTTTGGACTGCACGACTAGTGCTGAAGAGGGTGTGGAAGTGCTCTGACCAGCGGTTTAGGATAGATTCCCTGTCAGTGAGTAGCTCTTGACCATCTGCACTCCGTAGGGGGCTTTGTATTTGGAAGGAGGGACCATACACTGCTTTCAGCGCTTCATAGAACATCTTGTAGTCTCCAGTGTCAGCGTACATTTGGGTTCTTTCTGAGAGCTTTGTCCACCAATCATTTTGTATTTCACGAAGACTGCGCTGGAGGGAGCTGCAGATAAGGCGGAAGGCTGCTTTCTTTTTTGGACAGGATGGTTGTGCGAGGTGGGCTTGGTATGTTGATCTCTTACTGGCAAGTAGTTCTTGGATTGTCTGGTTGTTTTCATCAAACCAGTCTTTGTGGTTTTTAGTGGTGAATCCAAGGATTTCTTCTGAGGTTTGCAGAATGGCAGCCTTGATGTGATTCCACATATCCTCCGGAGGTAGATCTGGTGGAAAGCTTGGTTCTTCAAGTCTAGAGTGCAGGCTCTCTTGAAAATTTGCCTTGACGTCTTCAGACAGGAGGTTTTTAATCTGGATCTTCCTTTTTATGGTACGTCCGTGTTTGGACCTGGGTTTGAAATAGAAGTTGAGTTTGCATCGAACAAGACGGTGATCTGTGTGGCACTCTGCACTGCGCATCACTCTGGTGTGAAGGACATCTTTTAAGTCCCTCTGGCGTACTATGATGTAATCGATTAGGTGCCAGTGTTTTGATCTAGGATGCATCCAGGTCGTTTTCAGGCTGTCTTTCTGCTGAAATATGGTGTTTGTAATAGTGAGCTGTAATTCTGCGCAAAGTTCGAGAAGCAGGCGCCCATTATCATTGCAGCCACCCACTCCATGTTTCTCAATAATTGCTTTCCAGGTTTCTGAGTCTCGGCCCACCCTGGCATTGAAATCTCCAAGAATGACTATTTTGTCGCTCTCTGGGACACTCTTGAGAAGTCTGCGCAGGTCAGCGTAGAATTTATCCTTTGTACTTGGGGTAAGGTAGAATTATATCACTTTTGTGTGAAGATCATTGTGACCGAAAAATAAGAAAAATGGGTGTTCGCATGGTGCAAGATTAAGCTGTTAAATTGATTAGCTAATAAATTTAAACAAAATTTGATGATTGGTTTAAGTTTATAGAATCCTTTTGTAGTATTTGTAAATAATGACAAAAAAGAAAGCCATGTCCTTCTATACTTGATATTATAGACACATCACCTATGAATGACAGTGGTTTTAGGATTGCAGCATTATTTTGATTACATAAGATTGATCAGGCATAAAATGTTGCTTTCAAAATTGTGGAACAAAAATAACACAACTGGAAAAATGTATTATGTATTCAGATTTCAGGAAAATGGCAGGTTCTTTATAGTTGAAAAAACAAGCAATCATCATCCAGATAATCCCCATTTTACTGTATATATCATTATTACCTATAATCTTACATCTCCAGCACAATCTATACTCACTTATAAGTCAATTCAAACTGCAAATAAACAAAGGTCTTTATCTGCTTCAGCATAATGTGCCTTCAGATCAGGGTCTATGCTGTTTGTTCTGCTGATTTGTCCTAACATACTGCACAGACCTGGATCTGCAGCTCATGATGTTTATAGTTGGACTTGTCTAATGAGCAAGTATATAAGGTATTGTTAAAGTTTACAGATTCTAGTTGCTGTTTTGAAGAATATCAACATTTTCTTCTTTGCACTTTATCAGTCATTATTTTGGATGTTCATTACATTTAATTTAATTCCTTACAAAATTTTCATCACATATTAGCTACATAATATTAAATTCTGTAACATATAGAAATGTAAATTTGCTTTTCATAACCGATTATTAGTTAAGTGCAATTGATTATCAGTTATGAAATTCTGACTGATTCCCATCATTTATGGTATGAGGCATTTTACCATATAGTTAACTAAACGTATAGATTTGGACTTGAGAAACTTATCTCAGATATCGATAAACTGGTGTATTTGCCATGTAAAGAAGCATTTTAATGTCTACAATTAGATCTTGCATTTGTTTTCTTTACATAGATATGAAATTGAAAAGGATGTTTATTAGTTTAACGTAGTATGGAAGATTAGAGATTGTCATAATACATGAATTTTGAGGTCCCATATCAACAATTAAAATGAATTTATGTATTTGATAACAGGTTGCTCATATCAATCCATCACTCCATGCACAATTCTTTTCTTTTTTTCCCCTGTTAATATTATTGTACTGAAAAAGGTGTTGCCAGAAATTGATGTTTTACTCCACATCTTGAATAGAGAAATGAAATTGGTGTATGTTTGAATTTGTGTTACAGTTTTCACTTCCTGTGGAACTGAAGAGCATTTTTATGTTAGCTCTGTTTACCAGTAAGCAAGGCACTTAGGCATCATGTTGCCTCTGCTTACCAATAAGCAAGGCAGCACTTTAGAATAAATTTGTGTTAAGAAAATCAGTCATGTGGATAATCATGTTTAATTATTTTGAAATTCAGATTTCAGGAAAATGGCAGGTTCTTTATAGTTGAAAAAACAAGCAATCATCATCCAGATAATCCCCATTTTACTGTATATATCATTATTACCTATAATCTTACATCTCCAGCACAATCTATACTCACTTATAAGTCAAGTCAAACTGCAAACAAACAAAGGTCTTTATCTGCTTCAGCATAATGTGCCTTCAGATCAGGGTCTATGCTGTTTGTTCTGCTGATTTGTCCTAACATACTGCACAGGCCTGGATCTGCAGTACATGATGTGATGGTAGATCTGGGTCTGTGCAGTTTATAGTTGGACTTGTCTAATAAGCAAGTATATAGGGTATTTATTAAAGTTTACAGATTCTAGTTGCTGTTTTGAAGCATATCAACGTTTTCTTCTTTGCACTTTATCAGTCATTTTTTTTTTATGTTCATTACATTTAATTTAATTCCTTACAAAATTTTCATTACATATTAGCTACATAATATTAGCTACAGTAAACTGCCAATATAAAAACCTATTAGAGAGCCCATAAATTGTGCAAGTTGTTATGGTTTACAAGTATCATGAAAGCAGATTATATATGTAGATACAATATTAGGAATTGCCATGGAATTTACATGTCTGCTTCATAACAATCAATATCATTGTATTGAATTTATGATACGTAATAAAGACTGTAATTGCATGCTCATTACACTCTATTCAAATTATTTTTCAGCCACCCAACAATATTGTACGTTACAGTATCAGCAGTAGTACCTCTAGTGATATCGGACGACAATATTTTATGATCGATGAGGCAACTGGTGGAATCAGTCTCAAGAAATCAGCAATGTCCGATACCAACAGAGCTACATTATACACTGTGAGTATTAAATGAATTTTCCATGCAAAGAGTAAAAATAGTTTTAAAATAATCTCTATTGATTATAATAATTCAATCATGTTCTGCTTGAAATCTTGAAGAATTTAGACATGGTAACAAGAACTACTGAATGTATAAATCATTCAAACAGCTACAGCACCTTGCAGCTGGGTAATTGTTTCCACAAGGATTATGGTAACCATTGGTAATATAAGAAAGGCAGCTTAAGTGAGCTTACTTACCATTTACTGATGTAAACTTGGAGAGATTTAACACAACAAAAAGAAATTTGTCTAAATACTTTGTGTTAACTGTTAAAGGTCTTGAAGAGCAACAAAATTGGTTTGGTTTCTCACAGTGACTAATTAAGATTCTAGGTAAAAGATATTTAAGTACATGTATATAAAAAAGAAAATTATGTTAAATAATATGTTCTTAACTTTGTTGAATACTTTTGTACCAAATTTTTAATGGAATTGTCTTTATAATGTATGGGGAATTGTTTGAGGTTGAAATTCATAAAGATGGTTTCATGTAGACAGGAGGTAAACTTTTTAAGGTTTTAATTATATACCTGTGCAGGAAGTGGTCATTTAAATTTGACTTGTGTATATTTATAAAATGATCTGGTCCTTGATAATTTTAAAACAACTTTTACTTGTTTTGATTACAATTTAAAGTAAAAAGTATGAGCTTTAAGTTTTTATTTTATCTTTCTGTTCAAAGTTTTGAAGAAAAACTTTTTCCCATATAGGCAAACTTTTCGTTTTCTTACATTGACAGAGTAATTGTGAAAGGGGCATTTAATGTTAGTTTCTTAGCGGGACAACATCTGCTGCACATATGTTTTCTTTGGGCATTCACTTCATTCCATTTCGTTATTCACCCAAGAAATCTAATGTCAGGACTATATGGTGTATTCAAACTAAACCATTGGGTGAAGTCCACACAGTTGCTGCTGCCATCCCAGCCTATGTTGGACAGCCCAGTATTCGCTGGGCTCATTCAGTTTCCAGTGAAGAAATTTTACTAAAGGGTTGTCCATAACATTCTGTCAGGGAGTTTCACAGACCAGCTGTGACCTCTGTAGAACCACGTTGTGCCATTCAGTAGCCACTGAATTGCTCACTGACAGAATGAACCAAAACAGCTTCATAAGTAGCAGCAAATAGTCCTCCCAGGCAAACAGTATAATTATCAATAAAAACTTAACTGGATCTGTGTTTTGTTGTGTATAAACCTCATCTATCTATCCATCTGTGTTTGGATTTGTTTGAACTCTCATTATCTTTTTTTGGGATTACTTTAGCTGAATGTTTTGAGTTACACTCTCTTGTAGTTTCTTGTGTGGATCCACCTTGGAGAACTAAAGAGCCATTCCAAATACATATCACAACATTTCATTCTTGTGACTTTGAGCACATGGTCAGTGTGTCAGGATGCTAAGTGTACTTGCTTTGTCATGGAATGTATTACCCTTTGATACTAGCAAGGTTTTCTGTTGCTAAGTTTTTATTTTAAAAAGAAAATATTTCTCTAGCAAGCTGGGATATCCTTAAGAATTTGAATAATTTGTCTTGCATTAATTGTTACTCCTTGGCATTTATCTATAGTTGAGCCATACTTGGTCTGACTGCCATAGTTAAAGGTTTTCTGTTATACATTTTCAAACATTTGAAATTAAACTTCTTTTTGACAAAGACATTTTTAAAACACATTAGCATAATTTAGTAAAACTCACTTGAGATAGACAAATTAAATTTGGTGTGCATTGTTGCATGTACATGTGGGTAACCTAATTAGATTTTGACATCACTCCACACTCAGAAGTTTTGGACATAAATCTGTTGGGACTGCCATGGGGGGTGCATATTTTACAGAGACAATCCTGTTCATTTTTATAGCTTCATAACATGGTCCCACTGTACTTAATGAAGGCTTAACAAATACAAACAAGGATATACAAGAATTCTTGTTTTTCTTATGGACTTAATGTTCTTTTGTTTTTTTTCTTCTTTTAGTTTCAAGTTATTGCAACAGACCTTGGTGAGCAACAACAGAGAACATCTTCCATACCAGCTGATGTCAGAATTACTGTGCTGAGGAATGATTTCACCCCAAGTTTTACAAACTTAAATTTAGAAACTACCATCAATGAAACACAGCCTATCAACACTATAGTCTTTGATTTAGATGCAATTGATCAGGACAGCTCTAAGCCATTTGTAAGTTTAAAACCCAAACTCATGCGGTTTTTCATAAACGACTAAATTAATAGAGGTTTTGTGGAGTAGATTAAAACCAAAACTCATGTGGTTGTACATATAGGACTAAATAGAAAAGAGGTTTGTGAAATGGTTTGAAAAATCTGTAAAATTAAACTATCAAATATGCACTTGCAAAATGACTGTCACTAAGAAGACAGGTTGATAAACTAGCAGCAGGGGAGGTAAGCTATTTGAGGTCCATAGGAATGATGAGTTGAAAGATTATGGGTATTCATAAACGTGTAAGTACTACTTTTCATTCAAAACCAATATGAAATATTGTAAGAGATGTCAAATCAGTATTCATGTGTTGATCCATAAAATAAATTGTTGATCCATCTGAATTATAATTTTTACAGCAAGTACAGTGGTGGTTCCCCTCTTGAATCTGCCCACTCCCCCCAGTCAGTAACTACCTGTAATAAATGGCCAGAATCCCTTGGCACAGAGTAGTTTGTGTTTAAATTCACCCCTCTAGGATGGCTGCCTCTCTAATTTGGCCAGCAGAACGTTAGAGCAAACTATTAAATTTACTATTCATGAGTGGCTACATTATGGGAATCTTGCAAATATTTGTTGCTTTTTAAATTCAACACATTGAGAATGTACATGACTTTTAATCCATTCAGAGAGGTAAGTAATCAGCTGATTCTTATTTTTTCTATGTGTTCCTTTCATGTTATATTTTTGTAACACTGGAAATTACTGGCTTTTATTACCTCCAATAATTATCAAGATAACAAAAATTATCTGCTGAGAAACAAAGTATTGGTTAGCTGAAGTCAATGTGACATCCAATCATCCTGGACTATAAATGGTTTGCTTGATAATATAGCTTCTGTCTCAATTTACAAAAAGTATTTTTGAAAGGATACTAGACTAATAACATTTAATAACATGACAAGCTTACCTCCTTTGTATACACAGAGCAAAATTGCAAATGGAGGATTAAGTTCAGAAGGTACAGATATTCTGCATTTAGAAGAAGAACTGAAAGCAATTCACCAGCACAATATGTGGGAGAGTCATTTGATCACTCAAGAATTTAAAATGGGAGACATACATGCCAATCATTATGCTTTTAAACAAAAATGTTACGCTTTCTTTCCACCAACTTACATTATGTGTTAGACTGTAGATAGACTAAGCATTTTTGGTACATTAAAAAAATTAAAATAAAGCAATAAAAAGTTTTTTTTTTTTCATGATTAGTTTCATCTCCTTAATATAATTTTAGAGCTATTCAGATAACATCATCAGTTTCTTCAGAAATGGGCAAATGGAATGGACATATACTAATAGTTACAGCCTGTGCCCTGAATATATAGTCAAGGTGGTATTGCACTATGATTCATGATTATTCAAAATTATTTTTAATAAACATTTATTCTATGATATTCCTGTGAATGAATGAAATCAATAAATATTAAAGAAATATTATATGTACCTTTCAAGCATCAAAGGGAGTTATTACTCATATATGTGTATTTTTTGAATTAGAAGCAAAGTTATTGTAATTAGAGTGTGGTGAAATATATGGTATAGGCTATTCCATAAAAACATATCTGGGACCTAGGGAAGGAACTTATGATGTAGGGTACTCATCCATAGATCTGATTTAAAATTCTTTTATCATTTTATATGACCTCTATGAAATTAAAGTACCCTAAAAAATATTTTTTTAAAACTGCCTTCCCTGGGTACCATGTGTGTTTAAATGGTACATCCCTTAAGAAAAGATATACATTAGCAAACTCATTATCTAATACAGTTATGGTAGATGGAGAAAGCAATGCTGTTATAAAGCAACTGTTGTAGTTTGGACTAATTGTATTTATTTTCTCTGTATTCAGGGACCATTTGCCACTCTGGAGTACACAATCATTGGTGATGACAGTAGCTCCTTATACTTCAGTATAGATTCAGCTGGGGTTATTCGTCTGGTACAAAGTGTATTGAATCTGGCAACAACAGTGTACAAGGTAAACATATTTAACTTGAAAATTGTCAAATATCTTAATAATGTGAAATTAATTTGTTGTACATGTATTAAATTACATCACTTCTCTAGCATAGTAATTATTAATCACTTTTAAGGCCCTAAATGATTAGCATTGCTTTTGCACTGGATTGTCTACTCATATTAGAGAGACTGCCAGCGTATTAATTTTCCATTAATTTTTATTATCTAACCTTTCACAGTGAATAACCATCCAGAAGTCAAGCTATATGGCAAGGAATCAATCTTTTAATTGGACTTCTTGGGTTTCTATTCATTTAGAGCTGTTACAGTCTTTATTATAAGCTTCTATAAATACATTTAATATCAGGAACTTTAGTAAGTAATTATGTGATATTCATCTATTTAAATATGATTTTGTCCACAAGTTTGCAATGCATTAAATTAGCACATGTTATCTTAATTTTTTCAATAGGTTCGTGTAAGAGTGAGAGATGGAGGCACTCCACCAAAGGAAGCTACAACTGTTGTTACAGTGAATGTGCGAAGAAATTTCTTCTCACCATCTTTTCTATTGCCCAGTTATATCACAACCATCCAGGAAGTGCTGCCAGTAGGAAGCTTTGTATTAGATGTGTCTGCCACTGATGCTGACAGACAGGTTTGTTTTCTCAGATTTAAAATTTGTTTGGATTTCAACTTGCAGATTAAATTGTTCTTTAATCTAGCACCTAGAGGGAGATTAGAATATATATCTAGATCATCCACATTATATTAATCATACAGTATGTATAAGCAGGTGCTTGTTCCTTATAATTCCTAGAAGAATTAGTAAGTTTATATCCTTCAACATACAGGCTTTTATTTGTTTAATTTATTCATCAAATAAATTGTTTATGGTATAAATTATTAGCAACAAAAACAAATTCAAGGACCAGTTAGAGTTAACCAATCAAAATTATTAAAAGCTCTTGGTTCTTTATTGATCCAGATATATATTAAGATTAATTCACTGTATTTTTTAGTATAATAAGAAAAATTGATATATGACTTAATTGGTGTGTTAAGAATTATTTGTGATCACTATTGATTGTTGTATTGAAAATAATTTATATATTCAAGTTTATTTTGGTGTATTAAGAATAAGAATAATCGATGTATCACTGTATTAATTGGTTTATTAAGAATATTTATGAATTAATGTATTAATTGCTGTATTAAGAAGTCTCATTAATCTAACTATCACTAATTTTGTTATATTTTCCAGGCCCCATACAATACAGTCATGTATGCCTTTTTAGTGGATGATGACTTATTTGATATTGATCGAAACACTGGACGAATTACAGTTCAAAGCTCTCTCCTGGGACGAACTCAAAACTCATACCAGGTATGTTCCTGTTTCTTTACATCTTGTACAAGTAACTGATTTCATATTCTCTCTAAATGACATACCCTGTATCACTTAGGTTCAAAATAAAATTTCTATATACATTTCAGCTTCACATCTTCCCAACTGATTTAATGTTCCACAAGGAACTTGGGATGAGACTTCTACAATCATCTCAGCTTCTAATTTTGACATTTATTTTTATGTCCCACAATGAATTATGGAATGCAATGTTTTGTGTAGAGTTTATAGATTTCACAAAAATTGGTTTGAACCTGTATTATGTTTGAAGGCTCACACTTTATTTCATGAACCGAAATATCTCTTTGCAACTGATGTTATACACATTTACAAATCTATTTTTGATTTGGCCTTGTGTATGTTTGAATATTCTGCATACAAGAAGGAAAAGGGTAAAATAAATATTGATATAAAACAAATACCTGTAGGAATTAATACCAGTGGATCGTGCCTGTATTTAGTGTGACAATGTACAAGCTTTATGTATTGCATTGTTTCTGTCATGAATATCCATACAAAAATTGATATTGTTCTTTATTTTGTTTTACAGTATCAAATTTATGCATATGATGGTGGTAATCCTTCGCAAAAGAGCAACAATATTCCCGTGACAATCAATATTATTAGAAACCAGTTCCCACCTGAAATCCTGAATCTGCCCCGTCAGATCAACATTACCAATAGTTTTGTGGAAAATAATTTGGTTTTCACTGTTCAGTACAGAGATAATGACACCCAGGTAAGAATTAGAGTTAGTCAGAAAATGAGCAGTCATAAATATTGGGAAAAAACTGTCAAAGCCAAAGTGTTCTTGAAATAATTTACGCAGTAAGTAACAAAGCAAGCAATAAATCTTGTAGTTATTTCAAAATGTTTGTAATTTATACATGAACATCAAAACATGACATTTGATATACAATTTACACAAGGACATCAAAACATCTTTTAGAAATATTGTCATTTACACACTGACAATGAAACATTTTTTAAATATTGTCATTTACTCATGGAAATCAAAACTATATTAGAACTTCAGAACATGTACTGAAGTTATTATTTATTAGTACATGAACATCAAAACATCTGAAATTGTATGGCATTTGTACATGAACATCAAAACATCTGCTGAAATTTTATGGCATTTATACATGAAAATTAAATATCTGCTGAAATTCTATGGCATTTATACATGAAAATTAAAATATCTGCTGAAATTCTATGGCATTTATACATGAACATTGAAATATCTGCTGAAATTTATGGCATTTATATATGAACATTAAAAAAAATTGCTGAAATTCTATGGCATTTATACATGAACATCAAAACATTTGCTGAAATTCTATGGCATTTATACATGAACATCAAAACATTTGCTGAAATTCTATGGCATTTATACATGAACATTAAAATATCTGCTGAAATTTATGGCATTTATATATGAACATCAAAACATTTGCTGAAATTCTATGGCATTTGAATATGATATAGATGCTGTTGAAAAACATCCAAGAGTTTAGCTGCCTGGTTGACTCTTTTTTTTAAAATGGGTTTGCTATGATTATTATAATATCTTGCATCTTGTTTTGTATTGTCTTATCTCTATCTCTGTCTTTTTTTCTATTTAATAAATATCTCATTGATGTAGCTAATATCATCTGTCATGTTCTATACAATATACAGATGTGTACCATTCCATCTTAATGTGTCATGTACTGTATATATCACATTACAAAAGCATACCATTCCATCTTTAATTGTAATTTACTGTAGATACCACATGTGTACCATTCCATCTTTAATTGTAATTTACTGCAGATACCACATGTGTACCATTCCATCTTTAATTGTAATTTACTGTAGATACCACATGTGTACCATTCCATCTTTAATTGTAATTTACTGTAGATACCACATGTGTACCATTCCATCTTTAATTGTAATTTACTGTAGATACCACATGTGTACCATTCCATCTTTAATTGTAATTTACTGTAGATACCACATGTGTGCCATTCCATCTTTAATTGTAATTTACTGTAGATACCACATGTGCACCATTCCATCTTCATATTTCACTTTTCTACTTTTTTACATTTATCTTAACATACTTTATAGTTTTATTTTGATGATCAGTTTGTTAATCGTTTCTTTATTTTCATGGTTACAGGCTCCTTTCAACACCATTTCAACAGAAATAGTTGGAGTTGTGCCAACCTCTGATCTCTTCAAGATAAATCCTGTGGTAGCAAATCAAGCATCCATTCTCATGAACAGAGATGCCAACACAGGAACACAAGAAAATTACTATGTATGTTTTAAAACTCTAAACACAGAACTTCGTATATCTCGACTTGGTGGGAGATAAGGGGAGAGAAAGGGCAAAATGCATTAATTATTTTGTATTTTAGAATGCATTTTTAAAACCATTGTCTATATCATGTCAAAAGAAATGGAAGCTAAGTGCCTTTGTGAAGGATCCACAAAGGCAGCTAAACTAGGCTGACCTGACCAGCACTAACTGACCTGCAACCCTTTGATGGTTAAAAATTCTCTACCAACCAGATACTGTAGCTTCCACCAAACCATTCCGCTAATTTAAAGTTTGAATGAATGAGTCAATGAGCATTAGTTATAATTATGCTCAGTTCTTTGAAAGGGTATGCATAAAGGTCAGAAAAATAATAAGCAGTATGCTAAAGTTAATGGTATACACATATTCTCAGGTCATTGTTATTGTATATTATACATATTTTTAGCTATTCCCTTCTTTTTGTTTGGTATTCTTTGTTGAAACATTTTAAAAAGTAACCAATTCAGTATTATTTTTAGTAAGTAAAAATCATTGCAAGTGTAGAACAAGGTTTTGTCAGGACTGTAGATATATTGGCGGGACTATTGATTTGAATTAGGTGTTTATCAAAGGACATAACATGTAACTAGTGTTACTGTGATCATAATGCAATGTTTACTTAATTTTAGTAAATTTATCTTGCATCTCTTTTCAAAGATTATATCATATTTATTGTTTACCTGTAAATGACTTCTCCTTGCGTTGCCAAAATTGATTAAACTTTAGTGTTTATACACAATATTGATACACACAAATCGTTTTAGGTTCCATCATAATCCACCTTAATGAATTAACACCATATTGTGTCTCATGTGTGCACCCATCAAATTACCCCTAGTCCAAACTCTGTATTATTGATGGAACTTTACATTAATTTATGTAACGTTTTTTCAATTTCTTTTCCTAATACAGATTTGGGTTAGGGCCAGGGATGGAGGATCTCCATCTAAGACAACTGAAGCACTGCTTCAAGTGATTGTCACCAAGAATTTGCAACCGCCAACATTCCTACCATTCACATACACTGTGGTTCCAGCTATCCTAGAAACCCGCACTCCTGGAGATCCTGTCATCTCTGTAACACTGGTTGATCCTGACAATAATGTAAGTATGAGCTTTGTATTAAAAAACACAGTTATTGAAGAAATAAGTTTTAAAAGCATGATTAGGTACATTTTTCATATCTTCGTTTTCAAAATAAGGAAAATTGATGCCCACAAAAATATAAAAAATGACAGTGACATAATTCCATAGTGTCAATGAACAATCTTTGAAGAGCTTGAAATACAAGAAAAGAAGGAAAGATATCTAATTTATTTTGAGTACCAGTCAGTTGAGTGAATGCCAAATTTGCTATGTGCTATATCTTTAGCCACATGATTCAAGAAAGAAGACCTCCAGAAAATATTTGTGTGTGCCTTCTTTTTAATTTAAACAATGAATTATGAACCCATTGAACTGTTTTTCCTCTGTGGAAGCAATAGGATGCTTCCAATCCACAAGTAACTGCTGAAAAAATGACTAAAATCTATGCTCATGAAAATTAATGAATTTACAGTAACATAATTTACACAATCAGGTGATAATTTCCAGTGTTAATGAATATTTCGTTTGTAGATAATCAAACATGAGCAAATAAATAAAATTCTGACCTGAAAGATCCAATAATATTTTATGTACCAGTCACTTTATTGAATGCTAAATTTGCTCTGGCATATCTGTAGCCACTTGTTTCAAGAAAGATGACCAACACAAAATATACTTTTGTTCCTAGATTTTGGTTATTTTGCACACTTTTATTTCATCAGGCTGTTGAATACACATTGGCTGGAAATGCTAAAGGACTGGAATATTTCATGATCAATTCAAGAACAGGGCAGATTGCTGTTCAGAAGTCACTTCAGTATGATCCTGATGTTCCTGCATCCTATATTGTAAGTTCTTTATGGCTTTCAATTTGTCTTTGTGTAATGGTAACTGATATACTAAATGGCTTCTTGAACAAATATGTTGTTACTACCATTGTCGTAGGTTGAATATCTTTTTTCAGCTCCTAATAGGCTATTCCTGGCAGCCAGTACATATGATGAAGAAAGAAATGAGGAATATCCCATAAAGTACAACTGACCTATGGAAAGCTACTGGTAAACTTTCTCACATTGGCTGAGTCTGAGATTAGACCCACACAGACAGAGGTGAGATGTCAGTGATAAGCAAAGGTGAGAGCTGTAGACCACTCAGCCACGTAGGGGCCCAGTCTAATAAGAAAGCATTTGGTACTTATACAAAGATCCCAGTATAGTGATTATGTATCAGGATATTTTAGCTAGGAAATGCATAGGTGTACAAGCAAACCTTGGCGTCCTATCCCTTAACATAAAAAGTGAGTGATATTAGTGACCAGCTATAAAAGTGTGAAGAAGAATTACTGATTTTCCTAAAGAAGAATAATTTGTTAAGCCTTTGTGCATCTCCTTAAATTTTTATATATAATTAATTTGCTTATTTGTAATAATATATGAAATTCTATTGGCTTTAGTAACTAATCATATAGACTATGTATAGCGATATATTTTCAAACACAGTTGAACTGCATATACTTATCTACATTTCATTGTAGCTCACAATTACTGGAAGAGATCTCGGTAATCCTTCACAGCCTGCCACAAATACTGCTACAGTGACAGTGCCAGTGTCAAGAAACTCATTTGCTCCACAATTTAGTGGCAACTGTAACCAGAGCATTACGAGAACAGCACAAAATGGAAACATTGTCAGCTCATTCATTGTCTCCGATAGAGACACTGTGGTAAGATATTTGTGTACCCAGTTTTAATATTGGACTTGGAACTTTAGTTATGATGCAATGTCCATCAATATGTTGACCTCCAGAAGTGTTACACTACATAAGCGTGTCTCTGAATCAACACATTTTTCTCAGTGGATAAAATTATAGCATAACATTTTTTTTTGAATGCTCTTTTATGTAGAAATTGAAAGGTTTTATTTAATATAAAATTCTAATATCAAAAGTTAGCTCAGAGTTATATTCAGTATTTTTAATACTAGAGAGAGCTGGGTGTGTAATCTACATAGGTCAATGTAAGGCTGGAATAAAAGTCTGTTAGAATCTAGCTAATATTAGCTGTCTTTATTTGATATTGTAATAGTTGTTTAGAGAATCATCTATTCATTTAGAATTCTCACTGTAAGGCTTTGCATTTGAAATTTGTAGTTATTTAACTCACTTTTTCTTTCCGGAAAATTGAAATAAATGTCCTCATTTTAATATTTGCAGCATCAGTAATGTTCACAGTTCATCATTTAGTTGCTAATCTATTCTAGTTCACTATAATCATTCAAAGTGTTTTGTTAATTAAAATGGCTTTTAACAAGATCTTTTTATTCACCTCTTTCAGATTCCATTTAATAATTATACAGTATCTTTAATTGGAGATGGAGGTATAACGACCCAAATTTTTGAGTTGAACAACAACGATATTCGCATTAAAGATGCTACGTCTCTGAGTGCCGATATTGCAACATCTTATAGTGTAAGTATTTTTTTTTTTTTTTGGTGCAAAGATTTGAATTCAGGTAACAACCAAAAAATGATATTATATGTTTTATATTGAATAATATTGCTGTATTGTTTGCATTTAGTAATGTTTACATCTTTGCTTTTATTTTCTGTATAATTTAAACAGTTACAAAACATTTAAAGTGTACAATTCCTATGGAGAATACTCAAAGTACAGTTAAAACGCTTGGTCCTTGTTGGCCCATGTCTTTTCTATACATATACCAATTCAATATGAAAAGAATAAATCAAGAACGGATTATTACATATCCTGTATGGGCAGGTATCCTGTATGGGCAGGTATCTTTTTAAATGCTTACATATTATTTCCACATAGCCTGGTTTTGCAATGTCATGCTTAAAATCATACAAATTACCTATTTCAGGTTCGTCTGTATGCAGCAGATGGTGGTACGCCACCTAGGACGGCCACGACATTATGTACCATCAGTGTCAATCGAAATCTTGTCAGCCCGGTCTTTACAAATGCCCTATACAATTTGACAGTTGATGATACTCTTCCAGTCAGCTCTTTGATTGTGGTTGTGACTGCGACTGATATGGACCCACAGGTAAATATGTCGGTGATTGTGCCCTGATTTTTAGTTATTATATTGGAGTTTTGGTTGGTGTTAAAGGTCAGTGAACAAATGAAGGGTTTTGTTATATTGAGTCCGTTGGAATCAGTATCTTTTTTAGAGGCACACCACAATTGTAACCCAGCTTCATCTGAGCAGGATTAAAATATGCACTTCTGGACATGAGCCTGGTTAGCTATCCTCTGAGCCACCAGTTTTTAGTGCATTTTGTGTTATTTGTTATATGTACATGCATCTATATATTATTATAAACTTAATTTTCATATTGGGTCTTTATATATAATACAAGGCTTTAAATCAGAAAAAAAGTTTTAAAATGCAAAGTGTTTTTTTATTCTTCACATTTAAGGTCAGTCTTAAGAAAAGTTTGCCCACAAATAGGTTCAGACATTTCACTTGTTGGTCTGTTAAAATTGGATTGCCACAGGAGTGTGAAGTGACAAATATTTTTGGGACTTAGATTTTGAAAATAAAGACAAAAAACAAGAAAGGTTTTTCAATACAGTATTTGATTTTTACAAATCTGCCATCTTTTGAGAATAAGAATTCCCCCAGGAAGCAGTGATATTTCATAATGTTTGTTTCCTGCCACACTGGCTTGACATTTACAGTTTGCTGCATCTACACAAATGCTAAAGAACCATTCTAACCTTGGATTTCATTTTATCTGCAAGATTATTCCCAATAACATTTATTTACTTCTTGTGAAACAAGACAACAAAAAGGATAAAACCTGTCCTTTTGTTTCTGTTTTTTTAAGTTGAAAAATAAAATATATTTGAATGTATTTAAATAAGATATTTTATTATTTGAACATTGTGCTTTTCTAAGATAATAAAATGTGTTTTTATTGTTGTTGATTTATGTAAATGTGAAATATTCTTGTCTTATTACATATTTTTGGTTTTACTGTGTTGTCTTTACCATGGTAACACCTGTATTTTCTTTTTACAGTCTCCATACAATAAAGTACGCTACTCCTCTACTGGAGATGCCACAGCACAGCAGTATCTTCGTATTGACTCAGAAACTGGAGAAGTCAGATTAAACCAAAGCGTTCGCAATACTCCTTTCAACACCTTGAATGTGAGTAAACAGAATACCTTTACTGTTAATATAAGAGGCATCTTGTATGTTACAGTGATTTTATTTATAATGCTGGTTATCAAGACATTTTTAAAGTTGGCAATAAAAGTTATGATCCTGAACTAAAAGCATTGTTCTTTATCATTGATATATCGGCAGGACCAATTATTTGAACAGATCTTTGGTCACATCAAAACAGTGACAGCTATGCTTTTTTTAATAGCTTTCTCAACATTCCTACCTTGTTATATATATTCCGTTACATTCAATCAAATACTAATGGAAAATCTTTGTTTACAGATATATTTAATAAATCTAATATCATGACCTTTGCTTTGTGGCATATCATGACCTTTGTTTTGTGGCATATCATGACCTTTGTTTTGTGGCATATCATGACCTTTGCTTTTTGGTATAACTGCAAAGATAGTTTTACAGTTTAGTGAAGTATGTAATAAATCTTTAGACTTTTGTCCTGCAATATGATTATAAATCAATTTGTGAAAATTCCATAATTAAAAAAATTTCATTGTTATAGAGGCACAGAATTAGTAAAAAAGTAAAATAGGACTAATTATGTCCCAAAAAAAAGGAAAACACTTTTAACATCCGTTGGGATGATTTTCGGTATCTGTTTTATGGAATTTGTTTATCCAGGCTATTTGGGATTGTAATAGTGCAATGCATCAATAATATTTCAGCTTGTTGTTCTTGCAACTGATGGTGGAGGTATGATGGGCACTGCCACCGTCCGGGTGAATATCAGACGTGACTCAGCAACTCTGGCTTTCACTAACCTCAATTATGCTGGACAAGTGCCAGAAAACAATGCAGTGGGCTTCTCAATCCTCACAGTGACTGCAACACCTCAAGTGGTAAGAGCATTTTTCGACACCATTGTTGTGGTCCTATTATAGTCAAACAGTGGGACAGTATATCTAGAAATTTTTAATGGCAGCTTAACGTTTTAGAGAAAACACTGCATTTTCTAGACTGCAGTAAGATGATTTTTAAAGATCTCCTGTCCTTATCACTTGATATGTGGATGTATAAGTAAGTTGCAAAGGTATTTGTTGTCTTGTACCTTTTTTCATTACACATCGTTTTATTAAAAATATCACATTACTTTTGAAAAAATTCTACAAATCATTTCATGAAAAATGAGATATGAAATGATGTTGTAACATGATGAGAAAAGTGTACATAATACTTTAATATTTCTGTCTGTTTCAGGCCGATCTCACATATCGAATAACAGGTTTGAGTGACGGACCTCAGTTTTTCCGTGTAGAACCCACTGGTCAGATAAGAATCAATAGAAGTTTGACAGAGGACATTACTAGAAGGCAGTTCTTTGAAGTAAGTTTAGTTATGTTTTGCATTGACTGTATTAACCATATATGGTGGACACCATGCATAATGTTGACTCCATAAATTTAATTTCTGAAGTAAACTTTTTGTTCACTGTAGGTTCTGGAACAGATCTTTGTTTTTGAGTTGTAAGTTTTGGGACATCTTCTCAATCAAAATAATGATGCTTAGCTGCTAAAATTATTATCGAGGCTATAAATTGTAGGATTTAAATCACTCAAATATTGAATTTCCAAAAATACAGGCAAACTTAATTTTGCATATATGCACTACATTTAACTGTTATATTATATATATTAAATATAAAATTTAATATTACTTGCTGGAGGTTGGAGTGTCCAGCATTCTTTTTTTATCCTCAGGTGTTTCCTTGTAATTATTTGTGTTCGAATTTATGCAAGTCCAAACAGTGATAGTTTTGTCTCTAAATTTACTGAAAATATGGTTTTGCACCACAATTGATGGTTTAATTATAATTTTGTAAATTGACACAAGTTTTTTCCCCACATGCATTCCATAATGTGCCTGAGATTTGTAAATGTAAATAATATTCCATAGGTTATATGTAATTAGTACTCACATCAGTCTCTAGAAAGGTCACCCTTCTTATAAGGCTACTTTCCTGCTGCAGAATAGGTGAAAGATGAATGCCATGTAAATTAGTGTTTAATTATAATCCAGTTTTGTTATAAATAAGTTTGACAATATTATATGGACCTTATCATGAAACTAAAGAGAAAGGAATATATATATATATATATATATATATATATATATATATATATATATGCATATACATGTTGATATTTTATGCTTTATACAGCTACGTGTAGAAGCCACAGGTACCTTGGAAGTTACCAGACAGACAGCCACAGCCACAGTCATAATTGAGGTTCTTCGTAACTTGAATGGACCTATTTTTATCCCTAATCAGTACATAGTGACAATTCCAGAGACACAAAGAATTGGAAGTTCTGTTGTTCAAACTACAGCAAGGGATGCAGATAATGTAAGTCAGATCTTGCGTATAAGTAGCATGTAATAATTCTGATCATACATGTAAGTAAAATTATGATGGTTACACATGCGGGTATAATCAACATGTCTGTAATCATGCTGATTGTACATGTCAGTGTAATGGTACGTGGAGGTTTGACCACAGGTGCTTTGACCATAGGTGGTTTGACCATAGGTGGTTTGTCCACAGCTTGGGTTTGATCATAGGTGGTTTGACCACAGGGGGTTTGACCATAATATGAAAAGACTATGATTAGTTGTTGGAGCATTAGATGTAAGTATATTTGGGGATTAAAGTGAGGGATTAAAAGCATATCTTCAGGGATTATAAGTTGCGGCATTTAATTCACTAAAATTTGTATAGTTGAAGGATTATAAGTTGCATAATGTATATCTTAACGTTATCAAGGGATTATATTTGCATGCTATTGCACATCTGTCATTTAGTTAACCATAAAACTGTTATTCCATTAACTATAATATTTGCATGACATTAATGTTTTGATTTGATTTTATCATTTATATGCGGTATGTATTTTGTAGGACTGAGTGTAATTTTCTAGTTGATCTACAGCCTTAATTTGTGAAACGTTGGACTTGTTGCCTAATTTGTGTTCATTTTCTGTTTAATAATAAATCAAGTAGGCCTGGCACCAGCCTTTATGTGGACCGAAAACAAGCTGTTATTGACTTTTATTTATTACATGTTAATTACTAATTAGCATTCACTTATTGGCAACTCAAAGGAAACTTGTCACATAAAATTTCATTAATTGAACCATAATTTTAAACTCTATATTATTATAATAAAAACCACATGTGGACAAACCACCTATGAACAAAACCCCAGTGGTCAAACCCCCGCTGTGGACAAACCACCTATGGTCAAACCACCTATGGTCAAAGCACCTGTGGTCAGAGCACCTAGAACCAGTGTAATCATGCTGATTGTACATGTGCCTATAATCATGTTGCTTGTACATGTACATGTAATCATACTAATTGTTTTATGTGAGTATAATCGTGCTGACTCTAAATATAATTAGAATTATGCTAATTTGTACATGTAATCATTGTATGATCTTTATGATTGTACATACAAGTATGATCATGCTGATTGTACATGCAAGAAAAATCATGCTGACTGTCCATATAAGTAAAATCATACTGATTGCATATGCAAGTACAAACATGCTGACTGCACATAATTACAGCAGAGCTCACCTGTTGCTGACATTTTACCAATAAAAATTTAACTTGAAGGAATTGTATATCAGTCTGGTAAGGTTTACATACATTCTGGGATTGGCTATATCATTATTATTTATTTTTTGTGGTTTAATATATATATATATATATATATATATATATATATATATACACACAAAGAAACCGTTCAGATTATGTGAATAACCAAATAGTATGAATTTTGTAGACATACCTAGCATGTTTCTAATTTTTACATGTCTGTTCTTTATGTCAGTAACTTATACACTCTATGTTGACCTGTATGACATCAATGTGTACAGTATTATATAATCCATCTTTACTGCAATGTCATAAACATCATGAAATAAATATTACATGGATATATTATTTTTAATTGCTGTAAACTTCTCTTAAATAATAGAAGCATATCATTAGTCGCAAATAGCTTATTCAAATGGTTTGTATTTACAAATGAAGTGCATTGATAACAGCATCTTTTAACAGCCTCATGCGTTAAGTTTTAATTACTTGAATAAACATTATTATTATTATTAGTAGTAGTAGTAGTAGTATAGTCAACAAGTAGATAATGTCTTAATGTTATATAATAAAAATAAGCATAGTTTTTACAGTATTTCATTTCAAAGTATTAAGTCATAAAACTGACCAGTAATATCATGCTAATTGATTAACAGTCTGTTTTCATTGGAATTAATGGGACTTGTTTTCTTGCAATACCAATGTTTGATTTTACAGGATACTTTGATATTTGAGATAGTGCAGAATCCAGCAGTCACAGATTTCTTCTATATATACCGTACCAGTGGACTGATCATTCTAAATCAGGCTTTAAATACAGAGAAGACACCACAGTATCAGGTAAATTTCTAAATCAGGCTACAGATCATGAGAATACACCTCAATATCAGGTAAATTTCTAAATCAGGCTATACATAATGTGAATATTCCTCAATATCAGGTAAATTTCTAAGTCATTCTATACATAATGAGAATACACCTCAATCTCAGGTAAATTTCTAAATCAGGCTATATATAATGAAAATAAACCTCAATCTCGGGTATTTCTAAATGATGCTATAGATAATTACAATACACCTCACTATCAGGAAACTTTCCAAATCAGGCTATACTTATAATAAGAATACACTTCAATATCAGGTAAATTTCTAAACCAGGTTATAGATAATGAGAATACACCTCATTATAGGTAATAATACACCTCAATATCAGGTATATTTCTAAATCAGGCTATATATATTGAGAATGCACCTCAGTCTCGGGTAAATTTCTAAACCAGGTTATAGAAAGTGAGAATACACCTCAATATAATGTAAATTTCTAAATCAGGATATAAATAATGAGAATATATCTCAATCTCAGGGAAGTTTCTAAACCAGGTTATATATAGTGAGAATGCACCTCAATATTAGGTAAAGTTCTAAACCAGGCTATAAATAGTGAGAATACACCTCAGTATCTTGTAGGTTACTAAATCAGGCAATAGATAATAATACACCTCAATATCAGGTAAATGTCTAAGTCAGGCTATAGATAATGAGAATACACCGCAATATCAGGTAAATTTCTAAATCAGGCTATAGATAATGAGAATTCACCTCAGTGTCGGGTAAATAAATTGAGTTTTCTGTCCAATTCTTTATAGAAACCTTAAACCTCAGTGAATTGAAATTCCTTTGAAACAGGATTATGCTTTCACTGATTTCTCAAATATTGTACACAAACTCAACCAAATATGCAAGTACCATGCATAACATTTCTAAGGCAAACTTTTTGTTTTCATGAACTTCCACTTATATTTATAAAACTTTTCCTTTTTTCTGACTGAATGAGGAATTTGACAACGAGCCTTTTTGTTATGGAATAAACCATGTATGCAGTTGAAGTGACAGATTCTTGCTGTCCTTGCCTTTAGATTACTGTGAATAATTGAGATATATCTCTGAAGTAATAATTGCTTATCTGCCATGTTAGAATATTGCATTTAGTTAGGTACTTGACATTTTTTAAATACTATTAATGATATTAAAAGTTGTTTGTTGCAGTCTAACATACAGATTTTATTGATTTGAAATTAAGGGGATGTTGAAAAATACAGATCTGACATCTTATTGACAATCACGTCTAAAGTATAGCCCACTCTCAGAGTCTGTCTATATCTGCTTTCTCACCATTCACTTTCATCCTTTTTAAATTGTTCAGTTTAATATCATTTTCTTTTTTTATTTGCAGTTCACTATCATTGCAAGGGACCAGAGACAAAACGAGAAGACAGGCACTGCCTTGGTGATAGTGATTGTGCAACGCAATAATTTCTCCCCAGTCTTCCAGACTGTCAATGGAGATATCCCACCTTATGGTGCAGCCATCAATTTTGACCAGCCACTCAACACTCCATTCTTTAAAGCTGTAGCTACTGATCAGGATAACCCAGTGAGTTCCGTTATTTAGCAGTAGGACATCTGACAATGATACATACATATGTTATATAGACAGCTATATTTTTAAAAAAAAAAAGTTTAGATATTGGTATTGAAAAAATGTGATAGATATGGAGACTTCAAAATTTACAGTGAATGAATCAGCAAGTGCTTTTTCAAAATGGAAGTTAAGGTGATTGGTTGGAATGCATTTATTCATCTGTCAAGATATAGTAGGTGATGGTCAGTTAATTTAAATAGTTCTTGACTTTTATGTTTATTGGTCTAATTAAAATTTAATGGATGGTTGAATTTGTTAAACTAGTGCCTTCCAATGCATCTCCACCTCATAAATAATGAAAGCCCAAAATAAATTGGGTTAATTAGAAAATTTAAAAATATAGATAATTTACATCTGACTGATATTAAACTTTGCCTGTTTTCTTTCTGTTTTTAATATTTAAAAGTTATCTATGTTTCAAAGATATAACTTAAATTTGTACTGAATATATCAGAAACATGGAATAGTTGCAGACATTATTTAAATTGACTTGAATTAATTTGCATTATAGGGTTTCTTTAGCTTGACTTGGAAATATGTCATTTAAGTGAAGGATGACAAATATAACAAATTTTATTTTGCTCCTGATACCAGTTAAGCCCCATGTTCATCTATATAGGCCTTTAAGTTAAGTCTGGACATATGGTATTTGATTGGTCCATTTTTAATAGGACATAAATTTCAGCCAATCAGATCACTGGGTTATATACTTAAATTCAAGCTGAGACTAGTTCTGTTGCAAAACTCCAAGCTGAACTTATGCATTTTTCATCATACATTTCTACACAACATATAGATCTTTTTTTATTTATAACATCAAGGAACATAATATAAAAAGTATGTTAATGACAATAGATTCAATGAAATGATAACTTATACATTTTAAATATGACCTTGAGATTTCCAATGTATTATTTATACATAAGTTTATTTTGTGTTACTCTGTTTTTAGCCACTGATCAAGTATGAAATAACTGGCTACCTCTCTGGACCTAGCTACTTCGGAATCACTACAAATACTGGAGATATATTTGTTAGGGCAGATCTGAGAAATGGCATTGAAACTGTGTATACAGTAAGTAATGGGATTGACTCTTAATTTTCTCATATTTCTGCATAGTGGCAGTATGCTTCATGTACAGAAAGGTTATACAAAGTAGAGTCCTGTAAGAATTGAAAATTTTGAAATATTGGAATACATTTGATGTTGAATTTTTATTTTACAAAACCAGATTTGCCAATGCAAGGAAGAATATAGTTATGTGACTTGTAGTTTTGTTCATATTGCTACATTTTTAACCATTTTGATATTTTATGAAAGTTTGGCCAGATATATAGCATGATTCTATGATGTGTTATGCACCATAGCCACGCCATCTTCTTTAACGTCAAGATCATGGTAAGAGAAAATGTACTTCTTTGATCTGTATCCTTTTCATAAGCATCACTTTTGAACATTAAAAAGATTTTATTGAAATTTTTCCCCTTTAAATATATCCTATCTCATACCTAAACACACTGTATCAAAATAAATGTCATGGCAAGATAAAGTGTATTTTGTGACTTGTATCTGTGCCTTGAATGTAATTTTTTAAATTTGAAGATACATGAATGACAGTTGTTCCATTTAATTATCATGTATAGACGAAATGTTATGACAATGACCATGACCCCAGCCTTATGGTCAAAGTCATGGCAATGAAATATTAAAATCTGTAGCTTATATCCTTGTATGGAGTAAAACATTTAAACCAATAGAAGCATCTGAATGAAACTTTGCCCATGCCCATATCATGACATGTTGTCTTGTACCATAGACATGATCTCCTGTCTCTAAGTTGTAATGTCAGAAAATGCCATTTTTATGACTTGTAGCTTTGTTTATAGTTTAGATTTTAAACCATTAACTTATGACATTTTGCCCGAATATATATCATTACTAGTAGGTGTAACACATTCTGTAATCTTGTTGTGCTTTCTGCCTCCAGGTCAAGGTCACATTATGGCAAACTATTATTCTGTGTCTTGTTTACTTGTCCTGAGTATAGCTTTTAAACTGCTGAAGATATTTTAAACTTTAGCATCCTATATTTGATGACTAGACCATGCATCACCAGCCATTCCTTCAGTCCCAAGATCACATCAAGAGATATTTAATTTTGGGACATGCAACCATCTTATTACAAGAATGAATGTGAATCAGTGACCTCATTACATGTACATGTGTAACATTTTCACCTATGAAGATATTTCAATGAAATTTAACCCATTTTATGTAATGACTTAACAGTGTTTTGCATATCGACAATCCAACCCCCTGCTCGCAGGTTCAATTTGAAGTCACTGACCTGTTTCCTTCTCAAGTCTGTCACTTTTAAATCCCTACACTATGTTGATGACATTTGATCCAGGTCACACCATATTATATATTTTAGTATATATTAGTCAAGTCTGTAAGTCAAAGGTCAAGGTCTTTAGTAGGATAAAGATTACAAGGTGTGCTTATCATGTACCATTCATACTCTTGTTATAATTTGTTGTCACCCACATAGTGTTAGTGATTTTCTTGAGGTTTATTTGGTTTCGTCATTGTTTTAAAGACCATTTTTCCTTTGATATTTCCATTTTACAAAGTATGAGCTAGGTCTTAAATCAAATTATTTAATTGGATTCAAGTAATATATTCTACCTGGTATATTTTAAGATATATATTCAAGTACCATCTCTCAGTTTCTCATTTGACTCTCTCATTTTCAGCTTGGCTTAATTGCCTATGATGCCAACTTGCCCACTGATACAGCAGTGACCAACATCTCCATCACAGTGAATAGGAATCCCAATGCCCCAGGGTTTAACCCACTGTCTTATAGCAGAACTATTAATGAAAACTATGATGTTGGTGTCAGTCTAGTCCAGATTAGTGCTTCAGATCCAGATGGAGTAAGTTTGTCCACATTTTTCATGGTTTTCAGATTATCTGAAAATATCTTGTTGCTATTTAGGCAGAAGACAGCCGGACTTTGTCTTGCCTTTCTAATATAGGCATTTATTTCCAGCACAAAGAAACCTTATTGCATGGCACAAAACATTTTACAGCATGGCAATAGAACATAATGTGATGTGAAAGCACATTTTATATATCTTTGAACTGGATACACTTTTAAAAATAAGCATTTCTTAAGTGGAACATTTTTTATATGTTGTGTAAATAATTCGCATTGATTGTCATATATTTCCAAGTAGGCTTAATTCTAAGCCCATTACTTCAGGTTTGATATACCTGTATCAGATATGCTTGTGTTTGTCTTTACTGTGCATTCATTTATTATCATGCTTGTCAAATTTGTAGTTTTATGAAAAATTACATTTTCACTGATACATAAATTCATGGATTCCGAAATCATTCTTAATGTTTTCACCGTAGACCTACTTTTTGGTGGGTCTTTAGATTTGTGGTTTAAATAGCAACAATGAAATCCACACAATGTTTTACCAGACCACCCAAGAAAGAATTCATGGTAATAATAAATGTCTTGCATATATAATTGAAGGAAAATCAAATATTTTGCAGCCTGGTAAGAATTTTTAGACATTTAATGTTTTATGTGATTGTTATGACATGATTTTCTTAAGAAAATTACACAGTTGCCAAAAGTAGATGTTTGCATTTTTTTTTAAATTTGTAAATCATGAAAAAAAAGTGAATATCAAAAGGTATCCAAATATGGGGTACTACTCAGTTGTAAATATTGCACATTTATTGTAAAATCTTTTTCCTCTCTCAGAATTCCTTGACATATACCATTGAGAACTCCAACCCACCAGGAGCACAGAACTACTTTTTCATCTATCCAAATAATGGGCTCTTGGTAGTGACCAGGTCCCTGATGCAGGCACCAGCTAACTCCTATACGGTAATCTGAAATATAAGCATATATTTGAAAGTCCTGGACATCTCAGTAACAGTATGAAGTACTTTATAAAGTTATGAAAAAAAGAATATATCATTTGAACTACTAGATAGTAAGACAAATTATTCCTTATAAATGTAAGTTGTATGGACAGTTTGAAAAATTTGTGTAAATATTGTGCATATGTATTAAAAAATCACTTGGATATCAAGATTACATTGAAAATAACGTTTTCCTCAACAGTCTCAGCAGGATACATTTTTCTTTAATTTTTGGTTGAAGGTTAAAAGAATATTTAGTCAGTATAAAATAGATATCTGCATACTCTTAAATAGTATCCGAAAGGACGCTTTTTGTATACTTCTTCGTTATACTGTCCTCAGTTATTATGAATAATGGTGCCGCAAAAAGCACTTGAATTTCTTTGCACTGCTTCAAATTTTTTTTTGTTGAAATTTTTATTCTAAGTTATTTAATTTAGACATTCTTAGATTTGTTTGACCAGTTGTCTTTTTTTGTAGAAAGTAAGACTTACAAAATGAGACTTGGGACATAAGATTGCTAATGTAAAATGCAAGGAGTTTCAGACTTTATTGATGCTAAACTCCCTCAAATGCATATACCTATAATTCCAAGATGCTAGATCCATATAAAATGACCTTAAACAATTTTCTTTTTTATCAGATCTACGTTCGTGTGACCGACAATGGAATTCCAAATCGCCCAAGCGTGTCATTGGCTGAAGTGCTGATTAACATCGACAGAAATCAGTTTAGTCCTATTTTTATTGGGCCCTATACAAGTAATGTGCGAGAAGATGCCCCTGTTGAGTTCTCAGTGTTGACAGTTCGAGCCACAGACAATGATCCTCCGGTATGAGAATCTTGCACTGTTTGTAATTATGTTGCATGATAGATAAACAAAATGAACACATAAGATCTGAAATAACGTTATTTCATGGAAAGACATTACACAAAAATGTTTTGCCAGCAATACTATTAGCCCATTACCTCATATAAGTGCTTTTGGAAGCATCTATCCCATTCTTTTTGAAGTGCTGTCTATCCAGTTTGCATACAAGCCTGTTTGGATGACTACGTACTATTTGCATGGAAGTGTATTATGATGACTACAGTAAGCATCAACTATTTTGGGCTAGGTTTTTCCCTTTTGGCGATAACCCCATTTAGATAGTACCTGTATTGAGTGAATGACATTACGTGAGGTGTTTGCAGTTTAAGATATAGATATTATCTGCTGTTTAAAGTAAATAGGTCAGATTCTCTACTTTCAGAAATGGATTTGTTAGAACTGTGTGAATGATTCAGCAAGTTAAATATAGGCTCTGATATTGATGCAGACAACATTTTTTTTGTTGGGTAATTTATTCACATATGGATAATTTAATATCACAGACATATACAGCAACATGGTAGATTTGGAGGCTAGAAAAGGTCAGCTATGGTTGGTCAATAGCTTTATTTACTGAATTTATGGTGAATAAGTTCTCTGAAGATTTTAAAGCATGTAAACATTTCTTCTATTAAAATAATTATACAACTCTAACATTGATTGAAGTCTAATATGATTCTGTAGATAACACGTGTAAAAAAAAGGTAACATGGCTACATTTTATGTTGAAGTTAATTTGTACTACACTGCTTGCTATAAATTGTGTCAGCAGGCCTAGTCATATTGAGTCATTTAGATAATGGGTGTTCTATTTATAGTGCATTGCAGTGTTGGGCTTGGGCTCAAGTGTGTTGACAGCCTACACTGTAAGAGACTATTAATTAGGTCAGGGTTTAAACACATTTATAAATTGGCATTATATTAAGGAAATTTGGTACTCTTAGGTGTGGAAGTTATAATTTAACTTTTTAACAGTAAGTTGATCTTCATGTTTTATATATATATATATATATATATATATATATATATATATATATATATATATATATATATATATATGATAGTTTGTTGGTTATAAGTTTTTATTCCTTGGATCTTAATACATTTAATGTGAGATCTTGTACAGTATCTAATTCAGCAGTGCAGAAATCCATTGTTTGTATTGTCTGATAATTCGAAATTTTATCTTACCGATAAGGAGCATTTGCAATTTTACTTTTCCATGGACAAATAAATTTTGACCTGTAACTTAAAAGAGCAGTAGTTCCCATTTTGTTGGAGTGATTTTTACACAAGTGTCGTTCATACTTACCAGTGAGTACCATACAGGTTCATTATATATTTACATAGTCTATGCTAAAATTTATTGATTAGAACCAAAATCAGCTGCAGTGATTTCCTTGATTTGAGGTCAGCAAAGATTGACCAATCACATCTTGTAATATATGTAAGAGATGCCCCTTAACTGCAGATAAAACCAGTGGATTGCATGACAGGTTATCACAAGGAAAGAGACATTGTTAACATACCAAAAAAGTGCACTCCTGCTTAAATGTAGCGTTTAACATTTTCTGAGAAGATGGCACATTATCCAATGTTATTATTAATGAGTCCTTATTTTACAGTTAAAAGTTGAGCCATTTTTTATATTTTTATTTTGACAATCAGTATGCTCTTTTACATTTTGAGATGGATTGGCATGTTCTAAATTCTTTATTTTAATTCTGCTTCACAGGGATCCTATTCTGCAATCACATATCAAATGATTGGAGATGATCAGGCACCCACATATTTCAAGGTCAATGATACAACAGGAGAAATAAGAGTTCGTTCATCACTGATTGCAACCAACAATCTTCAATATGTTGTAAGTATTCCTTGAAAATCTTGGCTTCATAAATCATTCAAAGATGTTTTATACCATCCTGAACTGAAAAGAAAAAACATTGATAATACTGTAGATTGGCATTCAGATTCACTTTGAATACATGTAAACTATTTCAGATACAGTGTAATTGTTATTGACTTTTTATGATTTTTTTTTAATGCCAGGTTATATTATTTTTTAACATAATTCTGGAGAAGGATACATACTGACAGATTTGGAGAAAAGTGTTCCAGTGTAAATATGATAGACTAGGAATTAGCTGTAATTTCTCAATGCAAATATTGAATGTATGGTGGAAGATATGAAGAAAACGATATGATGCCGGTAATTCATGAGACAAATTAATGTATCTAGTTATTTTTAGGGCCACAATTGTTGAAGGATTTCAGGGTTCTGGAATTGGTGATATCAATACACTCTTCATTCTTGCAGGACTGTAATTTTTAATGACTGTATTCAGATATATATCTACTCGCAAACAATTGCAATAAAACTTCACAGGGTTCTTAAGATTTAATGAATGTACTATCTATTCTGAAGATGCTGCTTTGATTCCAAAATATTGATGCTGTAATTCCTGACAAGTATACTGATGGGTTAACATCTCTGATTTGCATCAGAAGTTATATAAGTATCATGTGATTTGATAAGTAAATAAGAGTTATATCAAGAAGGTCAAATGTCATGGTTCGAATTAGAAACAGATATCAAGGTTGATGTTCATTATTTTCATTTGTATATTAGAATCATCATTTTTTGAACAAATCACATGCATAATAATATGTAGGTATATTTTACTTTATGGATAAGTCTGACAATAGATAATAGAAAAAGATAAATACAGTTAAACATCTACTCACTGTAGGTTTAGGACATGCCACATCCAATCCAAATCTTGTCACTAACTGGGACCCACAGGTCCAGGGCTTTTTTGTAGCCAATGTAAAACAGATTAAATGTGGTGGAAGGATAGGAAACCCACCATAACTTAGGGTAGTTTCATTGAATTGAGACAATAATTAAATTTGAGTTCATTTGATTAAATATTACTAATGAAAAAAGGATGGCATACAAATCCACAATCACTATATTCACTGTTACGTGTGCAACAAAAAAGATTTTTATAGAACATATTTTGTTTGATTGTAAATTACAAACTATTTGTCTTTGAGATTGTAAAATACAATCTTTTTGTCTGCAAACAGGCCAGAATTGTTGCTCGGGATGGTGGAATACCATCTCGCTCAGCCACCACAACAGTTCTACTGAATATCCTGAGAAATCTACAGAAGCCAGTCTTCAATCCGACTAACTACAATACAACCATTTTGGAAACTCTTGCTGCAGATACTGTAGTACTGACAGTTACAGCCACTGATAATGATAGACTGGTAAATAAACTTTCAACAATAACATTGTTTTCAATGTTAAACCAAAATACCATGCCTTTATGTTGCCATGACGATTAATGAATTAGATACCTTGTTCGGTAATAATAAGAATTGAAGTAGGATCAGTCACTGAATTTAATTTAGCATAGCCTTTAAACCTTAAAGAATTCAATTGTATATTTAAATACTTTTGGGTGGTGGCTATTTTGTCATGTAGACGTTTGTTTTATTATGCTTTTATTTAATGTATGCTGTTAGGCTTGTACTTGAAAAGTAATCATTCACATCCTAATTGTATTAAGTCCCACTCTTTGATATCTGCTGTCTGTTCAAAGTAATCATTCACATCCTAATGTATTAAGTACCACTCTTTGATATCTGCTGTCTGTTCAAAGTAATCATTCACATCCTAATATATTAAGTCCCACTCTTTGATATCAGCTGTCTGTTCAAAGTAATCATTCACATCTTAATTGTATTAAGTCCCACTCTTTGATATCTGCTGTCTGTTAAAAATAAGCATTCACAATCCAAATATATTAAATCATGCTCTTTGATATTTGCATGTACCTTTCCAAAGAGCATAAAAGGTAAGATCCACCCTGCATGGAGAGAAAATAGTTTTATAGAATCATCTCACTATATGATTTTTCCACTACAGTTTTAATTTACATCCACAAGAGACTTGTTTAATGTGTTCATTTATGCAAAGTATGAGTTGTAATAATTATTTATCTTTATAACAGTCTCCACAGAACAAAGTAACATACAGCTGGACTGATATCACTGGCAATGGGCAAGGTCAGATATATTTCAGTCTTAATGCCGATACTGGGGCAGTATCAGTGAGAAGACAACTGTATGATGACAACTTCAATACTCCAACATACAGAGTAAGTAAAACTATAAGTGTAATTCTTTTCTCCTATTATAAAAACTGCTATTTAAAATTGGTTTGTTTCTATTTTCGGTATGTATTAAATGTTTTAAGAGATACATTTGCACTTCAGGTATTGAAGAATTAAGTCTGACTTAATTGAGTGGGGATTTTGTTTGATTAACAAATTATGTACCAGCCTTACTTGGACCCATTTCATATTTTTTGATGTCGGTATCAACAGCTCTGATTGGTTTCTTATTTTCCTATTCATAAATTTATCATCTCGGCATATACATAATTTTCACGTGTATATTCGCTCTCTCTTTCTCCCTGATGCTTTCTCACTTTCATATTTTTGACATATTGTGGTATTTTTTATACAGTCATACAAACATTTAGACAATTTAAGTGGCCTTTTGCATAAATACAATTTAGACACTGGATAGAGGTTTGGAATTTGTAATGCTTGATTCATTGATGAAGTGAAATGTATGATCAGCCTGCACAAAAATAATCTGTTCTGGCTTTTAGGAGTTCATGGTGACTACGAACAACTAGAAAGAATTTGCAAGCTTACTGGTAAGAATGTCTCTTTCAGAGGTGGTTTCACAAGTGGGGGTAACTTCTTAAAAGGTCATTTGTATAGCAGGGCATTTGTCCCAGTAATGTATTTGTTTTCATGTTCGAGATCTTTGAGAGTATCACAGGGACAATATTTTATGAAGTGTTTAATTATTTGACGATTCCTTAGTGGAAGATGGTGGTTTGGTTTGCGACAATGCCTATTGTGATAACTGAGATTTATTTGTTTTCAGTTCACAGTTGTCGCTTCTGATGGTGGCACTCCTGCACAAACTTCAGACATTGTTGCCAATGTTGTCATCAATGTGGACAGGAACTTATTTGCACCTGAGTTCCAGAATGAGCAAACCTACAATGTTCAAGTTCCATTTACAACAGGTTCTAATGTGGAGGTCAACAACAGAATCCTAGCAACAGATATTGACTCAAGGGTACATTCGATATTAATCTTTCTTGTCTCTATCCAGTACAACCTTTCACTGTAAAAATTAAAATGGCATATACAAAAGACAGTTACTCATTTCAATGCATACAATATTTAATTTTTAATTGATATTCAGCTTTCTTGCCTGTATTTATTCTTCTTTGTATCAGTAGTTGCCATTGTTTGTAGAATATACAGCTCTTTTAAGATGCATTAATTGAACTTATTTATAATTTAATTTGAAGTGATAAGTTCACTTTAATTTTTCAAGGGAGGTAATAAGCCTTCAAGGGTTTCAACTATATTTGTCAGGAAAGTAATATTAATATCCAAAGAGTTATGTCAATGCTTTACTATACTACTACTTTACGTTGCATTGCTTTTTTGCATACTTTGAAATCCTGTGTGTTTTTTTTTCACCAGGCACCATTTAATACGGTGACATACAGCATCATTGGAGATGGAAATGCTACCAATTTCTTCTCCATCAATCCAGCTCTTGGCACCATAACAACCAGAACATCACTGGTCACCACAAATTCCAACACTTACACTGTAAGTATCATTTTAGATAAATACCCAGTTTCCACTGGGCAACTTCATTAACTTTGTGTATGCGTATTCCCAAGTCAGTACAATATCATCTTTTTCTAATTAAATAAAACATTTTCTTTCTGTGAGATAGAATACATAAGTTAATGTTTATATTGGTGTAAAGTTTTTAATTTTTTTGCATAAGAGTATTTTCTTATTAGTCAACATCTTGTTATATTCTGAATTTTAAAGATTTACCAATTCATGCTATTTATTTAATCAGCACCTTGAGTAAATATGAAAGTGTATCATACAATTAATTAATTAGTTTAATTAATCAATTTAGTGTATAGATAATAGTGTACTTGTCATGTATGTGGTTTTATACATATATACCCCATTTCCATTTTGAAAATACACTTAGATGGTCATTCTTCCATTGGCAATTATATCAGTGTCACATATTCTGCATTACAACCTAATTTTAATGGAGATTTAGGTATTTTGTACTGATGAAGCTCCTTGTGATTACGTGAACAGTATCTAAGATTGAGGTCTTAGATTCGTAGATCAGATTTTCATATTTTTATTTACTGTTTTTCAAATGAATAATGTTTAGATCCAGGCAATAAAGGTTGAAACAATTCTTCATTGACACATCATTTTGTAATTAGTGTAACACTTAAACAATTCTTAATTGACACATCATGTAGTAATTAGTGTAACACTTAAACGATTCTTAATTGACAAATCATGTAGTAATTAGTGTAACACTTAAACAATTCTTAATTGACACATGTAGTATTTAGTGTAACACTTAAACAATTCTTCATTGACACATCATTTTGTAATTAGTGTAACACTTAAACAATTCTTAATTGACACATCATGTAGTATTTAGTGTAACACTTAAACAATTCTTAATTGACACATCATGTAGTAATTAGTGTAACACTTAAACAATTCTTAATTGACACATCATGTAGTATTTAGTGTAACACTTAAACAATTCTTAATTGACACATCATGTAGTATTTAGTGTAACACTTAAACAATTCTTAATTGACACATCATGTAGTATTTAGTGTAACACTTAGACAATTCTTCATTGACACATCATGTAGTATTTAGTGTAACACTTAAACAATTCTTAATTGACACATCATGTAGTAATTAGTGTAACACTTAAACAATTCTTCATTGACACATCATGTAGTATTTAGTGTAACACTTAAACAATTCTTAATTGACACATCATGTAGTAATTAGTGTAACACTTAAACAATTCTTAATTGACACATCATGTAGTATTTAGTGTAACACTTAAACAATTCTTAATTGACACATCATGTAGTATTTAGTGTAACACTTAAACAATTTTTAATTGACACATCATGTAGTATTTAGTGTAACACTTAAACAATTCTTAATTGACACATCATGTAGTATTTAGTGTAACACTTAGACAATTCTTCATTGACACATCATGTAGTATTTAGTGTAACACTTAAACAATTCTTAATTGACACATCATGTAGTATTTAGTGTAACACTTAAACAATTCTTAATTGACACATGTAGTATTTAGTGTAACACTTAAACAATTCTTCATTGACACATCATTTTGTAATTAGTGTAACACTTAAACAATTCTTCATTGACACATCATGTAGTATTTAGTGTAACACTTAAACAATTCTTAATTGACACATCATGTAGTATTTAGTGTAACACTTAAATTTCCAGTGGCTTCTCCAGCTGCCTATTGTCATATCCTGTCAATCTACATTGGAGACTGCCTGATGCAACATTATTCCACCCACTGAGGCAATTTCAAAGCTAGAGAAATTGACACAAGCATCTTAGGGCTGTTAATTATTCTTTTCAGCCAGAGAAGGCCGTTATTAAAATATTATATGCCAGAAGTATTCTGATTATTATTGTTCCACTTATTTGTATGTATCTTTTATGGATTTAGTCTTGTCCTGTCCATTTTTGACATAGCTATTCCTCTTGTCAAGCAAATTCTTGTCTTCACATTAAAACTTGGAATGATTCATATAATCAGCTTAGCTCAAGCATTATTCAAACAATTCTAATGGACTCTGGTAAGAAGATTGTGTTTTAGATTTAAGTTTGACATTTATTAAGTTTTCTTGTCTTCAGCATTTTTCAGAGATTTATGACTATTTTTGTCTGATATACACCTTTTTGGACAGATTTATTTCCCCTGTGAATCATCATCATATCTTTATATGGAATTATGTATGTGATCTGCATGGCTAAAGAACCATTCAGCATATTCTGGTGCAATTTGATTTGAACTTGTAGAATTTTTTTCTGATCTACTCCATTTTGGACAGAGAACCTTTACCAATCCAAACTTCAGGTCTTTAAATATGATGTTGCTTGTATTGTTTAGACTGAATAATTTAGATTTCAGGTATAAGCCAACACCATTTTCAACTCCAATTCCCCTAGGTAAGTCTCTTTGGAGCCAAAATCAGTGATCAGGGTCCCTGGCAATGTACCCATTGCTACTAGCTCAAGTTTTGTTTGAGAAAGTACATTTAAAACTGAAAGATCTTCATATTTATTATTATATTTTAAATTCAACTTGCATTCTGACCTGCCTTTTAGATTCGAATTGTTGCCACTGATGGGGGTACACCACCTTTAAGTGATACTGCAACAGCCATGGTATCAATCAACCGTAACTTAAATGATCCAGCATGGAGCCAGGTTGCCTATTCAGTTCTAATCAACGAGACCCGTGTCTATGGTGATATAATTCTCACACTGGCTGCAAGTGACAGTGATACAAGTGTAAGTCTCTAGTTACCAAATGTTTTATCAACTACTTTTGATGCTTTTTTTTTCAGTGTTTCTTCTTTATTCATGTTATTGTAATCACACGTTTTAGCAATATATACAACCTGTTTTTAATAGCTAAGATCTTAATGTGATGTGGTCCTTATTGTGTTCTGATCAATATGCATATCAGTGTGTTCTGATCAATATGAATATCAGTGTGTTCTGATCAAGAAGCATAACAATGTGTTCTGATCAAGAAGCATATAAATGTTCTGATAAAAAAAACATGAATACATTATGATCAAGAAGCACATGAATACATTATGATCAAGAAGCATATGAATGTGTTTTGATCAAGAAGCATATTAATGTATTTGGATCAAAAAGCATATTAATATGTTTGGATCAAGAAGCATATGAATGTGTTCTGATCTAGAAACATTTGAATGTATTCTGATCTAGAAGCTTTTGAATGTGTTCTGATCTAGAAGCATATGAATGTGTTTGGATCAAGAAGCATATTAATGTATTTGGATCAAGAAGCATATTAATGTATTTGGATCAAGAAGCATATGAATGTGTTCTGATCTAGAAACATTTGAATGTGTTCTGATCAAGAAGCATATAAATGTGTTTGGATCAAGAAGCATATAAATGTGTTTGGATCAAGAAGCATATAAATGTGTTTGGATCAAGAAGCATATAAATGTGTTTGGATCAAAAAGCATATAAATGTGTTTGGATCAAGAAGCATATAAATGTGTTTGGATCAAGAAGCATATAAATGTGTTTGGATCAAGAAACATTTGAATGTGTTCTGATCTAAAAGTATGTGAATATGTTTTGATCAAGAAGCATATCAATGTGTTTGGATCAAGAAGCATTTGAATGTGTTCTGATCAAGAAGCATTAGCATTGAGCCTTAATTGCCAATTCTACAGAATCCTGTGTTCCCAACTCATAATCTTGCTATTGATTGTTTCTCATATTTATTTGACAATTCAAAAACTCCTTCTTGCTTTTCAGAAAGATTTTAATAAAGTAAGGACCTATAATCACATCCACATGTCCCTATATACAAATATTTCAATTACTGGATAAAGCCTCCATTTTTAATGCAGAAGTTACAGCCATAATAGGATCTTTGAATTACATTAATAACTTTAGAAAAAGGCACATTTCATCTTTTCATATTCTGTATCCAGGCATTCAGGCTGAAAAATTGGCAAATTTTAAATGTGACAACCTTTAAATATCAGAAATCTTACAAAAATAGGATTTACTTGTACAATCAAGAAGATAGTATTCTCTATTGTTGTCTGCCAAGTCACATTGGTTTTAAGGGTAATGAAAGGCCAGACAAAGTAGCCAATGTTACTCTTCAGTCTCGTGCTTCTGAATGAGGATTTGGTATAGTAACTTTGTATATTCTGCATCTCATCATTGTTCTATACATAGCCATTTGGCCAGATTTGTTGAATGAAGACTCCACAAACAAGCTTTAGAGCATTGGGGTATGGTTCAGATTATAGAATGGTATTCTTTTATAGATAAAGTGGCCAAGATGAGGTGGCATTGTACTCATCACATATAGAACATGAATATTTGTCTCGACCATTCATTATAAATTATAGTGACATATACCTGACTCAGCCATTCACAGTGATACATACCTGACTCAGTCATTCATTATAAATTAGCGATAAACAGAATTTGGATAAAGGATAATGTACCTGTAAGTCAAACGTTTAATTTCAGGCTCCATACAACACATTGCAATACACGATGACGGGGGAAGCAGATACAAGCAATTACTTTGGTGTTGACAGTACTGGAAGAATATTTGTGAAGCAGTCCCTTCTGAACAGTGGAAAGAACACATATATTGTAAGATACAGAAACATTGTATTCTAATTGCTTTGATTTATATAGTAATTTTTTTATTGCTATTGATTTTAAGATGGAAAGTGTTTGTGTTGCAATTATTAATTGGTGTCCCATTTATCACAATATTCTGGGGGAAAAAATGATTGACTCACTTGAAACATGGGCATCTCATGAAAGTCTGTCATGTAAGGCAAATTATGATGCTTGGAATAAAACAAACCTGCTGAGTGTAGATCGCTTCCAGTACCTGAACAGAAAAATTCCGACCCAGAAACATAACTTGTGATTAACTGATATGCATTCCTTTTGGTTGAACTTTCTTTTGATTCATAACTCTGTAATAATGACATGTTTTGCTGTGATGTTTGGGAAGTCAATTCAGTGCACCCCTTACTATGCACAAGTCAACTGCAAACTGCACCTCATTGGTCAATGCATTCCACAGATAAACCATTGTGTAAATTTGTGGTGCCAAGATCTTGTGTCAGTCATAAGAAATCTTTGTTTACACCGACATTTGATAATTCTCATTTTCTTTGAAATCAATAAAGATTGTTTTCCTGATTATTATTTAACATTTTTAGAAATTTGTTCATATTTATGTCAACTAACTTACCAAAGCAAGAAACATTTTAATTTAATTTTGATGGAAATTGTGATAGAGAAACAGCAGATATTTTCATTCTTTTCTGCATTTTTGGCTTGAAGGTACTTAAAATATGGATGTCATTAACGATCTTTTTAATGGTGAAAAAAATGTGATAGACAGGTGTAATAAGATGACAAATAGAGTGAGAGAAATGAATGTCATTGTCAAAGAATCAATGAACGATGATTTTTATTTGGAAACATTCAGATCTGTTACACAGTCCACACTTTAAGTACCTAGAAAATTGTAATTTTCACAAAACTACACAAATTGATGGCCACAAAGATTAATGAATTCACAGCATTTGATTTTTCCATATGGCATCATGACCAAAGCATTTTCTTTCTTGCATTTATTTGAGAGATGAAATAATCTTACTGAATATCTTACATAAATTTATAAAACCATGACAGTTTGACCTGAACTTTTAGTTTCAATTTCTTAAGAAAAAATTTAATTTTGGAAAAGTTAGTAGCCAGATTTTCACATTAATTTGTAAAGCCTACATATGAATGTTAGGTCACCCACTACATTATTAATTGGTAAACTCCTATTAAAGTACAAAACAGTTGAAACATAATAGAATGAAATTCAATCAGAGTTTGACCTGTTGATTGATTTACTGAAGTTGTTTAACTCTTGATCCCATTTATTAACAGTGACAGGACTAGTTTTCAATTTTATAAGCTAACTTTGATAAAGCGAACATGGTAATATTTAATCTACACAGTAATATGTGCTTCTTGATTGTAGGCATTCATTTCCTTACAAGATGGAGGTAGTCCACCAAGATCAGCCATTACCCAAGCAAATGTTACTATTACTATTGTAAGAAACAATTTTGCACCTGTTATCACCAACACAGTCTTCGTTGCCACTTTGCAACTGAACTTTGGTGTTGGAACACAGGTTTACACTGTTACAGCCCAGGATCAAGACCCAGCAGTAAGTAACATTGTTAAGAAGCATTTTAGAAATATACTAGACTGATGCATAGTTACTGTGGGTTGCTGTAAAAGTGTAAAATGAAAGAGTTACAGAACCTGTAAAAAAAATTAAATATATATATATATATATATATATATATATATATATATATATATATATATATGAAACTGGTAATGCTGAAATAATGCTTGAAAATAGATGCCAGTATCATTTGTCTTTTTTATTTGTATAGTGCTCCGAATTATACACTTCCATATTTGGTTTGTACATAAGCAACATTTATTATGGACCAGCCATTTACTTTTTTTTCATAAAATACTTGGAAAAAATCATAGCATCATGAGACAGTTTCACAAATTCAATTCTGAGTGTTAGAAAAGTATATTTTTTTTTATAATAGAAGTTAAAACAAAATTAAGCAAATTAGCTAGACACGTTTTTTTGTTAAGAGACATGGTTCTAACCATAAGCAGTTTTGTAGTCTTATTTTAGTATTTCAAGCATATTACTGTGCTAATGAAAGCTTAAGTGCATGTGCTGTGTATTTTTATCTTGTTATTCTTACGTTTATTCACTCATAATTTAATCTATTTTCCATGTCTTCTGTGTAATTAGGTATTTGAGAAATGAGCAATTTTAATAATGTTTATTCTAAATATTTACTGCCACATATAACTTCCTTGTTGAAATTTGTCAATGAAAACATCATGGAATAATGGATTTGTATCCTTCTGATGCTCTCGGCAAATGCTGACCCAAACACACTCTTGATATAAACATACACTTGACTTTATGAGTGGTTCCTTTCTTTCTCAAAGAGTTTTCATCTAATGATTTGATTGAAAATATGACCAGGTACAATTATTTTACTTAAAGAAGTTGAACTAAAGTATTTTTTTTTTTGTACTAAGGTTATTTTAAGTTGGTAGATTTTGAATACAATACATTTGATTCACTCGGAGGCTTAAATGTAGAACTCTTATTTGCAGAACACTCTTTTTGGAACAGTACGATTCAGAATCATTGGAGATGATGATGCAGTAAGATTATTTTCTATAGATTCCGTGTCAGGATTGATAACTATTGCACGAGATCTGTCTACATCTAACACCACTGCTGATCAGTTCAGGGTAAGTCAGACATATCTCTATTTAGCTCTCTGAGGCCTTTGTTTTTCTATGCTAGTCAAGGAACACATTGGCCCCTTTTCAGGGTGCTCTTCTCCCATCTCATCCCCTATATTTTGAGATGCCCTTCATTTTCTTTTTTTCTCTTAGTTTCTTTAGTATGTAATATGAAGAAGGTTATAGCCATCAATATCTTATTCTGTAAGCATTTTAATCTCAGAAGAATAAAAAATTCTTTCAGATTATCTCACAAATTAGACTTATGTTACAGATGTGCCTTTGTTATTTGAAATTTCTTCACTTTTTATATTTTTGGTGGAATTTTTGTCCATTTTTCGGTCCATCCAACCATTCATTAATTTGTATTATTCTTTTATTTTGAAATTGAGAATGTAATCCTGTAAACAAATTTCTTGATATCTGTGATAAGGTTTCATTTCTCATCGAGATGTAAATTTCATTTGGTATGTGAGTTTATTTCTACACATTTCATGATTACCTTTAGTTTTCCCTATCATGTAAAACAAAAAAAAGAATGATGAATCCATATTCTAAATTCCATGCCACTACAAGCAATGATATAATATATAACATATTCTAAATTCCATGCCACTACAAGCAGTGATATAATATATTCTAAATTCATGCCATTACAAGTACTGATATATAATGTTGACATTATTATCTAATCTTGAATTTGTATTTGTAATTTCAGATTCGAGTTGAAGCCTATGACCTTGGCAATCCATCAAAATCTGATTCCAAAGTTGTGGTTGTCACTGTGCGCAGTAACTTTAATACTCCCAGCATTTTGCCAAATTCATATATTCAGACCATCTATGAAACACGTGATCTTGGTGATGTTATCCTTGACATCAATGCCACGGATGCTGATCCACTGGTGAGTTTGTAAAAATAGTGTAAAATTTGTTAATAAAATCTACAGCTATCTTGAAGCAAGAAAATAATATTCTACACCATATATATATATATATATATATATATATATATATATATATATATATAAATATATATATATATATATATATATATATATATATATATATATATATATATGATCAAATAAAGAATTGTTTTGTGTTGTGTTATTTTGATAAACATTTGGATTTTGTTTTTTTGAAGAAGGAATACCATTGTCATTAGCAACACTGACCATTTTTTATTCTGAACTTGAAGGAAGATTTTGTAGTCAAACCTATCAATTTTAGATCTGGTAGGGAGGTAATCTAGGTCCCTGCTGTATTCTACATAAGTTGCCATCTGGCTTGTCCCAAAAACATTGTTATCTAATTTTCCTAAAAGAAATCAAGAGTCCAATGATGGAATACAGCATTTTTCATTTTGAAGTTCTTCAAAGACACTGATAAATGATTAATATTCAAGCCCCTGCTATAGTTCCATTTGTAGGATTCTTCTCTGTGTGAAAATTGTCTGCTTAATTGTACTGAAAACTATAAACTTTACCTTCAAAGTGAAACATGTGACTTGTGAATGTGGGACAGTACTATTTCTTTTCTCTGTATTCATTGGTTACCTATAATCATCAATCACTTTTAGCTTTTCTGAGAAATATTGCACTTTCAACAAATTTGGTTTGCTGTTTTATATTAATTAGATATTGAATTGATTTGATTTGCAATGTTCCTTTCAGTCATTTACAGGAGTTATTTTGGCACCTATTTTTACAGTTTGTGTTAAAAAATGGCAAATGCATACCACGCCAGGTTGTATTTAATAACAAAGACTTTAGTTTCATCCTGAATATTATCAACAAGTCTGCACCCAAGTTCATGACATTCCTTTTGTTTAATAAAAAATTGAGAGAACGTTTGTAGCAAGACAATCCCAAAGTATGGATCAATGTACCTTCTTTTCTCTGAATGTCATTATTTTTGTGTTCACAGGCTCCCAACAATGTGTTGGACTATAAAATCACTGGCGATGCTTCATCCCAGCAGTGCTTCCAGATCAACCAGAAGACGGGAGAAATTTCTTTGAAGCTGTCCCTTCTGTTCCAGCCATGTCGCAATGACTCATACACGGTAAGATATATTTTTGTGCATCTTTTGAGAAACTTGAGTTAATAGGCGTGAAATTCCCAAATTTGATATTAATTGAAGCATAATCAAGCATCAGAAACTCTTGTGAAAAATTTTATATTTTTTAATTGAAAGTTTATTTATTTTCAATTTTATATTTGATTAAAATATAATTCTTTCACCTGGTTATGATGCCAAGTGAACTAATGGCATGTCTTTGCATCTTTCATGCATCACAAATTGTGAATTGTGCATTTTGCATCTGGCCATAAACAGTAGCTTGTTACCACACTGGGGTTCATATTTCTGATCCACTTTCAGTCAAACATGAAATTATCCAAATCTCAATTTTGAGCAAGATTCACTCATATGATGGTGAATTTACATTTGATTGGCTAACCTTGTTATCACTCTGGATGCATATATATGATCCATTTTTAAAAAAACTTGAAATATATATTTATAATATTAAGATTATGGATGGGTTTGATAATGAGCAAAGTCATGTAGACTTCTGAGGTGTTCTTGTATCGGATTGAATAGGCTTGTTGTCTCTCTGGAAGTTAAATTTGTTTTGATTAAACTTGAAATGTAAGCTTTTATCATGAAGATTTTAGATGAGTTTGATAGTGAGGATGATCACGTTAATGAGGTTTTTGTCAGATTTTCTGAGCTTATTACTGCTATAGACTCTGTGTTTCTTATATTCTTCAGACTTGGAATACTGTAGTATCATCAATATTCGTGGGGGATCAATTTTCGTGGTTTTCGTGGTTGCCACAAACCACGAATTTAAATCCCCAACGAAAAATGAGCCACATAGGTTGATGATCCCCCCCCCCCCCAATTCCCGACCCGTTTTGTTTTTTTGGTAAGCGAGAGCCTGCACCGGGTTCTCAGCTTCTGATGGGTTAGGAAGTCCAGGAACCGAGGGTGATCTAAGTTGAATTTTACCACTCTTAAGCCACTGTGTTAATGCCATGATAGTCATAAAGTACTGATATTGCAACTTTATGGACAGTGGTTTAAGTAAGAGATCATTCAAATGTACTTTAATAACTGACTGGTCTGGTTTTGTTGGCGGCAGCGGCTTCCTTTGATCTTGAACACTCAAACGAAAACATGGCGAAACTGATTAATCCTGACGGGTGTTTGATATGTGCTCACATAGGTGGAAGTATTGTTTTAGTGTTGTTGGCTGAGTCTGCTTTGACAGATGTTAATCACTTGGTCAAAAACACGTAAGTATTGAACTTGCCGGGTCTTAGATATGTACTCATAATGGTGGTAGTATTGTTTTAAACATTAATGTGACCGCCGTTTGCGTCGGCATCGTTTTATTCTTTTGTATTCTTTATTTGGAGTACGTGTAGAGGTTAAATCATGAAATTAACTACCTTATAATATGCAAAATTTGACAGGCAAAACCACGAATTTACGTCCCCACGAAAATGCCTTTTTTTTACAAAACCACGAAAATTGAGCCCAACGAAAATAAATGATACTACAGTACATGCTTTATCATCCCGATCTTAAAAAAAATTGATTATGAGTGAAATGAACACATTACATTTTATTTGCTAAGTTTGCTACCACTTTTAAGGTCATATTTTATCTGATTTTGATCAAACTTGAAATGATAGCTTAGATGTTCTATGGGTTTAATGATGAGCATGAACTGACAATTAGCGACCATGTTTTGAGAACACAACTATCACATAAGTCTGGATTAGCTAAATATTGATTATGTAATCTTGCATCTGATTGGCTGAGCTTGTTACCCCTCCAAAAGCCAATTTTGTTTATCCATTGGTTTTATTATCATAAAAGTTATGGATGGTGCTGATTATGAACTGTTCATATTAATTATGCCTTTATCTTTATAAAAAAAACCTTTTTATTTATAATACAATGGGTAAAATTACCATCATATAAAGTTTCAGTGAGTTTGCATATGATGTGTTCTTGGAATACTACACAAGTCTCCTTAGTGAAGTGATCAACTGTTAAGTTATATAAGCCAGGAAAGCAATAAATTGGCTCTTATAGTCCTTTTGTTTTCTTGTCGAACTTACTGAAAAAATAATCATATTTTCATGTAAAACAAGAGTCAATTCATTATTGTTCAACCTAAACACATTGCTTATTTGGAGATTTTGGGCAACTGATATTCATTTGTCAAGGATAATAAATGATTGTAACAATAATAGGCTAAAGAAAACCAATTGCTGATGATCTCAGATTCCTTATGAATCTCATAGTCAAGATTTTAAATAGCTAAGTAATTTCTTGGTTAAAATAGAAGATTTAGAGGATGATTTTAAAATCTCAAAGGGTAATAATAAAAATTGAACAAAATTTAAAAATTTGTTTTGATGAATCTATTCAGGTAAAGATTATATTTAAATATTGCCTTCCACAGACCATTGCACTATGTTGAGATTCAGTGGCTTTTGTCTTTGTTCTTTTCCACAGATGACAGTAGTTGTATCAGACCAAGGTGTACCAGTTCTATCCTCTCCTCCAGCAACTGTTAGGATTAATGTTATCAGGAACCGAAGTCCACCAACATTCATAAACCTTGATAATGTTACCAGCATTTCTGAGACCCAGCTTATCAATGTCAACATCTTCCAGGCTATTGCCACAGATCCTGACCAGGTTTGTGTTCATGAAATATGTTTACTCAATGAATCATTCATTTCTGATAATTTTGTAATACTTAATGCCATAGGAATTTGAGATTTCAGATATATTGTTCAAAACTTTATTTTTAATTAGCATTGTATAACCAGGATTAAGCTGACTTACCTTTAATCTCATACCTACGTACCTATGCAGGACAAACTTTATACAAAGTCAGCCTTGGGACAAGCTAAGTGGAAAATTGAACATGCATGTGGGAGATTTGAGATTGCTTAAAAATGTGACAATGTCATAGTGTAGGTTAAAAAAATCAAGTAGTTTACATTGTTAGGATGTTCTGTTAAATGTATATATTTATTGTACAAATTAACAGCTTATTTTGTTTTCTATTTGCCATGGTTGCTTATTAAAAACTAATGACAATAATCATTGTTTCAGACATGAAAGTACATGTAGATATGTAGATGAGAAGAAAGGAATGGATTGAATTGATTGCTGGAAAATAAATTGCATAGATACTTAGAAGAGCATGATAGATACAAAAATAAATATGCTTGCAGGCTCATATTTTAACTACTTAAACAGCTTCTCTTGGAAATGAGAGTGTTATTTTAATGATTTATTTATTTACTAAATTTAATGACTTGAGAACACTTGTTTTTATTCATGTAGTCTGATGTTTGTCCAAAGGGCAAGCATGTATTTGTCTCGTGTAATTACTATATATTAAACACCAGATGATAGTCACAACTTGAGAAATTCATATGGCAATTCACTGGTGCCTTTTATTTCTAAACACACCTGTAACAGAAATCCACATATCTATTCACTGTTGCCTTTTATTTCTAAGCACACCTGTAACAGAAATTCACATAGCTATACACTGGTGCCTTTTATTTCCAAACACACCTGTAACAGAAATCCACATATATGTTCCCTGTTGCCATTTATTTCCAAATACACCTGTAACAGAAATCCACATAACTATACACTGTTGCCATTTATTTCCAAACACACCTGTAACAGAAATCCACATAACTATACACTGTTGCCGTTTATTTCCAAACACACCTGTAACAGAAATCCGCATAGCTACACACTGTTGCCATGTATTTCCAACTCTGAGTGTCATTAACAATGATCACAAAGTTACCTTGTAATCATTGAAATGTATGAACCAGTCTTTGACAGCTTGACGGAGTCAGCAAGCTTGACACATTTTACCAGTAATTTGGCCACACTTTTAAATTGGCGTACATTTTAATTAGGCATGTTCTACTTAAAGACTCCATTTAGCCATCTTACTGTTAGGAGGTAAAGGTCAGTGAATATTGCAATTTAAATCTACCTGCTAACAAGTTAAGATATAAAAAAATTAAATCTATATTTGTTAAAACTTTCTCAAGATAATGTGCATTCACACCATAGTGCCATAGTGAAAGATCCTTGTCATCACTGCAGTGATGTACATGCATTGCTGACAACATTGTCTTACTTATAAATAATAAAGATTCTCTTTGGATACATGAACTTGAAAGCAGTTTATAACGTTTTGTGTTTTTATGATTTATTTTCAGCCGCCATTTAATCAGATCACATACACTGCTATTGGAGATGATTTGTCAACAAGCATCTTTTCTGTGAACCCCAGTACAGGTGCCGTTCAGTTGACCAGATCTGTCCTAAATGAACTTGCTACACAGTATACGGTAAGATTGTTGCTCAAGATAAATTTACATACAGCATTTCTTCAATGATAAGCACAGCATGGGGGTGGGGTTGTGGGCAGACTAATGAAATTTTCAAAAGAAGTACAGATGCACTTATAGAACAAATATATTTATTAATAGTTTACGAAATTGGTAAGTGTGACGGTTGGTCTTATTCTTCAGATGATTATTGTATTTGTTTGTAGGTGTGGTTTTGCCATTATAATGTTCTGACTTAAAATCTGATTGAAAATAAAAAAAAACTTTATGATAAATGGTAGAATTTCTCTTCCTGATCATTGCATCTTATTTAGAATTCTCAGATTTGAAGAGTTTGGTGTAAACAGGATTTCGGACTTCTTCAGAATTATGATCCTAGTGTTTTAATTTTAGACTTGACAAGTTCCATAGATTTCTGCTCAGAAGTGTTAATTTTAAATTCCAGCTACCAAATTTGTGCATTTTTAATCTTGTTCAATTTGACATACCTAAATGATTTTCAAGAGCATATCTTTCAATAAATGGATAAAAGTTAATACAAATTATGCTACATATATTTATCTCACCTGATTAAGCATGGTTAGACTTATTACTTTTCCAATGTTGGTGATGCTACTGTATTCAATAAAGTTTTGTGTTAACGAGTTTGCAGGTAAGATGCATTAATGCACATAAGCCATTAAGACACAATGTTATGCAGGTCATTAAGATGATAGGTTCTTAAGACACAGGGTTCTTTAGGTCATTAAGACACTGGGTTCTTTGGGTCATTAAGACTATGAGTTCTTTAGGTCATTAAGACACTGGGTTCTTTAGGTCATTAAGACACTGGGTTCTTTAAATCAGCGGTCCCCAACCTTTTTATTGCCGCGGACCGGTCAACGTTTGATAATTTTACCGCGGCCCGCTGAGGGGGGGGGGACGTTGATTGTTTATATTTTAGATTGTTTTGATTTAATAATTTTAATTTAATTGTATTTAAACATGCTTTCAAAATAAAATACAGTTACACCAAAAAATGAATATAAAGTGATTTAAGATTTTAACTCACTAGAACGCTAAATCAATGAGAACCTTGAGCTTGTTTCTTTGCAATGAGGCGGTTCCATCTGGGGGTAATAAGAGACAATGACACCCGAAGTGTGTTACTTATGTCCATTTTATTCCGTTGTTTTTTTTTGGTTGCTGTCACTGCAAAAAACCCTGCTTCACACAGATAGGATGTCGGAAATGGCAATAGGGATTTAAGTGCTGTATTGGCAATCTCAGGGTATTCCGCCATGAACGTCTCTCAGCTCCCGGTTAACCTTTCGTCCGTGGAAAGTCGCACAAATGCGAGAGAAATACACAACAGTAAATAAAATGGAAATAATTTAATGTTCCTTGGGCGGCCCGATACCATTTGATCCACGGACTGGTACTGGTCCGTGGCCCGGGGGTTGGGGACCACTGCTTTAGGTCATTAAGACTATGAGTTGTGTAGGCCATTAGGACACTTGGTTCATTAGATCATTAGGACACTGGGTTCTTTAGGTCATTAAGACTCTGGGTTCTTTAGGTCATTAAGATACTGGGTTCTGTAGGCCATAAGTACTGGGTTCTGTATGTCATTAAGACACTGGGTTCTGCAAGTCATAAAGATACTAGGTTCTGCAGGTCATTATTGCACTGGGTTCTGCAGGCCATTAAGATACTAGGTTATGTAGGCCATTAAGAATTGGTTCTGCAGGCCATTAAGATACCAGGTTATGTAGGCCATTAAGAATTGGTTCTGCAGGTCATTAAGATACCAGGTTATGTAGGTCATAAAGAATAGGTTTTGTAGGCCATTAAGAATGGGTTTTGTAGGCCATTAAGATACTAGGTTATGTAGGCATTTAAGAATGGGTTTTGTAGGCCATTAAGATACTAGGTTATGTAGGTCATAAAGAATGGGTTTTGTAGGCCATTAAGATACTAGGTTATGTAGGTCATAAAGAATGGGTTTTGTAGGCCATTAAGAATGGGTTTTGTAGGCCATTAAGATACTAGGTTATGTAGGCATTTAAGAATGGGTTTTGTAGGCCATTAAGATACTAGGTTATGTAGGTCATAAAGAATGGGTTTTGTTGACCATTAAGAATTAAAACACTGGTTCTGCAAGTCATTATTGCATTGGGTTCTGCAGGCTTTTAAGATACTAGGTTATGTAGGCCTTTAAGAATGGGTTTTGTAGGCCATTAAGACACTAGGCTCTGTAGGTCATTAAGACACTGGGTTAAACAGAATGTTTATATTTTTATTTGTGTATTTTATTTTCAGGGATTTAAGTTTAGTCATACACTTGAAGCAGATACTGGAAAAATCATCTGATTCTCAATATTATTTTCAATCCATATGTATAAATGTGATCTAGCTGATGTTCTCTATCCATTAAAGACCATTCTCATCATTCTGCACTCCACCCTCATTTCTCCATTAACATACCACTAACACAGCTTTTGTTTTCAGTCCCAGTAATGGGTAAAAACAAATCTTAAATTTTCATATGCTCAAACTTCATTGTAACATTTTATTTAGTGAGTTGAAACTATTTTGCTCTAATTATATGCTAAGTTGAGACTACACTGCACTGTTTCTATATTTAGTTTATGTTCTGAGTTCAGACTATGTTGTTCTTTTTTATGTTTAGTTGTGTCTAAATTGTACTGTTTATCTGCTGAGTTGAGACTATGTTCTACTTCTATGTTGAGTTGTGTCTGAATTGTACTATTTATCTGCTGAGTTGAGACTACACAGCACTGTTTTTATATTTAGTTGTCTAAAAAGTACTGTTTATCTGCCAAGTTGAGACTATGTTGTTCTATTTTTATGTTGAGTTGTGTCTGCATTGTACTGTTTATGTGCCAAATTGAGACTATGTTCTATTTTTATGTTTAGTTGTGTCTGAATTGTACTATTTATCTGCTGAGTTGAGACTACACAGCACTGTTTTTATATTTAGTTGTGTCTGAATAGTACTGTTTATCTGCCATGTTGAAACTATGTTGTTCTATTTTTATGTTGAGTTGTGTCTGCATTGGACTGTTTATGTGCCAAATTGAGACTGTGTTGTTGTATTTTTATGTTTAGTTGTGTCTGAATTGTACTCTGATTATCTGCTGAGTTGAGACTACACAGCACTGTTTTTATATTTAGTTGTGTCTGAATTGTACTCTGTTTATCTGCTGAGTTGAGACTACACAGCACTGTTTTTATATTTAGTTGTGTCTGAATTGTACTCTGTTTATCTGCTAAGTTGAGACTATGCTGCTCTATTTTATACTGAGTTTTGTCTAAATTGTACTGTTTATGTGCTGATGGAGACTACATTGTAAAATTTATGTGTTTAGTTGAGATTACATTGTTCTGTGTTCATGTTGCGTCTACATTGTACTGTTTATGTGCTGAGTTGAGACCATACTGTTGAATTTTATCGTTGAGTTGTGTCATCATTTTGCTATTTATGCGCCAGATTGAGACTATGTTGTTCTATGTTTATGTTGAGTGTACATTGTACTGATTATTTGTCTAAATTATACTATTCATATGTTTAGTTGAAGGAAATCTCCTCTGATGTAATAATATCCATGGTGTTTTAAATACCAGCAGCATGCAATTGTTAAAATCTTGAAATGAAAAACAGGTTTATTTTAAAGGAAAGAGCATTTTATTTGGGATTATCTATGTGGTAACTAATACATTTTCATCTTCTATTTACATAGTTGAGAATTGAAGCAAGAGATAGTGGAGCTATTCCATTGTCAACATCAGCCAAATTGTTGATCAACATCAGCCGCAATCTTAACCGACCTGTTTTCGCTCAGTTAAATTACAATACTACAATCTTGGAAACACAGGGAGTGGGACTGTCTTTCTTCCAGATCAGCGCTTCTGATGCTGATACTAAGGTCAGTAATTGTTATTTTGAAACACATTGGAATATATTTCTGCTGATGTTTTGCTAGAAAGGTGCATAATAAAACATCAGTCAAGACTTTGTGGATTAGAAGGCAAGATCAACAGATAATTGATATTCTTTATTGTCAGTGAACTAAAAGAGACTAAATCAAGACATATATACCATGTATAACTTGTTTTTGTGTTGAGCCAATTGACAACATTATTTTGTATTTATATTGTGATTTTGAGTTTGTGCAAGTCATGTATTGTGTAGGTAATCTGAACCAGTGGCTTGCAGGTGAGCTGTCACAATATAGGAATCATTATTTAACAAATGTGTCAATGCATTGTCCAAAATAGGTGTGCTGAAATAAATGCTTCAAAATGGGGGATAACTCTTTATACCCTTGTACAAGAATTTTATTCTCAGTAGAAATTTACTAAAGATAAGTTGCAACGAATACATTTGAAATATTTGAGGATGGAGCAGCTGATTTTGACATAGGTTTTGCACATATACATTTATAAATGTCAGCTCTACATTTCTTTCTTTTAAAGTGCTATGTTTTTGAGAGCAAACTTAGTCATAACGAATTCAGATATATTATACTTTGATTATTCTTTTTCAGGCTCCTTACAACACCATTACCTTCAGATCTGTGAGTGGTGCCACAAATTATTTTGATGTTGTCAGTGTAGGAAATAATGGACAGCTGATTGTAACAAGGTCCCTGACACTTGATACTCTCCGTACACCTCAGTATACAGTAAGTATGCAATCCTTTGTCAGGTTGTTATACATGTATATAATATTCAGTAAATTCTTACTGTTTTCAGTGAGCTAGGTATATAGACTTGTAAACTAACCATATATGAGTAAATGATTGAGTCAATTAGAAATAATTACATCAGTGAAATATTTAGCAAAAAGTAAATTGCTTCATGACTAGTCTTACTCATTGGGTGTTGGCAGATATGAAGACAGAAGTGTCACTTTTCTGACATGTCAAGTGACATTGTTGGCAATGTTATTGTGTTAATGTCCAGTGACATTGTTGTCAGTGTTAAATAGTGTGTTAATATCCAGTGACATTCTTGTCAGTATTGTGTTAATGCCCAATGATATTTTTATCAGTGTTGTGTTAATGTCCAGCAACATTGTTTGTCGTTGTTATTGTGTTAAAGTTTTCAGAGTCATAAATTGTATGGCTAAATAATAGTGTGGTTTACTTGCAAGAATTTATAAATGTTTTTTTTTTATGTGTGAGGATAATTTGTCTTCTGGTGAAATTATTATCCAAATACTCTGATATGACTTTAGGTTGAAGTATCTTAGGGAGTTTTGGATACTTATAACTAAAATTATTTAAAATTTCTGTTTTGAAACATTTCTCCTTCTTTTCATTGTTTGAATATTTAGTAATCATGCTTGTTGATCATGGTTTTATGAAATAAAATTTAACAGTGTATAAATCTAATGTATTAGACCTCTTTCCTAATTGCAGTATTTTGACAGTGTATACATATAATTCATAGGTCTTTGTAATTCAGCATTAGACCTCTTTGTGTAAAAATCTAATGCATAGGTCTTTGTAATTCAGCGTAATACCTCTTTGTGTAAAAATCTAATGTATAGGTCTTTGTAATTCAGCGTTAGACCTCTTTGTGTAAAAATCTAATGCATAGGTCTTTGTAATTCAGCGTTAGACCTCTTTGTGTAAAAATCTAATGTATAGGTTTTTGTAATTGAGAATAAGGTCTTTTTTATATGCATAATTTGATGTTATATAAATTCAATGCATATGTCTTTGTAACTGAGCATTATGTTTCTTTCCTTAAGGCATTATTTTGATCATCTATAAATCCCATCCTCATCTTTTTAAACATGCATGAAACTTCTTTTTCCAATGCAGTATTTTTGCTAAAAAATTTAATGAATTTATGGATACATGACAACAGTTTGATAGAATGAGGAAGACATTCCTGAAATTGAGATACATCTGGTTTTATTTTAATTTGTAAAATTCAATGAGCAACACACTAAATTTTGATTGTATCAATAAAATTACAAGATACCTTACATAAAGTTTGTATTTGCTGTAGTAAAGTTTCTGTTGGAAAACCAGCTGGTTAAATGCAATTCTGAACATCATTTATGGAATTAAAATATTATTTTTGCTAAGTCAAATAGAAATAGCATAATTTAGAATCCTTAGAGAACTCTTAGATACAAATGAAACCTAGCTCAGACATTCTTACAAAAATATATGCTCATTGCTTTCTCCTGTTTCTTACAGCTACAAGTATCAGTCACAGATGGGGGAGGTTTGACATCTCAGCAATTTGCTGTCATTACAATAAATGTCCTAAGAAACTTGAACTGCCCAGTCTTTTCGACTCTGCCAACAGATATTTCAATCAGCCAGAGTGTAGGATCTAGACAGTTGTATGATGTGAATGCAACTGATGCTGATGCTCTGGTAAGATTTGGAACCTGTCTTTTCTTTCAGTTTGCTGACCTTTTTGAATTAATTCCATACAGAAAAATTGTCGTTATAAAGTGGTTTTATGTGCCACACATATTTTACAATTTTATTGTAATTACAACATAATATGCTGCTTTTCAGTGTCGGGTGTTTCTGTTGAGTCTGTACATAACATTTTAGTAATTAATGTCGGGCATGTCAGGCATTTCCGTCGAGTCTGTACCGAAAATTTTATTCTGTCAGGTTTTTCTATCAAGTTCCTACATAAAATTTTATTTTCACGTCATGTATTTCTGTGTGAGTACCTACATAGGACTTTATTTTTCAATGTCAAGTCCCTACATGAGACTTTATTATTCAATGTCTGGTATTCATGATGATTCCCTGCACAGGCCTTTATTATTTAATGTCAGGTATTCATGAGTCCCTACAGAAGGCTTTATTATTTAATGTCCTGTATTTCTGTTGAGTCCCTACATAGGACTTTATTATTCAATGTCAGGTATTTATGTTGAGTCCCTACATTAGGCTTTATTATTTAATGTCCTGTATTTCTGTTGAGTCCCTACATAGGACTTTATTATTTAATGTCCTGTATTTCTGTTGAGTCCCTATATAGGACTTTGTTATTCAATGTCAGGTATTTATGTTGAGTCCCTACATTAGGCTTTATTATTTAATGTCCTGTATTTCTGTTGAGTCCCTACATAGGACTTTATTATTCAATGTCAGGTATTTATGTTGAGTCCCTACATTAGGCTTTATTATTTAATGTCCTGTATTTCTGTTGAGTCCCTACATAGGACTTTATTATTTAATGTCCTGTATTTCTGTTGAGTCCCTATATAGGACTTTGTTATTCAATGTCAGGTATTTATATTAAGTCGCTATATTAGATCTTCATAAAACTGTGCTGTTTCATAACCTGTATTGTTAAAATATATTGCCTGAATCACATGGTATTTTGCAGAATGATTGCTTATTTTCTTAGTTCTGTATAAATTCATTTATTTCATATACTATGCACTGAAGGAAGAGTTTTAGACTTGTCCTAACTTGTTTATCAAGCTGAACAATTTTAGATTAACTTTTGCAATTAAAGTGCCATGAAAATACAGTATTTAGAATTTGCAGGTAATAAATTGACCACATGTTATATTTTTTTACCTTTTAATTTAGTGAAATAGTGTATAAAAATGGTAGTGTACAAAATGGAGTTTACCCCATACCTGACTGCACATTCTGAAGGATTATGATTATGTGTGATATATGTGTCATTGCATGTTTTTCAGGGTACTGTGTTTAGTGATATAACCTACACCTTGATTGGAGATGATCAAGCACCAACCTACTTCTCCATGGACAGACTCACAGGTGTTGTCACAAGCTCACCAGCCCTCTTCAGTCATAATGGAGTTTCCTACACTGTATGTTATTTTTGTTGTTAAAAATGACACATTTTTTTTGGGAAAAAGTCCTATAGATTATCAATAATATGCAGTTGTTTTAAGGTAAAGATAACTCCCTCATATGCAGTTGCATCAAAATTTGTTACTCCAGAAATCCTGTTATTTTCATGCTTGACCTTTCTTGTCTAAACCATTGACTGTTTGACCTTACTGCAAGGCAAACAAAATCTACGAAAAAAATGTTTCTTTTAATGGTGTGGAGAACAAATAGCAGAGGAAGGTCAGTATTATTTTGGTTATCCAGTTCATGTTGATGTTGCAGTTCCAATCTCAAGTTAATGGTTCACAGGTGAAAAACTCCACTTAGTCTATACTGAATTTTTTCAGCATATGTAAATAAAATGTTATAAGGTTGTGGCATTAAAGATAGGATGGGTTGGATTACCAGAATATCAGAATTGTTTGGCCTAAGATTTCAAAGTAGACTGATGCTGCCTGCCAACTAAGTTGGAATACCATCTAGATTTTCCAGTCAGCTGTCTTTGAGGCCAATAAATTCATGCTTTGTATATTTCAGAAGTTGTATGTATTTGTATTTTTGCATTGGTTTTCACTTTTCCTTTTAATGTGCAATTAAGTCTTGGAAGTATGTTTAAGGAATCAAACTTGAATATTATCACTTTCTTGGAACAATCCTATGTTTCTTTTGTATGAGATTAAAATAAGAGAAAGAATAGAATGCTACAATGTTTCATATTTCACCACTGACACAACACTTTCCTCAAGCTCTGCAACTGATTTTATAAAAAATAATCTAAAACATCTTTGCTTCAGCTTCGAATTGCTGCAGCAGACAATGGAAGCCCACCATGCATTACCAGTTCAACTCTGACTATCCGAGTAAACAGAAACCTGAATTCTCCTGTGTGGCAAAATGCAGTCAATAATGTTTTCACCACCAGGATACGAGAAGACCTTGACCTTAGTTTTGCAGTTATAACTGTGCAAGCCTCTGATGCTGATGACAGGGTATGTAAATGATAATATAAATATTATATGTAATGAAACATGAAATAATTACATTATGGTTGAACCTGATAAGACAGGGTATGTAAATGATAATATAAATATTATATGTAATGAAACATGAAATAATTACATTATGGTTGAACTTGATAAGACAGGGTATGTAAATGATAATATAAATATTATATGTAATGAAACATGAAATAATTACATTATGGTTGAACTTGATAAGACAGGGTATGTTAATGATAATATAAATATTATATGTAATGAAACATGAAATAATTACATTATGGTTGAACTTGATAAGACAGGGTATGTAATTGATAGTAGATATACATGTAGTAAAACACAAAATAACTACGTTATGGTGTACAGTATTATGATTTAGCTAATATGTTTTAAAGACTTTTGCAGATAATACATTTATTTTGGGGGGTTCCAGTCATATAATTCCACAGTTCTGTCAACAATTTTGAACATGTTCACTATCATGGGTTTTGTCATTATTCCATTTCAGAAGTGAGACATGCAAATGAAAAATATAAACAAGTTTGAAAATCATTAAAATTAATATTTGACTTCAACCATATGCTGTTGTATTTTAATAATGTTTGTCTGTGGAGTTGAGCTTGATCTACTGTGTATGCTTGGTAGATAATTAGAGCACATTCAGTGCAGACAGGATGAATATCTGCTGGAGAACCATTTCCAGAAAAGTAAAGTATCATGTAAATACATCTTACAATGATTTGAGTTTTAAAAAAAACATAGCACTACACCACTTGGTTTTAAGCCAAGTCAATTTTTTAAAATCATTTCAGTACACTTGCTATTTACTCTTGAATATTTCTGTTAGCCTTTGGAATGAATCTTATAGCTTACACAAACTATGACCTTAAGGGTGTCAAAAATGTAGACCGGATTGGCAGTGTCCCAGAATATTCAGTGTCATTAGGAGGTTGACTTGGATAAGTTTTGTAGGTGCAATGGACTGTAATCCAAAATGCTAAGAGGCTGGATTAGTCAGATTCAAAGCTTTATAATTGGTTTCTTTTTTTACACTACAGAGTCCATACAATGTAGTGCGTTATTCATTGGATGCAAGCTCACTGTACCAGAGTTTGTTTTATGTTGATGCTGTAACCGGACAAGTTTTCCTGCGATCATCTCTGGTTGGCAGAAGTGAGACATCATACACTGTAAGTATTTTTATAATTACAGTATGTAAGTTAATTTTTTAGTGTAGATAGAACATAATTGTCACTAATATATCATTTAAGTTTATAAAATTTAAGTCTTAAGATTGACAATGTGAAATATTGAAAAACTACTGTCATAGTATTCCCAATTTTGACACTTAGATTCAAAAACATGCCGCAATGTAGTTTTGTTTGTAATTTTGTCTGCAGTTCTCAGATTAATTAAGTAAATGTGGTTTCAGAGTTTTGCAAATAACTAAACCATTTGCTGATAAAGTTTGCTTTTCTTATCCTTCTTTCTCTCACTGACTTCAGTCAGGTTTACACACATTGAAGAAAAAGGTGTCCAATCTGCTAAAAACTCTGAATCAATCTAATGCTTCATGTTTACAGGTTTTGCATATTAAGCATTGGTAATCAACCAGCTAGTCTAATTATCCCATCACTAACAAGTTGAGAGGGGATATCGCATTCTGCTGATTTATTCGTGTTTCTTCATTCTGTTTTTTGTGTGTTACTTTCTCAATATATCTTTATGCTCTCAGTATCTCAGACCCTGCTTATCCTACATTGATGAAACATGGTATCTGTATCCATCTTATGAATTGCAATTGAAACATACTAACATTGGGTCAGTGTGACTATATGTTCATGCTTGATTGATGTTTTAAATTTGTAGCTTACCTCTTCAGTATCTTAGATCCTGCCTGTTTCATCTAAATGTTCGAGAATTGCATTTATTATGTGCAATTCTGTCATATAAAAACTAGGTCATTGTGACCATATGTTCATGCTTCAGTGACTTTTCTATGTTCAGCTATCAAATCATTACAGCCTCAATATCTTTGATCCTATTTTACCTACATTCATTAAAATTTGTATATTGATATGGTGGATGCATTTCAAGGAGCTTATCTCAACATACCAAACATTTATTTAATGACTGTGGTATTTTCCCGATTCTATCTTTAAATTGACAGATACTCCAGATGTGAACCTGCCAGCAATAGAATTTATGTAAAGTGTGATAGTATAATGTATTAGCACACCATTTACTTTTTGCAGTTGAAACTTCTGGCCACAGACATGGGAACACCAGCTTTGTCAAGCCCTATTGCAGACTTGGTTATTAACGTGGACAGAAATAATTTCCCACCTGAAATTCTGAACTTGCCTGATACAATGATTGTTTCAGAGAACATTTTCATTGGCACTCAGGTTATTCAGATACTAGCAAGGGACAATGACACTGTTGTAAGTAATGTAGTTAATATTTCTAGATAATACCTATAGTCAGTGATGTTAATTATGTCTGTGCTATTATTATAAATTTTAAAACCTTGCTTTCAGTATATTATTTGTAATTGAGATACACCACTCCCTCAATAACTCATGCACATCAGGGTCCAAAAACATCAACCGCATTATAAGTGAGGCATGAGTTATCGAGAGACCTATAATAACAAAAGGATCGATACAAGGGCAAAAGGGTGGGTGGGTGGCAGATTTTATAGCTTTTAATACTCACTTTATAATCGTGCTGTGATTAACTGTGAATAAATATCACTTGATAATGGTATAGTTTATTTTTTCCTCATAGAGTAACATTAATTTCAGGATAAATTACCATATATTGATGAGTTAATTGAAAACATTATTCCACGTGGTTTCCGTTCGATCAGAGGAGTCTGATGTTTTATCAATAAAGTAAGGCGAAATTTCTGACAACATGAATTCCCCTTATCGGTAATATATATAAAAAAAATATTACCGATAAGGGGAATTCATGTCAGAGATTTCGCCGTACTTTATTGATAAAACGTCAGACTCCCGTGGTTCGATTAACACGTGTACCGATTCACACATTGTGTATTACGTCACTAATTTTTGTGATGAATTGGATACATTCTTGTTTTTTTGTTTGATCCAAATTATATGTATTTGTTTAATACAAAAGATAGACTCTCTTTTCGAGAAACTATGTCGATCGATCGATTCATATACAGTGTATCAATTTGATTGCGGTAGAAGTAAAATGAAAAATTTGAAACAATGTAAATTAGAACACAATAAAAATAATGCCGGTTGTGATACGCTGGACAAATGACTAGACGTTTTGAAAAAATCAGTTAGTTTTGTGTGTTACTCCCTGATTTCGCTGCTGTCGAGCAGAATCATCACTTGCTTGATTCCATGCACAAGACATAAGTGATAAAACAACACAAGTCTCTTTTAATGGATTATTTTAGTTCAGCAAACACTTCGCCAAGTTTGTTCATGAAAAAAAGCCCGCAGGTAATTAGGTTCTCACGATAGTACTCACAGGTTTCGATGTGATTTTTGATTGACTTTTTTCATGTTTTCATTGAAAAGAATATGTTGTAATTATAATGTTTACATTGAAATGGAAATAAAGGATTATAATGTGGGTTTCACACAGCAAGATATTTAATTGCTGTTTATTTTATTATCTGTTGCCACCTGTTAGCATTTACCGGACATTTTCATTGATCGCTATTTCACCAGACTGTTTATTTATGGCGTATTGATGACGGTGTATCAACAAATAACCCGAACATAATATGTGATGTCTTATTTAGAATTTGCAAATTTCACAATATGGAATCGATCTTTCTGGGTATTAATCACCTTTGTTTGTGATAAAACAAGAAATGTATAAAGGTTTAATTTACCAATTCTGATCGTAATTGTTTCAGGTTTAGCCTATTTTGAAAGATTTTTAAAATATATTTTATTTTTGGGGAAAAATCTGGATCCATGCCAGACACCACGTTATAAGCGGGTTCACGAGTTATCAGGGCGCGAGTTATCGAGGGAGCGTGTACTATGAAATATCATGAATTTTATGCTGTTTAAGATGTTAAGAAAATAACAAAATTCGATCAAAAATATCCAAGTTTATTACAATTTTATAATACTCACTTGCATTAGAAAGGAGAATAAGCAAAACTGATCCTTACTGGAAAGTCAAGTTTGTTTCGTTTATTTAATTCTATAATAAATACTAATATAAAAGTTTCAAGTTTGATGGGTTTATTTTTTTCCATTTCCAGGAATGCATTAAGCTTTCATAATTATATGCACACATATTAATACTTTAAAAAATGCATTCTTTGAAAAATGTTAGTTCACATGATTTATTATTCAGAATTGCATAAAAAGGTACATAATTCCATATCGATTGAAGTTATATGAGACATAATCTTATTGAGATTTTCCTTTAAATGAAAGACATAAAACACTGATGCAAAAATATAAATCTCTAAATGCCATCATAGATGGAATATTAATTAGTGTCCATATTGTAGGTGGTCATGTTCTGTGTAAAGATTTCTTTTTGTAACTAAATGTTGTCCAAGATCCTAATCCCATTTCAATTCATGCGCTGAAAATTGGCTTTAACCCACAAAATGGAACCAAACTTTATTCCCAACTGTCTGCTAGCTATAAAATTGTGTTTGTGTTAAGTTTGTATCATGATCTTTATGTTCAAGGGCACCTGGTTTAAATGTCATATAATAGGGTTAAAGCAGATAGTTCAGAGAAAATGATTGAGAACTTCTTGTACATAGCCAAAATCCTTCAACATATTTCACTCAGCTTTTATAAGCAGCGTGTTGACAGCTGGGTTGGTGCTAGAAATTCTTTCCTGTGCAAGAGGTCTGGACATGCATTATTATGTTATTGTCACATTAATGTTTACAATTTTTCAGAATCCATACAATACATACAGCTATTATCTTCTTGGGGATGACCTAGCACCTACCTACTTTACAATCAGTAGTACTGGTGCCATCACTGCCAGCAGAGCCTTGACCACAGACCCCAGCCTCTATTCATTCCAGGTAAGAGTTTTCTTGACATTCTTCATTCTTTTTCATTTATTTTTGTCCTGAAATCTATATAAAAGCAATAAAGTATATAAATTATTATTATTTGTGTATTTCTAATTAAGGATGTGTAATTTCATGATGTTAGAAACCTCTTGAATAAAGCAAATTATATATACTTATAAAGTACTGTATTCTCAGTTTAACAATAGGTACATATTGTGATTCTTAAGACCCAAAAGAGTGCCCTTATACCTATTAAATATATTGTTCTCTTGGAGCACCTAGTAGATCAATTACAGCTCTTAGCTGATGTGTTCTTTTCAGTACCGATATTGAAATTTCAGCCAGACTGTAGGAGCTAAACACAGCATGTACTGATGTCTTTTTCCCACCAGCATGTACATTTGTATTAAGTAGCATTGCAAAAGGCTGTGGTAACTGCACGGTTATAATTCATTTATGAATTAATGTCAATGAATATCACTTGTGTAAAATCTGAAACTTACTGAATGTAAATTTGTTTTCTTGATTGAATTGCTGTATTTGATATACATAAATATCTTAAGCCAAAGGTAGGAAAAGATTTCAAGTTTTAATTTGACATAAAGGAGAGGGGAGGGGATTACTAAGCAAAATGCAAATAACAGGGCTTTTAAAAGCATGAATTGTTTTCTAAATTCAGCTGCGCGTGCAAGTCCGTGATGGTGGCAACCCCTCAAAGTCAGACACAGAAATACTCAAAATTAGTGTCAGTAGAAACCTGAACAATCCTGTAATGGCTGCCGGACCATATAGAGAGACAATCCTTGAGACGCAACCTCTTGGTGTCAGAATTTTGACTGCATCAGCCTCTGACAGTGATAGAAATGTAAGATAAATTTTATTGTTAGTGATTGATTTTTCTGAATTATATCTAGGTTTCTGATTCTCAAATTACATGTTTATTGTAAATAATAATTTTGAAACTTCATCAGCTTAATTCTAATAAAGACAGTACAAGAAATGTGGAGACTATAGACATTTGAAATAAAATACAAACATTATGCTTACTATCAATGAAATGTTAAATGTTCATCGCTTATTCAATGCAAGAACATCTTTGCGTATCGATTTTGTTTTAATTTCTTTTTTTGTGTAAATCTGTCTAGGGCTTGAAGAACATGAGAAAGGCATTAAATTAATTTGTTTTAAACACAAAACGAGTTTAATGATGAAGTGGCAGTTATATATCCTTTATGCTAAAAAAAACTTTCTAATGTAAGTTAAAGAATCTCTTTTCATTCTCTTGTTGCAAACTACTTGTATTATTAGTCTACTTTCATAGTATTTACTTATCAAATAATCATCATCTTTCAGCCTCCCAACAATCTGGTTACGTACATCATCTCCAGCAATGATACTGTTGTTAACCAGTTTGTTACTGTAGACAGTAGTTCTGGAGATGTTAAACTACAGAAGAGTATGTTGAATTATCCTAACAGTGCCACCATCTTTGATGTGCTAGTAAGTTATCAAGATGTCTAATTGACAGAGTTGCCTCCCCTTTTCTTTGCTGTATCATATATTCTGTTTTAGTTAAAACTATCATGCAAACAGAGAAAGTAATTAATGTCATGCATTTGGCACAGAGTTTTAAAGTGTTTAATTTGTTTTTATTTGTTTTGTACATAGCATGCTCTTTGTGAGACCATTATCAAGGTTCTACCAAATAGGAAAAAAATAATACAAATTTTTTCCAAGCATACATCAGATTTGATAGCAAAAGGTATGATGCCTTGATAACCTCAGATTCTTAATTATTTTCTTTCCTTAGTCTACTGACATTATAATCTAAAATCATTAGGTATTTTTACTACCAAGGAGTACATACTTTCATATTTTTTTAAAGAAAGTGCCAGATCTGGTCAGCTGTGATATTTTTCCTGATTGCAAAGAAAACCCAACTTTTAAATAAAAAAGATATATTACCAAAATAAAATGCAACAATTTCTTTTATTGTTGGAAATATATAAACTACAATAAAGCGGAAATAAAGATTCTTGAGATAATTTTTCTATTTTGTACTTTTAGTTCCAAGTGAATGCCCGTGATAATGGAAGTCCAGCCAGAACAGCACTGAATCCCCAGAATGTAACTCTGACAGTGATTAGAAACACTGCACCTTTCTTCACAGGCAGTGTTCTTTATTTTACCTCAATCCCGCAAACCACTCCAGGAGGTGCAAGTGTCTTTCAAACTCAACCAGTCGATAGCGATACAAGGGTAATATTAGCACTTCCAGATGATATTGGTGTTTCTATGAAAAAAACTCATTAGAACCAGTGATGAATTGTTGTTAATCATCTACATCAAAAGCTGATTAAAACCAATAATGAATTGTTGTTAATTATCCTGCATAGAAAGCTCATTAAAACCATTGTTGAATTCTTGTATTAAATATGCAGACCATGAGAGATTTTGCGGATTGTTAAACTAGGTTGAAATAAGTTGCTGTTTAATATTTTTTCCTTCATGAGTTAGTTATTATGGATATTTAAAATTTACAAGTTCTCATTTGTTATCCCAACTAGACACAGCTATGAAAATCCTCTATTTTTATATAGAAGTAGTTAATAGATGGCTCAAGTAACTTTTGTTCAACATTTTAGTGTTCACAGCAGTGATATTCAAAATCATCAGTTGCAATTGTATGCCATAGGTGGTACCTGTTTTAATGAAAAATTCTGAGTTGGAGAGTGCACAAGTTTTAAGACTTCGGTCTTGAAAAACCTAAATTTCAAAATCACATATTTGTGTCTAGTTGCTCTCATGAAAGCCTTTTTTATATGGCTGGTGTACAATCCTACATGAATTTGTGAAATCAGTTCAGTAATACACAGATGAAGATCAAATAAATATCTTTTTAAAAATAATATAAAAATATTATGCTGTTAACAAGATAATTAAGATATCTTGTTAGGTAAGTGTATTAAAAGTAAACACTAAACTTATGTAAAAACTGCTTTTAGTACCCTCATCCTAACTGTTTATTATATATTGGTGCATATAAAGTGATGAGTATATGTTTTATTTTAGTATTGAACCTAGAACATAAACACTGGAAACTTTGTCACAAAACTGAAAATGAAAATAATTTGCAAACTTATTTTTTTACATATATATAAATTTCTATAAATTCTGCCTTGCTTTTTTTCAGCCTCCATTCAACACACTGACACTGTCTATAGAAGGGGATGATACAGCTCCTAATTTCTTCAGCATCTCCCAAAGTGGTTTGGTTTCACTAAGAGCAGGTGTTAACCTCACTTTTGACACAGATGTCACCAGTTTTAATGTAAGTAAATTGTGTCACTTGATTATTGGCAGTATCAGTAAGTAATGTTTAAGGAGTGATCGTTTTTCTATAAAGAAGATCTTTAAAAATGGTTGCATTTGTAAGCCTTTTATGAGATCTGTTACTATTTGTAAACCATGTGTTACATGAAATATATTAAATTTATTTGAAAAGGTATCACTTGTTTTTATCAAGTAAGACCTTTGTGGGCCTAATAGCTCATCAAATGATTTTTAACATTAAGAAATGCCATTGAAAATTGAAAAGTACATGGTGTATACAGAAATGTTGGGATTGAATCAGTCCTCTTTTTCAGCTGAGATGTCACACTTGAGTGTAGGGAGTAGTTTTATTAACCTGATATTTATTCAACTGTCAAAAGAATTGGTATCTTTGTACAAGAGATTATTATTGTCAGTTTAATAATACAAATCTTATATTTTAGGTCAGAGTGAAAGTTGCTGATGGAGGAACTCCACCATTGTCTGCAACTGCCACAATCCCTATTACAATTCAGCGTAACTTGTTCACACCACAGTTTGTCCATGGTAATCTAAACCTACAAATCCCAGAAGCCTTTGCCACAGGAAGCACAGTGACTCAGTTGAATGCTACTGATAATGATGTGAAGGTAAGAAGAAATCAGGCTGTAGGAATTTTCCATTATATTTTATAACTTTCACATAGTGTACATGATCTTTATTGCTTTTAATGTTTCTAGAATACAGCTGCATACATTAGTAACAAATAAAAGATATTTTGTTGTACCAAATTTAGGATGTTGATGTTTATTTTGTCAGATGGGATGTGGCTTCTTCACTGTAATCAGGTTCATATCTAGACAGTGAATAAATTTATATATATATTTATACAAGTTTACATAATTCTCTGTGACATCATCAACATAAATGTGTGCCAACTTCTTATGGAAAATGTCCAAAAACATGTTTGATAGATCTCCATGTTCTTAGTCTTTAAGGTTGATACTGCTTTATGGTCCAGACTTTTAGGAAAAGTTTTAGAGAAATGTAAAGCTATTCCTTGTACATTCTTGCCTAATGTTGAGCTGTATTGTTATTGTTTACTTTCAGATACCAAATAATATCATCCGTTATGAGGCAACAAGTACGAATAATGCCCTTAACTACTTCTTCTTGAACCCAACCACAGGTCTTATCACTCTACTAAAACCAGTGCTTGGTATTGGGCAGGATTTCTTCAGTGTAAGTTACAATAATTATGACATTTTATAATGTAATGTTTGTATCTCTAAATGTTATGATATGCTGTCATTTCAGATGTATGCCAGGACTGTAGTATGATAGCTAATAACATTATATGGCAAAGCAAAGTCTGTCTTGTAATTGTTTGTGAAGAACAGGTAATGCTGTTATTCTGTTTATTGCATTTAACCTACTTTATTCTTGTTTTGTAGATTTCTTGGCAATTAAATACCAAATATGTTTGCTGTTAGATAGGAAAATTAGAAAAAGTAATAATTCTTCTGCAAAAATCTTTTGAGGAATCTGTTTGTGGTGGTGATAAGGGATTTGATTATGAAAAGGTGTTTGTTTGCCATGCTTAGATCTGTTATGTTACAAGTGAAATTTTCTTTTGTCCAAGAATCCAATGAAAGCAATTTCATCATAGCAATGAACAGCATTTAGTTTTGATAAAATATTTTAAAATTGAAATTCAAAGGGTATAATTAATTTTGATTTTCTCTTTGCTTTAAGCAAGGTTTTGAAAAGAATTTAGAAATATTTTTCAGGTTTCTTTGTTTTAAATTTACTATATCATTAGAGTTAAAAATAGATTTGGGAAGATATATAGAAAGCCGATATAATTCAATAAGTATGAACCTGTTGCCAATTTTGGGCTGTAAAAAATATTTAAGGAAATCAGTTTGAAAATGCACTAAAAACGTACTATGCACTGATGAATACATTTACAGAGCAAAACTAATATTTATCATTTTATCATTTTATTTAGATGAGGGTCACAGCAGCAGATCAAGGAATTCCCAGTCGCACAACAGGAATTGATGTTACCATACAGATAATAAGAGTGAATGGCACCCTCACATTTGCAACAGACTTGTATAATGTTGTTGTCAGTGAGAGCAGAGATGTTGGCTTTTTCCTAATTAACACGCTGGCCAGTCCAGGGGTAAGTTAGGACTGAATTTATGCTTAATTTATTTGAATAATTTATCCAAACATTCCACTGGATATGAACAACCATTTCCTTTTCATTCAGGATAGATTAGATCATAACAAAATGTGTCCCAAGCTGATCAGAGTACTTGCATTTTTTTCCATTTTGAGAACCATTGGATATTCCCATTGTATTACAATATCAAAGACATCTGCACAAATCTTAATTTTTTTCCTCAGAAATAACATAAGTAAAAAAATGATTTGTCCCAAATAGACAATGATATTTGAAGGTGTTCTTTATTTACTGGTCTCAATATCATTTGTCCCAGATAAACACTGATACATTAATATGACCTTTATTTATTGGACTAAATGTCATATGTTCCAAATAGACAATGATACATCAAGCTGTTATTTAATTGCTGGACTTGATGTCTTATGTCCCAAATATACACAGGCTGCCCCTTTTTTTTTTACTGTATTCAGTGCCCATTAATCTACAGTATCAAAGGCTTCTGCACAAATATTTTTTTTTCTCTTAAAAATAACATATATCTCAAAGCTGTATGTTCAATAAAAACAATAATATTTCAATTTGTTCTTTATTTACTGGACTCTGCATCATATATTCCAAATAGACACTAATACTTCAAGCTGTTCTTATCTACTGGACTCCGTGACATATGTTCCATATAGACACTGGTACTTAAGAGAGTTCCTTATATCCTATACTCTTGGTCATATGTCCAAATAGACACCAATACTTCAAGCTGTTCTTCATTTGCTGCAATGTTTTTATTTAAAACAAAATGAATTTGCAGCTCAAACATATGTTAAAACTAAGTGATAATTTTAATTGTGTGTAATATGAACCTTTCCTTCTTAGGTATTCTTAATTGATCCAGTAACTTTGTCACTGATAAGATTGATTATGTCATTCCATTATTTGGCATCACTATCAATTCTTAATTTGTTATTCATGTAATTTCCATTTTGTTTACAGATCTGAGCATACATTTTAATGCATACACAGTGTTCAATGCATTTCATTATTAATATCTATTATTATCTGTAATTCTTTGTGATCTACATACTGTAACATACAAGTTTTCTTTTCAGTTCTGTTAGTTAACCAGTGTTGCATGTTTTCGGTACTATTATACTTAAATGTTTATCTCAGGAAATTTTCTGCCTATTTCTTTGTAGCCCAATGTTCAGTACAGTCTGGTGGGATACAGCTCAGGTCCAGATTATTTCCAGGTCAACTCTGTCTCAGGTGATATTACAATTCGTAAGAAGTTGACCACGGATCCAGCCAGACTTTTAAATTATATTGTAAGTATCACATACTGTAACTCATTTTAACTGCTCTGGTGGCCTCGAGGTTAGATTGTCTACCCTGGAAGCAGGAGTGAAACATGACACATAGATGCTTCAATATGATTACTTTAATGTTTAGATAAAGTGTTAAAATCTTTTCATGCCACTATTCAAAGTTTTATTGTTGTTATAATTAAAAAAAATCGAGAAGAAGAGAGAAAGTGTGAATTGAAGATTAGCATTTTTATTATTTTCACTCGCGTGATTTAAGTAAATGTGAAATGTATGATATGAATATCTACATAAAATGTTTGCCAAACAGAATAAATCTTTACATACCTAACAGGTGTACTAAGAGTAATTAATATGTAGAAAATGGTGTTTATGTTTAACTATCAGCATTGATAAAGGATTATTAGTTCCGTTACAGTGTAAATCCAGCTTAGAAGTGTACTTGAATCATTTTGAGAAGTTATTTACTAGTAAGGTAGCTTTAGTCTTTCCCTTTTTGAATTTGCTGTTATTAGTCAAAGCCAGCTACTGCATTGAATCTTTGAATTCAATTTGTCATTTGGTTTTCAAAATCTATTCATTAACTTTAATGTTTGAACTTATTACTGTTAACCTATGGTAATTGTGCTCTGTTCTTTTTTAATTTCATTTTTAAAACTTATTCAGTAAAAGGTATTTTTTATTTTCCTTCATCAGCTGTATGTGAAAGCAATCAGATCAGTCACGCCAGTACAATCAGCGACAGCAACCGTTAACATAACAGTCGTGAGGAATGAATACGGACCAGTATTTGTTGATCTTCCTTACACTTCCTCATGGGAAGAGACTATTGAACTTGGAACCCTTGTTGAAACAATAACGGCTACAGATCAAGATAATGTATGTTCTGTATTAACTCTTGCATCCTTAGGTTACTGTCTCATTGTTACCTTTGGAGAATAACTATATTCTGAATAAGGAAAGGTATTCAAGATAGAAATTAATGTATTTAGTGTGATTTGGGTTATTTTCATTTCTAGTAGTAAAGAAACATATTCTGATTGTTAGATGTTGTTTCTTTGTTTTCACATGTCACTTTGTAATATACCTATGATAACTTTGATAGTGTTTGTGAAGCAAATTGACTTTTCTTAAGATGCTAAAGATATTTTGTTATCTTTGTCTCCATGTTTTTTATTCTTTCTATTCTCCATCTTTCACTCAGATGTTTTTGTTACCTTTTCCATTCATTTTAATTGTGCATTACATCAAAGATTAACTTGCCTACACATTGTTCCTTACAAGAATGAAATAAATTGCATGATGGGTAGGAATTTTTCACTACCCAACATTTTGGATTATAATTGACATAATTAAGTAGAATATATAACAAGGTATTTTAGCATCCTCTTGATAATTACAAATACAATTGATGATTATATTGCAGGATACGATTACATACAGAATAACCAGTGGAGAGCCATACACTTCAGTATTCTTCTTGAACTCACAAACTGGAGAGATCAGATTAAATAAAAGACTAACTAATTACACAGGCAGCTTCTTTCAGGTGAGTCTTCCTCTGTATAAAATATCAGTTTCAGATGTTACATTTCACAAAGAAGTTGCATAATACATTCAGTTTCTTTGGTTTAAATAAGGCCTGAATATTAATATGAATGGGCCCCATTATCGAAATATGATATTTTAAAATGATGCATAGATTTAGATAATTGTATCAGCTACTCCTGAAACTGTTTACATGTATAACATTTTGTTGATATGATGGTCTCAGATTTAATCCTCAGTACTGTTGAAGAATTCTGGTATTAGAATGTTGCATATTCAAGTGCATTACTAGGGTGGACAACCCTAGAATATTTATGTTGTATCTTCGTTACTCTATGGTGCAGACATTGTGCCACTAAATGCTAATTTAAGTAAAATTGTCAGTGTTGGTAGGTTTTCATTCATTTCTGTGTGATATGCCACCCTTATTTGTATTGTATGTGCTGTAAGATTATACTAGTTTGAAATATAATTGAAGAGACATTTTAAGTATGATAGATGTATTTTCAAATGAACCCTACCACCATGCTAGTTTGTATTTTTGGTGACCATTGTAAAGACAATGATATTCATGTAACACAAATTCTTAAATAATCAGGCCTGGACACCAGTTTTGTACACACATTTTAGCACTAGAACAAATGAATCTATATAATTTGACTATGATGTTTTGTTACAAAATCATTGACTGTAAAAGTACCAAGGAAATGGAGATTATAGTTTTTTCATTTCTTTCTCTTAGTTCAATGTATCAGCCAGTGATGGTCAAAGGATTGCAACAGCATCTGTTATTGTCAACGTACGAAGGGACAATCAAAACCCATACTTTTTAAATGCACCCTATTCAGCTGTTATTGATGAAGTACAGAATGAGAGTAGCCTTGTTCCCTCTGTACCATCTATTCAAGCTCGGGATGATGACCTGCGGGTAAGAAGATAATTTTTGCTTCTATATTTTAATTTCCATACAGAGTACCAGATTTTGACAGATTCTTTCTGATTGCTAAGCATTCATTCAGAATTCTGATCTAATAAATAAAATTCTAAAGTTTGGTTTATTTTCTATTTATTGGTAGATATTAGAAATGACACTACTTTCTAACTTCAGTCAATTTGATTTTTTACTCTTTGTGGAAGAGCTTGTTAGAAGCTTTAAATAATCAAGATTGTTATTAAGCTTATAAAATAACTAATAGTTTATAAATCTTTAATCTTTAATCAGTTAGACATTTTGACATTAGTTTTTGTCATAATTTCACCAATAAAATGCAGAAAATGGTGAGATACAATGCCATTTTTATGTGTAATTTTTTTATAGCAAAACTGTGATATCTATATATATATATATATATATATATATATATATATATATATATATATATATATAATTTATTCATTTCATGGTTTTAGGGACAAATTGTGTATGAAATTGATGGGTATGGAAGTGCAAGAACATTCTTTACCATCAACAGAAACAGTGGACAGGTTTCTGTTGTCAACAGTGACCTTCTAAGACTTGATCCATCACTGACCTATGTTGTAAGTTATCCTTTCATAATCACTGACCTATGTTGTAAGTTATCCTTTCATTATGTTCTTGTCTAATTGTCTATTAGAAAAATGATAAATTTTCTCTTTCTTTCATTTCAAGGTTCATTTCGTTGCAGAAAAGGAATTTCTATTTTTAAGTTTTCATTTTGCATATTAGATTGATGTTTAAGAACTGTACATTGGGTAGAGCCCTTGCTTTGGTTAGAAGAGGAGAAAAACTCTTAATTGGAAGGTGGAATAAGTATTAGGTTACCATAGATACATAGGGATCTTAATAACTTTGTTTCATTTTAATTGTGTGCTGACTGTTTAATATGTAGCCTATATTTTTTTGATTAAAAACTAGTCAGATTTATGGAAATGTGTGTTGAGCACTCATTCTTTGAATATATGCAGAGCTTATGCACCCAGTCTGGGTTAATTATTACCAACAGTTTGGGCATATCATGGCATCAACATTTGCCTTGATCAATTGTTTTTGGAAAATTATTTCAATACTGTTAAACTTAAATAGTAGATTTTCTTGTTGATTGTGTTAGAAATAAGTACAGCAGTGTGCTCATTATTCAATTCATGCTGTAATGCCTTTATGATATGTGATGATTTTGTTTACAGGTTCACTTGGTTGCCTATGATTCAGTCTATCCTAACAACAAGGCTTTTGCCAACCTGACTGTATCTCTCAATAGGAACCTGCGTGCACCAGTGTTTATTGGTGGGCCTTATGCACAGACCATCTATGACACATTTGCTCTTGGACAGGAAATTCTGCGTCCAAATGCCACAGATGCTGATGGGGTAAGCTTACGCGTTAATATTTATCAAAATAAAAAGATGGTTCATCTAGACTTAAGTATAAAACATCCTTAGTCAAGGAACCCAGTGAAAAGCATTAGGTTTATTTTCATGTTCCCTCTTTTAAATTCATGCTTTCTTAAATATTTCCTTTATTGTTGCATACCAGGTTGCATACAGTTCTGTGAAACATTTCTTGTACTGATCCATACTGGCTTCCATAAATTTTCATGTATTTATCTCTCTGGAAGTTTTTCCTGTATTGATTCATAATAGCTTGCATGCATTTCCATGTATCTATCTCTATTTTCTTGATTGATTCATAATAGCTTGCATGCATTTCCATGTATTTATTACTATTTCCTTGATTGAATCATAATAGCTTGTATGCATTTCTGTGTATTTATCTCTATTTCCTTGATTGAATCATAATAGCTTGTATGCATTTCTGTGTATTTATCTCTATTTCCTTGATTGATTCATAATAGCTTGCATGCATTTCCATGTATCTATCTCTATTTTCTTGATTGATTCATAATAGCTTGTATGCATTTCTGTGTATTTATCTCTATTTCCTTGATTGAATCATAATAGCTTGTATGCATTTCTGTGTATTTATCTCTATTTCCTTGATTGAATCATAATAGCTTGTATGCATTTCTGTGTATTTATCTCTATTTCCTTGATTGAATCATAATAGCTTGTATGCATTTCTGTGTATTTATTACTATTTCCTTGATTGATTCATAATAGCTTGTATGCATTTCTGTGTATTTATCTCTATTTCCTTGATTGATTCATAATGGCTTGCATGCATTTCTGTGTATTTATTACTATTTCCTTGATTGATTCATAATAGCTTGTATGCATTTCTGTGTATTTATCTCTATTTCCTTGATTGATTCGTAATGGCTTGCATGCATTTCTGTGTATTTATCTCTATTTCCTTGATTGAATCATAATAGCTTGTATGCATTTCTGTGTATTTATCTCTATTTCCTTGATTGAATCATAATAGCTTGTATGCATTTCCATGTATTTATCTCTATTTCCTTGATTGATTCATAATGGCTTGCATGCATTTCTGTGTATTTATCTCTATTTCCTTGATTGAATCATAATAGCTTGTATGCATTTCTGTGTATTTATCTCTATTTCCTTGATTGAATCATAATAGCTTGTATGCATTTCTGTGTATTTATTACTATTTCCTTGATTGATTCATAATAGCTTGTATGCATTTCTGTGTATTTATCTCTATTTCCTTGATTGATTCATAATGGCTTGCATGCATTTCTGTGTATTTATTACTATTTCCTTGATTGATTCATAATAGCTTGTATGCATTTCTGTGTATTTATCTCTATTTCCTTGATTGATTCGTAATGGCTTGCATGCATTTCTGTGTATTTATCTCTATTTCCTTGATTGAATCATAATAGCTTGTATGCATTTCTGTGTATTTATCTCTATTTCCTTGATTGAATCATAATAGCTTGTATGCATTTCCGTGTATTTATCTCTATTTCCTTGACTGATTCATAATGGCTTGCATGCATTTCCGTGTATTTATCTCTATTTCCTTGATTGAATCATAATAGCTTGCATGCATTTCTGTGTATTTATCTCTATTTCCTTGATTGAATCATAATAGCTTGTATGCATTTCCGTGTATTTATCTCTATTTCCTTGATTGAATCATAATAGCTTGTATGCATTTCCGTGTATTTATCTCTATTTCCTTGATTGAATCATAATAGCTTGTATGCATTTCTGTGTATTTATCTCTATTTCCTTGATTGAATCATAATAGCTTGTATGCATTTCTGTGTATTTATCTCTATTTCCTTGATTGAATCATAATAGCTTGTATGCATTTCTGTGTATTTATCTCTATTTCCTTGATTGAATCATAATAGCTTGTATGCATTTCTGTGTATTTATCTCTATTTCCTTGATTGAATCATAATGGCTTGCATGCATCATAATGGCTTGCATGCATTTCCATGTATTTATCACTAAAGTATTTCCTCTATTGGTCCATAATGGTTTGCATACATTACCATGTATTTATGTCTGTTAAGCATTCCCTTTTTAGGTCCATACTGGAATTTTATACATTTCTATGTATTTATCTCTATGAAGTATTTTCTGTATTGATCCATAATGGCTTGCATTTATTTCCATATTTATGTATGTGGCTTCGATACATTTCAATATCTTTTTCTCTCTGCAACCAGTTGAATCCTTATGTTAGGGTTGTTATTAACATCTGCATCGAACAGCTGAACAATAATCATAGCTAAAATAGTATTGTTATGCATTGAAAAGGTTTAGGACTAATATTAATATTATTGTTATGCATTGAAACAGGTTTAGGACTAATATTAATAGTATTGCTATGCATTTAAACAGGTTTAGGACTAATAATAACATTTGAGCTGGCATACCTACTTCATAGGGAAATGTCATGTTTATGGCATCATGCAAGCAAAATTTCAATTGTTCCCTGTGGAGAAAATGTAAACATTATTTCATAATGCAAAAAAAATACTTGTCCCATAATGTTGGAAATGTCCACATTATTACACGATGGAAATAAAATTATACTTGTCCAAATATGGGGGAATAGTCACCTTGTATTCACTGTCCTTTTGCATTCCAGGGGAAATAAGATGTATCCAGCTTACTACACCAAGTGAACTTTGGAACACTTACTCTCTTGTTCCGACATTTCTGTAATCATCTTTTGCTTCTTCACAATCTTTTGTACAATATTTTTTTTCATGGGAAATCATTGCAGATCTGTGCTTGATGTTGGAGATTCCCACTAGTAACATTTGATATGGTCCCATGATTAAAATCATAGCACAGGATGTATTTAAGTTTTGTTTTAGAGTGGTCTTTATTTGGATCATGTATAGTTTCATATATTGCTTTCAATTTCAGGATTCTCTGATATACAGCATCACAGGTGATGCAAGGGCTCAACAGTTCTATTACATCAACCCTAGCAATGGAATTATCACTCTCAGAAAACTTCTAACTGAGGGAACTCAGTTATCAGACATGGTAAGTTCTTTTGAAGGATAATCTCTCCATTTAGGGATATTATTTTTCTTTCTTTCATGTAAATATGTAAAATATAGATTAAAGGGAAGTTTATTTCCAGTGTCTTGTATTTCAAAATAATTTGTCTCTAATTAGAATCTCATGATACACTGTATTAATGATGTTTATTATATAATTATTTTTTACCACAATTTGTTTAGGATTATTTGTTGCATTAAAGTAATTCAACAGTTTTTTTTTGTCACTTTCTTAGGTGACATAATTCATTGCAAACAAGGTGTTCACTGTTGGAGCTCAAGCAAAAAAATAGTTTGGATAAGTTGCTTCATAAGTTATCAGTTTTTCTGGTTGAGTGTAAACAAGATGACATTTAGATAAAATTTCAAATTTAAACCCTAAAAAGCTGTTCATGAGTTGAAAAAAATAGTTTTTATTTGCATATTGAGTAACATTATTGTGGTCACTGTCATGGAGAAAACAAGATCATGAATCAGTTTATTTGATAAATAAAGCTTCTTTTTTTAAATCAGTATTTAGACATAATTTTCAGGAACATAGAAATACATCCAAACTTTATTGCATTTATTTTACAGGTCATTTTACAAGTCTGTGACCAGAGACTACAGCAAAAATGTGGACAGACATATGCAAACATTACAGTCATGCGTAACCGATTTTCCCCAGTATTCCAGGGCTTGCCTTATGTGACAACAGCATCTCGTGCTGCCACACCTGGGACTTTCATTTATGACACTGATGCCTTTGATCCAGATTTGAGGGTAATTAACATATAGAAAGCAGCCAGCCATTTCCTCTATTATGAAAGTAATGGAAGCTTCTAGAACTTAGAATTGCCATTCAGTGTAAAAATGTATTTTTTCTAAAGTATAATTTTTTAAAAAGGTAATGAGATTTTTATAAATATTACAGTAAAAGGCTGGGCTTGTCTATTTTTAAAGACTATATTATCCCTAAGCATAATTTTATGTGGGATAAAATTCTGTAAAGAAGGCTATCATGTAGTGGTTTTATCTTTGAAAACATAAACCAGTTGTTCTCTTATTTGACTTGTGGTCTATTTATGGTTAAAAATTCTGGAAAATGTCTTCAATTTGATACCTTATTCAGATACATTACGTTAATGAAAAGATTTTGGTAGAGAACTAGTCTGTACTTCTAAAAAATAACTGAGGATATTCAGAGAATGATGTGGTATAATGTTACTCTAGAATTTTAATTTACTGAGAAATTTTACAGGAGGGAGATGTCTTTTGAACTTTAAAATATGTCTGATCAGTTTAGGGACAGTTCAAGAGTTCTTCAGAAGAATACATAATCAAGTTTATGCCATCAGCTTGTTCAATGCAAGAGTTGTGGAGTTGACATTACAGTCTATGACAATGGAAAGCTAGAATATTGGCTAAAGTGTCATGTTTAGAATTGTGTTTGAATATTGGCAATAATCCATCCGGAATATGTTTATTTAGAACAAAAAGTTAAACCAGCTGTAGATCCAGGTCACTAAAGGATATACATTTTTCATAGTTTATTTAATAATTTTGACATTATGTAAATTACAGATTATACATATACCTCTTAGTGTTTGGCAGGTATTCATTTATATTTATAAGAATGGCTTGTAAATACTATTAATTTATGACAATATTTTTCAGTTAGAATTATTTTTGACAGGCATCACTGTCAAAGATAAATGTAGTAATCAGTTTTTCCATTATTAGATAGCAAAATACACCTATGTGATATTTGCTAACCAGATATGTATATGTATTTATGGGATGACGGTATACAGATTTAAAGCATTTCTCTTTACAGGGAGAAATAAGGTATATGATTGATGGAATTTATCCAGTGCAATCCTTCTTCATCATCAATGAAACTAATGGTGTTATCTCACTGACCCGAAACCTGAACCTGGATTCTCTGCAGACTGAATTGTATCAGGTGTGTACATTATAGTATGCATTCAGAAAAAAAGTTCTGACTGCAGGGTTCTCTTTCTTTATAATGCATTTCACAAGTTTTGGAAACTATGCAATACCATTTTTATTAGTACCGTATTTTTGTGTAAATAAGACGCGTCTTATACAAAGTTTTACGTACCTCGCACCCAGTGTGCATCTTATATTCATGGGTGTCTTATCTAAGTATTTTTTAACACGAACGAACGGTACATTGTGTGATATTGAAGGACAATTATTGCGGTCGATATTCACGTTTCACGATTTTCATTCCTAGTTGCATAAAAACAATTGGGTAAGTGTTCAATAATTACCACGTGTACCAATCCAATGCAGGCCACTTCAAATTTAAAATCCTTTCATTTCAATGTTTTGTATACCATAATTATTGCAGATCTAAGTTTAGTCGGAGTAAATGTTTTAAATTTATATAATATAGTATGTTTAAATAGTTTTGTTTATTGTTATTAATTATCACAGCAGAAACTATTACCTATACATCCGGTTGGGTTCAAAGATACTTAAATTTTTAGTATCTTTGGTGGGTGTGTTCGAAAACAAGACAAGACTAAATAGTTTGAAAACAAGACAAGAATTTGTTCAATATTGGACTTAAATATGAAAATCAGTTATACCATATATTTAAATTTTTTTTAAAACACAACTGTCACTAAATAGTGTTTGATTTGATCAAAAATCAATGTACCTTATTGTACTATTCATCTTCATTTTCATCATCATCAGTTTCGGCTTCAAATCCACTGAAACTTGAATCAAATTCACTGTTGTCGCGGAATAACTCCATCACTGATGCTAATCGATCCTCATTGGCGTCAGTGGTATCGGATGCAGCTGCGTCGTCGTCCGAAGAACTGATATAGCTAGCCGATTCGGGAATTATCCCACACTTTCTGAAGCCATTGATGGTTGTCATAATTTTCACTTAATCCTATGCCCGAAGAACCCAATTACATGCCTCTACATACGTTGCATGACATTGTCGACCAGCTGGCGTGAAGGTGTGTTTACCACTAGTCATCCAACGATCCCATTCCTCACGAACAAAAGTCTTAAACGGGTGATTGACGGCAACATCCAAGGGCTGTAGCTAAACAAATTGATCACTCATTTATATATATTGGTAAACGTGAGATTATTCCCACGCTTATATATGCTAACCCATCCGCTATTGGCCCGGCGACAGATAAGATTAAACGATAATCATTGCGGTCCTGCCTCAGACAATTCTTTGATCTAAACTAAAAATGGTAATGAAGCCTTGTTTACATCTGACGGGTGATGAAACATTGGACAAATTTTCATTTATGATAAAGGAAAGGAAACCACTGGATATAAGTTGCTCAGTGTGGCAGATGGCTAGGCCGCGTGCGTCTTATGTAAAATATTTGTTACACAAATCGGCAAAACCCCGCGTCTTATATATGGGTGCATCTTATGTAAGATATGTTTTACACAAATCGGCAAACCCCGCGTCTTATATATGGGTGCGTCTTATAATTAGGTGTGTTCTATATGCGCGAAAATACAGTAACTACTGATTACTAAATCCTGTCATAATTCATGTGATAAATTTTTTAAAATTTGGGCTCTCATTATATATGTATATATATTTATTGATTATATGTTTTCAATAGCTGTCATTATTTGTATGATATAAAAATATACCAAATAAACATTACAGTTGTGAACTCAGACAAATTAAGCTTAGTTCTGTAAATCTGCGTGTAAAGACAGTTTTGTTATGGCCAGGTTTCTTCCATGTCCTTGGACCTCTTTTACATGTGGTAAGAAGGATTTCATGGAAGGTCAAATTTCTCCGATTTTACCAAGTCCTTTTTAATGGAAAACCAGATGGAAAAACCAGTTTTGAATTAGTAACAGTTAAAGGATTTTTTTTCTTCTCATTTGAAAATGGTTTAATTTGCTTTTGTCTTCTTGCATTATATTGTTAGTCATAGATTAAGAGCTTTTTTGCTATACTGATTGACTTTTCTTTTCACAGATCCGAGTTCTTGCCTATGATACCATCTATCCCAATGACAGGGCCACTGCTACAGTCAGTGTCACTGTCAATCGCAATCCAAGCACACCAAGATTTGACTCATTATCCTACCAGGTCACAGTTGCTGACAGCATTGAATTGGGAACATTGATCGTTGATGTTAATGCCACAGATAATGATGGAGTGAGTATCTAGAATAAAATACTCGGCTCTGCATGTCAGTGTCTAAATTTCTTATGGCTGTTGCTTGATTCACTCCATTTCCATTAATTTGGCTGCAGTTTTTACAATGAAAACATTTGAAGCAGGCTTAATGATCATACTCAGAGTAAAGAATTACCCAAACCTTTTACTTCTCTACATAAAATACTTATCAGATTCACTATTTCTTTCTAAATTATTGGGGTGGATTAACCGGCTTGGTAATAATAATAATAATAATAATAATAATAATGAGGATTTTGTATAGTTCCTAATCTTTCGAAGCTCTAAGCGCTTTACACCATCAATAATGATATGACTACGCTACAGAACAACAAACGACAAAAACAATGAAATTGGAAAACATAAAGACATGCTGAAAACATATAAGATACAAAACATGATTAGGTCGCTAAGTTTGTCCCTGCAGTCGAAACAGGTGAGTCTTAAGAGCACTCTTCAAAGGGACCACTGTGTCTTTGTGTCTAATTTCAATGGGCAATTCATTCCAATAGGGGCTACAGTAAAACCTCGACTATTAAGATCAAAATCTTTGATTAAACATAAATATTTTGCAGCATAAATGTAATTCCTTGTTGTGCTTAATGATTACATTAAATAATACGGATTCAGTTTTGCAGTATATCATAATCATACAATCTTCCAGCATGAATTCTACTCTCATTTTTTTTCAGAAAAGGTCTTTGTATATTTTTTCACACACCTTGCTTTCTCTTTCAGGATATTTTGACCTACTCCATTGAGGGCTCCAATGTTGATCCAGAGGATACACGCTTGTTCTTCATTGACAGACAGACCGGAATTATCTCTCTTAAAGAACTTTTGACCACCACCTCTAGCAGTGATTTCACTGTAAGATTTCTTTTTAAAAATTACAAGGAATATTTTCTTATTTTGAATGTTAAATAAAAATGAATCATTATTCAGTTTTGATCTGAATGATAGTGAGAAGAAACAGAAACAACATTAATTGATACTGTCAGTTGGTTGAAGTACCAAACTTTGACAAATCATGTCTCATTATGTACCATTTTACTATATTGGCCAAATTCATCCTTACTTTATAATTTTCTATAGTCATTCTTTACGTCTGATTAGCACATTTGTAAGTAAAGATTTTCATTTGTATCTTTTTAGCAGTTTAATTCAACTCTTGACATTGTCAGGTGTCATACTGAGTAGTTGAATGATATTGATCTATCTCAAGACTGTCAACCAAAACATGAGGGATTAAAATGTATTCAGTTAGTTTACTAACACAAAGTCCTGAATGCAGCAGATATTAGTTATGCCTGTTTGTTGATATAGCTTTTGAGAAAATTTAATTCTACAATTTGGCTTACAAATTCATCCACTTTTAGAAGCAGAAAAAATGATTCTGCTAATGCTGCAAAATTCTATTTTAATAGCAGTAATGCAATACCTGCTATTACATTGCATTCTTTTTTTTGGAATGCCAAGACTGAAGTTCAGGCAACTTCAGAATAAGGGGAAGTAACTCCCTCATTCTTATTGCCAGACATGTTTGGTAAATATTTAAATAAGAAACTACGTTTAAGAATAAATTGTTTCTTTGATGATACTGAACCATTGATAATATGGGCAATTACTTTATCAAATGGGGCAACCACTCAAGTCTGACTTTCACTTTGGCAAGCAGATGATCTTCTAGCAAAAAAATAAATGCAATGAAAACTCAATAAAGAAGCTTTGAAATCAATCATTTAAGAGTGGCAGCCATCTCATAGAACAAACTGCAGAATTGAGGTGATCTTATTGTATACCGGATTAACATACCTGACAAATGCTTGAAGGGTGAACATCAACCAAAGTGCATACCTGCTACTAGCAGAGTTACACATTCTGATTAAGTGTATTGCCTTATATCCTGTAATACAGAAGTTTTTTTTTTTTAATATATGAACTAAGAAACTTTACGTTGAGGGAATGCAGTATATATATGAAAGATTTTAACCATCTATTTTAAGGATTTTTTAAATACATTTTATCTTTTCTCTTGTAGATTTTTAACATTATTATCATTTACCTATATCTTCATACACTGCATACATATATACATACACCATACACACACACACACACACACACACATACATACATTGAGTTCCTTTCAAAACTATACACATTGACCTAAGTAGTGGCTGTATTTTATAATATTTTTTTTCTCCTTATAGTTTACAGTTGTTGCCCGTGATCCAGTTGGTGCTGTGGCTACAGCAAGTGTGAGGGTCCTTGTAACAAGAGATGTACCACCAATTTTCACCAACTTGCCAACAACCAGAAACATACTGAACTCTGCAACCACTGCCCAACTACAGTTCAGAGCCATTGCAACTGACAACTACCCAACAGTATGTAGCTACAAAACTTGACATATGCAGTGAAGCTAATAGATCTATATACAATTTAACCTGAGTTGTCTAATAATTTTATGCAAGCATATTTTGAAGCGGAGAAAAGAAGCATGATATGAAGTTGTAGCAATGGAAAAAGCTTGTACTTTTAGATAGAACATTTCTGAATATAATTGAATATAACTTTGTCTCAGATATTAGGACAAATAATAATTATTGTAATAAATAGTAATTATCAAATAGTAATTATCGTAACATAGTGTAATTATCTGACCAGAAAATGAGAGTGCTGACACTTGTATATGACATTTGTCCATTAAAGGAAAGGCACGTATCTAATATGAGATATCCTGCTTGAGGTTTTATCATGTATGTTTTTTGTTTTGTTTAGGGTCAGATTGTGTATGGAATCGCTGGAAACTTGCGAGCACCATTCTACTTTGCCATCAACAATTCAACTGGTGAAGTTTCAATCATCAATTCCTTGGTTCCAGATATTGTAGACCAATATCAGGTTAGAGTAATTTTCACACTTGTCACCATAAAATGAGAAAGATTGCTAATTGCTTTTTAATTCTAAGATGGAAACAAAAGTCTTAATTGTCACCGTAAAATGCTAATTCCAAAGAGGATATGGAGCACTAAAATTGACACTGATAATCTAATTCCCATGAGGACATGAAGCACTCAAAGCAAATCATGTTTTTCATGATTCTGATTACTTGCAGCGTGATAATAGTTTTCCTTTCTTTTCTTTAGGTGGCACTATACATAAATTGTATAGCTTTCGAATTTTGATGAAGAAAAAATCTGTTTTTTTTAAATTGTATAGCTTTCGAATTTTGATGAAGAAAAAATCTGTTTTTTTAAAATTGTATAGCTTTCGAATTTTGATGAAGAAAAAATCTGTTTTTTTAAAATTGTATAGCTTTCGAATTTTGAAGAAGAAAAATCTGTTTTTTTAAAGGGTTATCCTAGTTATTGAAAAAGATCTTGTATATCTTATGTTTTGTTAAAGAAGTTTTAATTCCATAGATCTTTTTTATATGAGTGTAATTTGGATTATAGAGTATATACTTGGGCCTTTATATGTACATGTACATTACAAAATGCTAGCTCCACTTGGTTATTTTTACTTCAAAAACAAATTGTTTTTTTTTTAAAAAGCCAATAACATTTGTATGCTTTTTTTATATTATGTAATTCATTCATTGCACTTTCAGAAGGTGGTTTTACCTATTCTGGCATATTTTTTATCTTCATATTTTTAATAACTGCTAAAGATAATGTACTTTAGACTAATTCAGGCTTATTTTTCGAGCACATTTTAGTTAACTGTGTTCTTAGAGCATATATAGTTTCCATAAATGAAATATGTTAAGACATTTTAGCTGCAGGAAGTAAAATTCACATAGAGGTATACCAACAATCTATCCATTGTTCATATTGCAAATGTGAATTACTTTATTTTACACCTGTCTCTCTCAGAAGTATGTATCTGTAGAGTGCACCCATATTGTGTCGTTATAGTAGTAATGTGATAAAGGTGTAGTTTTGCTTATTACCTGAGATTTCTCATCAGAAATTATGTTTATGGAGTTTCAGTTGCTTTCATATATACTTGCTTATAGGTTGAATCAAACTACGAAAAATAAAGATTCTGATCTCCGATAGCATAATGTGCCTGTAGATCAGAATATATGTTTTTTGTTCTATTGATTATTCTTTACAAACTGCACAGACCCAAAGAAGTTGCATCATTATGCAACAGCATATCTGAGTTTGTGCAGTTTGCAGTTGGGCTTGACTTATAAGCAAGTATATACAGTACTCCATGAAATGGTTTTGATTGGCATGTATCCTGAAAAGAGTCAAATTCTATGATAGTTATTAACTCAAGTTTGTGATGAGTACTCTGTGTTGTACCTTTTGTCTTTTTCAAATTATCTATAACAATTGTTTATATACACCATATATTGGCATTATTACATTTTTGTCTACAGATTGCCATAACAGCCTATGATATTGGGGCACCCAGACTGGTTAGCACTGCCACCCTGACAGTCAGTGTTAACAAAAACCCTAATGCTCCAGTACTCAGTAGTCCTAATTACATAGCAACCATCTGGGACTACCAGCCAAGAGGGATGGTCATACTTGATGTTGATGCCACAGATGCTGATAATGTAAGGAACAGGAGAAAGCAATATTTACATTTTCAAATGGAAATCTTTTTTTTTAGTTTAAATTTTCAAGGCACAAATACAAACTCAGAATGTTCATTTTTATAAACAGCAATTGAGGGAACTATTATCTGTCATTTTTTAAAAATTTTAGTCTACATTGTATTTGTTAACCTTTGCAATTGGGAGACAAGTTTGAGGTCTTACATAAAGTAAAATTTGTGTATAAAGAACCTGAGTCTCAAAAGTAGTACCTTGTTTTGTCCATAATTCATTTTCTCATCATTTGCCTTTATTATTATTATTAGTAGTAGTAATAGTAGTCATTTATAAAGTTTTGACAGGTATTTGATATTTCTTTTGTGTTACTGTCAGTTTAATGTACAGTATATATGATTACACTGAGTTAATGCTACACTAAAAGAACACATCAGAGATAAATACCCTATATGTTTGTATTAGGTCATGATTTTTAAAATCAGATCAAAATGAGATTAGATTTTAATAACAAGGAATTGATACTCAATCTTGCTGCTGTTTACATTTATCATCAAACTGAGGAATCCTAACTGTCATAACAGCATATGTTTATTATATTGCTATGCGTAAATTTGTCTGTGTAAATGTGTAAATGTGGAGACTTATTAGGTAGCTTTCCCCATTATTATGAAGAATTTCCCATTATTAGGTAGCTTTCCTCATTATTAGGTACCTTCCCCATTATTAAGTAGCTTGCCCCATTATTTGGTAGCTTTCCCCATTATTAGGTAACTTTCCCCATTATTAGGTAACTCTCCATTTTTAGGTAGCTTTCCCCATTATTAGCCTGCTTTCCCCATTAAAAGGTAGCTTTCCCCATTATTAGGTAGCTTTCCCCATTAAAAGGTAGCTTTCCCTATATTAGGCTGTTTTCCAACTATGAAAGGACTAAACTCCTACTTGACATTATTCACAGGCAATAATTTATGTCCTTTTAAATTGATTTTAAATTTATCTGAACATTGTGGACCACATAGGTGTTATTCTATGTGTCCATGTTGAAAAATTTTGATTGTGCATGATAAAATGTGTGTTGAAATTTGTTTGTCATTTAATTTAGCCATTGTCATTGTGAAGGATTGAATAAGTTTATATTCTTAACTAAAAATACTAGTTCTGTTTCATAAATGATGAATGTTTTCTTTAGGATATCTTACGTTATGAGTTCATGGATCCACCAACCAGCAAGGCTTTGGAATATTTCCTAATTGACATGGACACTGGCAAGATTTACCTGTACAAAAATCTCCAAGATGACATTAATCGGACTGCTGAGTTTAGGGTATGAACTTGTAATTTTTTTTAAAACATTTTTCATTATTTAAATGATTGATTTTAATAAGGACTTTACCTGATTGGAATATCTAGATATAATTTTTTAATTTGATGTGAAACCAAGCATGATATATCAATAGTATGAAACTCATGAAAAATTCATAGTTTGGAACATTGCCTTAGCAATTGAATGATAAACAGGCATGAAACTCATGAAAAAATCATAGTGTGGAACATTGCCTTAGCAATTGAATGATAAACAGGCATGCTGAAATATTATGTTGATTTATTAATAATGTTATGAACTGTTTTTTTTTCAAAGCATTTTTTTGCTTTTGTTGGTCTTTATTCTGAAACGTTTTGCCATTTTTTTAAACTCTTAGATTTAGTTGATAGCCTATTTTCTATTAAAGTACACTTGGGTTTATAATTGTACATTTTTTTTGCCACTACTGCAAATTTCTTAATCTTCTGAACTTAATTTCTCACTATTTAATTTAGCATTGGACAAACACATGCAATAGTAAGCTTTATATAATTTTCCAATGTGCAGATGACTGTCCGAGTCACAGATCAAAGGCTGCAACCAAAGACGGCTCAGGCTTCTGTCACAATAAGGATTTTGAGAGACAGCATCCAGCCACGATTTACCAGCCTACCATATAATAGACGAATTTCAGAGAACTCCAATCTCCAAACGTCGGTGTTTACTGTTTCAGCTGAAGACACAGATTTACAGGCTAGTATTAACATATTTAAGGCAGGATTCATTTAAACTATATTTTTTTATCTAAATTATTCAACAAGTTTTCATAAGTTATATTAAGTACTGGAGTACATCTGTGCATCCTGATCCTGACCACTCCGTTTGTTAGAGTGTCCGCTGCAGATGCAGGAGGTCATGGGCGTGATCCCCGGCAGAGTTATACCAAAGATAAAAAATGGTACTAACAGCTGCCTCACTCGGCGCTCAGCATTAAGAAGTTAGTGTTAGGACTAGTCGGCCTGGCGTCAGGATAATGTGACTGGGTGGGACATCATGCTAGATGTCTGTGGCATGATGCTGCAGTGTTGTACATCACTATAAACTCTATAAACTGCCACACTGCAGACATAGTAGCGATATGAATGAAAGATTGTTAAAGCTATGTTAAAAATCCCAATCACACACACAGACACACACACACACACACGCACACTTGGCTCAACTCCCCCATCCAACAAACCCCATGAAAACAGTAAGAGGCTAATAACAATCTCTTGCATAAATCCCTGTTTGCCTCTTAATTTCAAGGTACATGTACAGCATCCCTATCCAAGTGTTAGCCACTGACTAAGCCTTATAATTTGGCATTACATCATCTTACCACCCCACCGATTCTCCCGTGATGGTCATTAACAGACAAACCCCATTGCAACATTTGGCAATGTGTACCTAAAATAACTTAAGATCATCAGGTTGTGCATTAACTAAATTTTAATAAATTATCATTTATCATATCCTCCACCCACATTCAAAACTAACACCTCTTTGTCATGAAAGAAGTGGTTGTACTGTAATATGTGGAAACCTCTATAAAACTAGTGAAATATTCTTAATATTTATGTGATTTTGTATGTCATTAAAGAAAATGCATTAAGAACTGATGTACGTTTTTCCTTTTTAAGATAAAAATGTAACATTACACACTTGTTTATGCGTAAATAATACACTAGTTACAGACATGGAGGCATAGTAGTGGTGTAGTTTTGGCTTCAGAACCTCTTAGGTAAACAAGTGCCAAAAATTATCATGATATCATGTACAGTGAACAGTAACTTCCAGTTATGTTTGCTATGAAGCATGCTGTGTATTCATTTTTTTAAAAAATGAAGTGTGTCACTCTTTTAGCAGATATTCTGTAAGAACAAACCTTCTTGTTGTTTTCTATATCTTGTCCAATTTGTTTTGTTCCAGTTTTTTCCTTGTTATACTGGTTCAGATCATTTTGCTCTGAACAAAATATGCTGATGCATATAATCTTTTTTATACAGGGAGAAATCCGTTACAGAATTGTTGGAGATGGTTCAGCCCCCTTCTTCTTCCGTCTTGATGAAATACGTGGATATATTGACTTACAGAGATCACTCAATATCTCAGAGAGGAATATATTTACATATCAGGTAAGGGTTTTATTTCCAGGCTGTTTAATGATATATTCTGTAGAGTATTTCAGCAGAGAGTACCAATTTCAGAACAAAAAATATTAAGGAAGCAAAGATAATTAAATTTTCCATGTGCAAATTCATAAGTTAAGTATATCCTCAATATTCATAAAATAAATTCACATTCCAAACAATGCAGAAATTCCTTGTTTGCATTGATGAAGAAAGCACATACAATGACATACAAAATATTTCCATGATGTCTAGCAGTAATGTTTTTGCATGTTCCTCCACTTCAGGTTTGAAAAGCACTGGTTGTAGCTGCAATTAGAGTTGAGTTTCTGGTGTATTTGACTGGCCATAGAAATAATAATAAACATTATAAATAAACAAATATATTATGGCTTATCACTTTACATGCATTAAATAGATATTGCAGATATCATAGAAAGTAAATTCTGTTATAAAAGACATTTGATTTTGATAGTGGCATTTAATGGATATATTTTCATAGTACCATGTGTCACAACAAAATTTGTTTAGTTTTGAATTAAACAACACGTTTACAATGGTCACATTTATTCGCTTGACTGTATTTATATTTGTACATGAGGTGGGGTATGTAGTAATCCTGTCTGTACTGTAATCAGGCATTCCAATGGATTGGCGGTTCCTCCCAGACTCTTCCTCATCCAGATACAATGGTTGTCATAAATGGCTTATCCTGTGCTAAAAATGTTGTTAATCCCAAAAATTATAAATTACAGTTTCTAGTATATTGCACTGAAACCTAGTACATATTACGGTCCTTGGAAGAACATGTTGACCAATCATTAGAAGAAGAAATACATGTTGACCAATCATTAGAAGAAGAAATACATGTTGACCTACATGTTGACCAATCATTAGAAGAAGAAATACATGTTGACCAATCATTAGAAGAAGAAATACATGTTGACCAATCATTAAAGAAGAAATACAAGGTGATCAATCATTAGAAGAAGAAATACATGTTGACCAGTCATTATAAGATAATACATGTTGATCAATCATTCTAATGATACTATTTTAGAAGAATTATGCGCATTTGAAACTATGTATTCATCACAGTTTTTTAAATTACAGTTCAGAGTGCAGGCTTATGACACAATCTACCCAAGCAATACAGGAGAAGCTGTGGTCACCATTAACATCGACCGGAATCTTAATGGTCCTATATTTAGTCAGCCTCAATATTCAGTTACAATTGATGAGGAGACAGCTCTTGGCAAATCCATTGGACGTGTAATAGCTTCTGATGCAGACTTGGTAAGCAGAAGTGCACAATCAGTATATACATCAGTATTGCATTTGTTTAAAGGTTTCAGATTCCATTGGGTTAATATGATCTTAATGTTACTTGATTTGTAGATGAAATGATTTTGCTGTTTTTGTTATCATTTGCTTCTTATAATGCTGAGTCTCTGTATGATAGAAAAGATAGTGAGACAAATAAATATTTGTGTTCATCATTCTCAGTCATATATTTTACAAAATTTGTTTTTCATTCACAATTAAAAAAGTTAATTAATTGGAAGACACTGTATTAAACTTCAAGTCGTCATTTTGTGTAATTTCTCTGATATAGGTTTTATGTCAGTTATTTCCCTTTTACAGCCAGACAAAGTGACGTATGCAGCAGTTGGAGATACTGAAGCCCTTAAATATTTCAACATTGGACCCATATCAGGCGATGTATTTATTGTACAGTCCCTCCTTAATGATACCACCAGAAGGACACAGCATACAGTATGTTTAGACTTGAAACTTGCTTTATGCACATTTATTTTCCTGGTGGAAATTATCAGGAATGATCAACTTATTTACTTAGTAATAATATTTAATGACTTTATTATGTAATATTAGAAGTTTTCAACCTCTTTAGTGTGAACACACATGATTCCTGATACAAGGCAGATAAATTTAGACTGAATTGATGAGCCTCCCCTTTTAAATAAAGTTTCTTTGATCCTATGAAACATTTGTCTTTGTTTAGAAGAGCTTGATATACACCCATCTTCAGATTGTCACATTATATAATGATATTGTTCTGTGAATATTTAGTTTACCAGGCCATAATTTTGTAGCCATTGGAAACATTTTTGTATAACTTTGTCCAAGTATCGTGACTAGAGGGTGTGTTTTATGGAAAAACCGTACTGAAAACTGGCCCAACTTATGGAAGAAAATTGACTGCCTTACCGAGGTCTTGTTAGGGTTGGCAGGTCTGATACTCAAGTTATGTTAAATATATGTTTATAAATAAGAATATTTAATGCAGCATTCAGACAATGTCTCTTCATATATATAACATGATTTGATGGTGTGTCGCATAACATAGCCATAAAGACTACCTTTAGGTCAAGGTCATGATTAGAGAAAATGTACTTGTGTCACTCATATCCATGTTCAGAGTAAAACATGAACCAAAGTTAAAGATCTTCTTTTGAATCTTTGCCCAAATATACTAGATGGTTTGTGACATAGCCACATTTCTTGCCTCAAGGTCAAGGTCAAGGCAAAGGATCTTTTTGAGTTTTTGACTTTGTCAGTGCTATAAGAGTACATTTTGAACCACTGAAGATATTTGTTTCAACCATTGGCCAGTTCTATATCTAGTATTGATGTTATGATGTTTAATATAGTCATGCCTCAGGTCGGGATGAAGGTAACATCAATTTCTAACTCTTGATTTGTGCCCTTATCTAGGATGAAACTCTAAACCAGTTTATAGATTTGAATGAAACTCGAAACAGTTATACATCTTGACTTGTCTTTGTGTCACATAATGTACACCCCTTGCCCATAAGTCAAGATCACAACAGTGACGGAAAATAAATATCTGTGACCTCTATCCATGTATGGGTATAACTTCTATGAAATATTTTTTGAAATTTTAGACTAAAAGTTTATATCATAACACGTCCTGACTTTACAGTGCCTAATGTATTCATAGCCACTACAACATTTAATAATGCTTGCCTGTTACCTTATATATGATGCCATTTCTTTTTATATCCCTGATGGAATTTTTCATGACATTTCACCCAGGTCTACACCTGATCATACAATGGTACAATCCTTTACAAATTCACCAATTTTTGTACAATATGGAATCAGATGAATATGTGTAGGCTGTGGAATTTTATCTTTTCTGTATATATGATATATACTCATTCTAACTTTTTCTATTACAGCTGCTAATCCAAGCATCTGATAATTTCAACAGTCCTGCAAGAGTCACTCCTGTTCAGATGACAATCACGGTGACAAGAGATCTTTTTGTGACCCAGTTCAATAACTCAGAGTACAGGCAAACAATCAGCGAAAATGTTTATCTTAGTCAGTCAATTGTGACTATTGATGCCATTGATAATGACCTTCGGGTAAGTTCTGCATTTTTTATCAGCATATGAACAGAAGTTATTACTACATAATGGTCATGATTATGTCATGACACGGACCAATTGCTTTAATGAAAACTGGTATTAAAAATATTTCCTGTATGATTAAAACTCTCTTTTAACACTTTAAAAAAAACCTAATGATGAAACGCTTTCTTGTACTAACATGCCATTAACATGAAAGGGCCTGTTTGGTTCCATATTGATTTTTTATGTTGACGGTTTGTTTCTATTCTTGATGGTATTAATAGCACTTTTAACACTTTATTTTATGTTATGCAGAGGAATGTGACCCAGGTGCCTTGCTCACGTTGGCAGGTATCAAACTCACAACCTTTCGATTAGGAGTCCAATGTTTTGCCAATTGAACTATCACATCTACTTTTATATCAAGGAACATTAATGTTTGAAAATTAGGTTAGGATAATTGGATTATTGAAACTAAGTAAGCGTAGTAAAATATTTGTCAAAAGTCCTGATTCTCTGTTTGAATATTACATATAATGACAAAAACTTGATTAATTGGTAAGTAATTAAAACCTTTTATAGTGCTTTATTGCTCACAGCTTTTTTCCTTCTTTTTTTTGGTGATGAATACTATCTATCTGTCTTCCAGGCATCTGAAATCTCTTTTAATATAATTGGAGATTACCCAGGTCCAAGCTTTTTTGGCTTGAGAAGAGTGGGACCTGGTCGTATGGAAGTGTATCTGACTCGTAGCCTAACAACAGATGGGGATCTGAACAATCTGTACACTGTGAGTACAATCTTTTTCAAAACCTCAAAATCTAAATTCGTTCTGCAGTACTTGAACACTTGAATTCACTTTGACTTGAATGTTTATGTCTGGAATAGCAATTAGAAAAATGTATCTAAATCAAACTCTCTGCTTTGGAAATGATTTCAGCTATATAAAAAAACAAAGAAAAATATATTAGTGTATGGTATGGGTTAGCAAAAACAAACATTTTTATAGTTGCCTTTAAATTAGTCAATTTTCTAGCATAAATAACTTTAATAATTCACTGTAGTGAAATTATGAAAAACATTTTTCACTGTGCTCATTATAAACAGCAACAATATTATGAACATAAAAACTTTGATTCCTCAATTTTTTCACTTGCTTGGTCTAGTGGTTACTATGGCTACCTGTCACCCAGAAGTACACCAGTTCAAAGCTCACAACCTGCTTATTTGATTATATCAGTTAGTTTCTTTATATGCCGTTTTGTCTTGAATTAAGAAAGAGAATTATATTGTTACTGATATTTTCCATGCAGCTATTAAAAAATAAACACCAAACATAACAATAACCAGCTGATGTTATTGTATAGGATATTTTAAGAAAATGGTTACTTAAGTCTTTTATACTTGTTGCTAGCCTTATGTTTCAACATTTAAAAAACGATTTGCTTGTTGTGAAGGAGTAATAGATATATTTAAACTTGTGAGTGACAAATTTGGTAGTTTCACCAATTGAATGAAATATGTTATTCTCTTGATACATACAAGCATCCTCTATATGCAAGTATTAGATGAAGATAAATCCTACACTAGGATTGAGAAAAAATGTTTTGGTAATATCTTAAATGATAAAGTACATCTTTGTATTTTTTATAGTGGCTAAAACAAAAATTCTTTTTAGTGCTTGAAACAGACTTAACATTTTAGTTGAGAACAGACTGAGAGTCATTGTATTGTATTCTATTAACATGTATATTGAGCTTAAAATTATCTTACTGAGAAATATATTTGATTTCATAGCTAAGAGTTGAAGCTTTTGACGCCACACGGCCAAACAACAGAGCAACTGCTTTGGTAATCATCAATGTACTTCGAAATCCCAGCGCCCCTGTGTGGACCTTGGGTCAGTTCCGGGCCAATGTACGAGAAGATCACCCTGTAGGAAACTCTGTCTTGCGTGTGTCTGCTACAGACACAGATGGGGTAAGTTATTTATTAAGTAACTGACTCATCTTGACTGTAGAATACATTGAAAGTAATATAATAATCTGATTTTGTTTTCTATTTTCAGTTTTCAATAGTGATTAAAGAGCACTTTCAAAGGATAAGTAAATCATAAAGAATTTGTTTATTGAATACTTCAAACTGCCCACTTTCCAGTATATTTAAAAATTAATATTCCTAAACATTAAATGCTTTGGCAGATATGGCAATTGATCAAGGCAGACTGATAACCACTTCAATCCTCTGGGAGTCTAAATTGATGCTGATGATTTTGACAGCTTCGTAGATCCAGTACTCCTATTAATAAAGCTACTTCAGCATGTTGTTGGGAATACAATCCTAAAACCATCATTGATTCCGACTTGTGTCAACAATCCATCATTTGATGATGTGTGCTAGGATGGAATTGAAAATCAGATTAATTCACCCTATACACTGAGCTAAAGCTCATCATATCAAACATTTACCTCACACAGTTCTAAACATACTGCTAAAAGTATTTTCAATAAAATTTGGGAAACTGGTCACTTCTTGCAGTTTGGTGAAAATCAGTGGTACTCAAACCTAGAAAGACCAAATCAACATTTCCAGCTATTGTCACAATTCATAAACAAATTGTATTATCAAAATCTCCTAAATTATTTGACCTTATGATATTAAAAAAGTGTTAAACATGTTCTTTCGTTTTTTTAAAAATACATCCCACTATAATACTGTTCCAAGGTGACAAAGTTGAAGCTTCCATAGCAACAACCCATGGCACCATCTTGAGACAGTTACATGATGAAGTGTCAGATTTACTGTATAAGTTACAGCTGTACTTGTAGCTTTGATCAACATTGCAACTTCTGAAACAAATTCCCATTCCAATTGAAAGCTCTGCAGAAGCTTAAATCTGACATTCTGTTAATATCCCAGATATTACAGAAACATGATGTTCTCTTACAGCCTGGAAAAAATATTCCATACTGTTGGCTGCCTGTCACACTGGCATAATGAAAGAGAAAATTAAGCAGTCAAAGCTACAGTGCAGCTTGCAAATCGAAGATTCCATACATTGACTTTAAATGTTGAATAAATCATTATATCAGACTTGACAAAATAGGTGGGGGGCCCCGAGTGGCAGAGTGGTCTAAAGCGCTCGCCATTACGGATCACTGCCATCTCACCTCTTTCTGCGTGTGTTTAAGTCTAAGATTCAGCTAATGTAGTTAGGTGAGAAAGATTGCCAGTAGCTTCTTGTGGGTCAGTTGTTCTTTTCATATGTTTTCCCGGATTCTTCCTCCACCAATAATGCTGGCTGCCATGTATAGCCTATCTTGTGCCGAAAAATGGCGTTAAACCCTACTACAACAACAACTACAACTACAAAATATGTGGAATGATAAATCCTCAAAACAGCTTAATGACACAAAACCCACTCAGGTGAGTGGCATCTGTAGGACAAAACAAATGGGAAAGATGAGGTGATATTGTGATGATTAGATATCAGACACTCGTACCTGACTTGTGCATACCCCCTGACTGTGTGCACCCTCACTCATCCAATGATAGTAGAACACATTTTTGTTGATCATGTTGATTTCCACCATTTGATACATTTTGTTTGTGAACAACTTGAAGAAACTGTATAAGTATGTGCCATATATATATATATATATATATATATATATATATATATATATATATATATATATATATATATATATATATATATGAAAGAATTGTAACAGCTTTATATTTAATATTTGGTCTTGTACTTAATTATAATTATTTGGAAGACTTTACATTCATAAACATTTTGTGGAGATTAGTTTTACATTTTTTTTAACTTAAACTTATAATGGTACTAGATACTAGGTGCTGTAAAAAAAAAACTAATGATTACTACTGATTTTTATTTAGAACTTGTGAAAGTTTTGAAAATAAAGTTTTTGAAGGAATTGTCATTTATACCGAAGCTTGTGAGATTAAAGTCATTCAATGTTGAAATGTAGTTTGACAGATTATTCAGGGCTGTCAAGGGGTTATAAAATTGAACAAAATCGACATTTCAACTCCCATCTTGTTTTCACTGAATTTCGGTGCTTCTGGGTCACTAACTATTCTCTTTAGTAGTTTTTGTTAGATGTGGTTATTGAATTGAAAATAATTGCAATAATTTGCAATGCTTCATTACATTACAATATTTAATGAAACAACAGAGTTCTGATTTTGTGAAACTTCAGTGCTTGATGATTTGCAATGTTTTCAAATGAATTTACCTGGAAATTAAGATAGTGTCCTCAGAGGCCCAGTGTCATCCTTAACCATGCTTGACAACCTTGTTAGCTATATAGCTTAAAATCAAGGTGAATTTATTGATCAGTAACAACAAGGTGATTATTCTTTAACAAGTAATAGGAGCTTCTTGGTGATGAAGATTTACCAATATGTAATTCTTTGTTAGCTTTATACTAAATATCTCCATGTCATTTGGGAAAATGCCCTGAACGTTATTGTTACAATAATATTAGTTTTATAAAAAATATTTCAATGTTGTATTCAGTCTACATAATAAATTAATATTGTGGAAATTAATATTGTCCTATTCTTATTGTGATATATTGATATACAGCAATATCACACACCCTTGTTGAATACGTACAACAGTTATTAATATTTTTATTGCTATTTTATTTTTCAGAACAATATCACCTATAACCTACTATCAGAAACTCAACAGAGGGACCTCAGTTCTGGTCCGTCTGATTTCTTCTGGATTGATACAAAGACGGGGGATATTCTGTTGCGTCGAAGTTTGCTCAACACTAACATAGTACAATTTACTGTAAGTCATGACTTTTCTGAAAGAAACTGTTTTAGAATCATTGAAACGTCTTTTTCATTCTTTTGGACGTATTTAATTGATTAATTAATTTAATTTAATTAATTTAATTGATATGGTTTACTCTTCTTTCCAGTTGTACAACAAACAGTGGCAGATTAAGCTTTTGTTTACCACAGAAGGTTTACTAACAATTACCAGATTTTTAAAAAGATTTATCAATGACTGTTTTGAATAATAAAGGAATTCATGTACCTGTTGTTGATCTAATTGGTAATGGTTGATTATGCAAAATGTTAAAAGACAAGCATAATTGGTTAGTTCTTGAAAGTGGGTGATTTGGGTTGGGGTGGGTAAGTTTATATTATCATCTGCACAGTGTCTTTAATGCAGGCTTTGTAACCAGACAGCTGTGTTGATTTTCAGGGTTTCCATCAATGAATATAGATATTATTACTATAATATTATAATTAATGATCAATAATCATTGTCTTTATAATTCTTTTTCTCTCTCTCTCCTCTGTAGCTTCAAGTTCAGGCATGTGACAGTGGCAGACCACAAAAATGTATTACCACAGATGTAGTCCTTACTGTAGTAAAAGGTCGACCAGCTCCAACCTTTGTTCCTGCTTCTAATTATCAACAAACAATTGAGGAAATCTTGCCTGTTGGCTCATTTATCTTGCGCCTGAGTGCTACAGACAGTGATTTGCTTGTATGTATAACTCGTATGTAAAAGAATGTAGTGTACACTCTTTTACACCAGTCAAACAAACTGCAACTAAACAGATTTTCTACAAATTTATATTTTGTAACTCCTTGCAATGACATAATGGATGAAAATTTGAAACGTTTTAAATCCAAAACTTGAATACAAGGCTAAGAAATTATCCCCCTTTTATGAAACGGCCTTTTTTACAGTGCTTGCTGAGTTATGTTTTTGAAAAAATTCCTCAGTTTTGCTTTCATTTTATTAAAGGAACAGAATGTGCAAGCTAAAAATCAAATCTGAGATATGACTCAAAACCTGGAGTCTTCTTTGCTTATGATGTAGAGAGGGTTTGTGTCAGTCTTAGGTAATTTAAGGATTTTCAGATTTGTGTCAAAGATAGCCTTTTCTAATTGAGCAATTTCCAACATGTATCAGGTTTGTTTTAATCCTTTTTTTCATACTCTACCAAATCCTCTGAATTCAGTTTGACAGATTTAGGACAGTACTTTGTTCTCAAGAAATACTGATAAAAAAAGCATCATTCTTATGATGGGAGGTTCAGGCAGTGGTGGTGGTGGTGTATATGTAAGAAATGGTTATCAATTGAAAGGTGAAATGATTTAGAATAAGATGAAATTGAGGCAATATGGATTTCAGTAAATCAGTCAAATACAGTGTCATTCCTAGTGGGATTCATCTCTAGGTCCTTTTCTGCACAAGTCAAATGGAATGAGAATTTTGAAAATCAAATAGATAAAGTGATTGATGACAGGAAAAGAGATTTATATTTTAGATGACTTTAACAATGATCTTATGAATGAGAGAAATTTATTGAATTTCATAGAAACATTTGATTTAACCAATTAGTAGACCAACCAGCACAAGGAACCAACCACTCAGGAACTTTAATATACCATATATATATATATATATATATATATATATATATATATATATATATATATATATATATATATATATATATATATATATATACATACATACATACATACATACATACATACATATATATATATATATATATATATATATATATATAAATCCAACAACTTGGTCAGGAAAGCCATGTTATGGATGACGATGTTAAAATAAACATATTTAATGAATTTTTTTGTTTGTGTAAATCTTAAAATTAGGGATGGATGTATGTATCTATATATATATATTTAAAATTAGGGATTGATTATAAATGCCAGTCATGTTGAACTATGCAATTTGTATTCAAAGAAAATTACAGCAAACACAAAATTTTTAATCTTTACAATATCAGAGTTGTAAAGTTCTTTTATGCTACTGAGACAACAAAAGCAACAGGTATAGATTTTGTTGGACCACATTTTTTTATGGGCGGCTGCAAATAAAATATTTTGTAGAGTAGCATATATATGTACTACAAGCATGTCCACTTCACTGTTTCTCTGGAACATCCAACTTGGATGTGTGAGGTAGTGGGTTCAACCCCTTGCAAAGTCATATCAGTGACTTAGAAAAATGGTACTAACAGCTGCCTGACATGGCGCTCAATATTAAGTGGTTAGTGTTAGGACAATTCAGCCTGGTGTCAGAATAATATAACTGGATGAGACATTACGCTACATCTTTGGTATGAAGCCCCAGTACTAGACATCACTATAAACTATCACACTGCAGACATTGTAGCAGTGTGACTGAAAAATTGTTAAAGCAACGTTAAAAATCCAAATTACACACACACTCAGACTGTGTCCCAAGACATGGGGATTGTCAAAAATTAACTTAATTCATAAGTCAATCAACAAAGAAAATGTCAATAAGTACAGACAATCCATGGTTATCTTACCAACTCTGTCCAAAAATTTTCAAAAAACATATTCATGACAATCTTAACTTAATTCACCATAACATTCTTGTGAGTTAGACTTGGTCTCAATGATAGATAGATGGATTACTGCCTTTGATGATGGGAAATTAATTGGATATTAGTTCATCTTAGAAATGCTTTTGACCATGTTGATCATGATATTCATAAAAGATTTGCCTCTGAAAATAGGTACCTATGTTTCATCTTCTAATCTAGCAGACAACACCACTCTATCAGATTTCAGACACCTAAAATCAGTCTTAGAAGTGTCTATCCAGATAGCCTTACTTAAATTAGATTCTTGGTGTAAGGATAATGCCATAAAAGTAAACACAGACAACACTAAAGTATTAGTGATTACTTCCCAACAAAGAGAGTGAAATTTGAAAAAAGCATTTTGAATCTCATGTTGTTTGAAATTTATTAATGGTTACCCATGACAAAATGCTTGGGATCAGTTTTGAAAACAGTTTGTAATGGAATAAACATATTCAAGTCCTAGATCATAAAGACAATATTCCTGTACATGGGTATTAATGTTGACAAGGAAATATATGTTAACCAAACATAGGATGATATAGTATGAAAGCTATATACAACCATACCAAGACTAATGTAATATTGATGAAACAATTCTAACAAACATATTTGCAAATTATTCTTCATAGGATAAAGAACTTGCAGAATTATTCTTAATAAATAGTTTTGTTTTACCGCCATTTGTTGCTTCAGATACCCCCCAAATTTTTAATTGGACCCCAGTTTTGATACCAAAGTTTGTTTTTTACTCAGTCTCACCCCCAGTATTGACACCAAGGTGATGTATTACTCGCAGTTTTATACCCCTAGTGGCTACACTGATAATGCTGCAAACTTATTAAATATACAATGAATCAATTAAATGTTAACAGTAAATAAATTAATAATTTTGAGAGAGGCTAAACTTGTGCACAGTTTCAAATAGTTTGGTCATATATCTCAAGGAACTATTTCGTGCTAGAAAAGAATGCAACACTCTCAATTAAGGAGTAATTTCAGCTCACAAATTTTTCCATTTCAAAACCAGATAAAGAATTTGTTAAGAAAAGTTTTCAGTATTTAAGGCTGCTAGTTACAATGCAATGACAAAACTGCAAATATAAAGACATTTTAATTATAATCTAATTCTATTGATGAAAAGTGGAACCTGCTTGAATTGACCTATAATATAGTTTAATGTATACATTCTCAAAGCGTCTATTTTGTTATATGATTATATTTGTACTAACTTGTGTAAAAAATTTCAGGGTGCTATACGTTTCGACTTTGTATCACCAGCACCAGCCTTCTTCAATCTCGATAGTGTGTCTGGAAATATCACACTAGCCCAAAGTATCCGACAGTTACTGGATCTTAGCTACTCAGTAAGTGTTAAAGCTTTATAAATGTACACCACTTTATGTAACTATTCTGTTCTCCCTCATTTACATCATATGATTTGCTATAACAAGAGAAACAGATGAACATTTATCATCCTGTTGGTATATAATATAAAGGTATCACTGTATCCATCTTTCTGTCAGTGCATAACATTTTCATTTCTGAAACATAATTATTAATGTTTTCAAAGGTTTTTCAACTAGTCTTAGTACAATGTTAACCATGTTCCTTAAGATCAGGGGACTTATATTTAAAGCATAGCAAGGGCCACATGAGGACTACTACATTGGCCTGAGGTCTACATGAGGACTAGTACATTGGCCTGAGGTCCATATGAGGACTAGTACATTGGTCTGAGGTCCACATGAGGACTAGTACATTGGCATGAGGTCCACATGAGGACTAGTACATTGGCATGAGGTCCATATTAGGACTAGTACATTGGCCTAAGGTCCATATTAGGACTAGTACAGGTCCACATGAGGACTAGTACATTGGCCCGAGGGTCGCATGAGGAATAGTAGTACATTGGCCCAAGGGCTACATGAAAACTAGTCCATTGACCCAAGAGCTGTATCACTGAAACTTTTTCATACAGCCAAAGCGGCTAACATAAAAGGTAAACAGATGAAATGTTCGAAGCAAGAAAAAAATGATGTAACAACATTTTTATTATCAAAACTGACTGTGAAGATGTAAAAAATTGCATTTTTAATTATTTTACAAATTCTGTGTCATTGTGGGTTACAGGAAGTAACTCCTAGCTGTTTAAAACCCTTCTGAATCCTTTGGTGTGTACAGCTTTTGTAGCAGCAGTTGATATACATGTACCAAAGTAACACAGTGCACACCTGCTACCTGTCTGACGTCATACACTTAGACCTACCTGTTAACTGTCAGAGAATGTTATGTGCATGAAAGCGAGATCATTATTGAAACCTTCAGTAAATAGATATTTGGATGCCTAAATTTAATTGGCTAAATATATATAAGTAAATGTACTGAGGTGCATATTGAGAGCTGATATAGTATTATAAATGTTTCATTAAAAGTTGGTATCCCGACTAATAGCAAACTCTAAAGAAAACACAATTTGCAAAATTATAAACTGGTACATGGCCACCAATGCCATCCTCCATTGAAATATTGAAAATGCATGTGCCAGCTCTGCAAGGTTAGATCAGGAGATTTACAAACTTTGATTTGGATATTGCATTTCACATCTGGAGGATTTTCATAGGTATATTTCATGTTCACTTCAGTATTTAAGGTGAAAAGTCTTTACATTTCTTCTCCCAACTCCCATGTTTTGCTTGATTTGGGACTGGGTCAGTAAATATAAATGCTTTTTATTAATTTAAAAAATCATGGTTTATGAAGGGCGATACCTGTTTGGACCAAGAATTGAAGATTTTAGAGCAACAAATAATTTATTGTTATTTAAATTTGGGAGTGGTGGTCGGTTGTTATATTTTTTGAGTGATGGAATAAATTGCTTTTCAAACTACTTAATAGAATGGAGAAATTCTTGTATAATTGTGGTTTTTGTTCTATCATGCACTGCATGTTGATGGAAAAGATTAAAGACACTTACATTGGTGTACTAGTATTTGGAAACTTAAACAACCATCACATTGTCAGTAAATTAAGACTGAAATGTCTTTAACTGAATTGTAGATCATCTTACATAATAGGTGGATCTTCTCATCACATGTGTAATAACTTTTGTCTTCTTGATTAGGTAAGTTCTAAATTATTCACTGATGATTTTCTCTGAATTGCCAGATCACTTAGGTGTTTAAATGAACTATGTACAATATGTAGCTATCACATTAGAGATACGTGAGACTGGTACATTTGGTATCATAGTTTTTAAGAGCATTTTTCTTTCTGCAAATGAAATGGGAAGTTTGAAATATGGATGAACAAGTCAGGAGAAATTGATGATTGCAGGAGAATTGTTCTCATTCTAAAGCGGTTCATGTGTAACATTTTATTTGTTTTTAAATAAGGTACTATATGACACTTCATAGCTTAAAGACATGTAATGTACATCTTTCAGGAAAATAGAAAGCATAACATGTAAATATCAATTGTTTTTTATTTATATAGTTCCAAGTTGTGACCTATGACAGTGGTGAGCCACTGTATCGCAGCACAGGTGTTGTTACCATAACGGTGAATAGAAATCCCAATGCCCCACAATTCCTTTCGGACCCATATTATGTACCCAGCCTGCATCAGAACACTTTACCAGGAGATGTGATTGTCAACACTACAGCAGTAGACTTGGATGGTGTAAGTATTATCAAAATTCATACTTGATGTCTATAAAAGTTTGTAAAATCACTTTTATATCAACTACAAAAGTGTAATAATTATTATGAAAACATTCCTCCCAGACACAATTTGTCCAATGAAAATGGTATTGAAGAAGTGTAAAATCTGAGTTTTTTCATATATATATATATATATATATATATATATATATATATATATATATATATATATATATATATATATCTCAGCTGTATTAATGATTACACCTTGATATGTAAGAGTTTTTGTGTGTTCATAATACATACTTTGATGTACATACTTCCTCATAAAGATTATGTACAATCATTCAGGATACATACTTTGATGTTACATGCTTCCTCATACAGGTTAAGTACAATCATTCAGGATACATACTTTCATGTTACATACTTCCTCATACAGGTTAAGTACAATCATTATAGAGGACTGAACACACCTTTTTCCTAAGCAGCTATGTCCCAGGGAGACATTTTTAGTTTACCTCTACATTTCACATTTTACTAGCATAGATCAGACCAGATTCTATTTACAATCTTTGTGTATACTGTTGTACATATAATCATGACACTTGAAGAGGATGTAAATCTTAATTTGTACTACTCTTATCATCACAAAATTATGTAGATTACCGTAAATCATATTTCACTTTGCTGACTTGGGATCAGTTTTGTTTTTTTATACTGGCCGCCATGTGTAGCCAATCTTGTGCTGAACAATGGCAATAAAACCCTTTTACAGCAAGATCCTTAGGTCTTCATTTCAGAAGTAGGCCTTTTCTGGCAATGGCACTTGTTGGAATTAGGAATAAATATGTTTATTATGTAGTAAACCTTTCCTATTAAATTGTACATTGTAACGGATTACCCACAGTATGTTAAATATGAACTGTATATGTGAATAAGTATAGGAATTAGATGATTTCATGTGAGGCTGAACCTTTGGTGAATAATTAAGATAATTATGAATGCATGAACTACACTCTTGTACAGTACAATTGTCACTCCAAGGTTATTCCAAGCCTGTGATTTTCACTCATTGAAATTGGGTTTCTAGGGAGGACAGTAATATCTTCAGAACCAGATTTTAAGAACAATAATTTTAAAAAGAAAGAAAAAAACTAATCTCTTTATTTATCAGCTTGTCATAGTACCTATATATTATTTAAAAAATTGTTTCTTATTAGCAAAAATGGGTTATGCAGAAGTATTTTTTCCTTGAGCAAGTTCTTTAACTAAACATTCATCAAAGGGTCACTGGGTAAAATAGAAACCTTGAGATGTAGGGGTCTAAAGGTAAAATACTGCATACTATTACACATTTTTTAAAGTTTGTGTGTGTGTGTGTGTGTGTGTGTATATATATATATATATATATATATATATATATATATATATATATATATATATATATATATATATATATATATGTGTGTGTGTGTGTGTGTGTGTGTGTGTAATGCTTAATTAAATGTGCAAATTGATTTCTGGTATTTTTTATCTTTAAAAAAAAAATTTAAACATTTTTAAACATTACCATGAGTAGTGGATATAATATACTAAGCACTTCAAGTACTGGGCTAAACCAAATGAGTTTGATGCTCAATTCTGGAAATTTTATTTCTTACTCTGTGGTTTAAAAATGCTATACTTTCCAATTAACATCAGGGATGGTCAACCGGCCAGAAATACACAATTTTCTTTCCTAATGGATTCTACACACCAAGTTGATCTCAAGAACTGTGTTCTGACCAAAGGGTTAAGACCGTTGAGATTATGTGTCAGTAAGCATGAATTTTTGTTGCCTATATAGAATAATATTATATACAGTTCAAGGTACTCTCTCTGTACTTAAAAGCATGTTTAGTTTTGTTTTCCATTTTAGGATGTTATCAAATATTCATTGAGAGGAGACACCAGTATACTCTTTTACTTCATGATAGAAGAAGATGTTGGTGTTATTTTCCTAAGGAGACGTCTGGAAAATCTGCCTCGCTTAGATATGAATGTAAGTGAAGAATCTTTATTTAAAACAAATTTACAAAAGCTATATAATTATTTGGCCTGTTGGTGTAATTTAAATTTGAATATAACATTAGTACAAAATATACATTCTTGACATTTAGCATGCAGTGTAAATGCATATGTCATTGGAAAGGTAATATCTAATAGAATAATGTGATCTGTAAAGAGATACCTTTTCGATTTGTTAATGATTACATTTTTTTACCATACTGTCTTATTAAAGCAGATTAGTTCTCATTAAAGTTTTATGAACTTTTCTCCCATAGGTTCTAGAATAATATTGATTCATAAAATTACATACATAAAACTGTCTCCCGCACCATGGTGCACCTCCATGATTTTTTAGTTGGACACACAAATTTTATCACAGGCTTAACCTGTCTGCTCAGATGCTGTTGTTTTTCCAGCAGATGTTTGGCCACAGCAAAATGTGTGCACAATAGCATCATGAGATGAGCAGATCAGTTTGACACATCTGGCTTAAGGCAGAGCTTATTTAATTGTGATTATTACCATTTGTACTTCAATCTGTCTGTTATCAGTTTCATTCTGCACGATAACTGAAGTTGGCCACTATTTACAGTTATCAAACTTTATGGATTGCTTGCACTTTGGATAAGGAAGAATCTTAATGATTTTGAGGTCAAAGGGCCAGTGTTCAAGGTCACCATGGTAAGAAAATGGCTTCTGTACAATAGCTTGTGTTTTCCACCATATACAGTTGTCAAGCTTTATGGACGGCTTCCACTTTAGGTAAGAACTTTATTAACTGAGGTGGGTGTTAGAAGGCCATTGTAATTCTGACAGAAAGAAGAAAAATGGTTTTATCACAGACCTGTACCAAAGTGTTTTGATGGCATACCCTTCAGATAAGGAAGATTCCTGTTGATATTGGGGTTGAAGGATCAAAGGTCAAGGTATCATCCTGAAGAAGTAAAGTATTGTCTGCACCAGAATATTAGTTATCACCATGGAGAGATATTACAATTTCTGTGTATGTATGTGGTTTTCATTTTAGTTCCAAGTAGTGGCTGTTGATCAGAGGCTGGTGAATGAAAAGACAGGTGTAGCAACAGTTAACGTTGTGATTAAACAGGATGCCGCCCCATTCTTTGTTAATGATCCCTACCCAGATACGATCCTAGCAGAGACAGCAAAAAGAGGGGACAATGTAATTCAGACCAGTGCACGAGACTCAGATAATGATGTGAGTTAACATTTAATGAATCTTTTGTGGTATTATAGTAAGAGTAAAGATGGAAGCAATTTGTTTCTGAATCAATTTAATTTTGGAAAGAAAAAGAAGAGAAAGGAGAACACTGAGTATCTCATTTGATCTGTTTCAGTTTCAGAAATGATACAAACCCATCATTATTACTGAATAAATTTTTGCTGGAATAAAATTTTAATTTTTAAATTATAACTATATGGAAGGCCCCTATTTTTCTGAAAGTCTATAATTATAGAACCATGTCAGAGAACCAGTAAATCGTAGTTCTTACATTCCTCTAAGATAGGCTTATGATCTTCAGGCAAAAATTTGGATCTTTTCTGCTTAGTTCAGCTAATTAAAATCATTGTTGGCTTTTGTTTTAGGGACAGTTGGTGTATAATGTAGTTGGTGACTTTCCTGCCACAAATTATTTTACGATTAATGGTTCCACTGGTCTGGTAACCGTGCTTCAGGATATCAAGAATGACCCAGCCCAAACTTCTGTCTATAAGGTAAATATGAATGTTATTGATAATAACTTTAAACTTACTTGTCTTTTGATTAATGGATTGAAAGTAATTTTGAACAAACTCTGTTTTATAATGGAAAATCATGTATCATTTATTATGTGCGTTGGTCTTACCACAAGTTTTGCTAATGTGTATATTTGATTTAGATAAATATATATTGCATACAAAATAATAAATGTCCAAAGTTGAAGGCTTCAGGAAATCTCTACAAAATTGATACAGTATTGCATGTAGGAATTAGAAAATAAGTTGAATAGCAGAGTTTGGAAAAATGTATTGCATTGAATGAATTGCTGTTATATACAATGAAATAAAGCTTAGTTGTACAGTAAGGAATTGATATATAATGTAGGAATAAAGATTAAATATTTGTATCAGTAAAAGTTGATATATCATTAGAGTTATCAGAGATTTTATATTTGATTAGTTCAAACAAAGCTATTGTCAAGTTTGTTAAGATGTATGTTGTTTTTCTTCAGCTTGTTCTTGAAGTGTACAATATCCTGTATCCAAACACACGTAACACCACAAATATCACAATCAGAATCAACAGAAATCCTGGCACACCAAATTTCATACCAAGCTCTTCATACAGAATAAATATCAATGAAAGTGTTCGAATAGGATCAGTGATTGTGATACTGACTGCCACAGATAGTGATGGGGTAAGTAAAAGAATAAGTTTTAACTTGTAAAATATTTAATAGGATTTTTAATTATGCAAATTCTTAAATGCTGCATTTAAAGCGAACTTTAATGTGTGCGATTGTATAATAATATTGTAAAGTATGTATTTTTATTGTTACCCACCCAACCCAACTACCACACTCAATTTAATTTTACTGTCTGCATTTTTATTACTCATCTTTTAATATTTCGTATCTTATGATCAATCCTACTTTGGCATTGATGGCAGACTAATAGATCTTAATTCCTTGCCTGCTTGTAGTAGGGTCATCTTGATGATTTTGTGTTGGTGTGTGCTTATGCCCATCTCAAGGAACTATTTGGCATGACTAAAAAACTTTCAGTGTAGAGAAATACAATTTGTCATGCACATCTGAATGAATTTATAAATGACCAAATTAGATTTACAATCCATTTCAATATTTTTATTTTATAAAAACAAGTTTTCACAATTTATTAACCTCTGTGACAGGCTTTATTAATGTTTACACATTTATGCAAAATCTGCTGGAGTTATAGCAGTACATTTTGCTAGACATAATTGGATGACATTACTTAAATTTTTTGGTGTTATATTCAATACATCTTAGCCTTCTATCATGGTTTACATAACCCTGAATACAGATGGTTTGAAAGATGGAGACAAATATAACTATATATAGCCGCCATCTTTTCTGCTCAAAATTTACACATATACTCAGATTGTTGAATTACATTAAAATCCGCAAGTGTTAAATAGGTTTCTGTTTCCACACTGAAAGCCTTGAAAAAACATACATTTTACAACCTGTTAATATTCCCAATCTTACAGAAACACATTTTGTTCATGTGATAATATTCTGTACTGTTGTTGGCTGCCTTGTTACATTCATATTAAAATTAGGGAAGGAGTGACAAAGCAGACAAAGCTGCCTTGCAGTTATCCTTTTATGAACAGATGATTCCATTTTCTGACCTTAAATATTACATAAATCAACATGTTGTCCATACTTGGCAAAATATGTGAAATGAAAATGACCGACGTGAGAACATCAAACCTATCATTAGAGAACTACATCCATCAAATAAAAACGTCACTGATATGATATTGTTTTGTGCTAGTTGCATATTAGAAGATATAAAAACCTAACTTATGCATACCTTATAAAATGTGAACCTTGATCAGAGTGTGTGCCCTGCCTATGTCCACTGATAATGGAACACTTGTCCACCTGCAGATTGTTAGGCAGAAGTTTATTTATGTGAACTGAATGAAGGATACAGTTATGTATGAGTAGAGAAACTTAGGACTTTTTCAGGGAATGCAGTTTATGTAACATGTTTAGAGCATATTTTGCAAGTATTTTATTGTCTTTTACCTTTTAGATTTTGATCATGTTCTACAGAATTTTAACATCTTTACCTAGTTTATGTATATACTGTGGTACTCATTTGCATTTATATGGCAGAGTTTATCTTCCTAAAGATTTTGTGTAATTATTCACTTTTACAAATTTAGATAAGTAACAGGTACTTGCCATTTTTGTACTAATGCCCTTTTGAACAATATTACATACAAACATGCCAAGGCAAGTTAGTACTTTTATATCCTGGAATTTGTAAATGCAGGATGTGTAGTACATGTAGTAGTAGTAGTGATAGTGGTAGTTGTAGTACTAGTAAGACAGTTGCAAGTGATCCTTAAGAAATATTTCTCCATTTTCAGGATCCAGTGAGATATAGGTATTTGTCATCAGCACCACTTGGTGCAGAGGATTACTTCATCCTGGCTACAGATACAGGTGTCATCACTACAAGAAGTGTATTGACAGCTGCACCACAAAACAATTATTTGGTAAGAGGCTGTGATGCATTATAATTTAATATGCCTCAGTCAGGTAAATTTTTGTTTTAAATTTAACCTCAGTTAATTTTTGCCTGATGCTGAGTTTCAACTCTACTGCCATCTGTCTGTCCATTAGTACAAAGTTTTTATTTTTTATTCTAAACTACTTAATGGATTGCCATAAAATGTGACACACACACACACACACACACACACACACACACACACACACACAGTTATATCATGATAGAGTTTTCTAAAAGACGTTTTATGATGTATATTTAGTTCTAAAAGATTATGATACCAGTCTGATTTAAAATATGTCTACCACTGCAGTCATTGTGAAAGTCTTGCTGTTGCTGCTCACGAATGCCATGTCACATCAACAAGGGGTTTCCTCAGAAGGCTTTATCTAATTTCTGGTTGGTGAAAATGGTGCTGATCTAACGACCAATATGGCCACCATGGCAGCCATCTTGAAAATCTTATTAATATTCCACATCAATGGAAAGACATGGGTTTTCAGTGTAGGCTTTTGAGGATGTCTAGTTGGTTTTGAGTTAAAATGGTGCCAATCTGACATGCAGTATGACCAATGTGGTGGCCATTTTACAAATCTTATTATTTCTACTCAAAAATGTATGGCAATATTGGCAATGGGTTTTCACTAAAAAGATTCAAAAATGTTGTTATTGCAGCTTCTAATTGGATATTCTTATGAACATTGGGTTTTCACTAGCAAATTTTGTATTTTGTTTAAAGAAATAAGAGAGTATGGCACTGCAGCACAATGAGGGTGGTGGGATGTCAAATTTATTGTACAGAAATTATGATGGTTAGCAAAAATGACCAATAAACAGACCTGAACTTTAAAATCCTAACTATGAATTTGGGATCAGTTCAAAAACACTGAAATATTGTTGCAACCAAAATGGCTGCCACTGTAATCTATTGAAAGAACATCCCAGATCTTCCTAAATCAGTGTACTTCACCATATATTACTATTAACCCTTTACCTCAAACAAGTGCCTTTGGACAACTCTACCCCATTCTCATGGAAGCGCCTTTCAATGACCTGCTGTAAACATCAGCCATTTTGAGTGTGTTTTTGTAGTGCCACCTTTGAGGAAAAACCCCTATTAGATAATACATTTATTGGTGTGAATGACCATTATATCAGATCATGTGGTCACTGTTTAAGATCTTGTTGAAATCTGCTATTTAAAGTAATAAGGTCGTATTCTCCACTTTTTCAAATTGGAGTCTTCGGATTTTGTTTAGTACTTGAGTTTTCATGATTGGAATCACATCTATGAAATCTTCAATAACTTAAGGCTCTGATATTGATGTAGGCTGAGGTACTGTAAAACACTACTACAAACATACATACCCTTTGAGCAACTTTTTACTTATTGTTATGTATACATAATTTCATGTACATTGTAAAAATAGCTTTCATCATACAATATCATGGCTTAAAGTCCTTCTTAAGATAGTATTAGTCTACATGTTTGCGCACATTTCATCTTTTCTTCTATTGTACAAGTAAAAAAGACAAAAAGTCTTCTTATTCCATAATATATCTTCTTAAAGATTTATGATGCTGTATTTATCCCTTGCAAAGCATTAAAATGATATATAATATAGACATACTTGTTATGATCATTACATAATGCAAAATATTTTATGTTTTTCCATGTTTCCTAGATTGGACTAAACACAAAATCCCCATGTCTTTCGAAATGAAGACCACTGATTTTATTCACAGTTTTTAAAAACAAAATCATGTTCAAAGTTACAAGCATGGACTAACATTGATTGCACTTATTGTGGGTGATATGAAATAAATTATGATAGAAGACATGGAATGTAGGGGGGGGAGCGGGTGTAGGTAATTTATCACATATTCAACCATCATTAAGACAGTATAATTTATTACATCTTTATCTTTTCAGCTGAGAATTGAGGCTTCAGATGGACGAGGCAATACAGCCGTTGCAACTGTGGACATCACAATCCTCCGTAACCCTATGGATCAAAGTCCATACTTCTTGGGTCAGAATTACAGTGTTATCATCCCCTACACAACAGCAGTGGATTCCTCCATCCTTACAATCCAAGCCAGAGATAATGACCTTTTGGTATGTTTTGAAATTTTTGATAGCACTATAAGCCTTTCAGATTTGTACAAATGGTGCTGATCTATCATTAAAATATGGCCTCTGTTACTAAAAATGGAGGAAAAAATCTTCAATTGACTTATCTTTTAAAACTTGTCACTAGAATTTGATCAATTTTGACACAAAGTTTTCTAGCATGATGGTCATTCAATTTTGTACAAATGATGCCAATCCATAATCAAATTTAGCAGACAAAATTAGAACAATCTTGAATTTTAAAAAAATGCTAAACAGAATTTAACCAATTTGGTGATATGAAAGGTTTTCACATACATGTATATTCAACTATTGTTGATCTGCTGTTAGTAAACATAGAAAACTTCTACCACTCCACAGATCGTGACCAAATTTGACAGAAAGTCTCCTTGAAAGGTCTTTAAAACTTGTTAAGATAACGACAATCTACCATTAAATATTTCTAAATACATTACTACAAAATTCTGAAAAACTGCTGAATAACAACTGAACAGAAATTTTAACCAGATTTGACAGCAATTTTCTTTCTGGCATAAGGTCATTTAAATATCAAAATTATGCAGTTTCATCATCAAATATACCCATTATTAAGTTTATAGGATTAATTTTCAAAAACAACAAAGTCATCTAAAATTTGTCAATTGGATGCCATGCATAATTTGCCATTAACAAAAAATAACAACCTCTGATCTAGCTGGGCACTTGCTGTATCAGTTCTTGGACGAAACTAGTATGTGAGCACTGTCAGTTTTTCTAACTTGATTCTCATTTGAAGATTTTCAACCCACTGAAACAAGATGTGAGTGCTTACAGGGAATAATCCACTGAAGATGTGGGTGCTCATGGTGCATTAACTACTGAAACTTCAAGAGAGTACTCACAGTGCATAACCACTGAAGATATGGGTGCTCAAGTACATAATCCTCTGAAACTAATTGTGAGTGCTCACAGTGAATAATCCTCTAAAACAAGATGTGAGTGTTCACAGTGAATAATCCTCTGAAACAAGATGTGAGTGCTCACAGTGCTTAAGCTACTGAAGCATGAAGAGAGTACTAAAAGTGCATAATCCTCTGTAACAAGATGTGAGTGCTTACAGTGCATAAGCCTCTGAAACAAAATGTGAGTGCTCACAGTGCATAATCCTCTGAAACAAGATGTGAGTGCCCACAGTGCATACTTCTCTGAAACAAGATGTGAGTGCTCAGTGCATAAACCTCTGAAACAAGATGTGAGTGCACACAGTGCATAATTCTCTGAAACAAGATGTGAGTGCTCACAGTGAATAATCCTCTGAAACAAGATGTGAGTGCTCACAGTGCTTAACCTACTGAAGCATGAAGAGAGTACTCACAGTGCATAATAAACTGAAACAAAATGTGAGTGCTTACAGTGCAAGAAATTCATTGGCAGTTTATAACAAATCATGATGCAAGTATGAATTGTGGCTGGCATTTCTAAAGAACAAAAGTCTTTCAAAAATTTTAGTTTTCTTTATCAATTTTGAGCTTTATTTTTTGGAAATCAACTAGTCAAGAAAGTATATAATGCAGTACCACTAAAGAAAATATTCAACTTTATATTGAATGAAGTTTATATAAAATAATTTGACCTTTACTTATAAGATTCTAATATTTTTAACCTTCAAAATTTTTTATAAACATAACTTTTAATGAAATTTCAAATATTTACCTTTATTTTTTTTTCCATAGGACTGCCTGTTTACATTTATTTAGAAGGGTTTGTCTTCCTGAAAAGTATTTTTTGTGCAATTGTTACCTGCATATTTCTAAAAAATTACTTTTAGGTTGCACTCTGTAGTCAGGGGGAAAAAAATTATTATTGAATCCTGTATATAGGTAGCCATACATACACATTAATTTGGTTTATTATAAAGGTGTTGGCCAGGTGAGAAATCATGCTTATAATGTAAGTATATTGTATGAATGTTGGAGGCATTCTGGTGAAATTAGTAATTGTTATGTTCATTAGTTTTTAATTTTATTTCTACTGATGATGCCATTCATTCATTCATTCATTTCAAAGCTTATTCATTCCAGAGTTCATTCGTTTATTCATTCCAGAGTTTATTCATTCATTCATTCAAGAGTTCATTCATACCAGAATTCATTCATTCATTCCAGAGTTAATTCCAGAGTTCATTCATTCATTCATGCTAGAGTTCATTCATTCATTCCAGAGTTTCATAACATATGAAGCAGTAGGAGTGTTCCCAGCTCTCGATTTCTTCATAGTTAATTCCAGTACTGGTGAAATCCGAGTTAAAGTGAACCTGGCTAATGATGCTCTCAAGACCCTCACATATACTGTAAGTATCAATTAACTTTTAGCAGTTTTAATCTCATTGATCTTCTCAGCTTGAAATTATATACTTTTTAAAAACACATGCAGATTTGGGCCAGAATAGGCCAGTGCACCCTGCTACATTTTGTATGAGGCAAGTATTGTATCCAACTATTAGAATGCATCCTCTGATGTTCCAGCTCAGCAGGACTTGGACTTTTAAAAGTGAGTAGTTGATATAAAATTCAGTTTTGTATTTGGATGATTTTACATTGTTTTACCATGTTATTTGTGTTGTATGACATTATTTTTGGGGATACCTTACTCAGTACTGGGGAGTCAGGATTGTTCTGAAGCATTGTTAAACTCTGCGCTTACAAATATACATATAAACAGACGTAATATAGTTAATGCCCAGAATGACAACATCAGCAATAGTAATAGTCACATTTGAGTTAATTTGTATGTCTGTAAGGCCAAAACCTTTTGCCATATTTGTATCCTTGGTAAAATATGTTGAATAAAATCTCCAAAAGTCATCTTTCAATCATCCAGCCTACAATTGGAGTGTGGCATCATTTTCATATAACAGTAGAACTTGTCTAGAAGTCTAGAAGTCTACCCCTTCAGCTTAAACAAATCATGTTCTGTTAAAACAGGTGGTAACATGATATGTCATTACACTGTATAATTCATAAATCAGTGCACTAAAAACCTGGTCTCTCAATAAAGGTGTTCTCTCATAGCAGTGGTCATTCAAAAGTGGTTTTACTGTAGAGTAAATCACAGAGATTATGTATTATTGTATTGCTCAAATATTGTACTAGAATATCTGTCCTCTACTTACTTCCAGAATTGTGAATCTTGATCAGAGTTTGTGCCATGCCAGTGTCTACTTACAGTGGAGCACATTTTTGTTAAGTGCATTTACTTCTAAACTGCAATGTCAGGCATTTTCTGATGTAATTTAAGTCAGCAGCGTTTTGATGTTAAACAAGTAGCAAAATCTTTCACTTTCTAATAGAATGTGTTTAAATAGCAAATTTTAATCCTATATTTTAAAGACTTCACCTCTTTTTTTATTTTTTATACAATTTTTTGCCAGGCAGGCATCCTTTCAATTTTCCGTCTTGCAAGAAAACAATTTAAATTAATGTTGAAAGAATTTATTTTCTTCAAGCGATAATTTTTTTGACCATTATTTTTTCACAGCCGGTGCTTTTAATAAATTTTGCATTTTGTCTTGAATGATACATATTTTCATATTTACAGTTATTTTGAAGGTTTATCTTTATCAATTTTTTCTTGCAAGTGTTCTAGATTGACTTAATTGGAACTATATATATATTGCTGTATTATGCCAGGAACATAATACTGTTCATACATACATAAACACACACACACACACACAGGTTTCCACAGCATAGTTTTACTGAGGTTTGTTGGACTTCAACCAGGTTTTTATGCTGCTTTTATCCAGTATTGCTTGACGAGTTTCTTGTACAGCATTCCATAACATCTTTTACTGGTGTAATGCCTTTATATTAACACAACTTAAGTTTACTGAGGTTATTTGGTCCTTCCTATAATTTTACTTTGCCACCACAGTTTCCTCAATTTAAGGTCTAGCCATGTAAATTCTTCTGAGTCGAATCCCTGGGATGCACTGTAGCTGATAACACTTAATTTCACAATGCAATATAATCCCTATTGTCATCAATCACCATGGCGATTTTTTTTTCTTCAACTTAACTACTAATGTTGTGTAAATTATGTAAAACATTCTCATGAAAAGGGGCAATTGAAATTATGTCATACTTGTGTCTGCAGTTTTGTGAGTTTTTCTGAAACAGTTTCTGAGAAGCAATAGTTTTAGAAAATAATTTGTCAAGACTAAACACAATTACTGATATTCACCCCCAGAATTTAATTCTCTTTTATGAAGCCTTATGGATTATCATAATTATCTTTTATGAACCGTTATGGATTATCACACATATGATTATCTTGTAGCAGTGTTTTCAGCAGCTTTCCAAGTAAACTGAAGCAATTAGCCCTCTGAGATTTGTTTTCTTGGACCTTTTCTCTCAAGTTACTTAATCAATTTTTTTATTATTTACTTTTTTCTTGCATATTACATCAATTATGAATATTACATGATGTTCCGTCAAAATTACTGCAGTATATTGATTCTTGCAGTAGTTCACTTTGACAAGTTAGTGTTCAGTTATAAGCCGATTTGTTTCCAGTACAAACATTTCTCTGATACAGATATATTGGAATTAAAATAAGAGTCTCTACACATACAGTAGTTATATCATATGTTTCTCATTTTAATACTTTAATATTTTAATAATGTGATTTCAATATTCATTGTCCTTTTACCAGTCAATCAGTCCATATTACTTTCAGTGAATGAAATATTTTGCATACAAATATTTTATTTTGTTTGTTTTTTTATTTGCTCATTGTGGACTCTATCAAAGTCAGAAATAGTGTTCATCATCTTGAAGGTGGTGATCAAAATAATGTCTTAATTACCTAGTTGACTTGCCTAATAGTTGCTACAGAGAACTCAAGATAGTACATGATATGCAATTTTTGTTTTCTTTTATAAGGCACATTGTAGATGTTGAAATGTACCCTTTTGAATTATTTTGTGAAGAAAGGTGCAAGGGCATGAGTGAGAGAAAACACTGCCTGTGAACATATTTTTTTGTGGAACTGTTTGGCATAGAGTATAATTACTTCGTTTTCTCTGCTTTAGCTACGAATTGAGGCCTATGACAGCGCTCGTCCAAATAACCGTGCTGCTGTCAATGTCCAGATCTATGTCGTACGCAACCCGAATTCTCCCGTCTTCTCTGCAGCATCAGGTGTACAATACAATGCCAGAATTAATGAGACAGTGCCAGTTGGCTCAAGTGTGATTCGTGTACAGGCATCAGATGCAGATAATGTGAGTTTATTATAATAAGTTTTGCATACATTTTAATTTAAAAACTATACCATTATATTGATTTATAAAATTCTACAAATACACAGTGAAGTTTTAGTAGTGAACTTAATCACCCAGCTAACTTTTATGTTATTTAATAAATGATAAATGTTAATATTGTTTATAATGTAGACTGTTTCTGTAATTCATTCAACGAGTTGTATCTTTGTCTTAATACATTGAAAAGATAATACATATTTGCATTATTAAGTTTGTAAATGATTTTTCCATAGGAGTAGTGTTCATCAATGGTCAGATTTAGAATTCTGATTGTATAATTATCCTTGTGTACATGAATAAGTCTGAACTGTATTCTTTGTGTAATACTCCATTGATTTCCAAATTTCTTTACCTTTGTATGGTGAACTTTTAATTGATCACAATACTTTTAATGAAGTTGTTTTTAATGATTTGCATTTATCTTAATAGGATACATTACGCTACAGTATTGTACAGGACACAGGTGGAAATATTGCCCTTACTTATTTCTTCTTGGATGGTGTATCTGGAGTCATTTATGTTGCCACTGACTTGACCGCTAGCAGATCAATTGGAAACATATTTACAGTAAGTTCTGCCATGTGTATTGACTCCCACCCTCAGAGACAGAAGTTAATGAATGTGAATTCTATGAAAGAGCTCAATGATGATGTACTACCTAAGAAAGTCTCAGACAGTTTGAGGGAATGCAGTTTATATAATAAGTTTTTACCATAATTTTTAAGGATTATATGTTTTTACCTGTGCACACACACACACACACACACACACACACACACACATATATGTCTGCATCTTGAGCTTTTATTTTATCATTTGATTCAGTACATGTACTCTTAAGTTTACATATTTTGGGAGGGCTGTATGTTCTTGAACTTTCATGCAATACTTTATTTTGACAGTGTTAAAGCTTTTGATTAACATTCGTTAATTTAATTCCTCTTTACCCTTTTTTTGTGGGAACATTCATTAATATATTTATCAAGCCATTCATTTTATATTATCCATTGTCCCTATTACATAGCAACCGTTCAGTTGTTTTAAAATGCAGTGTGCTAGTTTGATCAATGTTATGATGAGATATGCACATATGAGCCATAATTTTACAGTTTTATTACATCTAATACTTTTAGTTCACTGTCCAAGCCCGAGACCAGGGAACCCCAGAAAAATATGGCTTTGCCACTGTGATAATCAACATTGATCGGGATTCAGGTGCTCCAGCATTTACACTTTCCAACTATGAGACACGCATCACTGAGACATCCCCAGTCAATGGATCGGCTCTGTTGATAATAACTGCAGTTGACTCTGATCTCAAGGTAAAAACAACCTAAACTTTTTCTGTACAGGTGAACTTCAACGATATGACATTAACGATTCAATTGTCTCACCTTAATCAGTTTCTCTTTAAAAAACATTATCCAGAATTTAGTCCTCTATTTCTTAGTATTTGCAGTTCCTCATAATTTTAAAAGTTAAGCATATTGTTGAAGAAATGTTCAGTTTGTAATGTACACTTGAGTATAATGAATGATCTGTGAGATAAAAACGTGAATAAATTAGTTATAGATCTAATATTTTCAGCTAACAGTTTTCTCAAGAAATATACCACATGTCACAAATAGTTCTCAGATGATTTATTCATTTAATGTTTTGTTTTATTTGTTCATCAGGGGCAGATAGCATATGAAGCTATCGGTGATGGACTTGCCATGGCATACTTTGGTGTCGACAGAAATACTGGAGCAATCTATGTCAGAAAATCTCTTCTTACCTCAACTGAAACTAGATATGTGGTGAGTATTTTAAATTAGATTGAAACAGATGATATTTATACATGTATTAGCAGATAGAAACAACATTGGCAGGATCAGCAACATTGACATCCAATGTCAAACAGTTTGAAAATTATAGCAGGTATGGTACACCATTTTCGTGCAAAATTTAGTGCTTTGCACAACTGATTACAGTATTACCTGATTATAACACTGTCCATTGAATCCATTTAGTATAACTCCTTGTAGTGAGACTGGCTTGTAATGAAGCACATGGTGTATATAATCTTATTTAAAAAAGCTTGAAGAATCATGGCTATATTCAGCATGAGAGAGAGAGAGGAGAGTGTTGTTGTGCTAATGCCTGAAATTGCTACAGTTTTCATATAATTACTCATTTTAATAGTTTTCATATACTTATTGTAATGCAGTTTTGTGTAATTATTTATTGTAATACAGTTTTTGTATATTTACTCATTGTAATAGTTTTTATTCAATTATTCATTGTAATAGTTTGCATAAATTGCTTATTGTAAACAGTTTTTGTATATTTACTCATTGTAATAGTTTTTATTCAATTAGTCATTGTATTAGTTTGCATAAATTGCTTATTGTAAAAACAGTTTTTACATAATTACTTATTCATATAGTTTTCATAAAATTACTCATTCTAAAAATATTTTCCTATAAATACTCAATGTAGTACAGTTGTAATTTGTCCCAAAATTTCAAATACAAACTGCTTTGGGATACATTCTTATGTTTAAAATTTGAAAACAAAAGTTAACCAAAACTGAGCAAAATTTTGTTGTTAACTGCAGTCCACCACTGATTCAAGTATATCGGTTAATGTTGAGAAAAAATTGATTTAATTGATATAGATTTAGTTTTATGCAATTTCATTTATAAGATAATTTTATTAAAAAAATTTTTTTGTGTCAGACTAAGTCAGAAAAAACTGGTTTTGGTTTTTATTAAAGAAATGTTGCGAACATTTTCTTTACTATAAGGATATCAAGGAAATTAACTTAATATCTTTATTAGTATGACCCATTAGGTACAGTTCGTCTGACCTGTTAGGTCTTTCTGTTGACTTTGGGGTGAAGTGGGGACCAGTGGTAAACTAATGAAAACACTAAGTCATATTCCAGTTTATGATTTTTGTCCAATATACACACTTAAGTTTTGTCCACCTCTCCAGATTCTACACTAAAGCTTACATAAATTGTTTCTCACTGCATTTGTCCACTAAGAATATCAATCTGTCCCACCTGATATTGGTTTTGCTATATATTTTGCTTTTTCCCACACTGAAAATTCCTTTTGGTCATTAGCACTACAAATAACATTGGTTATATGAGCCTTTTTCTCACTCATATTGTATTTTTTATTTGCAGCTTCAAGTCAAAGCTTATGACACCTTCTTCCCGAATAACTTTGCTGTGGCAAACGTTGTTCTCAATGTGGAAAGAAATCCATCAGCACCTCGCTTCTTGCAGCCAAACTATGCTGCACAGGTCAATGAGTTTGAATCAGTTGGAGTAGCCATCCTGAGGATAAGTGCTGTGGACGCTGATGGGGTAGGTGGCATAACTTTAACATAGATATATAAGTAATGATATTATTTTTAGGACCAGTAGTAATAATAACACAAATAATGAAAACAATTATTAGAATTTATGAGCTTGAAATTTTAAAAGCCTTCCATTAGACATTCTGCATTAAGGAGAATGCATACCTGCCATATTTCTAGACAGGGTTTGATTTCTCTTCAGACTGAAAAGGTGTTTTGAAGTCCTAAGGGGGTCGATTCAAGTGACACTGCAAAATCACATCAAATTGAGAATAAGATATTTTTGCATATTGACCTATAGAAAATGATTGGAAATAAACTGTGAATTCAAAATAACGTTTCTAGTTTCGTAAAGCATATAATATACTTACAAAGGCAAACACATAGTTGGTAGATGTATGTGCAAACTCTCACATAATCACTACCACATTGACATTAAATAACAATATACAAGAATCTGTCTGTAATTCCATGGAATGATTGATTGGGAAAATAAAGGCTTAAATAGATTTAGTAATTGCTACTATCAGTAGTTCAGTAAGGGGTTTGAAAGTAATGCAAGTTTCATTATGTTCATCGCTGCACTGTCAAGAGACTGGAAAATACTTTTGAATTGTTCTGTTGGATTCCATGAGCAAATCCTGGTACAAACTGAGTTGTTCTTCACAACCATAATATTAGCATTGTCTGAACTGATTGATCATGAAATAGACTGGTCTCTAAAAAAACTGAATATACATCACATTTGGGACTGACCATTTTGTTGGGAGAAAGGAGAAGGGACATAATATTATTAAATTTCATGGTTTGGGTGTCTATAATTTATCAACAGAAATAAATGGTGCAAACACAGTTGTGTACTTATTATCATTGTTCATTCTATTTTATGGCTAAAATCGACTGAAAAGTATGTCTCAATTAACAGTTAGTATTTAACACAATTATGAGAAATAATAATAATAATAAAAATAATAATAATAATAATAATAATAATAATAATAATCTGAATGTTTAGAAAGGCTTATCATTCTTATTTTGACAGGCATTGTACACTTCAGAATGTTATATATATATATATATATATATATATATATATATATATATATATACGGGAGTAATGTCACATTACTCCAAGCTGGCCTAAGGAGAATTACTCTTAATTCTATATACTTTTATTTATATATATATATATATATATATATATATATATATATATATATATATATATATATATATATATATATATATATATATATATATATATTTTATTTATTGTTATTATTATATGATGTATATTTAAATCCCTATGGTTGACAAATCTAGAGACCTTGATTATTACAAGTATTGACACCTTAGTGCTAAACAAGCAGTATCATTAATTTGCTCCATACTGGGTTTCTACTTTGGATCGAACCTAATGTCTTTTTATGCAAGATAAGGCAACTATCGCCTGCCTGCATGTTCCAGTGCCCCATACAAACACAGGTACTGCCACATCACCAGATAAGTAATGTTTTGGTAGCTGTTCATATATGGTACTAGAACATGCAGACACTCAAAACTTAGATATATACATTATTTGTCCCAACAAACCATGGCATTGGCTAGGTTAGGTTTTATTTATATAAGGGAGTAATGTCACATTACTCCAAGCACTGACCTAAGGGCAATTACTCTTAAGACAATATACTTATATATATTATTATATGAGGTTGTATATAAAAAAACCTATAGTTGACAAATCTAGTGACCTTGATTACTATTAATATTGACACACTAGTGCTAAACAAGCAATATCAATAATTCACTCCATACTGGGTTTCTGCTTGGTATCGAACCTAGGACCTCATTATATGAGATAAGACAACTATGGCCTGCCTGCATAGAGACCTTGATAACTACAAATATTGACACCCTAGGCAAATTCTGTACGTTATACAAATTAGGCATTATGCACCTTAAAATACAGAAAAAAACAATAAAACAGCAAAGCCAAATTTTATAACCTCTGTCTACTCTGTTGTCATATTTTCCATTTCTGTACCAAATACACTTTTGCAGATGTCATTTCTTGCTTGTAGCTTGACTAAATTGAACAGTGCTGCTTCAGTTTTATTTTTTGCTAATTAATAATTAATAGTGATCGTTAAATTGATCCTCACCATTAAATATTGGTTTGAAAGCACCCTTTTGAATTGCCTTTTGTTGGTTTGAGATTCTTGACAACCAGATGTTGCCACTTTTTTGCCTAAAGGATATTATATATTTATAATAATTTAGTTTCGATATTCTTACAGGACGCTGTTAGCTACAGAATAGTGGAGCCACCTCTTGCACTGGAATACTTCTACATTGATGCCTACACAGGAGATGTAGCAATCCGCAAATCTTTGAGTCTGAATAGAGTTGATTCTATTTATAATGTAAGTTTTCAGTTTTAAAAGTTAATAAAACAAGTGTCACTAGTAATTTTCAAAAGTAAACACTATTGTTGTTGCCAGTAAAACTATCACAGTTCTCCATCAAGGCCTGCACAGATCTTAAACAAAAACTTTAATTGATATCTAGTCTTGAAAAACTTGTGAAACAAAGTCATTGAAATTACCTTAGACATGCATAAGTGGCTCTGTAAAAATTCCTTTCTATTTCTCTGATCTCTAGAAAGTTTTTGTTTTGTTACTGTAAGTATTTAATTATTTGGCTATGTCCAGATTTTAAAGAAATTAAGCTTGGCACTAATGTTTATTGCCTAAATTTGGTTATCTTCAGTATTGTCCCTTGCTAGACTGAATTCTTTCTAGTGTAATCTGAGTTTATTGTGATGTTGCAGTCAGATTTTGTAAGCCAGTCATTAAAATCTTTTTTTTACCAATTTAATTAAGGAAAAATAAGAAGATGGAGGATTCTGTAAAAGCGTGTAGTTACTTGAGTGTTTAATTTCTTCACTTATACCTTAGGCAATTTATTTGTAGAGACAAATCTTTTTGGATTATCTGAGATTTATTTCCTAATAAGAAAAACAAATATGATTCTGCAAATGTTTTACAGGTAATTATCAGTCAATTAAATTTAAATTTTCCCTTTTCCAGTTTATTGTGGAGGCCAATGACATGAGGATAAACAACAGACGAACCACCAATGCGACAGTCAATATCCAAGTTGTTCGAAATGCCAACCCAATGTTCACCAATCTGCCATTCACATGGGACATCACAGAGAGTCAAGCTGTTGGACAAGTTTTCTTTACTGTGTCTGCCAGAGATAATGATATCTTGGTAAGAACTTACATTTGGAAACTTTTCAAATTCATAGTAGTTATAATGACAGTTCCAATTTGTCAATTTAAGTTTTAAATATTTTGTATCTGCTTTGTATACTATTGTATGTTTATTTGGCTGGTTTATATTACCTTGTGAAATATTTAATATAATCTTTGTTATTTTCTTGCTTGTATTGTTATTATTACAATTGTAACAGAATCCTCTTATTGAATTATGGTATTTGAAGCTTCATGTTGTGATATAAGATACATTATAAGAATACTTTATCTAATTAACTTATTTTCCACTTAGCTTTGAAATGGTTTATTTCAGTTTTTAATTGAAAAGGAAGCCATGTAGGCATAGTGAGAAAAAAAAACACTGGTATGGTTGACATTGTCCATTTGTGGTTATGTAGTCCATTTTATCCTTTGGCTAACAATATTTGGGTTCCTTGGTTATGTAGGAGTTAGTGCTAATTTAAGTCCCTTATTTTTAAAATGATTAATTAACACATTTTTTCTTTCAGCTTTCAAAACTTTGCTAAGTCTTTGTTGTTATGAGACATTACTTATAACCATACTTTAAAACAAAGCATATTGAAAAGTGGCTTTTATTTTATGCACAAATATTTATATCTTTTTCTATTTTTTTAGGGTCAGCTTTCATACAGATTGCTGGGAGATGGTGCAGCTCTCAGCTATTTCCAGATCAATGAGACAACTGGAGCAATATCATCACGTGTTAATTTGATGACTGACACAGATAACCAATTGAATTACAATGTAAGTACATATATGACCATCAGTTACTTAGTTGTAAAGAATTATAGTTAAAAATATCTTAATTTTCTCCTCACAATACATTGATTTGCAGATTGAAAATTGCTCAAATGTTTCATTTGTAAGTCAAGATGGTAGGCAATTCATCATGAGGACTGCCACAATGATAACCAAATAAGAGAAAAATAAATATTATGAGAGTTAATTAAAGCATAATTGTTTTATAATATATATACACCTTGAGATATGCAAGATTTATGTTCCTGAGACATCTAAGTATGTCGGTTTTTACATAAGCTGGGTTTTACTAGGCTGTATATTACTTTGACATCATGGTGAATAATAACTAAAACAAAACAATAGTAAGATCATGAAGAATTATAACAGAAATGATTTACACATATACATGAGAGGAGAAACAGAACTATTTACTTTGGATGCACTTGATTCAAAGATCAAACCTCACCCTGTGTGCATTTTTACAGTTCATTTACATATTTGTGTGCCCATATATGCAGTAGGTTACATATTTGTGTGCCCATATATGCTGTAGGTTACATATTTGTGTGCCTATATATGCTGTAGGTTACATATTTGTTTGCTTTTATATGCTGTAGGTTACATATTTAAGGTAGTACCTGTATTTAAAATGTTATTTTCTTTTATAATCTCAAAGATAAAAAACGTTTTCAACCATATGAGTAGAATAGAAGCAATTTCTTTATATAAAGATACATGCATCCTAAAAGTGAACTTTTTTTGTTTCCAGATTCGTGTTGGTGTTTTTGATACATCTGTACCATCTCGAGTGACTGAGGGAGTTCTGGCAGTAAGAGTATTACGCAACCCCAACTCGCCAGTGTTCATTGGAGGCCCATATAATACACAGATTTTATGGAACCACACCCTTGGATCTCTAGTCTTCGATTTTAATGCTTCAGATTTAGATGGGGTGTGTTTATTAACTTTGTATTACTTGATTTATTTAAATGAAATGACAAGCACAATTTTTTGTGTGAAACTACTCAGAAGGACAAGCCTGTAAATCTTTCCTGCACACAAACCTGATTAATTTGTATAGAGAACCATTTATTAAACATTCAGTACAAGTATAGTATACACCATGACAAAAATGCTAGATTTCTTTAAATTTGTAATGTAAAGCAGCACATTTATACATTACACTTCTTTTTCTAATACTTGATAGTAATGTATATATAAATTTATGCCAACACCTGTACATACAAACACTTGCACACAGAGAGAGATGGAGATAAATAGAGTTGTTAGTACTTAATTAACACTTTGCTTGAACTATTCATTATATTGAATATGATAGACATAAGACACTTTTTACATTTAAATAAAGACAGCTCTGGTGGCCTTATTGGTTAGAGCGTCTGCCTCAGATGTTTGAGGTTGTGGGTTCAATCCCCGGCTGAGTCATACCAAAGACTTATAACTAAATGTCGCTCAACATAAAGAGGTAAGTGTTAGGACTGGTCAGCCTGGTGTCAGGATAATGTGACTGGGTCGGACATTATGCTACATGTCTGCGGCATGATGCTCTTTGTGCTAGATGTCACTATTAACTGCCATACTGCAGATGTCATGATATGACTGAAAAATTGTTAAATCTACATTGATAATCCAAATCACACACACACATTTAAATAAATTTGAAAAATTTAAAATCTGTATTTTCTAACCAAGCAGTTGTTTTCAAATTTATTTCAATCTATTTCAGGACAAACTGACCTACTCATTAGCTTCCAATAATGTTCCTGCGATCAATAGCTACTTCCTGCTCAATCCTGCAACAGGAGAATTAACTTTGAAGAAACCTTTAACTGATGATTCCAGCATTAATCAGTTTATTGTGAGTAGTTGAATACACAGTAGCAAATAGTAGTAAATTATCTGGGATATGTACGAGAATATTTTCCTTCCATATATCAAGTTAAAATCACTATACATCTTTTCCTTGTTATAACTTGCTTTGTTATTACACGATTCTGGATGTAATGTAGTATCACTACAGGCATATGACCAAAGTCAAGCCAATGTTTAACTGTAAGGATCAAACAAAAACAAGGTGAAGCCTATTTTCTTTACAAAACACCATTTTGTTTTACAAAAATTGAAAGTTCCCGCTATACCACAGTTTGGTATATTAAGCTACTGTCAATATATTGCATTTCCATGCATATCACACATCTCAGTATATTGGTTTTCCAAAAATATAATGATTTTTAATATAGTGAGATTTGGAAAATAATGCTTCTGCAGTTAAGGACCCCAATTACTTCTTTATAATAAGGGATAATAGTACTTCCCTGTGAGATTTGTTCTATCACCAACAGATATTTAATGCTTAATAAATCGTGTTGTTAGTTGTGTGTATGTATTAAACAAAAAACGTAATGCTTTTACTATTCTTTTTAAGTGAACTGTATGCTTTCATAACTGCTTGAGTCAATGATGTGGTCAGACTTTTCTCTTAACAAGTATGCATAGTTTACACTTGACTGTCATTAAGGTAAGGTTGATAAATATCTGATCATCCACAGTCCAGTTTACACATCTTTCAGCTGCAAAATGGATATCAAGAGCGATTAGCCAAAAACAATTTAAAAAATAATGCATATTTTACCATTTATTATAAATTTTAAGAGGTACATTCTATTTTTTTAAACTTGTTATACATTAAGTTTTTTTTTTGTAATACTGGCAGTGAATTAACTGTAATTTCTTTTCTGGTGCAGATAAATGTTTTAGTATCAGACAAAAGAAATCCAGAAAAGACAGACACATCTCAACTGACTATCACAGTTGTAAGGGATTCTTTTGCACCAGTATTCACTCCCACACTGTATCCAGTCACTGTACAAGAAACAAGGGCAGTGAATTCAACTATTGAAACTGTCAGAGCCACAGATGGGGATCTCATGGTATGAACTCTTTTGTGGTTATGGTATCCATTCATAATATACAGTAGATTGTTCAGTATTAATAATTTATAAATTTAAATTACATCATTTAAGTTAAATTAGCAGAATAGGATACTTTTGGCTGTTTTGTGAAATTTAGCATGTATTAAACAATCCAGCATAAATTTGTCTTTTCATATCATATTTGCTGAAGACTGCTTTGTATGATATAATAATTATATCACAAAAATCTGCATCTTCATGAAAATACACCATATTTACATGTGTATCTTTGGTAGCTGATTGATCTGAATGGCAAACAGTGGTGTTTTATGTAATGACATATTCTGTGACTTCATATATTAGTTTTATTTATTTATATTTCTAGTTTTACAAAATATGAAATTTTTAAAAGTACTTAAATGCATGGATTGGAGGAGTATCAATGTTTTATGGTTCTTTCAATTCAAGGATTGGAGAAGGATCGATGGTCATTGATTCTTTAAATTTTTGGTTGTGGCAGCCACTTAATTCATAAAACTAGGCATAACATGAAAAATAGTAAATACACTGTGTTTTATAAATATTGGATGATTTTTTTAAATTTTGATTCTTTAGGGTACCCTGGTTTATGAGGCCATTGGACTGTATCCTGCACAGAGCTTTTTTGCAGTTGACCGTTTCACTGGAGCAATCAAAATAATCCAAGATCTGAAGACTGATGGCTCTGCACGCACATCTTATACTGTAAGAGCCAAATATATCTATGGAAGTGTTGTTAGTTTATTTAGTTCATGAACAGTTACCATAGTTGCTCACTTATCAGTCTAGTCCAGCTATATGTTCCCGACTATGAAAAGTTTTTGAATTTTGCAAATATTGATGAAAGTCTGGAAAAACATGGGAATTCTCTGCCATGACTTGATGCCTGAAACTAATACTTAATTGTGTCTTAACTAACCAAAATATTTGGAGGTTGCAGTATCGATCATTTGGCTGCTTGCCATAAACATATTTGCTGAGTCAGTCCAAACGCTCAGTGGATAAGATTTGTCTAGAAGATTTTATATTTTTACAGTCAGCTTGATATTCATGTCCTCCTTACATGGAAGATTTAAATTTGTTAGGCCCACTAGTATGCGACTTCCATATATCGCTGCCACGTAATGGTAGCAAATTCTAAAAAATGTATGTGCTATTGCTATGACCCCATATCCCAACCTAAATATTTAAATGTGAATAATGGGATAGGAATAAAATGGAGGAAATCTGGATTATAAAACTGACTGCTATTTGTTTTAAGCCAAATTTTTTTGTCCAAAATGCCAATCTCAGAGCTGAACTTTGGTATGTAGTTTGAAGCATTGGTTTCTGATCTTAAATAGAATGCAGTAGAATTGAAAAATTTTTAAACCTTGTATTATATATAAAAAAAATGATATGAACTGTTGTATCAATACAGGTTTAGGGACTTCCTGGTTTATTAAATGGCAAGAAGAATTAAAGAAAATTCAGTCCTTGTTTATACAACAATAAATAAGTAAGGTCTTTTGTTAAAATTTAAATCAAACCTTTTGAAAATGTATTTAAATGATGGATTTTTAACCAATTGTCTTATGAAAATTAGGTTATTGGCAAAATCTTGTTTGTGGTTTTAGTGGCACAGATAAATTCAGGGTTAAATTCTTTGCATTACAAGATAAGATTCTAATTCTTTGCTTTTATTGTTTTTGTATATTGATATAGGAAATGTTTACTTTGTATAACATGCATTTATATTGTTATAGAATTCTTTATAATTTAAGGTTTGAAAGGAAAGAAAACTAATATATGTTTATTATGTTGATTCCACTAGGCAAAATAATGCAGGTCAGTCAAGTTAGAATTTTTATTCTGGAAATTGAATCGACTTTACATGCCAATTTATAGGCATATTAATCAAACTTGTGAAGAGTAATTGCCCTTGGCTAATGAGGCAATGAATAATGAGTGTACTTTATAGGAATATAATCAAACTTGTTTCATGTGAGACATTTTGTGGTTTTTATACATGATGATCTTTTCTGCCTTAAATGTCTTAAAAGAGAATTGTTTTTTATCTTTAGAAAAGCACAGGAATTATATTTAAGATGGCCATTTATGTTCTTAGCATTCTGTTTGGTGGAAGAGTATTCGCCCTTGGCTAATGAGGCTATGAAGAATGAGTTTACTTGCACAGGTTTTTAAATAAAAGTCAGGCAGATATCTTTTTGTTAAATACATACAAAAATATTGAAATTGTTTTTTTCCCTCTAAATTTGCAGTTGCGTGTGGTTTCGTATGACACAGCACATCCAGAAACAAGAAGCACTGCTGATGTTGTCATTACTGTCCAGAGGAATATTAATTCACCACAGTTCACAAGTCAAAGTTACTTCAAACAAGTCAGCGAGCTGTACAGCCTTGGAATCTCTGTGATTACTGTTAATGCAACAGACAATGATGGGGTAAGACCTTTATTGAATTTGCACATTTAAATACTTTCATTTTTGTAAGACATTTTCAATTTGAATGAGATAATGGCATTTTGTACACACCTGCATGGTGAAATGTATGCAACACCATGCCATCAGCATTGAAAACATTCAGGTTTTGTTGTATAGTTTTTGCAGGTTAGATTGACATTATTTGCAGGATAATGGTAAAACACTGGTTTATAATTGTAATCCATGTAGCTGGTAGAGGAAAGTAATATTTTCATTGGTCAGAATGTTACCACATGATCAAAAGGAATTGCCTTTATTTCAGTATGAACTCTAAGGAGAACTACATTTCTAAGAATACACACGTCTATAAATAGTCACCTGTACAGCAGAAAATGAACACTACTAGTGAAGGCAGAAATGTAGTAAACATTAAAGAAAAAGAATTTTACAATTTCTTTTAACAATAATTGAATTAATTCAATCTGAAAGATTAAAGCAACATATATTTCACATCTTTTATGAATAAAATTATTCTTTCTTTGTTGAAATTTGTGAAAAGTATGGATAAAAATGTTTGAAGTGTGCTAGGTCAAGGTCACTGGTATTATGGCTCTCTAACGCTGAAACTAAATTTGGAGATTTTTTTGCTAACTTTGCCTTATCAGATAGATTTCACGCATGATGATATTGAAAATTTTGACCCATCTATATTTGAAGTGGAAGAAGTATTACAACAGTGTTGCATATTAAGCACAGGATAGTGGGCTTTACACACTTTTTGGCAGCATCTTTCCCAAATTATGACACTACTTTACCAATGGATTTACTTTTTGCTATTACTTCTAATGCAATTATGGATCTGGACAAAAACAATTAAAATAACAATGCTGTACATTTTATTAGTTGCCAACTTAATTTTCATTTACATTGTTAATTAAAAATACCAGCCATTAGTAAATATTAGTTCAAATATGAGGTCCAACTTATGGCTGGTTTTCTCACTTCATCTTGTATCCATTCTTTTTGCTTCTTTGCAGGATTCTCTTCCTTTCTTTTTTTTTACAACACCAATATTTGTTTTCAGGATGCAATCACATACCAGCTGATAAAAGATAATAGAGGTGGAGCATCTCTGGACTTTTTTTACATAGAAATAAATACCGGAAACATCTATTTGAGAAGACCACTCACTGAGACCAGCACAACTGAATTTGAGGTTTGTATAAAAACTGGATATGCATCATTAGGTCAATATTGTCACTCATGAAAACTTTTGTAACTCTTGGCTTGATACAAATGTATATCTGTTAATATACTGGGATTAATGAAGTTATGGCTTATTTACATAATCCCTATCATGAATACTTGGTTTATGTGACACAGAATGACATTACATTGACACAGAATGACATTACATTGACACAGAATGACCTGTATGTCTGGCATTTGCTTACAGTGATGACAAATCATAAGAAGCAAATATATGCAAGGCTTACACTAGAAAGAATGGACCAGTCTGTATCAAATGGAACAGTGTACCATCTGTATCAAATGGAACAGTGTACCAGTCGGTATAAAATGGAACAGTGTACCAGTCTGTATCAAATGAAAGATCTTAATTGAATGAATTGTCCCCTACATAATGTGGTGATAAATTAGTAATTTTTTTTAAACTAACATTTTTATTATTCTTGAATAGAGAATATAGTTCATTGAAAAGATTTTGACAAGTTTGCAGGTTACCAAATAGTAATGAAAATCCTGAAGATAGATACAATGGTAACTTTTTTACAGATCAGTTGACTATTATAATTTTCAATTTCTTCTAGTTTACTGTGCGTGCCACTGATAGTGGCCGACCTCCAAAGGAAGCTGATGTAACTGTGACTATCACAGTTGCCCGTTTACCTACACCAGTATTTGTGCAGCCGTTCAGCACCACCATCAGGGAGGATGTGGCTAACAATACTTTTGTCATCAGTGTAAATGCTGTATTGCAAGGAGCTACACCTGGTGTAAGTGATATACATATATGTATGTAGGTATTATGCAATAAACAGTGCAAAACTATTTTTAACAGGCATAAGTGTTTTCAACTTTCTCAGAGTCTTTGTCAATGGTAAACACGCAACAGAGACAAGTAAAAAAATTAACACAAAAAAGCCATTGAAATAACATATTGACTACCTCAGTGAAATTAATGATGGCTTCAGTTTGAGTGGTGATTTGATAAACCATTTAGTATTTGACCCACAGAGAAAGAGGAGTTATTGAGCTGTCTGTTTTATAATGTAAAGTGGTGTAAATGTCAATTATATTCCAGATATTTCATTATTTCTGTAATGTAATAGCAATAGAAATAACAACACCAAGGAATAACTACACAAAATAGTAGTAATTATTTGTGAGTGAGTGAGTAATGAGCAAAATGAATGAAAAGTGGTTGCTGTAAAAAGATGATTGTTTTATTTTGTGTATGGTTATCCTTTATTGAGTCTTCTTGGTCAAAGCCACATGGATTCAATGTTCTAAGGTGGCATATCCAATAAAATTCCTTTCATATTTTGAACACCGGTTGGGGTTGTGAGTAATTGCAGTTGGTATTACAACACTGAACATGTGACAAGAGGAAGAGAAGTGTGCTGCAATTGGACCTCTCTCCAGCTTCTTTGTCATCCAATTAGATCTGTGAAGACTGTTAATTTTGTAAAGCTTTTAGGTTTCTCCAGCATACAGAAGGCAGCAGATATTAAATGTGATGATAAATTACATTCTCCATTTTGCATGCTGTGTTTGGACAAGTTTTCACTGTGCAAGAGAATATGTAGGTCTCTATCAGATTTAACACCTCTGTCATCACAGGGACCAGCTTTGTCAGGATTGTCTTGACTTGTGATTGGTATTACTGTTAGCTTCGCTCTTGACCATGATGTCTTTGAAGAATTTTAGTCTGTAGTTGGCTTCTACTTTTTTTTCATGAAAATTAACTTTAGTGCCACTAGATAAAGGCCCTTCCTGACCAGTGTGTTTTTGGAAATAGGAATTATTCAAGGATCAGATTTCATTTTAAGAGACTATGGATTGTGTATTGTGATATGATACCATCAGCAGCTTAACTGATTTGTGAATGAGTATAGGAAATAGGTTGTGGTCTTTTTTGCAGCATGTTTTTCATGTAAAGTCTTACCTGTAATTTTTAATCAGGGTAATTAATGATGCATGAACTGTGCGCTTTTGGCTTACATTTGAAGGTTATAAAAAGGTATGACTTATTCATTATTATCTGGTGTCTAATGTGGGCAATAATAATAGTTTCTCAAGCAGATTTTAAGAACATTGAATCTAAGATAATGTTGCAAGACCAACAACAACAGTCTTGTCAATTATTACCTGTTCTTTGATGTGAAAGAAAAGTGTTATTTTTATTCTTTGATGTCTGTTATGCCCTGTTATACTAAATTGGTAGATTTGTTGGTTTGTGAGTTGGTTCCACTATAAGTAAGCACAATCATCAGTAATTAATCCCAATTAAATGTTTAGCTTTCAAATTATAAAATGATTTAAAGTTTAAATGTAAATATAAATGATTGCAAGATAGTATTTAGTTGGACAAGAGACCAAGATCATTTTAGTCTGTAGCCTCTAGGCTATTGGATACTGATGAAAGTTAAGGTAAGCTATGTAATTACTGTTTACACTCTGGTTATTTCATTTGCTTTTTCCAACAGGGACAGATTGTTTATGAAGCCATTGGTCAGTCACCTGCCCCATACTACTTCTTCATTAACCGCCAAAATGGTGATGTCTTTGTTCAGAGAGATCTACGCACCGATAGAACTATGACATACACGGTAACACTTAAAATTATAATTATGATTTCTTTGTGCAGATGTGATTGTCTTATGAGGATTTAGAATATCTGGTATTCTTTCCCATCATGAAACTACAAGATTGACAGTAAAATTCACATTAAATATGGACCATAAACTAGAAGTTTGTGATATTGCTTGCATTCAAATGTTCACCTATTTCAAGCGTGAAATGACCATGCTCAAAAGTAAGCCATTTTTATACACACACACACACACACTTGGAAATTATCAGGGTTTGGGCAGTTTCAGATACAAGCCCAATGCTATTTCTGAAATTGGGGTAAACAAAATAGTATCTGCAAGTATATTTATTATGGGATTTTTAATTGAAGATTAATTGTTTTCTTCTGCTGTATTGGCACAATAGTATTAAATGTCATTCAGCAAAAAATCACTAATTACTTATTAATTTTATAATGATGCATACAATACATTCAACTCTAATTTGACAAGGTCATACCCATGAATGGATCAAGCTTTCACTTTTTTGCAAAATGTATTTGACTGGCCACCCATGTGCTATCCTCAGAAAAAAGATAAAAAAAATATTTAATAAAATTTTGAAAGTCGTATGAGGCTTTGTGCATGACATTTTAATTAACTATTCACTGTGGAACAGAAAATTATTGTTTTATATGGGGTTTTATGTTGTTAGAAACTTAACAAATATTTAGCATGTAATATTTTGACTTTTTTAGGTATCTGTCACAACAAAGATTTAATTATATTTGCTCTTTCAAGCAGATAAAATATTATTTAATTTTTAAAAGAGGTGTAAACATCATCAGAATAATGAAAGCTATCAGAGTTGATGTAAATAACATCTATGAAATGTTTGACCCTCACTCTTCATAACTTTGTTATTATTATGGAAACCTTCTCATTATTATTTGAAGTTGCCAGCTCAAAATTAATAGCACAAGACCATGTCAGTGCAATAAAATAACTATAAATGACTCCATGTTATAAAATTAGATTACTGTACAGGAATAGTAGACTGTAATATTAACCAGTGGCAGGCTGATAATGAGAATGATGTAATGGTATCTCCTTTACTGCTCTATTTCCTACTTAATTTTCATTAAAGTACATTGACACTCTCTTAAACTGATTACTTTATATGGCCAGAATCCCATAGCACTGACAAGTTTGTGTTCAAAAGTACCCTTCAGTGATGGCCACCCTCCTGATAAAAGTACCCTTCAGTGATGGCCACCCTTCTGATAAAAGTACCCTTCAGTAATGGCCACCCTTCTGATAAAAGTACCCTTCAGTTATGGCCACCCTTCTGATAAAAGTACCCTTCAGTTATGGCCACCCTTCTGATGCAACCAGTTTTATATAAATCATATTTACCGTGAACAACCATATAATAATTGTTTTTGGACTGAAATCTCACTTTAATATTTGCATACCCTTTCATATGTTTTTTATATCCACCTACCAACTATGAAAATTATAAAGTGTAGTCAGATACCATGTCTTAGTTCAACACATTGACATGTCCAGCATGCTGAAAAAGTAACATTAATTCATAAAGAGAGGTAAGTACTCCAATTATCCTTACTGTTGTGTTGTTGTTGGATTTAACGCCATTTTTCAGCACACGATAGGCAATACATGGCGGCCGATATTAATGGTGGAGGAAGAACCTGGGTAGGAAAGAACCACCAACCCACGAGAAGCTACTGGCAAGCTTTCTCACATACCCTGAATCTTAGACTCGAACACACGCAGACATAGTTGAGATGGCAGTGATCCATAATGGAGAGCGCTTTAGACCACTCAGCCACTCAGGGCCTCACTTACTGCTGTGGGTTTCTTAGACACTTTGATATAGTATCTTTGTGTGACTTCCATCAGAGAGATTACAAAACGTACCTTGTAAAAGACTAAGGGAGGGGGAGGGAAATTGGTCAATCATGTGACAGGCTCACTTCCTCTGTAAACACTGATCATCTTGATAACTACAAATTGCCCACAAATGAGAATTTGATGTCATAAATATTAAAATAAATATCAGTTTACAATTTATTGCAGTTGCAGGAAAACAGAATCAACAGGTATAAATGAGTAGTTATTGTCAGATGTTAGTGTCCATATTTTGTTGACAAAATGATATTCCATTACCATTAATGATTATTAATATTATTTTAAATCAATCGTTTTAGTTTTGTCACATTTGGCCCATATGGGCTTAATATTTGTATGATTTTAAAATGAAAATATAAAAAATACAAATTAGCTGTACCATTAATTCTTTTAATGTACTTCGTACCCATAGCTTGTGATCTACCTCTAGAACAGCCACTCTTCTTATAAGGTTGCTGTAGAAGGGTTGGCCTTGTAATAGGAAACGACTATGCTTGTTATGTAACAATGCTAGTTTTAAGTACATGAATGTTCTGCCATTCTTTTTTGTAGCTGACGGTCAAGGCCTATGACACTGCTACTCCATCCAAGTTTACCACACAGGACATTTCCATCACAGTACTCAGAAATGTGAACAGTCCACAATTTGATAAGCGGACATATAACATTAATATCAGTGATGATGATCCCTTGGGAAGATTGGTTATATCACTGAATGCCACAGATAAGGATCCCGTAAGAAATTGTCTATGTTTCCTAATTATTTCATATGTAAAATCATTGGTTATGTTTTGCCACTTTTATTATAAATAATTAATACATGAATACCTAAAAGAAATGCTGGGGTATGTGACTTTTACTTTGTTATCTCCATGTCTCGCAACTCAATCTACACCAAGTCTGACATATTTTAAAACAGAAATAATGTGTAGTTTGTTTGCTAGACCTGCACATACCATGTAGATGCATACATTTTTAGATATCTGCACTAGTATTGAATTCTCTTTAATTATAGTTTCTTGTAACATGATTTTTATCAAAGTGGGAAAAGATGTTCTGAAGATATGATAGTGTGATGCTGTTTGGTACATTTTAATATTGACATTGAACCATTTCAAATTAGAGGTAAAGAATCTATGTTACATATTTCATAAGTATCAAGAACTTCTTTTAGTGTAAAGGAAAAAAAGATATTTCATAAAAATACAAAGAACAGGGCAATGGATCAGATGTGGAAATTGCTGATAATTTAAAAATGAATGAATTCAATGTTACGTTTGTTTATTTACATTATAGTTGTTGTTAATGGTTTAATGCTATTAGCAGCAGATGATAGCCTATATTTGGAGGCCATTATATCTTGTGAAGCAAGAACATTGTAGAACCCTGGGAAAAACCACCAGCCCATGGAAAGCTATCGGCAAGGTTTCTCACATACCTACATTGGCTGATACGAGACTCAAACCCCTGCAAACAGAGGTTAGATGCCAGTGATCTGCTTTAGATGACTCAGCCACCAAGAACCCCTTACTTAGTTCAAGCATCCCCATAATTTTTATATAGGCTTGCCCATGTTTATAAACATAGTCTGAAATTACCATGTCAGCCTATATATGAAACTTTATTTTTTTTATAGGGTGTTCTTGTGTATACTCTGACTGGAGATCAACGTTGTCAACAAGTGTTCTATCTCATCTCTAGCACCAATAGTGGAGGAAATCTGTATCTTGGCACTAATCTACTGTCAACAACTGATGCCAACTTCAATGTAAGTAAAACCGTCATACCCAATATTGCTTGATTTTATGCCAGTTATTGTTTACAATAACTTAGTTATTTATCCTATAAGGAAATTATCTTGTAAAGGATTCAGTTTTAACATTACTAAAGGGATATAAAAATGTAACATTCATTTTGTAATGAATATGACAAATATGTTAACATAATGTCACTTATTTACTTTTGCATTGGTAAGTTTTTACGAATTAAGTAAATTCATCATATTTGCTACATACAATTATATTTTGTGATTTGATACTTGTTGGTCTTTTCATATTTGTTGTAATGATTTTTTTCCTCTTAATTTACCTAAATTGTATGCTTAGAAAAACTACAATTCTTTCCATCTTGATTATTACAAGTTTATTAAATGAAAAGAAGAATTTGATAAGTTTTTTCATCGAACTTTCAGTAACATGATGGATGTGTGCCCATCATCATATGCTATTTTCTGTTATATTCCAGTGTGAAGTGACAGTGACAGACAATGGGTATCCAACTCCAAACATTGACAGAGCACAAGTCGTGGTCACAGTTGCAAGAAGACAGCCACCTGTATTTAATCTGGCTAGCTATTCTGCTGAAACAAATGAAAATGCTATTGTCAATACAACTCTTGTCAGAGTGCAAGCATCAAGTACACAAATCATGGTAATTTGTTTTAGTTTGTAGTTGTACCACAATTTATTGATTGAAATGTGTGTTTTGTAAATTTAGCTTGATTGGAAAAACAAAAACAAAACTTCATGCCTACCCTGCAGTTTAATGTCAAGAAATGTTAATATTCCTGCATTTGCTGTAAATAAGAGGGTATCTGGAATATAACCTATCCATAAATATGTGTGGATATAAAACACCTGCCATTCTGCCAGGGTATCCAGAATATAGCCAGTCTGCCAGGGTATACAGAATATAACGAGTCTGCAGTTTTACCTTAGAATGATTGCCCAAAGACTAACTTGAAATATGCAAATGATAATTTTCACATAATTACACCTTTATTTTTGAAATAACATCATTGGATTTGCAATGTAATTTGTCAAAATTCCTACTAAGTCAATGCTCTTCTCTTGGCCAATTAGGTCATATGAACATTCAAGCATAGCATAACCAGATAAATTCCAGTGCATATCTTTTCTCATACCCCTCAAGTTTCACACTACTTTTCAGGCTTTGACTTTATCTTTATTTAAATAAGCATTTTAAAATTTAAGACTGTTTAGCATGATGTTACAATTTACATCATCTGTCATATGAAAGTGTCAAACAGTCCCTAACAAAAACTTTGTAAACTTTTCAGGGACGCATTGCCTACAGGACAGAAGGAGTATACCCAGCTGAAACATTCTTTTTAGTAGATGATTTGACTGGCGAAGTTCGAATTAGGCAAGACCTTCGTGCGGATTCACTGCGACTGACTATATACACTGTATGTACAACCTTTTTGATACATTTTTTATCATTCTTTTCCTTAAACTTGCTATTTGAAAATTTTACTTGCAGCTTTTAGGAAATTGTTGATCACATGTTTTTGGTGACCTTTACAGGTACAGTAAAACCTGTTATGAGAGACTGGCCCTTTTCCTAACAAAAAATGCAGTCTCTCAAGAATGTTGGTCTCATAGAAGGTTTGTTCAAAAAGACCAGTTTTCCAGGTCCAGTTTCAGAACAATTTCAAAACAAATAATCACAATTACTGTACATATATTTTATTCTTTATTAATAGTTCTTGTTAAAATATTGTATGCATTCATCTAAATACAAAATTATATAGAAATAAAGATATACTTCTATCATTAAACATGAAATCACATTTACATTTAAAGATCACATATTTTAGCAAATTAAATAGTTTTTCTTTATAAAAACCTAAAATTTGTTTTACTGACATTTAAACCAATTTTTTTAGAGTGGTCTGTTCTTCTTCACTTCAGTTACAAAAATTATTTTCTCCAGTCTAAAATCTTTTTCTTTTTAGTTGGAGGTTCATTCATTGTTTTAAGGTTCTAGATGTTAAAATTGTTAGTGCTCAGTTGTAAAATCGAACATAAAGAATGTTTTGTCTGGGCTGTGGGAAAATATGAAAAATCTTTACATGTGCATTGCATATCTAACAATTAATTAAATAAAAGAAGCAATTATTTCATCCAGAAACAAGATCATTTGCTCAGAGACAAAAGTCAACGGCTTCATTCAAAGATGGCATACAGGGATTAACTCTATAAGTAAAGTGTGTAACCTGGTCACACCAACTTGAATAGATAACAGCTTTGTGATTGGAATGTAATCACTTAACATCAGGAGGAAACAGCAAACATCACACGTCTTGAACACTATCAATCAAATTCCAAAAAAAATTCTCTCTGCTGGTTTAATAAGCAATGACCTTATTCGGCAATACGGATTAACTCTAAAGACAAACAAATTATGCAACCACTATGTCAACTTTGATACAAAAAAAATTAATAAAATTTAGAATGGTATAAACACTTTTGTTTTATATACAGGGTTTAATTTAAGATCGGTGGAGTATATCCTTGTTTTTGCGAAACTGTCATTCATAGCAGTATCAAAATGCATATTTTGCCAAGACATCACGGTAGCTGGTTGCGTTCAGCAGGTGGTCACTCATAATAGAGCATTTATATAATAAAATCGATCCATGCATTATGATTGTGGTTGGAAATGACAGGTGGTTGCTCATTGCAGAGGTCGCTCATAGCCGTTTTTTTCTGTAATATCTACTTGAATTTCTTATTGGACATAAAGGGGTATCTCATTATTTCAAGTTGTTTAAAGCACTTCATCAAATGTTGAACTGTTTCATAAGAATCAGAGATATTGGACCAGCATGTGATAATTAGCATCATTTCAATTTCAGTTGAGAGTTGTTGCATACGACACAGCCAAGCCACTAGTGACAGGAACAGCCCTAGTATATATAACTGTCAGGCGTAACTTGAATAGTCCAGTCATCAGACCATCAACAGTTACACTCACTGTGCAGGAAAACACAGACATCACATTCTGGGGCTATCGTGTCAATGTTACAGATCCAGATAGTGTAAGTAAAGTCATCAGTCATGTTTATTGTACAGATTTGTACATATTATTTTTATAAATGTATAATTCTTAGATGTATTATTATATAATGGTATGTATAAATGACACGATTTATAAAGTCAGAGTCCTGAATAGAAATGGTATCAGAATGGAATCCAGGAATCAAGTACTGGAAACCTATATTCAGTATTCCTGTCAATACATTCCTCTATGATACATTTCATATTTTTCATTCTTCTTCATCTCATATTACTAATAGTCCTATAAAATGTACAATTTAACCTTGGTTTTCGTAAGCTATGGATCTAACAATGATGTAAATGGCATAATAAAACACATCTACCTTAAATTTAAACTGCCATCATGGGAAGAAAATGAATTTGAAATTAATGTCTCCGGAATGACAGCTATTATTGTCAAGCCTAACATGACAGGAGAAGACATTACTTGAGTGGTGTCAAAAATAATTGCTGATTTTGACTCCAGACATTTAAAGACATCATGTGCAACACAAGCTCCTATTGTGTCAACTTGTTGAGTCGTCTATAGTTCATAGTGGAAGCTGCCTTTTACAGTACTTTATTCATTTCTTAGATCCTAAAGATTTTAGGAATGGTGGTTTTATGCTCATCGCTTTCATCTTACAATGCCCCAGGTTCCTGATTCATTAAAGATCACATTCACCTGTAAAAGATTTTGCAAACTTTTGATAATTGATATTAAGTATGCTCAGACTAATTTTACTAAAACTTATCTTATTTTGTGTATTGAAAATCTGATTTGGTAACTTATCTTATTTTGTGTATTCACAATCTGATGTGGTAACTTATCTCCTGTCAAATATACATTTTTAGAAGAATCTCACATGCTCGATCATCGGAAATGCCAAGGCCCAGGAGTACTTCAGGATTGAACCAGATTCTTGTTTGATACAGATGAAAAACAGTTTGCTCAATGATCCAGACAAAACTACAGAGTATAGAGTGAGTACAGTAATCATAATAATAATATTTCCAAATTTGTCAATATCTTTTCTAATTTTCTAATCTATATGAATCATGCAATATATATATATATATATATATATATATATATATATATATATATATATATATATATATATATATATACATACATACATACATACATACATACATACATTTTAGAAATAGAGCTTAATAGGGGTGATTAGTCAAATCCTGTATCCAGCATATTTTGAAATTTGTTCAGTTTCTTCTAATTTTATTTGTAACTAAAAAAATATGAAAAGTTTATAGTAAGTATACGTGAATCAGTCATTCGTTTTAATTGAATTCATTATAATTTGGTTCCAGTTGACAAAATAGTATGACAGTATATTTTATATTCCATAGATCCAAGTACAAGTATCAGATGATGGCATGCCACCTAACACAGTAACAGGGGATGTAATCATTACTGTACCCAGAGACAGGTTCAACCCAGGTTTCACCAACTTGCCTGATACTAAAACCATTGATGAGACACTTGCTGTTGGTAGCACAGTATACAATATTGGAGCCAATGATGGAGACCTAAGAGTATGTTTTACACATATTCTTTTACATTAATTTTTCAGACTGATGAGGACATGGCTCTCAAATCCTTGAAAAGTTCTTAAATATTACGTGTAGCCTTCAAAAGTTCTTAACTTCAACCATGACTTTAAAGTTAATTGAATTTTGACAAATGGCTTTTTAATGCCAATCAATGTTACATTATCAGATTTTGCTTCCAAATAAAGAATTTATATGTGAAATAGTTTAATAACATTTCTGACAACTGCACTTTGGTTTGAAAGAAAGAATAATATACATCTGATGTCAAAATGTACAAAGTACTTGCAGTGCATTGTTACCTCTATATCAACAGTTTTAACTGGATCTCATATGAAGCATATTTGATCACCGTCACTATTCATTTTTCTAAGCAGCTTAGTGATAATCCCAGTTAACAATGCAAATGGTCACTCCTGCCAAGTCATACCAAAGACTTACAAACATTTTACTAACAGTTGCCTCGCTAGGTGCTCAGCATTAAGAGGTTAGTAGTATGACTGGTCAACCTGGTCTCAGGATAATGTGACTGGATTGGACATCATGCCACATGTCTGCGGCATGATGCCCCAGTGCTAGACATCACTATAAACCGCCGCACTGCAGATACTGTAGAAATATGACTGAAAAATTGTTAAAGCTACATTAAAAACCTAATCACAGCACATGACATCACTCTCTATCTAGATTATAAATCAATTTCAGATTACAGATTATTGCTATCAGTCCATTTGTCTGCATAGTGTCAACACTGAGGATATGGTTGGTGTTGTTGTGATATTTCTATAAGCTTCTTGATTCACATGACTTGGTATGTAAATGGTTTCTGAGTTATTTAGAAAACTGAAAACTAGATCAATGTGACCTACATTTCATGGTTCATTCACATGTGCTTACAGTTCCTCGTGCTTAGGGTTTACATTTAGCTCTGTTCTATTGCATTATTGCTTGCCAATTGATTAAACTTACGGTAAGGATGCATCTTGAGGAGTATGTTGTTGTTGTATGGTTTAATGCCATTTTTCAGCACAAGATAGGCTATACATGGTGGACAGTATTAATGATGGAGGAAGAACCCGGGAAAACCCCTGGAAAAAACCACCAACCAACGAGAAGCTACTGGCAAGCTTTCTCACATAACCATATTGGCCGATTCCAAGACTCAGAACCACGCAGACAGAAGTGAGATGGCAGTGATCCGTAACGGAAATTGCTTTAGACCACTCGGCTACTCTGTGCCCACATCTTGAGGAGTAATACACCAATTCAGGAAAGCTACGTTAATTTGTCCTATAGTTCCCACCAGAGACCCATTGTAAGCATAGTGTCTTAAACAGAGTTATCTGCAGAATGATGTAACTTAATAAGTAGTTGTGCTACACCTTCATGTCGTGGGTTACTATGACCTATATGTTACACTTGTGATCTACAATAATCTTTAAGCTCATTTATTTCAGACACTATTGCCTTCAGAGTTCTGTAACTTGGTATGTAGTTGCCTCATGAGAACTTCAACACTCTTCAGTCAAACCTAAGTAACTGTGGCCTATATTTATTGCCAGAGGTCTGCTAACCTTTATCTATTTTCTTAGACACTGTGGTTACTTGACGTACAGAATGCTTCATAAAAGTATTAGACCAGTGGTTTTAACATTTTATTTTTACTGCTTAAGAACGTAGTTCACAACTTAGAGCCGTGCTAAGGGCCATGGTAGTGACCTTTCCTAATGCTGATTTTAAACCACTAGAGTCATGACTAGGTAGACTAATGAACTTTTTCATTTAGGGAAAGCTTGTATATCAGCTGGATGGTTACCTGCCTGCAGAGACATTCTTTGCAATCAACAGTACCACAGGAGTTATCACAGTTCGCAATTCTCCAAACTCAGATGTACTTGAAAGGGGAAGCTACACAGTAAGATTTATAATGTATTTTTTAATTGTTTTTTAATTGAGATGTCCCTATTATGTCACAAGGAAAAAGTGAGACACATGTTTCAAATGATTATGGATACTAATAACTTACAGTCTAGTGCCACATCAGTATTTTTAATGTTTGCATTTTTTTTATTTATATATTAGTATTTGTGTAAGAGCTTCCTGGGAATTAATGACAAAAGATAGATTCTGCTCATTGTTAATTATATAAATTTCATTAAGTGGGACATAGTTTGATAATCTTCCTTTTCTATAAAATCATTTTATACAAATAACTAAACTAAATATTCATGAAGTAAATACTCTTTTCTTTCCTCATTTATTATGTACTAATATATCATTTATTGTTTCTTGAGTAAATGTTTATTTCAGAATGATATATTAATTCAAATTGGTCTCCGGTTTCTAAATTCATCATGTTCCTTTAATATTGATCTTTGTAAATGTATAAAGTGTTTCTATGTAGGACCTATCCCATTATTTTCAGTTGCGTGTTTGTGTGTATGATGATGCCTGGCCAAGCAACAGAGTCTGCTCCAACCTGACGGTGGTTGTCAATCGCAACCCCAATGGCCCACAGTTCTCACAGAGAAGTTATAATGCAAATATTCGAGCCAGCTTCCCACCAGGAAATATTGTCATACAGATGACAGCACAAGATTTTGATGGGGTTAGTTACATAGTAAATTTTTTCTTTTGTCATGCAGGAAAAATACAAAGTTAACAATGTAGAGTTATTTTGCTAATGCACTTTCTTTATTTTCAGAATAAAACAAATAAAACCCTTGTACAAATTAAATATTCTATAGTTTCAGTTTTAAAAGTTTTTATAGTATTAATTGCAAGTGCGGATTGAAATTAAAAAAATTAATCAGTCTTTCGAACTTGGTTGGGAAAAGCATTTCAATGTAAATTGATGTTTTGAGTCTTTAAGAATTTTCCAAAATAGTCACCTTAAAAAATTTGCAGATTAAAAAAAATCTTGTATTTCAACTTTAATAAAATTTGGAAGAATAAATATAATGAATTATGTTTGTTGTGTTGGTTTTTCAGGACAAGTTGAAGTTTACCAGTGAGGCAAGTGCACCCATTCAGAAGATTTTCTATGTCAACCCAGACAGTGGTTCAGTTATGCTGATTGAAAACTTGATGAATATTACCACCATTCAGATGTACCAGGTGAGTTTAACCTAGTGTAAATACCACTTCATGGCTAAGCAAAATTTAAAAGATACACTGCCCTTATGTATTAAACAAATATTTATTAGTATGAATACACTGTCCTTATTAGGAATACACCACCTTTATTAGGAATACGGTGCCCTTATGTATGAAACAAATCTTCATTATTATAAATACACTGCCTTTAATTAGGAATACACTGCCCTTTTGTATCAAACAAATATTTATCATTTGGAATAAAAACAAAATGATGATAAATAAAGTATCTGAAAATTGATACAAACAATTAAAGGACATAAACATGCATTTGGCAAAACAAATCCTCAGATTTAAAACTGTGGATCTTTAGAAGGGCTTGTTAATTGATTTAGCATTACATGTTTTAAGCAGATTGAAAAAAAAGCAAGTACACTTTATGCCATGACACAGAACATTTGTATTCTGTGCATTGTTCCATCTTTTCTGACCCCAGGGGTGTTGTTGGGAGCTAATACCCAAGTGACGGTGTGTTTTGTCTTGATTTGTTGGCATGAAAAATTCTATGTGATATTCAAGTCTGGAAACAACTTTTACTGTGAGTTTGTAAAGTGAAAGGTAAATTGTGCTCTGTCACAAAATAAGCAAAAAACAGTCATGAAGTTTCATTTTATCCACCTTTGATCCATTCTTATATGATTCCTTCAGAGTGGATGTGTTTGTTAGAGAAGAATCACTGGTTGTATCTGATCAAGTCTGCATATGCCTGGAGCAGCAGAGGGGGGGGGGGGAACAGACCAACTTTTATGGGCATCGATTTGGCAAACCGAGGCTTCCTTGTAAATGCTTAATAGAAGGGTCCATTTGGCAAAATAGAATATAAAAAAAGGACGCCAATGTCGTGCTATGGGTTAACAATTTTTTTCCGGATGAAAATCATTTAAGATGAAAATCATTTAGGATGTCACAAAAAGACTAATTTGTAAAAGAATCACTGGTTGTATCTGATCAAGTCTGCATATGCCTGGTGTTATGATTTTTTCCTCCATATACTATGTTAAAATCCCCTTTGCATGAAAAACATGAGGCAAACATAGGAACTTTGTTAGTCACCTGCACTCCCTTAAAGCATGAAGCAAACAGGACCTGCATACCCTTAAACTCGTATTTCCAAGCCTTTCTGAACTTGTAATATTTTTTAGCATGTTTTAGCATTGAAAGAAGCATGTTTTGGCATTTTGACATGAATTGACAAAAAATAGAATGAAAATGTAAAATCTGCCCTTAATTTCTCTTCTTTAAAAAAACAAAGTGCTTAAATATTTCTAGTAGAATAATTGTTTGGTTTGGTAGGTGATTTTTATTCAAAGACTCAAAAGCCATTATAAACAAACTCCGATTCCTTTATTAGTTATAATACCTCATAAAAATCTCACCTTTGCTTTAAAATGTCCAGTTACATCAACAGGTTAATCAGTTTGCAGCTTGTTACGCACAGATTAGCCATTGTTTCACACTTCCTAATCCAAACACACCGCTCCCTCAATTACTCACGCTCAATGGCATCCACATATATAGACTGCACTATAATGAGGGAATTAGTTATTTTGAGGGACCTACATAAATTAAAAAATTCGCTTATACATTGAGTAAACCATTGGGGGTGTAGGGAACTGGGATTTTTAATGACTGAATCCTCTTTTTATAATCACATTTATAATAATTGTTAATGATGCACTTTTTCTAATGAAGTTGTTCATTATATTGTATAACTAACTTTTTTTCTTTCTCAAAATTTCCAACATGTGAAAGAACATTCCAACTGGTTTCAGCAACCATCATTTGTATGTGAAAACGTGTATTATGTCACTGCTTTTTGTTATTTTGGTTATTCTGGTTCCCGTAGTGGAATTAAATAGTATACATGCAAGTCGGGAGTCAAAGTAGCCAGAAACTATACTCTGTTGATATACCACCAAACAGGATTCCTTTTATTAAAATACTAGTGACATTTATTTTGTGAGACAATCACTGATGTTGAAATTCAGTTTTATATTGTTCAATTAGTACAATATTGATGTCATGATTTCATTGAAAGTAAGAGGGAAACTCCTTGTCATCTTTGAGGATATCTCTAAATGCCAGTTCAGGAATTATCTGAAACTCGCTTGCCCACAATAGCCTGTATCTGTGAAACCAAGCTATTTTTTCACAAAGTATTCATTTAGCTTGATTGCCTTGCTATCTTTGATCACAGTTATGAAACAGTTGATTAATTTAAGGTAGTTTATGTTACATACAAAATAAAATTTATAACAGTGTTTGATTGATCAACTGAAGTGAGTTCATTCGACATATGACTGAGGCCACTAGATTTTAAAGTATGTAGAATTAGTGTGCTTTTTAACTTTTTTAAAATATATTCCATCTCTTTTATTTGATTCAATAGACAAAATTAATGTGATAATACAAAGGAGGCCAGCTTTTAATTCAGTGCAGCAATACAACAAATACTTCAACAAGTCAGTTATCAAAACACGGTCAGCACTTAATTAAGTTCTCAGAGAAATGCTTGCGAACATATCTGTTATGGTAGATTGGGACAATTTACGTTTAATTACTCATTGCATTTATGATGATTATGCTTTAGTAGAACTAAACGATAGAATTCAAAGACAAAATTTCACTTAATAAAAATGATTTAATTTGCATTTAAATAATAATGTACTGCCTACACTAGACATAAGTGACATTTTCATTGATCAAAATTTCCCAAAATATCTTTAATTATGGTCTACTAAAAGTGTTGTTCGGGGAAGAAAATGTAACCAATTATATCACTTCTTATTAAAAGTTGATAATTTCAAAATATTAATTAAAGTCTATGGTTATATTTGCCTTTTTTTTTGACCATAAAATGAAAGATATATCAGCATTTCACTTACCAATTTTCATCATGATTTTTTTCAAGTTCATGAAATAGAGATCAATTTGTTATTTATATCTCCTGGTTTAGAAAAAAAATGGGATCCATGCCTGACCCCGCATTATAAGCGGGTTCATGAGTTATCAGGGTGAGTTATCTAGGGAGTGGTGTACTCGGTATTATGGCACTGGTTGAACAGATTAGGTCTTCAGCATATTGGTTTGACTGGTTTCTGTAATGTGTGGATACAATAAGTAAATATGTATATATATTTTTATAATTATGAATTTTCCTAAGCAGTATATTTCAACTCCACAAACAAGGTGTGTAGTAGATGTCTTCGAAAAATGTTTTTGTGCAATGAGACTCAAAAGTATGTGTAATAGCCTTTAAGGGATTAAGACACTATTATTTGTGTATCTTTTCTTTAAAATGTACTAAATAGCGGATCTTCTCTACTTTTGCAGTTTAATGTCTCCGTCACAGATGGACGCAGTACAAACCCTAAGACTGACAGAGTTACAGTGACAGTTAGCGTCACTCCACTACAGGGTCCACCTGTATTCTCCAATTCCAGTGTGGAAATCACCATTCCCCTTACACAGAGTAATGGGTCTATTGTTTACACTCTGTCTGCACAAGACCCAGATCGGCAGGTGAGTCATTAAACAACAGTACCATTGAACTTCTGTTTCAGTGTCAAGCCTTTGCAGCATAAACACCATTCCCACTTAAATTATCCCATGCCATCACTGTTTATTCAGGTTTGCTATGTGTCACTGAAACAGTTTTGTGTTCCATAGTATACCTGTAATACTCTCTGACAAATAGTTTTAAGAAAATGCTTGTGATTAAATATGATAATAACATTTTTTAACACTAATTTCAACTTGCATTTTAATCACCTTTGGAGGCCTGTACCTGATTTGCATGGAAGTGCATTTTGATGCATCTACATAATTTCTCATGGAAGCACTGTATGATGTCTGCTGTAATCATCGGTCATTTTAAGCATATTTTTTTGTGCTACCTTCGGGGAAAACTCTTATGTTAGATACTATATTCATTACTATGAATGACTGTTATGTCAGATCACATGGATGGTTGCTGTTTAACTTCTGTTTGTAATCTGCTATTTAAAGTACCTGGTTCATATTGTCCTTTCTCCAAAATGTGGGCCACGGATTTCATTCAGTTCTTTCTGGAGTTTTAATGATTTGAATTGCTACATTGAAAGTCCTAATAACTTTAGAAAAATGTTCTGATATTGATGTAGTTTTTATTAATTATCAAATTCAGATGATTTAGTGCTGTAGACTTAGACAAAAAAAAACTGAGTATGAGAAATGGCTGCTACAGTTGGTCACACGGCTTCACTGGCGTGTTGGTGAATGAGTTCTCTCAAGATTATAAAGTGCATAAAAAATTCTTCCTTGAAAAATAATTATTAAATTATAATGATCATATTTTACTCTTAATTCTTTCTATACATAATATGTATACCACAAAATTTTCAAATTGATGTTAAACATAACATGTACTACACTGCTTAATAGTTAACAGGCTGGTCTATTTGTATGTTGTCAATTAGGTATCAGGTGTTCTATTTATAGTGCACTGTAATATGTAACGTTGGTACATGTATATACGCTCTGTAAGATAAAGGGTTAAGTAACAATTTTAAACTGAATGTAGCATCTGCTATTGAATTGCAGACTGGTCAAGGCCACATATAAATTCACATCGGAATATGGAAATCAACAAATTAAAGAAATTAACGTATTAAAGATCTTTTGTTTGAACATGTTACTCTATGAAGTATTTCATATATTTCTACATTACCTATGTGTATCATTCTGTGCATAAAATGTGCAACAGAAATAAAATTCTCTTCATTTTTCGACAAATACATCAATTACTTTGTCAAAATTCATAATTGAAAGCAGCATATGTTGAACATCTCTGTCCTAAACAATGGTGTCAAATGAAGGAAATGCATGTGTTAATTGCAATTCAACAGTTTTTTCATTTTAAAAAAATTCTCATTTACAATTCCTACAAAAAGAAAATGTATATTTTTTTAGTAGATATATGTTAAGATTTTTCACTCATGAAGTTGAAATACCATTAGTGAAAATTTAACATGTTTACACTTTACTCATGAAATATGTCCATATATCTACTCCACACGCTTTCAGGTGTTGTGAACAGGTGTCAGTACTCTTATAGTATAATGAAAGAAGTATGACAGGAAGATGAATCTTGTACATTATTGATGTATCACAATGTTGTTAAATGTATCAAATAAAATATTGATAAAGTGGAATAGGACCCTTATAGTAGTTTTCTCAGAGGTCAAAGTTATATCTGTTTTTTACAAATCAATTTCATCGACTATTAGGATTACTTGTCTGAGAATCTGTGAGGACAGTTAGTAGATTTATATTTTATGACAAGCAGCCAATGCTGCATTCTTAGATATTCAAAGGTCCATAAATTTATCTCTTAATTGTAATCAACATTTATCAATTATTCAATTTTTATCCTTCATGTGATGATATAGAATGTATAAGTATTCACATTTCTTTTGATTTATTCTTTAATTGCAGGGCTTTATACAGTACAAACTGATTGGTTTCCCACTTGGCCAAGAATATTTTGCTGTGAATCTTAACACTGGTGCTGTGACTCTAAAGAAGGCTCTGACCCTGAACCCCGACAAATTCCCCAGTTATGTTGTGAGTTGCTTTATTCTACCACCATCTCACCAGATATATTCAACCTTTAAATCCAAACCTTCTTATTTAATTTTGTAAGAGTGAATGTATCTATTAATAAAAAGCGCTCCTTAAAGTATAAATAATTTAAAGATTACTTTGATGCATTAAGATATGATTGGTGTATTATGCATCATAACATTCATAGATTTATTTTTTAACAGTAGCGGACAGTTCCAAGGTGAGGTAAGGAGGTGTTTTGACCAATGAGACTAATGAAGTAAATGGGTTTTGAAGTAACATATCAGTATTATCCACTGGTGTTTGGTCAGCAGAATTTTATATAATGAAAATGCCATGTTTTCTTTAGACATGGAAGAAAAGTTGATAACAAGTAACTTTAATATTACAATAAACAGTGATTGAAGTTTTCTAGATTAATTTCATTTCTCAGTTATCATTCACAATTTTGTGTTTGTAATAGTTCTTTTTAAACAGAAGCTTTGTTTAAAAAACACAGTAAAGTGATAACATTTGCAGTCAATCTGAAGACAATAATTATTATATTTGAAGCTTGATAATCCTGAGCAACACGTATGTTAGGAAAAACATAATAGATCTAAAACAAATTTCAGCTTTTCATCGAAAGTTTTGATTCTGCTGAACCTAACGACAAAAGCTACATGACACTGATCATCCGTGTGAACCGAAATCTGTATGCACCTGAATTCAGGCCTACTTCTTCCTACACCGCTAGCGTCAAAGACTATGACCCTGTAGGCACAAGTGTTGTTCAAGTCAGTGCCCAGGATCTGGACATTACAGTGAGTATAATATCTTTCATTTATATTATTACCTTTTTTCTGCATTAAAAATTAGTGTTTGTACAAAACAGCCATAACTACATTTAAACAAATGGCAAAACATTCAGAATTTTTTTTATAGACATATCAGTTTAAGGTGAAGAAAACATTAGCAACATAACCTGCTGTGCATGTTCCTTTTCTGTATATTTTTTTTCCCCATGATAACTACAAGTTATAAAGGCAAACTGTTATTCAAAATTGTAATGTTGTTTTCTCTCTTAAGGAACCAGAGAATAATGTCATCTACAGACTTGATGTTGGTAGAGCTGGTGGTAATGAATACTTCAGAATCGATTCAAATACGGGTCTTATCACCATCAACAACCAGTTATATCAAGATACTGCCAGACCAACTCAGTACACAGTAAGTTTAAGCTCAATTTACATATATTAAACAATTGCAAAAAATATACAGGCAATTATATCAGTTAGGAGAATAATTATTTATATTTTGAAGAGTAATGCTGACTTTGCATGTTATCTCATTGCAATACCATGTCATTTATGGGGCTAATATAAATAATTTGATGGTAATTTCTGTATTGTTTATGGGCTAGCACAAGTAATCTGATGGTAATTTCAGTATTGTTTATGGAGACAAAATAAATAATTTTATGGTAATTTCAGTATTATTTATGGAGCCAAAATAAGTAATCTGATGATAATTTCAGTATTGTTTATGGGGCCAAAATAAGTACTCTGATGGTAATTTCAGTATTGTTTATGGGGCCAAAATAAGTAATCTGATGGTAATTTCAGTATTGTTTATGGGGCCAAAATAAGTAATCTGATGGTAATTTCAGTATTGTTTATGGGGCCAAAATAAGTAATCTGATGGTAATTTCAGTATTGTTTATGGGGCTAAAATAAGTAATCTGATAGTAATTTCAGTATTGTTTATGGAGCCAAAATAAGTAATCTGATGGTAATTTCAGTATTGTTTATGGGGCCAAAATAAGTAATCTGATGGTAATTTCAGTATTGTTTATGGGGCCAAAATAAGTACTCTGATGGTAATTTCAGTATTGTTTATGGGGCGAAAATAAGTAATCTGATGGTAATTTCAGTATTGTTTATGGGGCTAAAATAAGTAATCTGATAGTAATTTCAGTATTGTTTATGGAGCCAAAATAATTAATCTGATGGTAATTTCAGTATTGTTTATAAGGTCGAAATAAGTAATCTGATGGTAATTACAGTTTTGTTTATGGGGCTAAAATAAGTAATCTGATGGCAAGTTCAGTATTGTTTATGAAGCTAGTACAAATAATATGATGATAATTTCAGTATTCTTTAGGGGCTGGCAGAAGTAATTTGATGGTAATTTCATAATTGTTTATGGGGCTAGTAGAAGTAATCTGAAGATAATTTCAGTATTGCTTATTGGGCTAGTAGAATGAATTAATCCTGATGGTAATTTAAGTGTCTTTTCATGACAGTAATTACAGTGTTTAAAGGAGTTGTTAAGTTTTCTGAATTTGCTTGATCATTACCAAAGATATTCCATCAATATGAGCCTATTGTAGCAATTTACTTATTATTTGAAATTATAAGTTTTTTTTTTGAGTTTTTAATTCGGTATGAACAAGAAATCATAAAGTTTTCATTGAAGTAATTTGGTTGCATTGTTTGTACAAATATTATTAGTTTTCTTGAATGTTCTCTACAGCTTTATGTTTTGGCCACTGATCCAAGCTACAATCCAAAGACAGCTACAGCCACTGTATTTGTCACAGTGGAACGAAATGTGGCACCTACATTCAATCCGAATACATATAGCATAAGTGTCTCAGAGGCTACACCATTGTTCAACCCCATCATCACTGTTTTTGCTACTGATGCCAATCCAAAGGTGAGTTCCAGTCTGCTATATTCTTTGTAGTAGGCATTTTTGATTATGTTCAGAAAATTGCTGTTTCTTGTCAGCTTGCCTCAACACAGCTCAACTATGCATAACATATAGAGGGCAGAGTTATCCAATATAATACATACATTTACAATAGTTTGGTTTTATTTGTAAAACGTTTGCATATAGCTCATGATAATTGTGCACCATATGAATTTTCTTATGCCTGGAATGTTGAATTAGGGCATGCATCTTGATGAATAAATACTACATTCCATTATAATAAAATGTCGTTGAGACCAATATTACAAATATCATATATAAATATGTCACAGTGACATGCATTTTACTTTTTACTGGATTTGATGCTTTCCATTTAGCTGTAATCTATTCTATCTAAATTCATGATACTGAGCAAATGCTTCTTGATGAGATCTGCACCCTCATCACAGACATAGATTATTGCACTTCACTGACTTCATACCAGTCTTAAGTGTTATTTATACCAGAATCATCACGCTAAATAATTGTTTTGCATCTCCATTATTGTCATTCATTTATAAAAGTAAATTAATGATATCTTTATTTCACATTTTAGGCCAAATATATCAAATTGTCCCTCACATTTGGCCATATTTTATTTTAATATATGTCTAGAACCAATATTTAATTCATATAGTTAATTAAATAATCTGATTATCTCCAATACCAATATCTTTCACTTTGTTAAGTTTTCATTATTGAAATAAGTGTTAACTAAAGTACATTATCACATGTCCCCACATGGTTAATATCTTCATTGTCTATAAATGCCGATGTTTACAGGAAATGGGTTCAGCAATGTTGTGATAGAGCTTTGGCTTTACTCAATTAAGTTTTTCTCTTTGATAATTACTGTTGGGCATAATTGTAAAGATCATAACATGGTTAGCCAAGGTTAAATAATGATTCTGTGGATTCTTACACAGAGAAATTAACCTTGGGCAATAGAGGTATCAGACGGAGGTTTAAAAATAATGTGACAGTACTTGTATCACTTCCATTTAAAACATGACATTTTGACTACTTTTGAAAAATGTTATCTGCATGATTAAATTTCAGTACTTACTGTACAGTTAGCAGCATAGGAATAAATCATAACAAAATGTTATCATGTTAAAAGTAAAAGTTAAAGTTATTTGACTCAATGACTATAAAGAGAGTTCAAGAGTATTTACCAAAACATTTGATTTTTTGACAGACTTGTGTAAATATAATAATACATAAGAAGAATATTCTGTAGTAGTAGGTAATGGAGTAAATTTAAAGAGAATGATACAAATGCCAAGGAATTTTTGTACCAATATTTAAATGATGAATGGTGTGTAATAAAAAATCATGAACCATTGATGTACATTCAGTTGAAAAAAAGTCTATTCTTAAGACAAGAAGAACCTTTCAATAATTTTTGTCACTTTTAAATGAACATATTAACTATTTTTATGCTAATTTAGTGCTCCTACTACATGCACATTCATATATTTCTCATATTTATAGTCCCCCCTCTTGAAAGACCACCTGGCTTATATGGCCACTTTCTTGGTGCAGAACGAAAGGTGTTTTAGAGGAGTACCACTGTTTCTTCAATTCATTAGTAGGTCACTGTGGCCCATATTTTGCGCTTCACCAGTTTAGTTTAAATTTTGTTTTCTGTTCTTTTCCCATGCCCAGTTGAGTCATGAAATTGAAATTGATGGTGATATCGATGTATTACACCCGTACAATGAAATAATGCCCACCATGACCTATATTTCATCTTTCTCTGGCTTTAGTCATGTTTGCATTAGCTCATTACCACATGATTAATCGGGCATTTTGTATACCACCACTCAGAATCATGAAGGCAGGTGAGTGGATGCATAGTGATAAGTTTCACATTCATATTGCAGCAAGCAATCTCTGTAACCTATATTTTATGCTTCAGTTTCATTTACTGAGTGTTGTTCATGACATGTGATAATTGGATACAACACATATACAACTTTACAATGAAAGAAAGTAATTACCTACATCTCTTGCCTTACTTCTAGCCTACTATCATTATGGTATGTTTATTTTATGGCTAGTTTTCCATATTAATGGCTATCCATGATAGATTACCCAAAAAAGGTTAACTATATAGTACATATGAATGAGCACAAATGGGTGGACTGCATGTTTTTCATGCATGGCCTTAACTGTAGTGGCTAATCAAGGTAGGCCTTAACTGTAGTGGCTAATCAAGGTAGGCATAAACTGTAGTGGCTAACCAAGGTAGGCCTTAACTGTATTGGCTAATCAAGGTAGGCCTTAAATGTAGTGGCTGATCAAGGTAATGATTAATAAATGAACTATACGTGTACTTCAGGCTGTCACAAAAAGGTTACTCAAGACGGTAAAATTGGGTTTATTAATTAATATCTGGTTTGTATCAACATTTTATACTACCTCTTTGTTGATATCATAAAAATGATCTTTTTATTATTGTTTGAATTTTGTATTGCCTAATCACTGTATGTACTAGGTTGGTTTAATGGTATGTTACTATAACACTGACTATATATTGCAGATTAAATGTTTGAAGATTAAATTTTGCAAATTAAAAAGTTAAATGTGATGTGAATTTTTGTTTTATATAAAAAAGAATCACACAAATATTTTGTTGTCAAGATATCAATTTTTTTTCATGATAAATGTTTTACCAAACACTTTGTATATATGAGTCATTTAATTACACACTGAAGTTAAGAAATATTAACCAGAACTTTCATATCAAGATGCAAGAAGAAATAACAGAGGCATACAAACTGAAGTTAAGAAATATTAACCAGAATTTTCATATCAAGGTGCAGTAAGAAATAACTGCCATACTTAAAATCATCTCTTGTGGAATACATGTTAAATAATAATTCTGTTTTTCTCCATTTTTAAATTCTGTATCTAAGTTGCATGAAGATGTGTCAAATCAGAAATAATCTGATACTTTCTTTCATGTAATCATTATGACGATAACATGAAGTTTAATATTCAAGTTATATGGGATATTTTTCTTTATGAAATTTTTATTTCCTTTCTTCTTCATAATTTCAGAACTCATTGAATGGCCAGCTTGTTTTCAGTATCATTGATTCTGCAGCCCGGAATGTGTGGCAGATTGATGAACAGAATGGAACAATTTCTCCACGTGTTGGCCTACCTGATATTATTCGAGAAATCTGGGAGGTAAATTATACTTGTGAATAACCAACCAGAGTCCAACATTTTATTTGTTTTGCCAACTGTCTTAATTCTTGACAATTATTTTACCAAATTAATGATCCAGTACTGATTAATTTAGTTAAGTTAAATCCAAGATGAGTACAGGAACTATTTTTATGGCTATGAAAAAGACTGAACTAACATTAAAAGAAAATAGTTTCTGATGTATTTTTGACTAAATGATTTAATTTGTTGATCAATAGTTTGAATAATAGTAGATGTATGGAAAGGTGAAAGTAACAGTATACAGATAGATATAACATTGAGAAAATATGTGACATGCCTTTTTATAATGTTACTGATGTATAATTGTTATTCCACAGTTTTAATTTCCTGTTTGCTATTCAAGTCCATGACAAGGGTATACCATAAGACACACCTTTGCATAATGTTACTGATAAATAATTGTTTATTTTCATTTTCATTCTCCAGTTCACTGTTCAAGTCAATGACAAGGGCATACCATCAATGTTTGACCGAGCCAGTGTTAGACTAACAATCACTAGAATTGGTAAACCAACTTTCCCTGATACAGAATACTTTTTCACAAAAGATGAGAATACTCCAGTGAATACTACAATCATACAGATGCAGGCCAGTGATCAGCAGTCTTTGGTGAGTTTTTTTGTCTACATGTATGTGCATGGTTTTTCTAATGCCAGAACATTTTATTTTACCTTGGAAGATAATTTTTTTTCCCTCGTTTTCTGTAAATAATGCAAAACAAGGTTGTTACTTTCCAATAGTGGTAGCAGTTTAATAATATATAGAGTTTTGTCAAATTGCATCTTTGCATATATTTTGAACATAAATCATAACAATGAGCTTTAATTTGAACATGTATCATCCTATTGGTACATTTATCGATATTTTGAACATGAATCAGTCTGTTGGTACATTTACAGACATTTGGATATGTATCATCTTTAAGGTATGATTATGGATATTTTGAAAATGTAATATCCGTTAGGTACGATTTATGGACATTTTTGAACATGTATTATCTTCCTATAGGTATTATAGTGATTGTTTGAATATGTATCGTTCCTTGGGTATGATTATGAGCACTTTGAACATGTATCATCCTTTATATATGATTATAGACATTTTAAACATGTATCATCCTTTATGTATGATTATTGACATTTTGAATATGTATCATTAATTATGTATGATTATTGACATTTTGAACATGTATCATTAATTATGTATGATTATTGACATTTTGAACATGTATCATCCTTTAGGTGTGATTATAGACATTTTAAACATGTATCATCCTTTATGTATGATTATAGACATTTTAAACATGTATCATTAATTATGTATGATTATAGACATTTTAAACATGTATCATCCTTTAGGTATGATTATAGACATTTTAAACATGTATCATTAATTCTGTATGATTATAGACATTTTAAACATGTATCATCCTTTAGGTACGATTATAGACATTTTAAACATGTATCATCCTTTAGGTATGATTATTGACATTTTAAACATGTATCATTATTTATGTATGATCATAGACATTTTAAACATGTATCATCCTTTATGTATGATTATAGACATTTTAAACATGTATCATCCTTTAGGTGTGATTATAGACATTTTAAACATGTATCATCCTTTATGTATGATTATAGACATTTTAAACATGTATCATCCTTTAGGTATGATTATAGACATTTTAAACATGTATCATTAATTATGTATGATTATAAACATTTTAAACATGTATCATCCTTTAGTTAAGATCATGGACATATTGCTATTTATGTTAGCTTCCTGATTTTGGACATATGTACATGGCACAACACCAGGAGACACGTTCACATTTTAACTATTAATATTCTTTGCATTCTTTATGATGGTTAGAGCATTGGCCATGTTCTAATTTCAGAATAATCTCATTTATGAAATCCGTGGAGATGGTCTAGCACCAACTTACTTTGCAATCGACAACAGAACTGGTGTCATCAGAACAACAAAACTCTTCACAGATGATAATAATAAGACACCATCATACACCGTAAGTATTTTGTACCCATGCTCATCCCTTGTAGAATTTGTTGAAAATCAATTGAAATTTTATGCTTTAAAAATATTAATTTTTAAAATCACTTAAATATTCTGTGCCTCTGCCACTTCAGTTAGATAGTAAGAGATTGTTGCTGCCTTGTGCTTAAGATTAGAGTACAATGTAATAACATTATTACATTAGAGTACAATGTAATAACATCTTTATAACAATCATTTGGTTAAAACAAAAGCCCAATGTTTTAAATGATGAGATGACTTTAATATTACAATAAAAGTTTGATCTTAAATTTTAGCAGAGAATATTAGAACTAAAATTTCTATCAAGTCATTTAGATCAAGTTCTTTTTTTCTTTTGTGTCTTTTGTATGAAAATCTTGACATCAGTTTTTAAAAAAAAGTGATTTAATTTGTAACATGGTAGTTTATATGAAACCCTTTCACTGCAAGTCCTTTAAGTAAAATTCCGTTACTCCACTTGATTATCCAAAAATTATGACCCTTTCCTGCCACATCTTGGTACTACTTTCTTGTGTTCAAGAATTTTACCAAAAGTCCAAGAAACACATATATTTATTTTATTTATCAGCATTTCCATCAATTTTTATAATTTGTTTTTACAACTAATGATGTGGACTAAAAAGTAAAAATAACTTTGTATTCTGACATTTTTTTGACCAATTATCTACTTGTATTCCCTACTATGCTGACAGTATCAAGGAGGATATGAATAGCTGGACTATCTTTATAGATGTTGCTATGGCAGGGTTTAAACTGTGACACAATATGTTTCTTGTTTTAGGTCAGAGTATTTGCATACAGGCAGAACAATCCATTGGAGTATGCCGAAGCCCTAGTGCACATTACTGTGATTCGTAATCCATCAGCACCATCCTTCTTGCATGGTGATTTGACCTTCCGAATTCCAGAGTCCCAGCAACTTTCAGTTGCCTTTGGCAAGGTCAATGCCACTGACCCAGATGTTGTAAGTATTTTACCTTGCCAGTCTCTGTCTGTTTTTCTGTCTGTTTTTCTGTCTGTTTCTTTACAAGATACTAATCAGCCTGTCTACCTTAATTTAAGCTTCTTTTCCTACAAGTATGTCTTTCCTACATGTCCTAAAGTTTTGTATTTTATATATATACATTAATTAAAAAAAGGTCCCATATAAACACATCATTAGTTTTTTAGGGATTCTTTAACTTAATTCTTTATGTGAATCCCAGAGGAAATGCAATGCAAATACAGATTTAACATCTGTAAGTTTTTAAATTTTGCCTTTCTTTCCTTTTTTGCATTCAATAATAGATAGAGTATTATGAAACCATGAAAACTCCTTTTCAGGGATCAAATGGAGAAATCACCTATTCCATCTCAGAAATTATGCCAGCATATGCTTCATCATATTTCTTTGTGAATCCAAACACTGGCACTCTCTCGGTCATTGGGAATTTAATCGATGATCCAACCACACTTCAATACTTTGTAAGTAAACTTTTATCAAATATGCTTCATTCTCTCTTTCTCCGTCAACTGTAATAAAAATCAGAATCTGCTTAGAGAAAAGTATTACATGAAGATATTTTTTTTGTGGAAATTAATATAAGATATTTAAAAATTATCTGAGTTTCTATGTGAAAGCAAAGTTAAGAAATTATTTATTAATTTTACCCTTGCAAGTACATGTAAATACATTAGATGTAATATTTTTTTCTAACCATGTATAGACAAGATAAGTTTGAAGTAAAACAGCATTTTTAAAATTTCATTACCATAAATATTTTCCTGTTAGAATATGATAAAAATGGACCAGGACAATTTTTTCTCTTATTTATCATTTATCAAATCAGTAATTTTCAATATTTAATATTTAGTTCACTGTGGTAGCCATGGACAATGGTGCTCCCAACAGAAAGCAAGCTCAAGTGAAAGTAACGGTGATAGTAACGAGGAATCCCAATCCACCAATATTCCAGAAATCCTTGTATACAGTTTTTATTAATGAAAATGTGCCGACTGGATCCAGTGTGGTTCAAGTGATTGCTACAGATAATGATAATGTATGTTGTGTTTGTAAAGTTACAACTTTGATGTTTTACTGGCTATATATTTTTTTACTTATTTTTTGAATGAATCTTTTTTTTCTATTGAGAAAATTTAGTATAATTCATAGCAAACTCATTATAAATGAAATTAAGATCTTTCTTTAAGAAAATGTTAATATGTTACATAAAATGTTTATATCAATTGCTTTTTTTTCCAAAAGATGATCTCTTTTCTGTATGAATTTTATGCAGACATGATACTGTTTTGGCAATGTACTTTTAGTTCTAGAATTAAGGTATAGAATTTCCATTTTAAAATCACTATTTTTTTCTCATTTTAAACATATTATCAAAATAAACACCATCAGTCATCACTTATCGTTCTTGTAATCAGTCATCGTTTATTTTAAGATTAATTTATATACATATCATTACATCAGTGTTTATAATGGTTTGAATATCTAACATTTGGTACTGTAACATAATCCTCATTTATCTGGGCTGTTTGTAATTATTGCACATTTCATTTACATTTTCTTAAACATGGTCTAAATATTTTTGCAGGATAAAGTCTTTTACAAGATGGAGTACAATCCGCCTACATCAGAGTACTTCAGACTGAACAATAATACCGGCAATATCACCACAGCTACGGAACTTTGGAGAGACCGCACACAATCCTACACTGTAAGTCATATTACACTTTAGAAAAAGCATTGTTTTATTGTTATAGTGCAACCTTAATTGGCCAGCCAAGAGATGGAAAATTTTCCACTATGAAATCTTTCACTTGTAATTGAGTTGTACATAAGATGTGCTTTTGAAATTAATTCCAAATGAAAGAATTAATAAGGACTATCTGTTCTGAGATGAAATGAAGTGGAACTGAGATGTAGTCAGGTGGAATATTAGGTGAAATATGTAAATTTGTTACACGTGGAATACGCTTTAGCTTCACACAAAAAAAATATGCTTACAAAATATTCTGAGTTTTTCTTTATTTCCATAAAAGCATCTAGAATATAATGATTTTATCAAGGAATGTGATTGGCATAATTGGAATTATAATAATTTCAATTTTGTTTTGACACACCACAAGAAATGAAATGAAGAAAACAAAATTTGCTTCAAACTGTATTCTAGAATTTTGTATTTTATTGGTAAGCACCATCAAAGGTTTTAACCAATTTGAATGAAATGGAAACAACTCTTCTGTTTTGGATAACATGTAAGAATCTTGTGTGACTGGAACTTGTTAGGTACTTGGTGATAGTTGATAAAAATGAGTAGGATTCTTTTATAATGGAGCATTTGCAAAATACTGGAACATATATATATATATATATATATATATATATATATATATATATATATATATATATATATATATATATATATATACATGCCCTTCTAGTGCCAACATTTCCAACTGATGGTACTGTAGCTTTAATCTGTTTTACATGTGCAGAGTTTTTCTAAAGAATTCGTTATACATGCTCTAGCTTTTTATGCTACAAATCATGTAGTTTTCTGGCGACCTCTAAAAAAGACAAATATGTAAAAGGAAACAAAGTGGGATTAATGAATATAAATCTCATATTTGATTGAATCAGTATTTATTGCAGCTAATATACTTTATAAACCTGTACTAATTTCTTTCATAACATTTATCAAGTTTATTAAAATGAAAAGCTGTCAGTAGAGTACAGTGATGTGATGATATACAGTGCGAATTCCGTTATAAAAGCACTTTATGTACAAGATATGAATATTTCATTAACTGTTACACTTTTTAAGAAAATAATAGACATATACTGTTTTCTTTACAAAATTGCTGCACATAAAGAAAAATAAAGGAGACATTGTAGGTGTAATATTTGGATTATATTCTGTGAATTGCTAAGGAAAGATCCAAACATTCAGGCCCATCCACACAAAAGCAGGTCCTTTTTTTAGGACTTCACTAAAGTATGAAGGAAATCTTCATATTGTTTTTCCTTGTGGTTTTAGACACGTTTCTTCACTTTGTAGCTTACCCAGATTGTGCAGTGTATATTTTGTCAGATGGATTGGAGCCCCTCTTCTAATGTTAAATATAGTACTCTTAGGTGAAATTCATGGATATTGGCCATTTGAAGCATACTGAACCACCTTCATTCATTATGGTTATTTCTAGGATTGTATGATCACTACATGATCTTTATTTCCTGTTATTTCAATAGTTGGATGATAACTATATGAATTTTTTTGCTATTATTTCAAGCGTTGTATGATAACTACATGACCTTTGTTTCCTGTTATTTCAATGTTTGGATGATAACTGCATGACCTTCATTTGCTATTATTTCAAGGGTTGTATGACAACTACATGACCTTCAATCACTATTTATTTCAAGGGTTGTATGACAACTACATGACCTTCAATCACTATTTATTTCAAGGGTTGTATGACAACTACATGACATTCAATCACTATTTATTTCAAGGGTTGTATGACAACTACATGACATTCAATCACTATTTATTTCAAGGGTTGTATGACAACTACATGACATTCAATCACTATTTATTTCAAGGGTTGTATGACAACTACATAACCTTTGATCACTAGTTATTTCAAGGGTTGTATGACAACTACATAACCTTCGATCACTAGTTATTTCAAGGATTATATGGTAACTACATGGCCTTCAATAGCTGCAGTTATTTCAAGGGGTGTATGATTGGTTGCTGCATATTTATTGGAATGCAATTTCCAGATCAGAGTAAACTTGTGACCATTTGAACTTAAAAAAAATAAACTTTTTAAAAATGAAGCTGCTATATTTATATTTATGTAGTACCAAGTCTACAGAATATAATCAAAGGAAATAAATGCTGTGACTATCCCAATACTTTTTTGTATATGATTATGTTTTAAAACCCATATTTGTTTATCATAATCCTTTATAGAATGCAATCAGAATGAGATCCTTTCTTTTTCTTTCTCTCTCTCTCTCTCTCTCTCTCTCTCTCTCTCTCTCTCTCTCAATAACAACTATTAATCTTAGATAATATATTTTAAACTAGTATTCATGATAAAAATGTGTCATGACTGATGCTCTTAAAAAATTTAAGTACAGCTTCATGTTGTTTGATACAGAAAGTTTATCTTTCCTTTCAGATTTTGTCTTTTTCTTTCTGTCTCTTTCATATTTTGAAACTTTCATTATTCTCTCAAACATGTACACCATGAATCATTTGACTAGTACTGCATTCACTGGACTGTTGGATAATCTCTGTAATTTCAGCTGAAAGTCACAGCAACAGATAACACAGCAGCATCCAAGACCTCCACAGCCACTGTATCTGTTATTGTATTAAGAAATACCAATCTTCCAGTTTTCATAGCAAATCAGTATGAGAAGAGGATTTCTGAGTACACTGAAGTGCGTGCATCAATCATACGTGTTGAGGCAACTGATGGTGACAATCCCAATAGTGACAGTGGCAGGTTACGATACTCCATCAATGCCACAGTGCCCTCCATTGCAGCTAGTTACTTTACCATTAGCCCAACCTATGGTGAGATCAACCTTGCCAGAACTCTCACAACTGATGATATTCAAGATCTATCTGTCCAGGTATGTTTCTTTGCAAAACATTAACATTACTTATTTTGGAAGCTTTTCATTAACTGACCAATTTTAGTTGATACTTTCTGATTGAAATACCATTGTATTCACGAAAAACATTCTCTTTAAAAGTAACTTCTGGTTCTCTGTTTAAAATCTCATTCAAGACTTTAGACTTGAAAACAAAACTATTTTTATATTTATGGTTTATTTTAAAAGGCAGTTTATAAAGTCCAGTCTTTACACATTGGGGTAAGCTATTCATGAAATTCTATTGATAGAGAATAAGTAAATTATCTTAGCATAAAATATTTAAGATTAAGTCAAATTTTTGGAACAATTTAAATAAAATTCATTGAAATTTGTGCAAATGAAATCTAAGTATTATTTCTTGCAAATATAATTACTGCAGTTATTTCATACCTTTTTCTCTTCAGATTTCTGCTGTTGCACAGGATATATCTGAAAGTCCTAAGTTTGCCCAGGCCCAAGTCAGAATTTTCATCATTCGTAATCAGTATGCTCCCAGGTTTGTCGGAGGAAATGCATACACAGTCAGTGCCTCAGATGTCTTGCCAGTTGGTTACACCCTGTTGACTGTGACTGCAACAGACAATGATACAACTGTACCAGAAAGTGCAAATGTAAGTATCAATAACCAGTCATGAGAATGACTACAGCATTGGTAGGATTGCCTCATTTAATTTGTCTGATTTCCAAAAGAATTAAAAGATTGATGTGCTAATACCAGTTCTTGTTAAGTAACAGCTGTCACCACAGTGTTAATAACTTGCAAATGGATACAAATTTATGCTTTTTTTAACATGCCTTTAAAAATATCCCACAAAATTACCCTTTTTGAACAGATGAACTATTGTTGATCTGAGTTTGTACAAGTAACATTTCATTTTTTTTTCTTCAATGCATTCTTAAGGAATCATTAACTTGCCTTGGAAATCACATGATCATCTGTAATATATATATATGGGTCATGTGCTTTTACAGAATTCGAATTAAACAAAATGAGACAATATTTAGTTGACTGGAGAACTAGAGAAATTATGTAAAATTTGCACAGTAAATGTCTGCTTGCCTGAACAATGCAGGTCATTTATAAATTAGAATGTCATATTAAATAACTAAAACATGAAATTTATATTTGTTTTTTAACCCTGTTTTTCCTAAATTTTGGATCGGAACAAAGTATATTTCACAAATTTCATTTGACCCTCACATTGAAATTAAACACACATGTCAACATGTGATTAAAGGATCATGAATATAATTATATTTGTAGCATTCAAAGTAAAATTTTGACAAATACAACTGTTTTGCACAAAAATGTTTACAATTTGTTAAATTATTGTTTCATATAAAAAGAAAACATGCTGTTAATAGCATTAAATTCATAACAAAATAACTCAGGTATTTCCTTACACTTTTTACTGATGGAAACTACAACAGTATTGGCACTGTAACAAAATAACATGGCTTGTACCACTGGAAGAAAATACCCCAGTATACCATTAATACCATGCACATCTTATTAATAATGATTGAATAGCATATATTATTGTCAGAATTATTGTTATTCTTTCAGACTCCAAATGCACAAGTAGAATACCAGATAATTGGAGATTCAAACTCCTTTGCCCGCTACTTCCGTGTGAGGGAAAATGGAGAAGTGTACATTGCACAACCCCTGACCTTATCAGATAAGAGAGATTCCATCAGTGTAAGTACATGTACATAAATTCCATGTAAGTAGTTTATGTAGTAAGTGTTGAGGTCCAAAATATTTTGCAAACTGTAACTGCTGTAAATACTTGGACTGGTTTTATTATCTCTGTCAAGAAAGAGATTTTGTAAATGATAATAGTTTCCAATCATGCTCACAATGGCCTGTATGAATCAGTTTTTAAGAGATTTGCCAGAGTTAAATTTGACCCCAGTGGGATAAACAAATTTCAAATTTAATTACCTGCTTAAAATAAATTAATGCCAACATTGTTAATGTCAGTACTATTATTTTCTTTTTTTTAAAATTTATATATTCAGTAGTTAATAGCATTTCAAAGACCAATTATTACAATTCAGTGGATGCAGCATCTTGTTATACACTAGGTTTGACCAAACTCAAAATGATTTCCTTTATATGACCTGCAGGTGACGATTCGTGCTACAGACAAGAGCTGGAAACCTAGGTATACAGATGCCACTCTGACAGTCAGGTTGAACTACACAGTTACCCAAGGAGGACAACTTGGCTTCACTCAGCCTGAATGGATGTGAGTATTACTTGCATTTTAAAAGAAACAATACATTGAATGTTATCATCTGTATCTAGAATGTGTCCTTAAATTTTGTCCTCTGTTTTTGAACCCCTATCTTATTTTAACGAAAATGCAATTGACACTCAGACTAGTGATATTTCACAATATGAACAATATTTATCACTTTATAATTCTTGTGTTAAAATGATTGCTGATGACATTTTAAACCAAGGGACCATTGCATTGAGTATGTCTTCTTTGTTAGAAATTGTTTGTGTTTTTATTTTGTGGACACTTTCCAGACCTATAGCTTGATATATTAGTAGATATATTTGGTGAAATCCATTTTAATCAAAAGTTTAAATGTTTTAATATCTGTTTTCAGATCTGCAGTCTGTTAACGAAATAGCTAGAAGTAGGAACATTGTATTGTATTCTTAATAAAGTTTACTCTGATTATAAGGATATATCAAGGTCTACTTTGAATTTTGTCAGTCTAACACATCCAGCTCTCATGTATTTAATATATGCTTGTTGGTTGAATATTCTAGGATGTTGGAATAAATAAATATTCATACATGCAGGATATTGTTTTGTCAGATTCAATGAGTTCCTTTGTAATTGTATATTTATCCCAAGAACAGAGATTCTGGAAGGACATTTGGACATAAATGTTCAAAATAAATTCTCATGAAAATAAAAAGAACTGTATCAAATTTAAAGTTTTATCTTTTATATCAGATCTGTATAATGAAGTAGGGAGTTTGCAAAGAAAGATTAAATTTGAAATTTTTCATTTCAGAATTGATGTGTATGAAAATCAGGCTCCAGGAGCACTGAAGATATTGGATGTGGAGAATCAAGAAACATCTAGAATTTCTTGCACAATTGTATCTGGAAATGTTCAGGGTAATGTAGGACCAGTATTCTCAATTAGCCGAGATGAACTGAGCAAGAATTGCATCCTCACCCTGATGACAAGTTTGGACTTTGAGACTCGGCAGAGATATGATTTGGTAGTGAGAGTTACTAAGAGCATCACCAAGCGACAGACATACAGTAAGTTCAGTAGCGTTTCTTTATGACAGAAAACATGCTGAGTAGTCAATTTTGTTCTCTTGGCACGCCAAGCAAGAAAGACATAAACAATCCTTTTGTCAGCATCGTAGAAATGACAGGAGCATCATGTGAAACTGTTTTGCAATAGTCTTATGTGACAAGGTTATTCTAGTAATATCCTCTAGTTTACTTATTAAAAGATAAACATGGTCTTCAAAAAGACAATGTCAAGACAGTTGATCTTTCATGATCAGTGATAACACTATATAACAAATAATTCCATGCATTTAGAATCGGGGCTCTCAAGATGTGTGGTCATTCTAAACAATTTTAACTGTACCATAATTTTGTTGGCTCCTTGTCTTGGTTGATTAGTGGGTTGCAATTTTAATGCTGTTGACTTTGTTTCAGCAAGACTTTCACATAATTTTTAAATCTTTCTCATAAATATTCATATATTTTTCAGTCTACAATACTTGGCCAGAGGCAAAGATTACTGTCATGGTTCTGGATGTGAATGATAACCGCCCAACATTTGTATTCCCTCTATACCCGACATTTACTGGTTTACAGAGCAAATACATCTCTGCCATCAGTCTGTATGCCCCTGCTGACCAGAGAGTGTTGAGCATCACGGTAAGTAAATTTCACCAGGGTTATATATATAAAGACAAATAAATTGTTTCCATGTACAGGAATATAATAGCAAAAAGTCAATTGGACTTTGTTCTTGTTGTAAGACTACCAGTATTACAAAGCAGATGAGAATGATCTGAAACTAGCACCCATTCAGATTTCAAAGATTGAAACTCTGTTAATTGTGAAATAAACAATTTTTTTTAATGAAAATGTTCATTGCTATTGCCGAGTAAATGGACCTTTATGAAAATTCCCAAATCTAAAATAATATAAAAAAATTCATAAACAAGAAATTCTCTTGCAAAATGTGAAAACTACATGTGTCCCATTGAATTTCTTTATTTATTTGCATATAGTTTGATACCCTTTTTCATTTTGTTTTAATAATTACATTGTTAAGTCAAAAACTACTGTTCCAGTAATTTATGTTTCTTAAATCTCATTTTTCATTTGGACATAGTGGCCAAGTAGTTAGAGCATCCATGCCGGAGAGCAGGAGTTCAATCCCTGGCTGAGTCATACCAAGGACATTAAAAAATGGTTCTAATAGCTACCTTGCTTGGTGCTCTGCATTAAGAGGTTTTTTTTGGGACTGGTTGGCCTTGTGTCAGGATAATGTGACTGGTTAGGATATCATGCTACATATCTGCGGCATGATGACACAGACCTTGACATCACTATAAACTTTCACACTACAGACATTGTAGCAAAATAGACCAAATATAGTTAAAGCTATGTTAAAAATCCAAATCACACACACACTCATTTGGTCATTTATATAAATGATAGCTGGAAGCATGAAGCTTTGTGTATTATGCAGATCTTGTTTGTCTCTGATATGGTACCCTCAATTTCTTTATTTCTTTAGAATATCTTCCAGCTAACTTATTTCAGGATATTAAAACAGACAAATTTATTTAATGTACATTTTTGAAGAATAGCTTCAAAGTTGTGATGATCATTTCTACAAATGTTTTGAAATATGCACATAAGGAAAGGTAACTAACTCTGATGCAATATTGTGACAACAGGATGTAAATAATTCAATTTTTTTTATGGAGTTGAACAGTAGGATGTAAATGACTGGAAGTCATATATTGAAGTAAACAACATGTTTAAATGTGCAATATAATAAAATACTGCAAAAAATAATCAAATCTTACTTGATTGAAGCTGTGTTATATCTCAAATGAGTAAATTGAAATTGGTGTCATCAACTCCTATAATTGTATTAGTTATTATGAATTAATCCAACAATCAAGGTAAATTACCCTTGGAGTTTTTTCTTCAGATGGAAACTTTCTTATAAAATGGAATGAATAGCTTTTAATATGTTTCAGACATGAGCCAAAGGGCACATCAATGAATCTCTCCATTTGAGTTTGTTTAGGGCATGAACCATTCTTAGCGACAGGACACTATGTGAATCTCTCCATGCAATATTTTGAGAGGCTGTTTTACAGTAATATATATTTTGTGGTTAAAATCAGAAATTTCACCCTGAAAAATCTACGCCTGCAATATACCTGGCATCCCCATGTATTTTTAGTAGTGAACATATACCTACATTTAAAATATATTGCATACATTTAATCTGTATCAAATTATTATTACCATGAATATTGATTAAGTAAAATTCCATTTATCGAAAATGACTTCCCTTCACCTTCACTTCCATCTCGCCTGTTTAATAGCTATCAAATTGTTCAGATATAATTCACCCTAGAGATAAATATTTCAGCATAATGGGCAATATTATTTTATACCACCTACACCATTATTATCATTATTGTCTTTGCTATAATGGGAAAATTATTGCCAGTTGTCTGCATCATGGTATTCAATATAACTGTGTGTCTGTATGTGTATATATATATATATATATATATATATATATATATATATATATATATATATATATATATATATATATATATATATATATATATATATATATTTAAAACAGATATTGTTGATAAAAAGGCACTGTAAATGTTTCAAGTCAACTGTATTATATCCATATTTCCTTTCCAAAAGCAGATGCAGTTGTTTTCTCTATCCATTAACCTCTCATCGTTTGCATAAATAATATCTGTACATAGTACATGAACTGCCATTGTTTAGCATACCCTTTCCACAATGATAAAGCCTCATCCATGTCGGATACACTATCCTCCTGTTCTAGAAATGTTTAGAATATGTGTATTGTGTGTATAAATTTACATTGTGTACAGACCATATATCATATAGAATCGTGATAAACACCAGGTTTCTTGGAAATTATTATTACAGGTAAAACATTACTAACCTCACCAAACCAAGTCAGAGAAAAATAGTCTTCCTAGTAAAGTCTCCACATTTGGAAACTGTTATTGTCTATTTGTCTCAAGTCAGTCATTTGACTTCAGCATCAATTACAGCATTGTTTAGTATTTTAGTACTAAACATGTTAAAGTAAGCACTAATTATTCTTATCTTCATGTAATGTACATTGTTATACTCTTCATAAGATGGCCTCAAAGGAGAACAGTCCTTAACTAATGTGTCATCCTCTATAAATAAAGCATTATTAGTATTATATTATTATTATTACTACTATTATTATTATTATTATTATTATTATTATTATTATTATTATTATTATTTGCCTCTTATGGTTTACTCTTTGTCTAACAGGCTACGGATGCTGACTCGGGAGATAACGGCAACGTTACCTATCGTGAGGGTGACAGCACCAAGCGATTTCCAACTAGTATAAAAGCGCAATTCAGCATTAGTCCTGTAGATGGTGTCATTGTATCAAACAGTGAATTTGTTAAGGCAGATAATTCACCCAGAACCTTCAGATTTGAGGTATTGGCCCAAGATAACCCAAAAGATGTGTACAGACAAGAAACAGATAATGCTGAAGTTGTAGTGAGTATTATTGATACAATATCATGGGAACTGCATGGTTATGGTTGGAATTTTCAATCCTTTACAGTTTTGCTAAATAATTTATGAAACAAACTATTCTCTTAAAATGTCATTATCAAGAGTTTTCTTGAATGAGATACAAGTTGTGCAGTCAGTATTGATATTTAAACTGCAGGAAGTAGTTTGTTGTGCTGAAGATTCTACATATTGAACTTATAGCTTGGAGGCATCCAAAGTTGGACATTAATCTATCATAACAGCTAAACGGTCTGTGTATATTTTGAATAATTGAAAACTCTGCATGTTAATACATAAACCTTAAAGAAAATGTTTTAGTTTAAAACACATTTACATTTGAACATATTTTTTGTGGAGCAACCATATTGATTCATGTATACCTTTGGATGCAGAATCTCCAAACATTCCATTGACAACTGTTAATGTAAGACACTGTCTTGAACATAAAATAAACTCGTATGAGAATATATTGTTCTGCCACTGCATTTTTTCTATAGTATTGGGACAGACATCTAAATGTATAGTAATGTTAAAAACTGTTCATTTCACTGGCTCAAAAATTGCTGCAACCAATGTAGCAATCATGTTACCTGGTCTGTCATTCAGTAAGATTTATTAATAGGATGGGCATGGAAAATACATGTATGATGCAACATCTTAAAATGAATAGTATTATCCATGTAATGTTTAAGTTTTGACATCCTTAAGGTTATAATATGCATCGAACATTAACAGACATAGACCCATGATCAGCTGTTACTGTACCAGAATGTGCTGGCAGATCAGAGTCCATGCTATTCATTTTTCTTAACTGATGTGAAAGCAATTGTGAAGCATGCGTATTTTGTGGACCTTTATGGAATGGCAGATTCTGCATAGATATATACAGTTCATTTTCCATGACCTGTGTTGTCCTAGTACCAATCTGAGGACAATGCACCGGCAACATTTGATGTCCAACCTGTTAAGTTTTCTCCAGGTTTTTCAAATTCAGTATCAGGTACATTACCCAATCACATCAGCATTAGGAATAAATTTTATACCCCCACCCCCAAATCCATACCTCCCCAAAAGACTGTAAATCATCTTACTTGTCAGATAGAGAAAGGAAAGTAATTCTGAAAAATTGCTTTCCTTGCCCTCTAGCCCCAGGTGGTCAGCCATACACGAGATATTTGTCATTTTAAGGTATTGTTTAGGTTTACAACTTGAGTTCATTGTGCCTTCTGAATCCATTGATATTTATACACTGTTTTAAGCAACAACTTGTTTAGTGTTGATATACTTTGTGTATAACTTGTTGATACATTTTGGTTTAATTTCATCAGTTTTTGCCAGTCCTTATGGATCTGTTGGTCACACATATTAGCTTGGCTGAATTGAATCCAAGTATTTGTTTATTTGCGGTGTAGACAGTGTCATTCATTTATTCAGTTATTTTATAGGTGTTTTCACTTTGCAGGTTTCACCTGATTTGTTGTTTTTGAATTGTCATAATGAGGAGATTAAGAAGTAGACACCTTCAGGTCTCCTTGCTGGGCATGTACTCTTTTTGGTCAAAATAGTAAAGAAAGGATGATCATGAGCCAAAGGACAAAAGAAGTTATAGTCGTTTTGTTGCCAAGTTAATTTGAATCAACCGCAACTCTTAAATTTTACAGGCAAGCTGGAAGGGGCAGAGAAAAAAATTTCCCCCTTGGTACTTGACAATGACTCGCTGTCTATCAAGTGCACTGTTAATCTATGTGGATGCCAGATTTTATTTTCAGCAGACTTGGAAAGGCTTGTATCATGGACTGTGCTTACTTGATCATATAATGAGTATTGGATTAGTGTGGCCTCTTACTGCTAGAATCACCCAACACTCATCTACAGATGAAGTATATTGATCATATAATGCTGGAAAAAGATCTATACAGTTTCATTATCAAATTTAACATGATCATTTTCTTTTTAAATTTATTGATTGGCTGGCTGGGTTTTTGCACTGGAACATTGCTTTCCCAGCTGTAACAGTTTTCTTCCCTCGACACCTATGCAGTAGAGTTTTCTATCCCTGGGAGGAATATACTCCATTTTTTGGGGAGGGCTGGATTCAGGATGTAGCCAAGCATTTTCCTAATGTTAATGTGATTAGATAAGCAAGTGTTCTTTGAAAAATATAATTTGCTGTAAAATGTTCTTTCCTCCACTTTAGTTATCGCATACTGTCACCATTTGTGTCATTGAGAGAACTAAGTTGTCAGATAATAATGAGGACTTTGTATAGCGCCTAATCTTATGGAGCTCTAAGCGCTTTACACCATCAATAATGATATGAGTACACTACAGAAAAAAAAATGACAAAAACAATGAAATTGGAAAACATAAAAACATGCTGAAAACACATAAGATACAAAACATAATTAGGTCACTAAGTTTGTCACTGCAGTCGAAACAGGTGAGTCTTAAGAGCACTCTTAAAAGGGACCACTGTGTCTTTGTGTCTAATTTCAATGGGCAATTCGTTCCACGTCGCCAGGCTCTGGTGTGCAAATGAACGTTGTCTATATGATCTTGTTTTCACCTTGGGAACAATGAGTTTACGATTATCAGAAGAAGAGCATAAGGATCTAGCTGGTGTATACACATGGGTGAGGCTGGATAGGTATGTTGGACTGGAGTCTGTCATTGAAACATAGCACAGAGAACAAATTGTGTGTTAGATTCTATATAGAATTGATAGCCAATGTAGGGTACAGAGCAGTGGTGAGGTGTGCTCTGATCGAGGTACTCAAAAGGTGATCCGTGCAGCTGTGTTTTGAACTTTTTGAAGTTCTGGAGTAAATATTGTGACGAACTAGACAGAATTGAGTTACAATAGTCCAGTCTTGAAAGTATTAATGAACACACAAGTGTTTTAGTGGCATCAACTGAAAGATATTTACAATGGAACTGATGCATCTCAATTCAAGATATGCAGCCTTGCATATGTTCATGACAAGTTGGTGCAATATGAGAGTACTGTCTAGAGTAACACCTAGGTTCCGTACTCACTGCGAGAATTTAATGTTGGTGTTGCTGATATTTATTGTCTGAGGTAAAGGATGTGAATGAGAAAGTCTTTGTGTTGTGATCAGTTTTATCATCATTCATCTGCAGCTTGTTACACGTCATCCATGTATTCACATCAGAAATGCACTTCTCTACTCCATGGATGGTAGCATCAACTTCAGTTGGGTGGCTAGACTTGTAATATCATTATACATTATACAGATATCATTATACATCCTATGATTTACAAAACGAGTTTGTTTCAGTGTTAAAAGCATATACCTATTTATTTATATAAAGCATATAACTAATTGCGTATATTATTAAACTTTTAGATCAATCTTATTGAAGACAAGCATCGCTTTGTACTGGTTCTGAAGGGTTCTACTCCTGACCAGGTCCTAGTTGACAAAGAGAGGATCAGACAGTAAGTATCATTTTATCTACCCACCTACCTACCTACCTACCTAACTACCTATATATCTGTCTATATATTTGTATGTCTGTCTGTTTACCTATATGTCTGCCTGTATATGTCTATCTCTCAATCTGTCTATCTATATATCTGTTTGTCTGTCTGTTTTTTTGTGACAGTTTTATTTATCATATACCCTTAATTTTCTATAAAGACCCAAAACAATGTGTATTTACAGCTGGCCAACCATTGGTTTTTTGCTGCTGACCATGGCACTTTTTTCCTACAGTGTAAAAAAGGAAAAACATTTGAAAATTTAAATGTTTTTTACCGATTCTTTTTTTAATATCTATGTTTTAAAACAAAACCTACCTTTCTTTCATAATTAAAAATGTGCTATAGGAAATATATTTTTGTGTGCCAAACATACATGCTTTAGATAATGTAGTAAATAATTATATTACTCTTCCTGTGCCAAAATTTTTATTTTGTAAAGCATTATTTGCATTTATCACTTTCTTCCTTTCCAGAGCAATACAGAGTGAAACTGGTTTAATTGCCATTATTGAGACCATTGAATGGAGAAGAATCCTACAGGACAACAAACAGATTATTGCCATGCCAACAGAGTTAGTATCATTTTGTTTTGGAATACACTTATATGATATCAGAGGTCATGCTACCAGGTGAAATGGGTATTTTTTTAGAGGTACATTAACTAACAATGCCTTTTGATATACCCCTCACCTTAGCCAGATTAGGTCTAGTCTTGTAGTGAAAGGTGTTCATCAAGCCATTAGTAGCCAAGACTTGTTCTGATATCAGTTATGTTGACAAACTCTTGCACATTCACTGGTATATGTTTTGACAGCTGATTGACCATTAACCCTTTCTAGAGTTAGTTAGCAACTATCACTGCCCGATTTATACAGTTATGTTATTCTTTGATGATAAAAACAAATAAACTTTGGTTTCGAAACTTTAACAATAGTATGTCCATAGAAATTTTTGTTTTAAGAACAGAATCAGTGATCTGGATATTTTAACTGTCTCTTGTACACTATTTCGTCATAAAATTATTTTGCAACTGTAAGTGAACCATTAACAGAGAAATGATGGCAGACATTACTGTGTCTGGGAAATACCAGTTTATTAGATTGTCACTTTTTGTAAATCATCGGGCAAATATATTCAGAAAAAATATAGAATTCATAAAAATCAAAGCTTAGGTGTTGTTATGTTATTTAAGATTTAACTTAAAATGCAATTATGTAGGTCCAAATGTATTGGTCAGTGCTATGTTGTGGAATTCATAAGAAGTGTTGTAAGGTCAAAGTTATTTTCTGACTTAACCCGTATTTGTGAAGATGAGGAAACAAGCTGTGAAGCAGATACAAATTAACCTAAGATTACTACATAGACAAATATGTAAACCATAAACTTGCTGTCCTATCTATGTACTGTTGTAATGAAACTAAATATAGTCAGTGATTAAACTACTAAAATCCCTTGTTCTAAAAATAGATGCACTCAAGTTTGTGTTGAAAGAAGGGTTTAGCTTATATACCTATGTAAAGGAGCCATGCCTTTAATTAATCTTAGTGTTTTATGTATGGATAGCTATGGTAATGTTTTATCCGTAACAAAGAAATGAGGACAAATAGTATGATCTGAAAACACGTATGCATTTGCCCTAATGGTACAGGGGTTATATCAAATGCATTTAGAATCTTGGAAAAAGTGCCGCTATTGTGAACTTTTAGAAAGTATATTGAAAATATATATATAATATAAAAATTGAATTTAGGGTGTTTGATTAGGTATTATTACTAACTTCCAGTTACAATAATGTAATCAGGTTATGCAGTTAAAATTTGTTACCATGTAGTTTCTACTCTTCATAATTTGAGTCATTACGGCCAAAAAAAGTCAGATAATATTCAACTTGAAAATAAAAAATTGCTTAAATCAAATGTTTAATGCAAATATGAATACTGGGATTAAAGGGCATTATTCAAACATTATATATATATATATATATATATATATATATATATATATATATATATATATATATTGTTTCTTGTTTCGTGTCCACTTCTCCCAGTTGAGATCTCACTTTTCCCTGTTCTATCCAAAAAGAAATCTCACTTCTCCCTAAATTTCAAGTCTAGCTTGACCCCTGAATAATTATAAAGTATATAATTTAAAATAAATTCTATAAATTTATTAGAACTGAATTCAGAGTTGCTTTTTCCTATTTATGCAGAAAAGCAGAAAGTATTTGCAGAAACTTGTTTGGAGTGAGTAACTGTAATTGGATACCAGTTTCAGCACTGATGATAATTACAATAATCGACCAATAATAAATAAGAGCATTATTTGTTAATGGATCAAAATGAAGTTTTATTTATAGATTAAGAAGATAAATATAATTTTATGTGTAAAATACACAAAGTATAGTGCTCCACGTGTGTCCGTTAAAGAACATAAATGAGAGAATTAAAGAATCTTGATTTTCAGTTGTGAAGAAGGTAATGTTAACTATGCACAAAATCAATTATATTCACTATTTTCAGTTAATAGTCCTGACAGTATGTATTTGGCATCATTGCTGTCTTTTTTTTCAGTACTGATGTAACCTTTGTGTTATCACAACTGGAACCTCCTAATTTCCCACTTATTTTGAACTCGGATCCCAAAGTTGTTGGGTAAGTTGGTTCATTTTTTTGATGGTTTATGGCAGATATCACTTTATTTGACTGATTATTTAGAAATGGTCTCTTAAGGACAATAGAGGAGCCACAAACTTTACCTGTGTTGTTCTCTCTTTCATCTACATAGAGATTATATTTTTGATGTGAATCAATGGAAGTGAAATTTTAGAAAAAGGTTGATAAATTTTGTTCTTTATGAAATGTAGCTGTAAGGAGGTGGTTACAAGGAATGCTAATTGTAAGAAATAAATCCAGTCAGTTTTTTTGTCTGTAATAATAACAAGAGGATGGAGTCATGGTAACTCAGTTTGTAGAATATTAGATTTAGATTCATGAATACCTAGGCCAGCCTGGGTTCACCGTTTCAGTGTGTACTTTGGGAATATACTTGGCTTCCATCTCATCATAATGTAATCAATTATGTGTTAAAAAGGGCCACTAAAATCAATAAATCTAACCAGTTCCATTGGAATAGACGTTTTACAATGATATCGTGTCAGATAATAAAAGCAGCTGTCAGTTGTCATTCCTATTTTTTGATGGCATTGAATTTGTAGACTATAATCTCAGAAATGTACAGCATCAGTCATTTTCATTTCTCAATTAATTGCCTTGCTGAAAACACAGTAAATAAATGTGGCACTTTCATTATTATTTCTTAGTACTTTTGTTTCCTTCACATCCTTTTCCTTTTTTCATGCAGTACATTGCATAGAAATTGTATGTTACAGTAAAACCTGTCGAGAGACCACTTCTATGAGAGATCTGTTGTTTTGGGATACCAGAATCGCAATGCACAGATTTATATTGTGTTAAGACCTGTTATGAGAAATCATCTGTCTTGAAAGACCATTGTTTTGGCAGAAGGGGTGGTCTTTCAAGACAGATTCTACTGTATTATTATTCTTGGAAATTGTATACATGTATTATTATTATTCTTGGAAATTGTATATAATTATTATTTTTGGAAATTGTATATTATTATTATTCTTGGAAATTTTAAGTAATATAAGCAAGAGCAGACTAAAGTTTTTTCAGTCCATTCTTTTTCCCAGAAGCAGAATCTAAATGTTACTTCTTCATTTCAGATTTTTGGCCAATAATCGAGTATCAGCCCTAATACCATCAAAGTTTGTAGTGGATGAAATCCGTACACCATATGCTGAAGGTTCTGAGTTGCAATTCAGAATCACCAAATCATATGTATGGTGGCTTGATGATCCATGGGCTGCTCTTATTGCTATAACAGCCATTTCAATTTTACTCTGCCTGGTTGGTCTCATTGTCATCATCTTCACACACGCTAGGTTGGTACATATTTTAAAGAACTTAAATTGCATGTATTTCTTTAGATTCAAGTATAGTTCATTCATAATTCCAAAGATATGATTTCTTTAGTTAATGCAAAAAGGGAATGTATTGTAAAGATGGATAAGTGGGGGGGGGGTGAGGTCTGTGTAAGGCATGAAGTGTTTCCCAGGAATGGCTTATAATTTCTTTATATTAGATTTGCTTTTGGTATAAAATACCTTTGCTCTTTCTTCAAGGCTATGTCAAGTCTCGTTATACTTATACTTATTATGGAATAGATACTGTTGATTAAGATATTTACAAACAAGGCAAGGTTATTCCTCAGATATTACTGAGTTGGGCATTAATGTTAAGGAATTCATATTTTCTAAAATACTTGCTACCATTCATTTTAGATCATAAAATACTTGGAGAGTTGGACATGAAGTATTTCATACTGAAGAGAACTTAAGTGGGAGATTATTTTCTTACATAGCATGGAAATCCTAAAAAAAAAGACAAGGGCATCTTTTAGTGATTTTAAAACTCATGCCTTTGCGAAGCTAATCATATTCATTGCTATACTTTGAAACCCTTTTGTTAATGTTTTAACATGAATTGTTCACTTTTTATCTACAGGTATGAGAAATATCTTAACCAGTACAGAGTGATGCAAGCTAGTTATGAACAGCCAGAGTTCATAGAACCTCCAAGCTTCCTCAGAGAATATGAAACACAGGTTGGTAATTTGAGGCAAACAGACATACAGAAGGACAGATATTATTTGTTGGTCCTATCCTAGACCTGTTTAGTTAGCAAGTATTTGTGAGGAAAGGTAGAGGGTGCACATGCACTTGAATATGTGCACAAATGTACTGGTGCATGTAACATAAATATGGTCATGAGTGTACTGGTGTACTGGTACATGTATATAAATATGGGCCTGAGTGTACTGGTACAAGAACATGGACATGAGTGTACTGGTACATGTACATAAATATGTGCATGCATGTATTGGTACATGCATATAAATATGGGCCTAAATGTACTGGTACATTAACATGGACACAAGTGTAATTGTACATCTACATAAATATGAACACATGTACTGATACATGTAGATAAATATGGGCCTGAGTGTACTGGTACAAGAACTTGGACATGAGTGTACTGGTACATGTACATAAATATATGCATGCATGTATTGGTACATGCATATAAATATGGGCCTGAGTGTACTGAAATATGTACATAAATGTGGGCATGACTGCACTGGTACATGTACATAAATGTGGTCATGAGTGTACTGATACATGTATACAAATATGAGCACTGTTGTAATTATGTACATTAATCTTGACACGTGTGTACTGATACATGTATACAAATATGAGCACTGTTGTAATTATGTACATTAATCTTGACACGTGCGTACTGATACATGTATACAAATATGAGCACTGTTGTAATTATGTACATTAATCTTGACACGTGTGTACTGATACATGCACATAAATATGGGCATGACTGCACTGGTACATGTATTATAATATGGGCATGAGTGTACTGACACATGTACATAAATATGGGCAAATGTGTTCTGGTACATGTACATAAATATGGGCATCTGTGTACTGACACATGTACATGAATGGGTATGTGTGTACTGGTAGATGTACATAAATATGGGCTTGTGTATACTGGTACATTAAGTTTAAACATGATATGGGGACAAGTGTACTGGTATATGTGCGTATACATGAGTATACTGGTACATGTATATAAATATTGGGTACGAGTGTACTAGTATAAGCAACATAAATTTGGGAGACAGAAGTATTGTATGTCTTTTAAAATATGAATTTAGGAAAGGATATTTTGACAATATATTTATATGTTTAACCTTTTTAGTTTGTTTGATATATATTGTACAGAATGTATACATCTTTATTGTTATATTTTAATCTTGTTGTACGTATTGCTTAAATTTATTTGGAAGGGTTTATCATCCTAAAGTTTTGTGAACTCTTCAGTTTCACCAAATAAAAGAATTTACTTTATAATTATCATGATATGGCTTTTATTTTGCTGGTTAATTACTAGTAAATGCATTGATACCATTTAAGTAAAGGCTACATATTTTAATAAATTATCTCCCTTGTTACAGAGTTTGCAGATGTATGTGCCACCAGATGAGGCCATGCAGGGAACAGATACAGTGGCTCTCAACTATGGAGCAGATCAAGTAACCATAGAACATACAGAAGGAATTGAGGGTGTCACATCGGCAATAAATCCTGTGTTCCAAGAGTAAGCAATTTCTCTGGTCTCAAACCCACAATTTCTGTAGAAACAGAGCTCGCTTGATTTCATAGTAGATTGATTAAGACTGCATTCTCTTTTCCAAATCATTTTGAGACTGACAATATAAGCTCCTTAAATAGCTCCTACTACAATGATAATTTTAACCAAAAAAACCTGCCAAATTAACTCGTTACAATGATAATTTTAACCAAAAAAACCTGCCAAATTAACTCGTTACAATGATAATTTTAACCAAAAAAAACTGCCAAATTAACTCGTTACAATGATAATTTTAACCCCAAAAAACTGCCAAATTAACTCGTTACAATGATAATTTTAACCAAAAAAAACTGCCAAATTAACTCGTTACAATGATAATTTTAACCAAAAAAAACTGCCAAATAAACTCGTTTGCCCTATTAAGATATATGGAAACCTGAGTTTCTGTAACTGCAATAGTATTTATAAATTACACTTAGTGATATGACAGTTTTAAAATGAAGGACACTGGTTATAAACAGGCACAGCATTTATATAATTATGTTGGTGTTTTAGCTCACCTTTACAAATTTGAGGTAAGCTTTTTTACAACCCCAAGTGTCTGCATTGGCTGACAAGCAAATTTAGGATTCTGCAAGAACATAAATATTTATGCCAACAGGACATGTACTTGCAATATGCACACTATAAGATCATGTGTATACAGTGCTGGTGATCTCCACAGAAACGTTTTATAGTATCGGTATAATCATGAAGAAGCTTTATTAAAGGTTTCAGACATGCATTATCATCATCAAAATGAAACAATTAACATCAAAATGAAACAATTAACATCAATGAAATATAAAAGAAATACATATATTAACATTGTATTCTGTTTTTCCACGTCATAACATGTATTAATACCCAAAATTTGTAAGTCATTGAAGTTAAATAAATGAAAAGAGTAAGTGACGAGATGTAGAGTGGTTTTTAAGTTCAGATGTGGCTGTAATGAAGATTGTATAAATAGCTCCCTAATTGAGGCTTGTATGCTTTAATGAGCAATTGTAACAAATAAAAGGTGCATTAAAGTGATTATAAACAACTTTATTACTTTACAAAATAATGTCACATTTGGAGCGAGGCAGATGTTAGTACAATATATTGTAAGTCTTTGATATGACTCAGCCGGGGATCGAAACCCATGATGCTCTAATTACTAGACCACTGGAGAAGTTTCAAGATTCAGGCCAAGGTTGATATAAAAGATAATGCCTTCATTAGTGAGAAATTATGCTGGATTATCTTAATACTCATCAGGATGTATGATTAAGCATCATTTGATCAATAGGACTTTTAATTTTGTGACAGGATTTTTATTTTACTATTTAATTTTTAATGAATGAGGGAAACATTTAAGCGTTTCAGCAGTATGTATTGTTTTTCAGTGGTTTCTAAATTCTTGCAGGCTACAGTGATAGATATCAATACAACTTATGGTTAAAGGCAGACCTGCCAATTCTTAAAAGTTTGCAATAAGTTTGCCCTTAAAATACGGCAAACACGTACTAGCAAAAAAATATAGAAAAATGATTTTTGCAAAAAATCTGGGTAATTGGTTCATCAGTGTTTTATTTGGATCCAGGTTTCATCTTAGAATTAGTTAAATTAGTCAGGGAACCAGACTAACTTTACAGCAGCACCCCATATGCTCTAAACTGCACCTATTTGTTCAAACTGTTGATTATAAAAAGATTTAAAATGGCATCCATAAAATGATGCATGTTTAAGACAAAAAGAAAAATAATCTAAAAAAAGTTTTAATAATCAATACAGAAGAAAAAAAAGGAGTATTCAGATTCTTGTGAATAAACACTGGAAAGTACACAATTACATTTATTGGGCTTCACATGAAAATTTGAGTATGTCTCCTGGTAGGAGATATGATTTCTGTCATGTGAAATGGTAAAAATTTTCCAAGAATTATGTGAAGTTTAAAAATAACAAAAAGCCTTTGAGGTGCATAGGGTTTGAAACTAGAGTTTATGCAACTGTACTAGTGATAAATAAAGTCTATGTGTACTTGCAAACTTTTCAATCAAACATAATGTTTATTGTCTCTGTGTCAAGCCTTTAATTACATTTTCTAGCTTTACAATCATATGGAAAAAAATCAACTGTCTTACTGAAACAGACTCGTCAGGGTTAGCAGGTCTATAAAGGCCATGTGGCAAACACTGATCATCCAGATTGAATAAGTTTTTACAGAGTCCATAAATAACTTGCAATGCAGCCATGTTATTGATGACTGATACTTTGTGTTTACATATTTTAGGTAAGTAGAATTAGCTTTTGATAAAATCTCCACATACTAATGGATAAGAAGAAAAAAAGCAAAAAATGTTATTGATGAGTTTGTAGTTTTGTTTAGCAGAATGTCTATTTTTTATTTTTTATTGTTTCTTTCAGTGATGAACCACACCAATTGCATACACAACATTCCAAGTTCCCCGAGGGCACAACTATGCTGTAATTTGTCTCCACCCTCCGCAAGACTTGCCAGTGCTTGAAACTTCTGTTTGTCCCTAATCGTGCCCTATCAGTAGATTAATTTTGTTTTAAATATTGTCATCATCTTTTACATATAATATTTCACTGCTATGCAAGTACTGTCATTGTGTTTGAATTAAGAATTAAACTTTTATTAAATGTCAATCCTCAGTGATTGAAAATGAAACCTGACATTCTACAGTGATTCTAATTGTGTTGCATTTGCTTTTATTTTAGTGTACCAGTAGTAATGGAAAAATCTTTCTTTCTTTCTGTTGTTTGGTATATTCTACCATTTTATGTGCATTACAATGTTTAAGCATTTAAGTTAGCTTTTTCTTCCAGAAAGATTTAATTCTTTTTATTTTGCAACACATATAGTGTTCATTCTCAAAAGATCAAACAGAATTTTACATAAATATGAACAATATTTAATTTGTCTCATTTGATATTATTTTTAACATGTTATCAAGAAGTTCCCACTTCAAAATAGCAGAAGATTTCTATCTGATAGGGTGCTATGTTAAACGATTGCATATTCTTCAAATAAAAATCAACACATTTCTTGTTTATATCAGTTGTGTAGATTTTATTTTTTTACTCTGAGAAATTGCAATTTTTGTCATTTAAAAACATGTCCAGTTTCATAAAAAGATCTTGACATAAATTTTTATTTTGTTTGTGAATTCTGTATCTGCTGGATTATGATATTATTTTTTGTATCCAAATAGATTAAAAGAATGTTAAAGCAATTTTCTCATGTCACTGTGATAATAGAAAACATGACAATTTGTACATTCTTTGTATTTTTATAAAAAATAAAGTTACAGCAAATTTGTCAGGCATTATTGTATTGTTTTTACTCAACATATATCACCGGATGTAAGCATCAGAAAATAGACTTCACTTTAAGTTGTCGATTAACTATCTATTAATCTAGCTTTTTGTCTGTCCAACCATCCACTGGTCCATCAATCAATGCAGCCCTTCACTTTTTCATACATGCAGTTAGAGATACAAAACTGTTTTGTTCCAAACGGGTATCAAGAAGGAGTTTGATATGACATAGGTATGTGTCATGGCCATCAAGCTGACATGTATATTCCTACACAGTATCAAGCGGGATCTTTCCACCGACTCGGAAGAAAGCACTTATGTGCATTTGTATTTATTACAAATCCTCTTTACATTTACATTCTTTTAATTTTTTAATGCATACTTTTAAATAAATCTATTAAGCATTCTAAATTTTATGAAAGAGATCATACAGCTCACTGAAAAATCCCCATGTGACGTACATAACTTTGGGCTAGGCCTATTTGTTATGCACAGTCACAGGCAAGTGGTATTTTTCCTTTTCGAATTTAACTTGTTCCCGACTAGCAAGTAACCATTTTTCATTCACCCTACATACTGAATATGCACACTCTACATCAAAGCACCTTTCAGGACAGATTTCTGTGAATACATTTTACATTATTTACATTTATTACAGCACTTTAGAACTATATTTTTGTTTTCAATTAATAAACGAACATACTGATACATTGTACTTCAAAGTGATAATTGAAATGTATCATTTTAATAAAATGAAAATTCAGTCTCTTTATAAATTGAGGACTAGATTTTCAAAATTCATTTATATTTACAAGATAATCAGGGTGGCCAAGTGGTCTAGAGTGCTTTCCATTACAGATCACTGCCATCTCACCTCTGTTTGTGTGGGATTGAGTCTCAGATTCGGCCAATGTTGGTATGTTAGAAAGATTGCCAGTAGCTTCTTGTGTGTTGATGGTTCTTTCCAGGGGTTTTCCTGGGTTCTTCCTCTGCCATTAATACTGGTAGCCATGTATAGCCTATCGTGTGCTGAAAAATGGCATTAAACACTACAACAACAAGAACATTATATACATTGTTCTGTTGTCCTTTTCTTTTCTACTTTAACTCTTACAATAGTTTCAAATATTCAAATATAAACAAACACATTTCCATGCATGTGCACCAGGGATGAATGAATGATAACATAATTTGCATCATGGTCAAAATGGCTGCTGCTCTCGTGTTACGATTTCAAACCCAAGATAACCGCTATCGTTTAATCGGCTTGAAGCAGCTGTTTTGTTTTTGTGCCATTTTTCATGATACATGGGCTTGGTATCGGTCTTCATCTACCTTATTGTGTTTCATCATGCATTGGATGTTCACTTCGTCTGTGTTTCTTCATCTTTTTGTTTTTTAAACGAGAACAATTATTATTTTTCTCGTCTTGCTCCACTGCTAGAACATGCTTTGTTCTTGAATAAACCGCCATCACGTCAACGCGTTTGTGCTATGAATGAAACTCATTAATTGCTTTAAACTACCACTTCTAAGCTCTCCACACTGCATTTTATTCAAGACTAAACGAACTGGGACTAGAATCATCAATACTGAAATGTAAACGGAAAACTGGCCGGCCTAGAACAGGATGAAATCCAGTTATCTCCCTTTCCGCCTCAACAATTTAAAAACTCTGCCGTTAATGTAGATAACCTTGTGCAAATCCCTATTAAATCGTCAACCTTTCTATCAACTATCCAAGAGATACCATGACTGCTTATTGCATTATTCAATGCCCAATCTGTAAGACCACCAGAAAAAACACATAAAACTAGTTAATTTTATCAAGGAACAGAATATCGACTTATTTTTCCTGACAAAATCATACCAGTAGCTATAAACAGCAAGCGATGGATCTAACACCCACATGTTACTCCATCAATTTGTTCCCCCGCCACTCTCAGAGAAGGAATTGATATCATCATGACAAAGAATTTCATGGTAAAATGTCTTAACCACAACACAACCTTCAATTTATGCCACACATCGTTTGAACTAGTCCAAACGACACTCAAGTCACTCTCACTGGAACAAAGGTCAGTTCATTTTTTCTGCCTCCAACTCCCTCCTCCTAGTAGAACAAACAAGCTGACTGAATCACTTTTTTGGAGCAGTCTCCGAATCTCCTGGAGTATGGAAAGTCGATAGGTGGTAACCTGATTACTCTTGGATATTTCAACTTTCACTTTGTCCTGGAAACCCATACACATCAAAACTCATAGATTATATTCATGTTTTCAACCTTTGACAGTCCGTTAACCAACCCACCCATAAACATGGTCACATTTTAGAATGGATTCAACGTCTGGGGAATTCACATTATTTTTCAAAACTGCCAGTGTAAAGCCTCCACTGAAGAAGCCAACACAATTTAAAGAACTGCCGCCCAGTTTCTAATCTCTTGTAAGGTCGTATAAAAAAAAAATCATAGAAAAAGTTGTTCTAATCCAGCTTGTATCTAATGTGAATTCAAACAGTCTTTTAGCAATATACAGTCTGCATATCGCCATTGCCACAGTACTAAAATTATTCTTCTGAAAGTAATTAATGACATTCTCTCTGCTTTGGATAGCGGAAAGATTACAGTCCTCACCCTCCAAGATTTGTCTGCAGCATTTGACAAAATAGACCATGATATATTACTTCACCGTCTCTAGCGTGTTTTTAGCATTCAGATTACAGCCTTACAGTGGTTCAAGTCCTATTCCAGTTGATCTATGCTGTGGTGTTCCACAGGGGTCTGATCTGTTCTTGGCCCTGTTCTCTTCATTCTATACATTCAGCCGCTCTCAAGTGCCATATATTGTCACCCAGTGTCTCGCCAATTGTACTCTGATGAAACACAAATATACAAGTCTAGCCACCCAACTGAAGTAGGAGTAGAGAGGTGCATTTCTGATGTGAAATCATGAATGTCATGCAACAAGCTTCAGATGAATGATGATAACACTGAAGCCATTATGTTCACAACACAAAGACTTTCTCATTCACATCCTTTGCTTCAAACAATAAATATCAGCAGTACCAACATTACATTCACACAGTCAGTACGAAACCTAGGTGTTACTGTGGACAGTACTTACACATTGCAGCAACATGTCATAAGCATATGCAAGACTGCATATCTTGAGCGAAGACGCATCAGCTCCATTCGCAAATATCTTTCAGTTGATGCCACTAAAACACTCGTGTGTTCATTAGTATTTTCAAGACTAGACTATTGTAACTCAATTATGTCTGGTTCGACTCAATATCTACAGTACTTAAGAAACTTCAAAAAGTTCAAAACACAGCTGCTCTGATCATCCTTAGAGTACCACGACCAGAGCACAAATGCAACATATTAAATTCTTCAGTAACATTAATACACAAAGTATGTGTTCACCTAATTGAATCTGCTTTCTGAAAATGAAAATCTAAAACTATTTCAGACCATATTTAGTTTTGGAACTCTGAAGCAGAAATTAATGCTTTTGGTAGTTTAGATAATTTGCGTTGTTGAATTTCTCTTCTCTGTTGTCTAATCTCGTTTGAGGGCAATAATGTGGACTGTAATTTACACAGGTTTGAAAAATATTCCATCGTCCAGAAGTGGAGAAAAGATGATTGTTCGTTTTATCGTGGTACGTTGCTTATGGACAGAGTATTACATATGTAGCTTCTACCTGCCAACTTATCAACCGCAAAGAGAGACACTCATTAGCGATATGGGTTAATTGGTTCCTCAGAAGTTTAAGTATTGCAATGCAAAGAGAAGCGAAACATTCCCTAGGAGGGGCAGAAATTGTTTATTATAGGGTTGAATATGGTAAGGCAGGGGGAAGGAAACGATAAAGAGACTTATAGACTTGTCAATTTTGTAGCAACTGTTAACAAAAATCATAAATACATTTGTTACGGCTACACAGGCAAACTATGTTGTCAAAACTCTGGAAGATGCCAAGAATTCAGTCTGGAAAGACATTTGTAAGGCCACATATTGCCCATGTTTTCGAAACAGAAGTGGTGTGTCCCAAGATTTTCGGTTGCAATAAAAAGAAGGGTGGTCAGTAGTGACAATTTTTCGCGAGATAATTCGGGAAGTAACAAGTACGACATACGAGTCCGCGGTGCGTGTGTGTGTCAGTCTTTGAGTTATTCAGAAGATCGGCACTTGCTTTTTTCCTGATGCTAGTATACCGACAGTAAGTATTATCATCAACGTTGGTAAGTTTTGGTCTTACACTACCCCGAGTGTTCGGGCGTGGTGGCAATGTGATTGTCAAAATGCTTGGTTGTAAATTCCCGTGTATGTTATTAGATAAAGCTATTCAACGTCTTCCTGTTATCGCGAGAATATAAATCGAGACGCTTTTCCTAACCGGAACCGTCGTGTATAGATAATCCCATACACGATGTAATAATTGGAAATGTCAAGGTCTTTAGACATCCAACTATGTCAAGTTTTCGGTTCCCCCAAAGAAAAGGAAAGCTCCAAATTTATGCGTGAGCATCACGAGAGCTTGAGAACGACAGTTGAGACAACTGTGTCTGGTATTTAGAAACATTCTAAAAGTGGGGCAAGTTTAAATTGTTTAAGCAGGTACATGTTAATGCACAGGCACTTTACCTTGTTGGAGGAGAAAACATTCCTCCAACTTGTTTTCTCCTAGGAATTCAGATCCCGTATACTTAGATAGGCTCATAATTCCGGTAAAGCAGGTTACTTGAATATTACAAAGCAGCTGATATGATGTTTTCCACATTGTTTGGCCTGGCGTGAACTGCAACATATCAGAGATTACGTCCATCGTACAATGTCTGCGATACAACATTAGAAAAGCGAGTATTTAACGTAGTGTGTACTGCGGTCGTTAAAGACGAGTCGAGTGACCTATCAAAAATTTATCCCAATACAGAAATTTCCTTGAAGTGCCCCATGGATAAGGATTACATAGGTTAAGCTTGTGTCCATGTCAGCGTCAACCAATCGGTGAAGTTTTAAATAAGTATTAAGGTGTACTTACAGGCTGACCAGATCACTCTGAGATAATTATGCATGAAATAAACTTAAGCACATCAGGACCAATCAGAAGTATGTGATAGCAATATCATTTAATGCACGGAAGATAATCAGCAAAGAAGTAAGTAAAATAAAAGATGGGGATGATTCTACAATCAAACTCGATAAATCGGCCATCTATGGTATTGGCTTGAAACAAAGATGGAATAACCAGTTTTTGTTTCTAATTTTGTCACTTTAATAAAATCACCATGTTTGATGAAGAACCGATGCCACATATGAAGGATTTGATTTTAAAATGGTAGGGAACCAATATATTTCAAAGTTAGACCATACCAACGAATAATGGCAGGTACTGATAACGCCTACGCGTTAACCATATTCGCGACCCCAAATGTCCTCTACCAGTTTAAAGTTATGCCTTTCGCATTCCTCAACGCCGATGCGTCTTACGATCGACTTATGCACACATTATTGAAAGGCATGGAGAACATGGATAGTTTCTCCTACGAATTTCTTGAAGTGTTGTACACCTTGGAAGAGTATCTTTCTTATGTGTGTAACACGCCTTAGAAGAGTATTTTATGGTACTAACCTGTTCGTCACAATATGCAAGGCCAATCTCACAGCACTCCCCACCAAACGCAGTAATCTAACTTTGAATGTTTAGTCCTTCTAGTAAGCTTGGCAGGGCAGTTAAAAAGAACAACCTGGCAGAACCGAAGTGGTCAAAGAAGCTTGTAAAGCAGACACCAAGAAACGGACTGGATCGTTCTTTGGCTAAACAGACTATTAGAGGAAATGTGGTTCAACTATCTCTTCTATAGCTAGTCAGTTTACTGATTTAGCTAAGAAAGATACCATACGATTATTCTAAAGTCTGATGCTTAGAAACAGGGGTGTATCGAAGGTCGTTTATTAATATAAATTTTTATATAATCAAACATGCCTATTTCCTGCTTGAATGTGCATTAAGAAGATACATAACTGATATCATAATAGAGGGTTCTATAATTTAATAATACTTGCTTTTTTTTAGTTTTCTCAGTACATATGCAAATTCAACCCAGATTTATTTGTGCTATCCGAATATAAAAAAGAAAACTTAAACTACACTGGCAGTAGCGTTTAAAATACTGCATCATTTTTTTGTGTGGTTTACTATTAACTTGCGTGGATTGCTATTGTAAGAAAATGGTTTATTGTATGTTTTTGTGAGTGCAGCTGTTCTTTCAAAATCATTTGGCCTCTTTGTATTTAGTTTGTTTCACTGACCATTTTAGTGTTAGAAATTGTGTTTCATATACTCATTTTCCAAGGACGTGATTTGCCCTAAATATATGATCATAATATATTGTAGCCAGTTCAATGATACTCATGTCAGGGGCTAGGAATCGCTTACAAGAGAAAAATGTAGTAATGTATGCCTGCAAGATACTACACACACACACACACACACACACACACACACACACACACACATATATATATATATATATATATATATATATATATATATATATATATATATATATATATATATATATATATACATATATCTGTGTTTGTGTGTGTGTGTGTTTGACTCACGTGATCCAAATTCAAGAGAATTGCATATAAAGTTCAACAACAACTTGGAATTTAAATTACACAGATAAAGAAAAAAGAGTAGCGTGTAATTTATTGGAAATATACTTAACTATTCGAAAATTATATATTGACGGTTATTAAATTGTGTGGTCCATATTCAAATGATTTGAATATAGTTGATAGTGGACGAGTTTAATATTCCATTTCATATGCTGACATCAATTTAGTATTTAATGTGTCTTTTGATTTGTATTTGATGACTTCAATTTAGTATTTAATCTGTCTTTTAAGTTTTATGCGATGACTTCAATTTAGTCTTGAATCTGTCTTTTGATTTTTATGTGATTACTTCAATTTAGTTTTTAATCTGTCTTTTGATTTTTACGTGATGACTTCAATTTAGTCTCGAATATGTCTTTTGATTTTTATGTTGTAACTTCAATTCAGTCTCGAATCTGTCTTTTTATTTTTATGTGATGACTTTATTTTAGTATTTAATCTGTCTTTTGATTTTTATGTGATGACTTCAATTCAGTCTCGAATCTGTCTTTTGATTTTTATGTGATGACTTCAATTTTGTATTGAATCTGTCTTTTGATTTTGGAAGAATATGAAAATGTTACTAACTAAGGAGTTTAAGAATGATTAAAACTCTCATGCAGGATCACACTATGGTTGACTATTATACGAAGATGCACCCTGCCATGGAAACTTCCAAACGCAAGCTATATAATAATTTTTTTTAGGATTGCCTAAAAAACGTAGTAAATTGCATAAATTACATCAGACTACAGATGGGATAACTCATTTACTACCTTTGACCTACATCTTAATAACTTTGCACACGGAAAAGGATTTTGGAAATAAACCTTTTAAAGCTGTAGTATACTACAAAAGTAAAAGACACAATCAACATAGTAAAAGAAACAATACATAGTATATGTTTATAAGTAAAAGAAACAATATTTAGTATATGTTTATAACCTTGACGAATTAAGTAATAAAGGGCACAACCATTTATTTTGCTACATATAGAAAACAAGAAAGGGAGAAAATGGATGTAACATATCTCGTTAATGAAATGTGTAAGACAGGGAAATGTTTTCATACATACATATAAACTGAACGGGGAAACAAAGATGGCAGCTCCTAATATTAAGGAAGGATAGACAACGATGGTATACGATTTAGAGTTGAGCCATTGGACTGAAAAGGGCGCAAAACCTTCGAAATAGTTTGATCCTTGGAGAATATAACGTTATAAACAAAACCGTTAGTAGAATAAGTGTCAGAGAAAATTATTTAATTAGATCCAAAACAAAATCTTGATGTAATTAGAAATTTTTAAATTTATCTTTACTCAGAATCAAGCGGAATATCAGATTTTAATTTGAAACCGAAGCACTAAGCGTTTTTTGTCCTATAAACAACAAAACATCAATCAAATGCTTAGAAGGAGAATTACAAATGTGTTAAATACTTTGTTTTCTTAAATATAAGTAATTACAACTTTCCAGGATAGGGTGGATTTACATTTTTTGGGAATACTAAAAGTATTTCATTTTGAGATAAATTAAATAACCGGATGATAAACAAAATCATTCAATCGATCAGAAACACAGTACAACTCTTCTTTGTCTACTGAAAGGAAATAAACCAAGACATGATTAAAAGAAACTGTCGTCCTTTTGTCTTTTAAACGCAGTTATTAATTAGCATGAAGTTGTAAAGCTTAGATGGTAGATATGACGTTGAACACAATTATATTGGAATCGCAAACAGGATTTGTTAAAAGCAGATACATAAGTGATAACATTGAAATAATATATGCCTTAGTGCACTGTTGAGAAAAATATAATATTTCTAATCAATATATTTTTATTTGTTTAGAAAGCATTTTATACAATATCATGGAATGTTCCCAGTACAAGTTATAAATTAATTTTAATTTTGGGAATTCTACACAAAAATGAATTAATCTATTTATAACAAATATAAATTTGTCAGTTATACAGGACTGTTTTGTTTGTGATTTTGCGGTATAACGGCGTTCTAGACAATATATCTTATCTCACCTTACTTGTTTATACATTGTGCGTAAATATTATCAATTATGTAAACAGGAAAAAAAGAAATATATAAATGGTGTAATAGCTAATAATAAAGAACATAAATGTCTGCAGATTATGCAACAACTACCAGTTCTCATAAATCTTCCTTTTCCGCTCGCTCTGTATCTATTACAATATTTTACTTAAATATCAATTCGAAAAGTAAATCATGACATAGTCAAATTAATCTGGATAGGAAGTAAAAACCAATCAGGAAAGATATATATGATCAAGCTCACTGGAAATGAATTTAAGGAAAAACTCAATCTAGTCTTTTAGTTATGGAGTTTTCTGTGAACCTAGTTGACCTGAAAAGGAACCTAGTTGACCTGAAATGAACCGCTCCGGTGGCCTAGTGGTTAGAGCGTCCGCCGCGGAAGCGGGAGGTCGTGGGTTCGATCCCCGGCCGAGTCATACCAAAGACTTACAAAAATGGTACTAACAGCTGCCTCGCTTGACGTTCAGCATTAAGAGGTTAGTGTTAGGACTGGTCGGCCTTTTGTCAGGATAATGTGACTGGGCGGGACATCATGCTACATGTCTGCGGCATGATGCCCCTGTGGTAGACATCACTATAAACTGCCTCACTGCAGACATCGTAGCGATATGACTGAAAAAAACAAAGTTCACCTGAAAGATATTAATTATAAAACAAATACATTTCCAAGGCACAATCCATACTTGTTCAATGGTGCTGGTATTATATTATTTACTAAGTCGACATTTATAATTTTAGTTATTCCTTATTTATGTTAATTCGACTCGTGTAAATTATTATTATTATTATTATTATTATTATTATTATTATTATTATTATTATTATTATTATGCATTGTAACTACCATCCCATTTGGGGAAAAATACACCATCACCACCAACTGCAGAGTTTAGTCAAACTTTTGGGTCTGAATATAGTGTTTAAATAATAATGTAATGTTTTAATTTGAATCAAACGTTTTCACCGGCGATTAATTTTCCAACATGTTTAGTATTATCTTGAACACGATAAACAGTAAAATTATTAGTATATGCTGTACTTGAACATCTAAAGTAGATATTTAACATTTAAGAATTTCAACACACCAGCTGGTGATCGTTCTCCAAGCCACGATCTGCAGTTCTATGTTTTTCATCTCCATGAACAACCAGATAATTGTCGCTAATGTACTTAGGATAATTCACATGAAGCTATTAGGATGAATAATGCGCAGTTTAAATGACCTTGTACCAATATTATATGACACTGTGTCATATACCTGTTCACTGCATTCACCATACAATTTTAAAGTATATTTGTTAAAAGTGTTTCAAATCAGTCATTGTCTGTGTAATATGTGAAATTGGGTTGGACTAATTCAAAAGTGGAAAGGCGTAATCTTTTTATTCTCGTTTTTGAGTGTCCGGGAGATCCATTTTATAACTATTTTGACGAATACTGAGCCAAAACATGAGGCATAATATTTTGGAAGTTAATGGGTAAGGTTTGTCTCATAAAAATGCAATGTTAACTGAACCAAAATCCACATGCAGATTTTTCTGTCTTCTTCTCTTCCTCAAACTTCTGACTTCTGAACCGAAGGCGAGGACTCGTCTCAGACAGCCTTGATGTACTACACTCTGACTGTGGTTGTAAAAGTTGCTCAATGACTAAATATGCTTGAATATAATCTAATTGCATAGTTATTGTTCTTGTAAGAGGTTGTGTCGAATTAGTGAGTAAAACGCTCTTGAGAAAAGTTTTCAGCTGTTATTTGTATTAGTTTCAATATATTATCATTATGATTTCACCTATGATTAATGTCGCAAAGGTTAAACGTTGTATTCACATTGTCTATCTATCCATTTTTCTGGCCAGCATCAATTAGACTAGAGGATTAGGTATTGGAAAGGAACATAGTTTTTGGATCAATACCAGACAGGTAAAGAAACACAGGGGCTCATATCGTTGCCGACAGTTTACCTAACAATTATACATATACTATACAATATTACTAATTATTATATAGCACATTTGTGATTGGTAGGTAATTCGGAAGCAACTGTACTATCCCATGTGGGTTTGGTTTGGTCTTTTGTGGCATAGCAACACAAGTAAGCATTAAAGCCAAGGCAAGTGAAGTGCCTTGTCCCCATTATCTATAAATTGGATGTATCGAAGACTTAAACAACATCCGTTCCTGGCGAGAAATACTATTTGTGATTTGTTTCTGTTGATCCATTGAGATTAAAGATAATTGGATCCAAATAACATTGACCAAGAGTTAAATACTGTGCTTGATTTGGACTTTTATTTGTAAAATGTCCATTCATTTATGTTACTTGCAAGGAAAATAGTAATAATTTTAGCACTGCATTAACAATAGAAATAACCTGCAGTTCATTTACAGGTATTTATACTTAGCAATGAATAAACTTAACTTTTTTTCAGTCTAAACTTCAATGGAAACTACTTTTGTTTTATAATTATGGTTATACTAACACTGATTTACCAATTTATTTGGGTGGGATGATTATAAATATATTTTCGACATGTTTCTAGTTCATGGGTTCAGTATACATAAACGTTTTTTATCGACTGATGTCATATGATTTGTGGAAGTCTCGAATCTTTATGTAAACCGAATCAGCTGAAGTTTGATGTAGTTCAAGTCAACAAATACCCAGTGAATTGTATTAGTTGTAATTATCAGTTATTTTATTCAACTGGTTTCTTGTTGTTTGTTAAATAAAGACATACTTTTCTTTCACTTTTTTAGCTTCTCAAATAGTAGTCTTACAATGCAAGATGTCTTCCTTGATATTTATGTTGGTTTTGGTCGACTTGAACATCTTAAGTATCAGGGTAAATGTCTTACATGGTAGGACTGCTCAAATAGGATTTATCCAAATGCCGATTTTCATGTTTGTAACAGCAGACAAAATCACATATATATATAGTTATTAAATTACAGCAATATCAATGCTTAACTCGTTAACCCCAGGGGATATTTTCTTTTTTGCCTGCCATTGGGGTAAGAAACGCATGTTTGCAGTTACTACATAATACATCAGATACATCTGCTTCCGAGTAATTTTCGTTTCGCCGGATGCCTGAGTGTATCAAAAGACGTTTTGTCTGGCTAGATATTTGGCTAGCACATGTTGGACTCTTTTTGTAAACGCTCACATATGCAGTTCTGACCAATTAGCCTTTTTTGGTGCTCTGCAGTTTCATATTTCGCTTAGGGTTAGATTCTTAAAGAAAAAGAATTTCCCCAGTTTTCCTCACTGGTTATGGTGACTATTTAAAAAGACCTTGTGTATCTTATGTATTGTTATAAGAACGTTTAATTCTCATTCATTTTGGTGTCTGATTGATGGGCTATAGGATATTACTTCCCGCTCATTTTTTGGCATAGTGGAGCAGTCATTTTGTTTTGGCTGTGTGCTTTGATCAATTTCAATTTCCAGAAGTACAATTTCCAACGAAATTTCATCAATCATACATGTAAGTAACGTATAGATATGCAAACATTCTTTCCATTGTTCATGTTTCAGATGTGAACAACTTCACCTAACAATCTACACTCGCTCAAAAACTCATACTATCTGTAGATTGCCCCCTTAAGATCTAACCCCAGAGAGGCAAAGTAACTGAATGGACACTAACACGAGTTCCCGATATATGCAATTTCTGGCGTTAAACAACCGTGTGTCAAAAATAAGTTTTTCCCCGCCTTTTTTGTAATATTCGTAGACTATTTAGTGTCATTGTAGAGCTATTTTTACTTTCCTGTCATACTACCCGTTTTGGTGTATCTTGAATGATTTTGACGGTACAGAGCTCAGAAGTAGGGTACAACTTTAGGAGGCGTAAACTTGGTACGAGAAGTTAATAAGTTAAATTTTATTGTCGCATTTAATCTAAAAAAGAATCTTAGAAAAGTATATGTTTCCAAATATCCACCATGTTCTATAAATCAGTCTAGATGTAAATCCTATGTATCAAAAATGAGTCTCCATCCTATCTCGTAACAACTCAATACTATCTTGCAATAACGCAGTATTATTTAGTAATAACGCAATATTATCTCGTTATAACGCAATATTACCTCGTAATAACAATGTTATCTTGTAATAACGCAATGTTATTTAGTAATTACTTAATAATACAATGTTATCTCGCAATTAACGCTAGGACTATCTCGTAATAACGCAATATTATCTCGTATTAACGCAATTTTATCTTGTATTAACGCAAATATAATGTTATATCGTAATAACGCAATGCTGTCTCGACATAACGCAATGTTATCTCGCAATAACGCAAGATTATCTCGTAATAATGCAATGCTACCTTGCAATAACGCAATACTATCTCGAAAAAACGCAATTATTATCGTAATACCGCAAACATTTAAAAAAAAACTCCGGAAAGATTGATTATACATGTGTTAAGTTTATATTTGCGGTCATCTATGCATATTGTTATTAATCCTTTTAAGTCCATTCATGCGTTTATTTCCATTCTTGCTCAATGTCTCTTCTTGTTGTTTAATCCAGCCTACTACTGAACATGAACATATAAAGCTGTTTTTCAAAATAGTCAGCAATACAAGTTAAGGGGTAACCGACTATCAACTTATAACTTCACTGCTTATTATTGTATAGGGTATGTGCAAGAAACAAAATCGACTGCGTGAACAATTAAATCCCAACGAAAGGAAAACGCATATAAATCCTGCCCATATCTAATCTGATCCGTAAAAAGAATCTTCAATTAAGGCTATTATATTCTATATTTAATCGATTTACGGCAAAGTATAAATAAGGAATTAATTTGAAGTTTCCATAACTGGCGTTGATGACCCAAAGAAGCAACAAACAAAAAAATCCTAATTTACACGCTATCCTTTAAATTACGCAACATTTCCTGGTTTTCAGGTAGTCCTGATTATTTTCCGCAGACAGTATCATCGAAATTTATAACACTGTCGAATGACGGATACCACTGAGGAAATTTAAAATGGCGGAAGTAATACTAAACTGTAATAAAGAAACGGCATTAAATCAGTTATTTCCAACTATGTTGCCGACCTCGTGTTTCGTTGTCTGAATCACAACTACGTCAATGTAAGACGTACTGAATATTTCTTTCAATGGTCACTTTGCAGTATTGTCCTTTGTGGCAGCACGTTTCATTTGGGTGTGTATACTGTGAGAGCTTAACTGCTTGATTGTGATTTAATTGTGTTGGTTTTTAAATCATGTTTAATAGTGTGTGTGATTTGTATTTTTAACGTGGCTTTAACATATTTTCAGGGATTTCGCTACGATGTCTGCAGTGGGGTAGTTTATAGTGATGTCTAGCACTGGAGCATCATGCCACAGACATGTAGCATGATGTCCCACCCAGTCACATTATCCTGACACCAGGCCCGACCAATCCTAACACAAACCTTTTAATGCTGAATGCCAAGCGAGGCGGCTGTTAGTACTATTTTTGTAAGTTTTTGGTATGACTCAGCCTGAATCAAACCCGGAACTCCCCCTCTTACGCGGCGGACTATTTGTTTAACAGTTGTTTTTTGTTGTTTTTTTTTTTTTTTACAGTAATTGCAAACATTTATTTAGTTTGCTGACTTTTCTAGCATATTTTTGTTTTAAAATGCAGTAATGGAAATTAATAATGGGATGGGGGTGGGTAGGATTAGGTTTTAATACAATATTTACCTATTTATGCATTTACATTTTAGGAGTTTTCCATATTTTTATTTATGTTAATGTTGTTTAGAAAATAATATTTTGCTAGCCGAGACTGAAAATTGTGATAGGTCAAGTATTAATATTAGTACTATATGAAACTCGTTTCAAAAGAAAACCGTTTCGTTTTGACACAAAATTAATTCAGCATCCATATTCAAGGCAATCTCACTGAATATGTTTATAAATGCCAACTCATTCGTCTGCCAATATTGCAGTTCTATATTTATGTGGAGCATCGAAATAAATCTTTCGCAAAAAAAAAAGTTTGTTTTATTTACGAGGGTATAAATGGAAGCAACTATGCATCCGAATTAGGTGAAAATAAATTCTTACTTTATAATAGTTTTACACAAACTGTTGACATGAAGAAAAAGAGAGTCAAATGTGTTATGGTATGGTTATTATATGCTTACGTTGTATACGGAATCAATGGCTAGGAGTGCAAAGATTCTAAGTTTACAAAAAGTCGGTCATCATCGAATTCAGCCACGCCTTTTATATTTTTAGTATGTATATATTTCTTTGTTTTAAATTAGTCCGTGAATTAGTGTATTTCCGAGATGAAGTTTTTATATATTTCACTGGAGTAAATTGTTAATTATATTTTTTGACTCTATAAAGTTTTCCAATATACATCGACAACATTAAGACCTTTATGTTGACTTGTCACGCAAAAAAAACACGCTATAATCCCACTAGGAACCTAATGCCTTGTAGTAATGTTTTAATCTTCAACGTATGCGGTTTCTTATATTGGATTAAGAAGGAGAATTCTGTAATTACTCATGTTTTCTGTGTAAACTCAAACAATAACCTTCTTATCATAAGCTTACAGACAAACATATTAGTCATCTTTTGTTACGCTGTACTAATGGCAATGATATCGAGTTATATGGATCAACAGTATCTCGAACTAACGACATTTATCCAGTATTCACTACTTACATTTAAGCATGGTCTAAATTGTTGTTGTTTAAAGTCAATATGTGTCCACACCGCATATTGAACCCTCCTATATTTTCCATGTCTTCATGTAATGAAAACATAATTCAATATTATCACACATCGCACACCCAACCTGGAACTACTTTCACAACTTTAAATATTAGATAGTAGTCGACTTAAACAATATCCATAATGATTTATTGCTTTCCATTTTAAGTTATTAAAAAATGCCAACACACTTTTGCAAGTTTAAGAATCGCACTTATATTTGGTGAAAATTGCCACTTGAGGTGCTATTAATAATGTGACAATATCGAGAAAAAGCGAGGAGCAGTTTATCTGTATTTTACAGTTTCTAGGCAGGGAAAATAGAGTCAGCTGATGTGGACAACAATATTTCAAACATAATGTTTGACAATGAGCTCTAAGATGAAACTGGTGTGCAAAGTGACATCAAGCACGAGAGAGAGAGAGAGAGAGAGAGAGAGAGAGAGAGAGAGAGAGAGAGAGAGAGAGAGCAATACTTTGTCACCGAAATCTTGTAATTAAATTTGAAATCTTAAAAATCCTTACAAATTATTAAAAACTCAGTGAATCATTCCAATATCAAAGGCGTTTTTATAACAAAGCATGTTTTAAGAAAACGTTATCCCGTGCATAATTCCTATGAGACATTCCACAGTGAAAATCATCTGATATACCAAACGTAAGAAAATTCCATCTCAGCTTCAGCGATTCAAAACTACGGTCTAAGGAATCATATTTCTACGGTGTAAAAGTTATGTTGCCTTTCAATTTGGGGGTGGGGTGATTCCAATTTATTTAAGCTAATACAGAAGACCCACCCTGGTTCGTTTTTATCAGAAATTGGATCAGTGATAGAGGGATGCAAAGTTCTGAGCCCCCAGTCAGCGATGCCGACAGTTAAATCAAATTAAAAAATACACAAATTGTGAAATTTAAATAACAACAATTTATTATAATTCAAACAATAATCTCTCAAATACAATTCAGCTAAAATCATATCACTCAACCAAATGACAGCCTAGTTCATTCTTTGAATTAGTGTGTGAAATTTTCCCTTCTGTCCTGAGTCCTACTCATCTCTATGTTTCTTCTTCTCTTTTCCTTTGTCTCCTTCCGTTCTCCCTTCAACTTCTCCCTCTGCTCTTCGTTCTCTCTTTTGTCTCCCAGAGACTCAGACCTCTGCACTGCGTAATTCACTCTGGTCTCTTAAAGCTTCTAAAGAATACATACACGGACATTATCAAAGCATTATCAAAGCATATTCCTTTTGCTATGTAACTCACACCAACATTTATATAGTCAGATAGGCCATTACCGTTTTTGGTCACGCATTCGGGCCCATCGAAATACACATCCTCCCTGCTAATATAATCAGACGCATTTCCTTGCACTTCTACAAGTGTATACAGATATGCACATCCATGCTTTGATATATCCATACGCATGATACTCTTACAAGTATACACAAATAGACATATTAATATAATAATGTTGCACACCGCAACATTATACAAAGTTTATAATTCAATTCAACATTTGCAATTCTATAATATCGAATGCTCAATAGCGAATTACAATATTAATTCTACACATCACATTGCTCAAATCTCAAAATACGTATGTATATCAAACACTACGAATGAATCAAACTACAATGGTAATTTTACGTACTCAAATATATAGATATACTGAAATAATTTAAGTACACTTATTTTGCAGTGATATTTCACAACAATCGAGCATATAATAACTAACCTGTTTCGAAGCTCCTATTTATTCCCAGAATAAGAATCCCCCCAATAACTAATGGTCTGTGAGTAGTTTTATTTGCATAACTTCCCGCAAAATAATTGTACTACTACTAACATTTTGGTTCTCAAGATGATATATTTAAATTTAAGATTCTAATATTTGGTACGCCTAGCTCAATTCCGATTTGAGGTTGGTTCCTAATGATAGATATCGCCCCTCCCAACCGCCTGCCAAGGATGTTTACGATACTATTTGATGATCCCTTGTTCCAAACAAGAAGGAATGGAAGGAAATGACTTGAAAGAGCACGTTGAGAGGGAGGGACTCCCAAAGCGTTCTCCAGCTGGAAGAGAATAGCTACACTAAATACGGCACACAACCTCCCAATATTATCAAACGAAGAATAATTCGCTTGGAATTTTTCAGCTTCGTTTTGCAAAATGTTGCAACCAATAACATCTTCTGGTTAATGGAACCTTTGCGATCATCGTTTGTGATGAACAGTCAAATTCGATTAATGCCCAGAATGCAGAGATCATAATCGTCACATACAATGTGTACTTTTGCCATCGAATACGATGTAACACAGATTAATGGCTGGTACAGCCAATTTGGTGCAGGTGCTCACGCTTTTAAGACCTGTGCGCATATCACGTTTTTCCAGTATAATAATAATTATAACAAGGAACTTGTTTAACGCCTAATCTTTGGAAGCTCTAAGCGTTTTAAAATATCTATAATCGAATGACTAAAAAAAAAAGAAATACCCCCCCCCCAAAAAAAAAACAAATACCATGAAATAAGAAAACATAACAAATGCTGAAAATATTTAGGGTATGAAACATTATTAGGTCTTGAACTTTGTTCTTGCAGCAAAAAAGGTCAGTTTTTTAAGAGCACTCTTGAAAGGGACCACTGTGTCTTTGTGTCTAATTTCAATGGGCAATTCTTTCCACGTTACTGGGCCCTGGTATGCAAAAGAACCTTGTCCATATGACTTCGTTTTCATTGTGAGAATAATGAGTATACGACTGTCAGAATAGAAGCGCAAGTATCTTGCTGATGTCTACACATGGGTGAGGCCAGATAGGTATGTTAAACTGGAGTACAGAGAAAACAATTTGCGTTTGATTCCGTATCGAATGGATGGCCTTTGTAAGGTACATACCAGCTGGGAGGTGTGCTCTGATCGTGATACTCTAAGGATGATCCGAGCAGCTGTGTTTTGAAATTTTTGGAATTTTCTGGAGTAGATATTGAGATGCACCAGGTAGAATTGATTTACAATAGTCGAGTCTTGAAAGTACTAACACACAAGTGTTTTAGTGGTATCAACTGAAAGATATTTGCAAATGGAGCTGATGCGTCTCAGCTCAAGAAATGCAGCCTTGCATATGTTCATGACATTTTGGTGCAATGTGAGAGTACTGTCTAGAGTAACACCTAGGTTTCGTACTGACTGTGCGAATTTAATGTTAATGCTGCTGATATTTATTGTTTGAAGCAAAGGATGTGAATGAGAAAGTCTTTGTGGTGTAATCAGATTGGCGCAAGTCTTTTCATCATTCATCTGCAGCTTGTTACATTTCATCTATGATTTCACATCAGAAAAGAACCTCTCTACTCCTTAGATGGTAGCATCAACTTCAGTTGGGTGGCTAGACTTGTATATTTGTGTTTCATCAGCGTACAGTTGGTGATACACTGGGTGATGATCTATGACACTTGCGAGCGGCTGAGTGAATAGAATGAAGAGTCAGGTATGAGAACAGACCCCTGTGGAACACCACAACATAGATCAACTGAGCTGGAATGTATTCCATTTGTAGATACAATATATGTCCTGTTGACTAAGTAGGACTTGAACTAGCAAAACACATCAAGGAAGATGAGGTATGACATTTGTTTCGCTATCCAAAGCAGAGAGAATGTCACCTACTACTTTGCGAAGAGTAGATTCAGTATTATGATAAAGGTGATATGCAGACTTTACATTGCTTAATTGATTGTTTGAATTTAGATGAGATACAAATTGGGTTAGAACAACTTTTTCTAACAGTTGTTTTTAATGGCATATTATAAACTGGGCGGTAGTTCCTTAAATTGTTATGGTCGAGTGTTGGTTTCTTCAGCTGATACATTTCAATGGCAATTTTGAAAAATGATAGGAATTCCTTGTATGAGAGAAAGAGAGAAGTATTAATAATATCAGTTAATGACCGCAATATTGGGTCTAAGTACTGAAGAATCAGTGATGTCTCGTATAGGATTCGCTCGACACCAGAATGCCATTAAGAACTGGACTGCTTATCTAGATGATCCTTCAGGCGTGCAGATGTCTGGCCAAATGAATGAGACTGACTCGGAGAAAAATTATAGTGCCTTCGAGGATTAACGGACCAGAATCGATAAATGTATGTAGTGGTTTCAGTGTGAGACATATTATTAATTAAATTATAGCTCAGCTTATCTCATAACTTGATAATGGGTCTAATTACGTGAAAGAAACATATTTCTAACGGTTTATTAAGCATTTTCCCCCCGGTGATGACAATGCATGGTTTAATGTATACCTTTCTAATGGCACAGGAGAGTTTAGGCCAAATCTTTGTATAATTCAATCGAGCGAAGATAGAGATGTTATAAAGGTTTCAAATATTATTCCTACGAGGTTTTAGATATTAATTGAGGAGTTGCAACATGTATAATTAATGTATGCTGGCGTAGCAGCTTAAGCTTTTAGCATTGGATGTCAAATTTTGTCTAGTCAGAAAATGATTGAGAAGCAATGTATCACTTGCTGCGTACCACCATCTTTGTAGGAAATATATGCGTTCCTTTTAATACGCAAGACCTTGTGTTTTCGAATGTATGGTACTCATCCAAGTTAAGCAGCTGTTATCTTTGAAGTGACATAACGCATCTTTCAAGCAATCGATCTAATAAAGGCTTATAGTGTTTATATGTTTGATATCTAAGCGCAAATGCATTATAAAAATATTCTATGAACGGTATGATGTCTCAATCAAAACGTAGAAAATAACTAATGATAGTTTCAAGATGGTATTAAAGCAGTTTTTCTACATAGTGACTAAAGCTTAAAAATTACATCTTTGACTGAATCAATTTTTCACAGAAACGAAACATGTGAGCTTTTTGTTTAAAAATATTAAATATACTAAACGTTTGAAATTGGATCTGTATTGACGTATACAGTACCTATCCTTTTCTGGGGTTCTTGTAGTTTTGCTTTGACATTCATTTGTCACACTGTTTGTAATCGAAATAATGTATTTTCATGGTTTCTCGTATTTCAGAGTTACACCAGTCAGATTGCACATTTCCTTTGAATCCATTCCCTTTATTTGGATCATATCGATATAGGACTACACTATACTGCACATGTGTGCATTTCCTTTTAATCTTTTCCATTAATTTGGATCATATCGATATAGGACTACACTATACTGCACGTTCTAACGTTGTTGATCTGAGTCTGGAATTTTAAAAGAAGGGGACAATTACTTTTAACAGTCAGTCAAATAGGTATCTCTATGTCAACGGTTGTATGATCTGTACTTTGTTCAGATATGGACCTTTTCTAAAATGGTTTTCAGACCTCGCAATGAAACGGATAGATAGAATACAGATTCAAAAAGCGAAGAATAAATATGTATGATTAACGTAACAGATTTGTCAGTGTATAAATTTGGGGAGTGTATCATTTGAGCAAGATTTTATATTTTTCCAAAATATCATTATCTTTAATTTGCCGTCCATTCCCATTATGATCTCCCATTAACATAATTAATAAGCTAGAGTTAGAAGCTCTAGATAATTTACTTTTAAATCTATCCAACCAATACGGTACCGAATTTTGAGATGTGTGTGTGTGTGTGTGTGTGTGTGTGTGTGTGTGAGAGAGAGAGAGAGAGAGAGAGAGAGAGAGAGAGAACAACAAAAGGATGGGCTTAATGGTGAATTGTTTATATTAAATCCAAATCGTTTTAAACTTAGACGCGTCAATATCATTTCTTCTTGGATAAAAAATCTTTTGTACAGAGGCTTAGAAGAAGATTGTATATAAACGTGTTCAATAATACAGGCAATGTTCATACACGTACTCGGTAATACAGGCAATGTTCATACACGTACTCGGTAATACAGGCAATGTTCATACACGTACTCGGTAATACAGGCAATGTTCATACACGTACTCGGTAATACAGGCAATGTTCATACACGTACTCGGTAATACAGGCAATGTTCATACACGTACTCGGTAATACAGGCAATGTTCATACACGTGCTAGGTTATACAGACAATGTTCATACACGTGCTCGGTTATACAGGCAATGTTCATACACGTGCTCGGTTATACAGACAATGTTCATACATGTGCTCGGTAATACAGGCAATGTTCTTACACGTGCTCGGTAATAAAGGCAATGTTCATACACGTGCTCGGTAATACAGACAATGTTCATACACGAGTTTGTTAATACAAGCAATGCTCATAAACGTGTTCGGTAGTACAAGCAATACTCATAAACATGTTTGTTAATACAAGCAATGCTCATAAACATGTTCGGTAATAAGGCAATGTTCATACACGTGCTCGGTAGTACAAGCAATGTTCATACACTTGCCCGGTAATACAAGCAATGCTCATAAACATGTTCGGCAATACAAGCAATGTTCATAGACGTGCTCGGTAATACAGGCAATGTTCATACACGTGCCCGGTAATACAAGCAATGCTCATAAACATGTTCGGTAATACAGGCAATGTTCATACACGTGCTCAGTAAAACAGGCAATGTTCATAGACGTGCTCAGTAATACAGGCAATGTTCATAGACGTGCCCGGTAATACAGGCAATGTTCATAGACGTGCCTGGTAATACAGGCAATGTTCATACACGTGCCCGGTAATACAGGCAATGTTCATAGATGTGCTCAGTAATACAGGCAATATTCATAGACGTGCCCGGTAATACAGGCAATATTCATACACGTGCTCGGTAATACAGGCAATGTTCATCCACTTGCCCGGTAATACAGGCAATGTTCATACACGTGCTCAGTAATACAGGCAATATTCATAGACGTGCCCGGTAATACAGGCAATATTCATACACGTGCTCGGTAATACAGGCAATGTTCATAGACGTGCTCGGTAATACAGGCAATGTTCATAGACGTGCCCGGTAATCCAAGCAATGCTCATAAACATGTTCGGTAATACAGGCAATGTTCATACACGTGCTCAGTAATACATGCAATGTTCATAGACGTGCCCGGTAATACAGGCAATGTTCATAGACGTGCTCGGTAATACAGGCAATGTTCATAGATGTACCCGGTAATACAGGCTATGTTCATAGACGTGCTCGGTAATACAGACAATGTTTAAACACGTGCCCGGTAATACAAGCAATGCTCATAAACATGTTCGGTAATACAGGCAATGTTCATACACGTGCTCAGTAATACAGGCAATATTCATAGACGTGCCCGGTAATACAGGCAATGTTCATACACGTGCTCGGTAATACAGGCAATGTTCATAGACGTGCTCAGTAATACAGGCAATGTTCATAGACGTGCCCGGTAATACAGGCAATGTTCATCCACTTGCCAGGTAATACAAGCAATGCTCATAAACATGTTCTGTAATACAGGCAATGTTCATACACGTGCTCAGTAATACATGCAATGTTCATAGACGTGCCCGGTAATACAGGCAATGTTCATAGACGTGCTCGGTAATACAGGCAATGTTCATAGACGTGCCCAATAATACAGGCAAAGTTCATACACGTGCTCGGTAATACAAGCAATGATCATAGACGTGTTTGTTAATACAAGCAATGCTCATAAACATGTTCGGGAATACAAGCAATGTTTATACACGTGATAAGTAATACATTCAGTGTCTATAAACGTGTTTGGTAATGTTATATTTCTGTAATATGGGCAATGTCCTTAAACGTTCTCGCTAATAGGTAATATTCTTATAAACGGGTTCGGTAGCACAAGCAATGTCCATTTATGGCATTCGATGCTAAAGGCAATATCAGTTAATAGTATTCGATAATATAGGCAATGTCTATTTTTGGTATTCGATAAAACATGCGATGTCCATTTATGATATTCGATAATACAGGCAATGTCCATAAATATGTTGGATTGGATTGATGACGAGAGTATTGTCATTCTCAGAGAGGGAAAAGTTTACAGTAATATTAACAGTAGCCGATCGGAAATGTAACGGCACCTTTTCTTTGAGGAGTTTGGCATGGGAGAAGTTGTCATAATAATATTGGTGTGAAAAGATGTTTGAGAATGAGTCGGCCACTGTATTTGAGATCTCTGGAAGAGCTGTGACCCTTACATCATATATCCGATATGGTTGTTTTTACGTTTACCAATGATTGAGAAACATATTATATACTGATTGAATAGGGAGCGAGAGTTTGACCCAGAGATATGGGTTTTTCTAGCACAATTATTACTTTTACGTGGTTAGGTAATTAGGATTAAGTAGTTTTCTTTATAAAAGGTCTCCAGAAGGCAGAAATCCATTTGACCATGTTCTTCAAGTAGAGGGATACTTTCATCAATTATGTCTTTAATCCTCTGCAGTTTCATTGTATTATGGTGTCAGATATATTATGAACCTGGTGGAAGTACGGGACTTCTGAGTGTTCTCTCTGGTGCCTTATTTGATTTTCGTGACTCTACAACGTATTAAATTTAGATCTCAAGTACCTAGAAAAACTGTAGATTTCCAGCCCGTCCCATCATGTGTCCCATCCACATCAGCAAAATCATCATCTGATGAAGAATAACAGGTATCAAAATCACTCTGTCCAACCTGTGGAAGTTATATTGGATTAATCCTTGGTATCATAAGGCCTTATACCTCAACACTTATCGAACATTTTCCCAGCAATGCCAGTTAAACCACACATTAGACGAGAAAAAAATGGTGTTATCTTCAAAAGTACTAACATGTGTATTTATTTTACATAAAAACATAATAACTAACCCTTAAAGACGATACAAATCTTGCTTGGTTCACCTTATACATTGTAACGTATTGGCGAAACAGTTTTAAATGCTCTCCACTATTCGGGTTAGTTGAGATATCAAATCTAAATAGTTCAGATATAGGACAAAAGTTAGATTACAATGGGATATATATATTGAAATTATAGAATTTAAAAGAATAGAGAAGTTAATATTAGTATCTCACTTTAATACTCTTTGCCATAGAACACACGAAAACGCAATAGTTTGCATCAAGCTCGTTCACAACACGTTCTGTTTCAAAATATATCCCTGCCTAGGTCCAATTTTACACTTGTGTTATCTAAGTCCATAGTCTTCGTGAATTATCACACACGGACGTTCATATGATCTTATCTTACTCCTGTTATCAGAGACTAGAGGATTAAAACAATAATCTTACCAGCGAACTCGAAACGTCGAATGAACACGAAAGTATAATTAATTTATCACAATGTCAAATATGTCAAATGGTCTTTGAATGCAAAGTGCGCTGCCTCCACTAAAGTATCTCCAGATATATATATATATATATATATATATATATATATATATATATATATATATATATATATATATATATATATATATATATATGCTCATCAATAACTCTTCCAATTATTTTAACTCTTGAAGATACTAACGGGATACCGATCTTACAAGGAATATTATTTTCTCGTCAATGGTAACTAATGCTCTTCGCTGCCTCTTCCAAATCTCGTCTCGAGTTAATAACATTAGTAGAGTTTCTGAAAAACTTTATGATGAGAACCAACGTTCGTATTATGTCTGAAGAGTTTTGAGGTATCATGCCGACTGACCCGATTAGAGAATAGAATCGGAAGACTTTTTAAAGAGTTACCAAAAGTAAGATGCCGAATGATGTTACTCTTCTGTAATTATTCTGTAATTCTCACAATGCCATTAGATCTTGAAGATGTTAACGAGATTAATATCTTTCTTGGGAATCTTACTTCTTGTAACATATTGGAAAAATATTCGCTAACTCTACCAATACTCTTCATGATTTACGAGCATTAGAATGATTTTGGCCGATAATTAGTATAAGACCTAGAATAAGACCTAACGTACGTCACATACCTGAACTGTTTTTGTTATTATGATATCTCAACTGACCCGTATTGCGAAGAACATTAGCAAATACGTTACAAGAATTAAGTTAAGAAAGATGTGCAAAGATATTGCTATTCTAAATATCTTCCAATGACCATAGCTCCTAAAATCGTTAAAGGGATGCAGAGTTTCTGAAACTTTATTCTTTAAACGCATTGGCCAATGCTACTCGTTGATTCCATCAATACTCTTCAAGAGCATTAAAATATTTTACAAGGACATCTAGATAATAAGCAGCTTTGTTCAGCTACATGTTCTGTTTCGATGTGGTGACTCAATTGACCCTTATTGAGAAGAGCCTTAGCCAATACATTATAATAATTGAATTAAGAAAGGAAGATATGAAAATCGTTAACGTGTACAAGGTTTTCTTTTATGCCTTTGCTTTTCTATACGTCTTCCAATCCTCTGAACGCTTGAAGACGGTAACGGGACACATACGTTCCTTAGGAAAATTAATTCTTGTAACGTGTTGGCTAATTATCTCCGTTACATCTTCCGATTCTCTGTTAACTTTCGTTACATGTCTGAACTGTTTTGATTTGATATCTCAACTGACCCTAATTGTGGAGAGCATTGGAAACCGATTAGCCAATTAGCCAACACGTTATAAGAATTACGTGTATCAAGCAAGATTTGTGTCCCGTTATCGTCTTTAAGGGCTAGTTATTATGTTATTGCTCATCAATAATTCTTCAAATCAGTTTAACTCTTGAAAATGTCAACGGGATACAGATCTTCCTCAGAAATAATAATTCGTATCAATTAGTAACTAATGCTCTTCGCTGCCTCTTCCAAATCTCGTCTCGAGTTAATAGCATTAGAAGAGTTTTTGAAGAACTTTATCATAAGAACGGTATTATGTTTGCAGAGCTTTGAGTCAATATGTCAACTGACCCGATTAGTGAAGAGAATTGGTATACATTTTTAAAAGCTGCCAAATTGGATTCGCCGATATTTTAGTTTTTAACTGTTCAATGCCTTGTACAAGATTATTTTCATCAGTGCGATCTTATTACTTTTTAATCAGATGCATGTTTAAGAAGAATTGTTTGTGTTCGCCTGTTCGATATGGTTATCTATCTTCCATAGAAACTACACTAAAGAACCCGGGGTTTGTGTTATTCTGTCAAAGTGGTGAAGATTATGCCATCTGGAAAAAAAATGGTAACGAATTATCTAAGGCATTTAGCAGTTCGAGGCTTAGTTACTTTCCTTCATTTGCTTTTGAGTTGTTCAACAAGAACAATGTCATAAAAAGCATGACACACATACACGCACTTATGCACACGCATGCTGATGATTAGTATTAGCAATAATGTATTTAAACTCCGACCAGAGTTTTTTGTTTTGTTTTCTATATTAGATTGTAAGTTAGGTACAAAGCGGATTTAAATTGTAAACTTTAATTGACATAAAAGAGGTTATCACTGCTATTCATTAACATTTCACATTATGCAAAGGATTTTAATTTGCCAATTTCATCCACGTGACCAGAATATATGGATACTTATATACTGATACTTTATTAAATAATGACTGAAACATGACAAAGATATAAACCCACTTCGATTTGAATGCAATACAAAAGTTTGAGTTTGTCAGTGACGGACAATATATTAGAGAGTCAATCAAGATTACCATTGTGTCTGTGGTAAGTACATGCATTCTACCATTACTAATGGTGGTATTGGTAATTAAAAGTTTGACTTTGACATTCGGCAAGGAGCCTGTTATATGTGCTCTGCATGTGTGTTGCTTGGACGTTCAGCGATTAGTCAGTAATATGTTATATCGCAGATACACCAGCTCAAGTATAATTTCGATGGTTTGCATCTGACATAACAAATATTGCGATTTCCGTAGAATGTCTATTGTAAGGTTTCGAGTATACAAAATAATTTTTCCCGGTAGTGCTTGATCAAGACTAATTTAAAGAATGATAATTAAGCCTATGAGTTAATAATCAGATATCCAAGATTACAAAGCATGTGAGTAGATAATTAAGACAAGACGAAATAAGACTTTTATATACAATATCGATAAATAAATAGCAGATGATACAATACAAGAACATCGTTAGAGTATGGTACCTTGATGGATATCATCAAAAACAAAAGCTTTTACTGAAGACTGCAATACTTTTATTCCTAACACAGAGAAACAGAAGCAACAACAACAACAACAACAACAACACGTTAGACATTCATTTTTCGTAGAGAGTACTAGAGAACGTTTCATCTGAAAACAACGATCTAAGATACTTTCATTTTGTAATATAAATAAATTGTTTTAAGGTATATAGTAGTACTCAAGCATCTCGATTCAAGTAGATGCAATTTCAGAATTTCCTATATTTTCACCAGATACGATAGCTAAATGAATTTCTCTTTGACTAGTACAGGTACAAATAAATACATCAGACACAAAAGACTAAATCCACCTGTCTGTCAATCAAATCACATACATATCCAAGTAATTTGGTCAGAAAACTATTTGTGGTGTGAAAAAGATCGGCCGATATTGAGCGAGACCATTTATTCCAGTTACCTCGGTATTAGGTAACCTTCATGTGCTGCTCAGACGATTGCTATGAAATATATGTATTTTGTTTTTATTTCAAATAGAAAAACGTGTGTATTTATGTCAAAATATAATGCTGTTTTGAACCACTGTTTCAATTAGATATAAAGCATCCAAGCAGCGTTTTTTTCTTCCTACCGTTTCATGAAGCTGCAGTTGAAGTTTTCCTGTATGTATAAAGCTCCGTGTTATAACGGGAACTGTTATGATCATTCATTCTTAAACATAGCGATGTCTTTAGTTTCTGTTTAAAGTCCCTATTAAAAAGCGCATAAATTACGGCATTTAACACAGTCGACATTTTTGCCAAAAATCCAGAAATGGTCGATGAAACAGGAGTGAGCAACGATTGGTCACCAAACTGCCCAATCAATGACACAACACAGTATGGTAACCAGGAAATGCAAAATACAAAAATAACAATTAGACATAGTTTTGCTATACGAAGTTCATGGTTTACTAATTTTTTCCTACTTCTTCGTACCCTCATTAAAACATTGTCTCTTTCACAGCCTTTCCTTACTCTAAAATATGTTCTCTCGTGTCGGGACACTGTTGTATAAATCAAAGCATACGAAATTGTAATAATCATACAAGGTATACCAAAAAACAATAGCTGCAGGAACACATTATAAGATCGCACATTTGGGGACCTGGTCATGAAGTCGAAAGTACAGGAAAGTTTTGAACTTTCAAACACGTATCTTCCCCAGCCAAAAAATGGCAATGAAGCACCCATGAATGAGATAATCCAAGAAGCACTGATCAACAAGCGGACAAGCGTCACAGATTCTTTTTCACATGACGAAATAATTCTACATATACTGTAACACCGATCGAATGCTACTGCGGCCAGTGACAAAATTGATACAAATCCAGTCAGAGCTGCTCCAAAGCCATGGAAGTAACAACCTGTAATAAATAAATAAATAAATAAATAAATAAATAAATAAATAAATAAATAAATAAATACGCGCCCGCATACACACACAAAAACACACACACGCACGGACACAATATTAAGTATTAAAAAAACAAAGGACGAAAACTCAGCGTGAAGAAAAATCAAAGTCTTATACAAAAGAAGTTACACCTCGGTCGAGCCATGCGTGGAGGTCGAAAAGAAAAGATACCGAGAGATATGTGTAGCGTGATAATGGACAATAGACCTGTCCGATAACGGTTGTTGCATCCTTGACTTATTATTTCCACTAATTTACCCATGACGCAACGCTTTTTCGCGAGGAAATCTTTGTAGTAATGTCGTCAAAAAAAAAAAAAGCTGTGAATTAACCATTACGGGACACACCGTGACAACAAAGCTGTATATTCGGAAATTATGACTTGTGGTTTTGTAATAATAAAAAACAGCAACAAAAAATAACTTTGATAAAACATGATTGTGAAATGAACTAATTACTTCTTTTCCTATTTCAAATATAATTTATGTCATGACTTAATTAGGATATACCTTCGTGTGGGTGATTATTATTTTTTTAACGTAGCTTTAAGAAAATTTCAGTCTTTTCGCTACGATGCCTGCAGTGTGGCGCTTTATAGTGATGCATAGCACTGTGGCATCATACCGCAGACATGTATGACGTCCTCCCACCCAGTCACATTATCCTGGTACCAGGTCGACCAGTCCTAACACTAACTTCTTAATGCTGAGCGCCAACCGAGGCAAATGTTAGTACCATTTTGTTTTTAAAAAAAGTCTTTGGTATGAATCGGCTGGGGTTCGAACCCACGACCTCCCAATTCCGTAGCGGACGGTATAGTCATTCACAATTGACATTAATAATCTACTTCAAACAAGTATTTCATATTTTGTTAAAAGCACCAATATCTATCTATCTATATACCTATCAGTCTGTCTATCTATCTATCTATCTATCTATCTATCTATCTATCTATCTATCTATCTATCTATCTATCTATCTATCTATCTATCTATCTATCTATCATTTTTCATTATTCAAATAGTTTTGAAAATTTTCATATACAAAGCAAATTTACATTAGAAAAATATACTCAACAAATAACTTTGAAGAATGTTTGTTACTTAATGACGTTGCTATCTACGAGGCTTAAGTGGCACTCGTCATGTTGGTGATGGACTTTTAATGATATGTCGTCATGTTGGTGATGGACTTTTAATGATATGTCGTCATGTTGGTAATGGACTTTTAATGATATGTCGTCATGTTGGTGATGGACTTTTAATGATATGTCGTCATGTTGGTGATGGACTTTTAATGATATGTCGTCATGTTGATGATGGACTTTTAATGATATTTCGTCATGTTGGTGATGGACTTTTAATGATATGTCGTCATGTTGGTAATGGACTTTTAATGATATGTCGTCATGTTGGTGATGGACTTTTAATGATATGTCGTCATGTTGGTGATGGACTTTTAATGATATGTCGTCATGTTGATGATGGACTTTTAATGATATTTCGTCATGTTGGTGATGGACTTTTAATGATATGTCGTCATGTTGATGATGGACTTTTAATGATATGTCGTCATGTTGGTGATGGACTTTTAATATGTCGTCATGATGCTAAGAAAGATAAAAAAAATATGATGTATATGTGTGGTCCAGCAACGTTAAATTAGCAACATTTAAATAAAGCAAACCTATAATTTGTAGAAGATTAAAAGAAGTGTGGTACAGAATAGTCATCTTCAATAACATCGACACAGTTCTTTACTAGTTCAAATATTAATCGGTCGAGAAGGTTGAAATTTCTCAGTGAATTCAGGATTCAGAATATAAATAAGTGTTTAATATTTGGTTTGGTAATTCTTGCAAATATTAAAAAGTTCTTATTTTGTGCATGTATTTTACTAGCAAGCAACACTTCAATGGGTTGAACTGTCTAAACAATGAACATGGCAATTCAGAATGAAATATGCCAAAACATTTCTTTTGACAGAAGAATGATCTTAGTTCATTCTAGTCGTTTTGTGCATTTGCTGGAGAGAGAGAGAGAGAGAGAGAGAGAGAGAGAGAGAGAGAGAGAGAGAGAGAGAGAGAGAGAGAGAGATTATAAACCTTCTAGTCCGAATATCCATGATCCATATATATGGGATACAACAAAGAGAGGTAGATGCAGTATATTCATAAGTAGGTCAGCCACCGTCAGATTGATTACTAATATATTCGGAGATGTTCGTAAGCTTCTGTACCTGAAATACATAATCTTCATATGAAGAACAATGAAATGACATAATGAATATTGATTCCAAAAGCCTTTCATTTAAAAGGGGGCGCAAAGCGTCTATCTAAAGAAATGTAATGTGATAAACTTTCTTCAAAGTGTTTCTCTATCTGATTGTTCTTGCATCTACCAATAAAAATATAACGTAAATAAGAAAAAAAATATTGCACAGCAAATGAATATGCGTTGCACTACCTCAAAGCAATACAACAATAAAATTGCACAAGCTTGTAATGAATATACCATGAACTGTTACATTTGTTTGCATATGTAACACATCAATTGAAATAGAACAGACATTAACTAGGTTATAAACATGACTCGAATAAAACTACAGGATAAAGCAAACTTGAATATCCTCTAGACCTGTATCCGTCTTATCCATCATTTAAAATGTATGGAACACCATAAAGCAAAGCAGATTCGTACTTTCTATTAACCAGCCACGTTCTTCATCCACATCAACGTGACTGGATGTCAATACTGTGATGCTGTTATCCAATTATACAGATAATTGATGAGGGCCATTCATTAGAATCATTGTTAATAGTGATATAAATGGCATTGATTAACATCAAGTACCAATAAAATGTAAAGAAACCAAGCACTTACTTTTTAATAGCCACATCTAATTAATTAAATAATGTTTAAGGTTCCGTACCATCAGGATCCGAGTTCCTTATACACAAGTAAGCTGTCACTTTATATACACAGATATCACTAACACGATAAGGGATGATACATTATTGCACACATCTGGTGAGGACGTCAAAATATAACCCAATGAAACCTGCAAGATAAAGGGACCATGATGCGAAAAAGTATTTGCCTTTGCAAATGATAACGCAATGCTCACTGGTAGAACGAAACAAATATATATTCAACTATTAGTGAATGATGAATATATAATCAATGTAGAATGTCATACAGGTATATTAATAAACTGGTTTGGAATCTTTCTGCGGATCATTTGCAATGTGATTATTCCCAAATTCACGGTTCTACAAGAGATTGAGTGTGAATGTGTGGGATTGGCATTTTGAACGTAGCTTTAAAACGTTTTCAGCTATATCGCTATGTCTGCAGTGTGGCAGTTTATTGTGACGCCTCGCACTGGGGCATTATCACATTATCCTTATACCAGGCTGACCATTCCTGAAGCTAACATCGTAATGCTGTGCCCAAAGTAATACAGATGTTAGTACCACCTTTATAAGTCATTGATATGACTCGACCAGATTCGAACCCCCAAACTCTCGCATCCGAGGCGCGCGCTCTTACCACTAGCGCCACCAGAGCGGGATCTACAAGAAATTAAAGGAATGACATCGTCTGTTAACTTATGCAAGAAAGCTAGTCTATTCAGTGATTGTATCACCTTTTTGTCGAGTAGTGTTGTAGTGTTTGACTTTAATGCACGCAAACGTGATTGTATACATCACACTCCAACTGGTACACACACACACACACACACACACACACACACACACACACACACACACACACACACACACATATATATATATATATATATATATATATATATATATATATATATATATATATATATATATATATATATATATATATATTTGCTGGAGTATTCATTATTCTTGATAGATCTATTAACGTTGATGGGTACTACTAACCAAGAGTAAAGTACATCAGCGCAACAACGTTTTCTTTCTGTAGCATCTTTGCGATATTTACGAGAGAACTGTTCTCATTTCGTCTGACATTGTTCCATGTAGAGTCTTTAAACTTTATGGAGATAGGTTGAAATATATTTTTCACCACAGACGAAGATAGATCACAGTGACCATCTATTGGACTATGCCACGGCTTCTTCCGCAGAATAAATCTTCACCGATAAAATCGGAAGCGGAAATACGGTGGATTCGTAAACCATTTAATCAGCGTGATATGCTGCGTTCTGTCCAGGCAAAGTCTGTATGTTGGTACCAATCTTCATCCTGTAAATTCTTAATTGGGAAGCTCCGTTTGGTTTCGGGAATCATTACGAGTCTAGCAAACACAAGGATATACGAAATTCGCAAACTCTTTACTGAGCTGATCTGTGGCTTCACCCATATGCTATTATAAATTAGTATACCCACTATATAAATTAACGGCCATCAAAAAAAGCAAATGATACAAATTTTGTTGGAATAATTAGGTGACCCGGTCTGTTACCTTTATGATTTGTTAGACATTACTTCGATAAGTAAGTAGTAATCCAGTACCATACTGATATCACATGTCCATCAATAATGAGCATTTGATAGGTGGTCGGAACAGTAACAATGTTTGGATGGTTTACACTAAAATGTCTTTTCAGTTACGAATATGGCTGCATATTTCTAGATCTGTTAAATTTGCTTAATACGCATCTTATGGGATTCCATATCATGGATGGGTATTTTATCTTGTGTTGAGTTATGCTGAAGTTTGTTCATGCTTTCACTTTATCTGTACACATGTTAAGGTTGCGTTAAGGGGCCCATATATATTTGGGTCTTCTTTGTGATTTCTATTATGTGACGATTAAACTTTAGATTGTCTTTCAAACTCAAACATTTTTCTTGGAGAACGTGTCCCTATCGATGATGCGTTAAAACCATTTTTTCACTGAACGTTTTAAAGCTGCCAAATATGATTCTATTTAATCAGTATGTTGTATACAACATAAACGTCCTAGAAAACGCTAAATTAAAAGTACAGTCATCAGCCATGTTGTTAATATTCAACAAGAACAAAACTAAAGGCTTTAGAAACGCCAAGAATAATTGTATCAGTTTCAGCTTGCACCCTATAGTCCGTACCATGATGTCTTTATTACCGTACCATGATGTCTTTATTACCGTACCATGATGTCTTTATTACCGTACCATGATGTCTTTATTACCGTACCATGATGTCTTTGTTATTTTAGATTTAGTACCTAAAGTCAGTGCTTATTTATTTTACAGTTTAGAACGTGTCCAATTGTTTCCTAAAATTGTCGTCGTGATAAAAAATATAAGAGAGTATGGAGACATTATCAGGGTTAGATTTTATGTCTAATATCAGCATACGAATACTCGACCTTGTTTGAGAAAGACGGGTAAAACAATTAAAATAATTGAATAACAGAACTCCACATGTGATGAATATGGTACAATGATTTTCCAACAAAATCAAGCTGTAAAATTCATAGGTAAAATTGAAAAAATACAAATAAATGCATTATACAGTTATTGTAAATGTGATAACTTAAACTCAGTAGCTAATACGGAACAAACAATTTGCGTTAAAGTAGTGATCATTTAATTAAATCAAGCTGTATCATACAAAGGAAATGAAAATACCACGTCAACTAATACAACTTGGATTGTTTAAGAGTACGGAAAAACTACGATCAAATCGTCAAAGTCATCACAAAGAAAATACAAATTCCATCTAATTTGTTATTGATTAAATCAATGGTAAATAAATGGTATTTATAAAACAACTGCCCTCCTCCCCAAAATGAATCAATGGTCTCTATTTGTAATGTTTATGTCATAACTCACATGAAGATGATAAAAGTAGACCCTTAATCCGCCAACCATATGCAAAGACTTTGAAAGATCTTTATAAGAATACACGTGTTATGATGGGAATGACTTTTATAGTTTTGTTGGGCACCAAAGCGATACGTAAAGAAGATCATAGTTACGAAAATGTGGGTATTTAGATTCTGCATAGGTCGAATGAAATTTATACTTGACTGAAATGTAGATGATCCTGCCGAACTTAGAATATATCTACATTAATCAACAAAAATTTCAAACAACCACGAGTCGAGGTAAAATATATAATACAATACAGATGGCATCAAATCTTATACCAAATGGCACTTTTACCAGATAAAATATATAACCGATGAACGAAGATAATTCATATACATAGTTGCCAAAGCGGGAAAAACAACACAAAGAACAACACCAAACAAATAACAAACAACCGCACGCATGCATTAATGTAACAAATACAAGTAAGAAATAATCTTATGATTTTTTTTAAGATATATTTACAGCGTATCAAATTACGTTTAAAACAATGATACACATCGGCTTGACGGATGTCTAGACATATCTCCGATAAAGATAGAAACAATCGATGCTTTTGAACATATGTTTAATACGTGTGTACTTCTGTGTGAAACCAAAAAGAAAATGAATTATAAAAACTGTCAGGGGCATAAACCGAACAAGACGATTCATTCTGAGATCCTAATCGTATCTGATAAATTAGCTATCATGACTGTGTGGGATTAGCGATGTATCCAGATTAGTCTAATCTCAGTAAAATATATAATAATAATAATAACGAGGACTTTGTATAACGCCTAATCTTTCGAAGCTCTAAGTGCTTTACACCATCTATAATGATATGACTATACTACAGAACAACAAATAACAAAAACAATGAAATTGGAAAACATAAAAACATGCTGAAAACATATGAGATACAAAACATTATTAGGTCTCTAAGTTTGTCCCTGCAGTCGAAACAGGTGAGTTTTAAGAGCACTCTTAAAAGGGACCACTGTGTCTTTGTGTCTAATTTCAATGGGCAATTCATTCCACGTCGACGGGCCCTAGTATGCAAAAGAACCTTGTCCATATGACTTCGTTTTCACAGTGGGAACAACAAGTATACGATTATCAGAAGAAGAACGTAAGTATCTAGCTGGTGTGTACACATGAGTGAGGCTGGATAGGTATGTTGGACTGGAGTCTGTCAGTGAAACATAGCACAGAGAACAAATTTTGTGTTTGATTCTGTATCGAATTGATAGCCATTGTAGGGTACAGAGCAATAGTGAGGTGTGCTCTAATCGAGGTACTCTAAAGATGATCCGTGCAGCTGTGTTTTGAACTTTTGGAAGTTTCTGGAGTAAATATTGTGACGAACCTGAAAGAATTGAATTACAATAGTCCAGTCTTGAAAGTACTAATGAACACACAAGTGTTTTAGTGGCATCAACTGAAAGATATTTACGAATGGAACTGATGCGTCTCAGTTTAAGATATGCAGCCTTGCATATGTTTATGACATTTTGGTGCAATGTGAGAGTACTGTCTAGAGTAACACCTAGGTTTCGTACTGACTGTGAGAATTTAATGTTGGTGTTGCTGATATTTATTGTCTGAGGTAAAGGATATGAATTAGAAAGTCTTTGTGTTGTGATCAGAACAGTCTCAGTTTTATCATCATTCATCTGCAGCTTATTACATGTCATCCATGATTTCACATCAGTAATGCACTTCTCTACTCCATGGATGGTAGCATCAACTTCAGTTGGGTGGCTAGACTTGTATATTTAGGTGTCATCAGCGTACAATTGGTGCGACATTGGGTGATGATCTATGACACTTGAGAGCGGCTGAGTGTATAGAATGAAGAGAACAGGACCAAGAACAGATCCCTGTGAAACACCACAACATACGTCAACTAGGCTGGAATGTATTACATTTGCAGATATAATTTGTGTCCTGTTGACAAAGTAGGACTTGAACCACTGTAAGGCTATATTCTGAATGCCGAATACATGCTGGATACGATGAAGTAATATATCATGGTCTATTGTGTCAAATGCTGCAGATAAATCCAGGAGGGTGAGGACTGTAATCTTTCCACTATCCAAAGCAGAGAGAATGTCATTAAATACGTTCAGAAGAGTAGTTTCCGTACTGTGGCAAGGGCAATATGCAGACTGTACATTGCTAAAAAGACTGTTTGAATTCAAATGAGATACAAGTTTTGTTAGAACAACCTTTTCTAAGATTTTTTATATGAATGGGAGACTAGAAACTGGGCGGTAGTTCTTTAAATGGTTATGGTCAAGTGTTGGTTTCTTCAGGAGATGGCAGTTCTGAAATATGATGGGAATTCCCCCGATGACAGCGAGATTTTAATAACATCAGTTAGTGAAGGCAATATTGGGTCCTAGCACTCAAGCAGCAGTGATGTCGGAATTGGATCAAGTTCACAAGACTTTGGTGCACTTTTCATCACAATTGTCTGTACTAAATCAATAGAAACAGGTTCAAATACTCCTAATGATTGTCGCTGAAATTTCGCATCATAACTGTATGGTGACGAGTCAGTTGAAATTGTGCTGTCAAGCGAATTTCTAATAATTTGTACTTTGTCACGGAAGAAATTTGCAAATTGGTCCGGAAGGTCTACTGGAGAGAAGGTAGTTAGAAGTGTTGTTCATTTGTTCCTTGACTTTAGTTTGTTAGTTATCTCGAAGAGCTCTTTGCAGCTGGAACTCTCCGTGATCTTAGTACTGTAGTGGGATAATTTGGCTAAATGGACTATGTTTGTGACGTTCTTCTTAGCGGCTTCATAGATTTGTTTATAAATAGTGAGTCTGGTGAGTAGGTAAAACTACAATATATATAAGTATTAATTCCAAAATAACTAAAGGTCGTACAATTTAAGATCTTGAGCGTACCCTTAAATCAATAAACAGCTGGAAACAAGGTACTAATAATTCGTACATAATACTGACTGTCAACGCCATTCCTTCTCAGTTCTGTTCTAATCTTAAATCCGTACATGAACATATCGACATTTACGAATAGAGATAGTGACTGTGTTGCGATGAGTAAAATAGATTTATTTAGTATACCGTGAGTTACGACCTAACAACGATGATTCCATTTTCTATAAAGATATAAACATTTTTATTTCAGAGATGTATGTTATATTTGTGAAAAAGGATAAAATCATTTAAAGGCAAGGTTAGAGATGATTATTATATAACTGGTAAAACTCGAGAGCATATTTAAACAAATTGTAACCTGAGTTAATGGTATAAATGACTTCCATTATTCATCGATGCTTTGTCTGGTTATGATTATCTTATTGGCATCAATATACACGTGTAAAGACAACATTGGTCGTGCTCAGGAAGTTGCAATTATAGCAGACAATGATGAAACGTAAGTGTCATTCCGGATGGATTTCCTAGCAGACAGATTTAGATGTAAGTGAGATGGTAGCCTAGACGAACAATTCGATTTATATGTAATCTTGTACAATAAATCTAACAGAGTATAAGCTCGAAACGAAATATGTCAAGAGTTACTTTGTATTAAAACCTTTGGGAAAATCGAAACACCGATACCTAGAGATACTTTACTGCTTTGCGACATAATTGAAAAATGCAGAAATGGATGTTATATCCATCAAATTACTGCACTGTACCTGGAATAATTTTGTGATCTAGTGATATTGAAACATTACTTTAAACATTCAGAGCATTGCAGAATGAGAATGAAGATTACAATGTTCTGTTGGATTTCATTAGAAGAGAGATTGCTAAAGTTGCTGTGCTGTTATCAACCAAAAACTACTTGTCACAAAGCCATGTTTATTAATCTCAGCAACACCTAAATGAAATAAACCAATTGCATCTCCAGCTAATAAGCAATAAGTCTTATTGGGTATTTTTCGTTTCAGTCTCTGGATTAGACTACCTTAATTTTCCTTACTCTTATTTAACTTTTCTGTTTTTTTCTTTTTTTTTTTAATTCTTGTGAACGTCAAATACGTATAACCCTAAATGTATCTTGCTTCTTGTGCGAGATTGCATTCTAAGTGATTTGACAATCTTATAAATTTCTTATTTTGTCTCTCACTAATTTCCATTTGTAGCTTTTATAAGCACGAATTTTAGGTAATTTACAAAGTTTTCGGCACCATGTTTCAACGAAACAATTTTTGCAGCTTGAATTGCCTTGATTCTAATCTTAGAAATTATGTAAGTAAAGTTTGAGTAGTACAAATTGAAAATATAGTATCACAAAAGTAAAACCAATGAAAATTTCATAATGAAACAAACAAAACGTCGTTATTGGCTGTCAAATTGGCAGTGTTGCTGTAAGCCTTGTCTGAGAGAGTACAAGAAACAATGGAAACATCAAATTGAAGATATTAAAAAAGAAGTGAACAGAATAGACGGCACTTACTCAAATACATCAAAAAACTAAATTACATATCGAAGAAAAAAAACAGACTAATTCACTTGACAAAAGCAACACTTTCATAGCATTGAATCTCTAAAAAGATTCCATTACACATTTTCTTAGATGAATTTGTTCCATTTTATATTTTCTGTTTTACCTTTTTTGAACTGATATGCTTAAGTGTAATATTCCCTAGAGATATACATATTATCTCTTATTCCATTTGATGCATATTTCTTTCTGTACGTTATCTAATTCAGCAATGCGTACAATGTTACTCACAAGCAAGGTAAATCTTGTGACGACAATACCAGATAAACTATCAGATGTTTTAGCTAATGTTGCATTTACAAATGTTTCATGTTTTGTTAATGTTAGTTTCGTCAGTTTCTTGGATCACCTGATCGATTCAAGTCCACTCTGTTATCTCTGTGTATGTAACATAAGCAATCATTATATTCTTCATCTTCGTTGTTTCTTTACCAATAATGTAATTTTATATGATTTCCAGATTGTATTTCTAGGCGATCAATCCCCACCAACTGAAAAATATGGGCTAACATTCAAATGATAAATATGTCACTGCAATTGTATGGTAATTATCTCATCAAAATTATAACATTGCTTGCCCAAACTTTACAAAAAAACTTTGCACACGTTTTAAGCGACATTTTTAATGTCATTAATAGGTGAAACAGAATATGTGATTATAGTTCTGTAATTGAGCACGTAAACTAAGAATTAGAAAAGACATAAGACGTTGACTTAATCAAGCTATTCGTTTTCGTGTAACCAGTTGTTATCTTGAGGAAAACCTATGCCGATCATATTGTTACTTGCCATCATTGTCAGGTCCGTATTATCCATAAGGCTGACTAGGCTGAAGCTTAGGGGCCCACCAAGAGCAGGGGCCCATGCAACCTGTAGCCATGCCATGGCAATGCTGCGTAATAAAAAATTCCACATTTACAAAATTCCTACTCCATGCCACAACATTCAGACTGCTGCTCAATTCCACCTTTTAAAATCATTTTTGGTAAATTTGTATTAATTAAAAGAGCGCGAAATTCGCGGGTGGATGTCTATAAGCCCAAAGAAGCTCGAAACCCAGGGGCCCTACCATTCGCGGGTGGATTCGATGGTTCCAAAGAAGCTCGAAACCCAGGGGCCCTGCCATGGGTTAATACGGCACTTATCATTGTATCCATTTGTTTCTCCAGCATTCCAGAACCGTAATTATGATACATTTCCTTAATTATGATGTAAAGGTTTGTGTTTATTTTATTCATTTATCAATCCCCAATCTCGATAAGTAGGAATATAAAAACCTATCCCAAAATGTTCAAGTAAATGAAAGTGGACAAAAATGAAATGCAATATATCTTTTTTATGTGGCTGGGAACTTTTATTTCTGACACCACTATATGTTTATCCATACTTTGGAAAATTACATGTAGTAATCATGCCTTAATTGCATCTGACGGATTCTTTTCTGAATGTGATATCCGATAATTGTTTCTGAACACTTCTTAGGAACACTAATGACTTCCAGCCATTCTGTATTCATATATTGTTCTCTTGTTTTAGCGATTGTTTGGTTTATTACGGCCTAAACACGTGTTAAAACTCTATTTTCCTAAACAAAGGAATAGAAAAGAGCCAAAACCATAAAGTCAATAAGTTTCCCAGTAAACCAGATTATATAGCCTTCGACTTGACCTAGGTCACAATTAGCATCTTCTAAAAATACTATTACATACTGAAAAATGTAATTCTACCAGATTCCAAATGTTTACTGGATAAATTAAATTACTACAATTATAATCTAGAATGTGATGAACACAATGTCCTTGTCTCAGACCAAGATAAACATATTTATGATAAAGATTTTAATACTAAACCATACTCATTGAGAATATGTTAGCATTGTATTAGTTGTTTCCATAACAACAACGTGTATATGATTCTGGTCAGGTGACAATTAATTTGATTTTAGACAAGGTCAGATAGAAAATACACTTTTATATAACCCAAAGCATAAAATAAATTTGAAAAAAACTAAGAAACAATGCCACGCTATAATAACATATGTTAGCCTCTTCTATATCGCTATCACTCATTCCAATGGAAAATCATGTGTAAAATCGTTTCTACGATAATCAAGATGAGACGAAAATAACACTCTAAATAATCACAAAGCGGGTTATCTCTGGCACCCGGAATGGCACTACAGACGTACCAGTCTTTGACATGGATGGTTAAAAGTTTATATATCGATATAATAACTCGCCAATAGGTCTGGGATATTTCAACCATCCGCTTGCAAAGACGAGTGCGTAGATAAGTAATAAATATTTTTGCTAATCTTTATTTTCTGTGTATGTTTAGGCATGCTCCGAACACTGAAGTTACTGAGATTCGTTTTTATGATTATATAGGTATTGAAAAACATTACTTTCTGATCTTTAGCGTTGATGGGCAAGGGGAATTAGAGTGATGGAAACATCACATACACCGACAATAAGGTGAACGTTCACAACTTGTAGATTTGCCAAGTTTCCATATACCAGTTTAATTCTGTGCTAATTCCCCAAAGAACGGATGGTGGATGGATACTTCCTGAAAAATATCTAAATCATGAATGAAACATCCTAAAATGGATGGAGAAATCTTGATTCAGAGGAATACGATATTTACTACTTGCTGAACATTGCAGAAGGCCAAAAAATGTATTTTGGACAATTAATAATTAAACATGCGCAAAAACATTATCAGTAAAATAAAGCTGTGAAAGGTGGTGAGAGATTTCAACTGATTCCAACCAGCCAGTTCATTGATTACAGAATTTAGTTAAACTAAATTACCAGCGTTGACTAAATGAAGCAAACCTCACCCTCCCCCCCCCTCTCTCTCTCTCTCTCTCTCTCTCTCTCTCTCTCTCTCTCTCTCTCTCTCTCTCACACACACACACACACACACACACACACACGACTCCACATGTGCTATCCAGACGAATATGAGAATGACTTGCACGTGCAAATTATACATACTGCATGAAAGAGGTAATGTATTGAGTGCATCAGTTAGTTTCTATATTTTATATAAGTTGTGAATATCGATTTCCGAAATTAAATTGCAGTGTTTGAGCCTATTCATGCCTTATATTCATACTGAATGCAATACGTTCAATACCTATGAAAGCAAAGCAGATATTTGTTCTCAAAGTAAGAATTAAATTAGGACATTAATTGTCGTATAAAATTGTGTACTACTATAAATGTAATAAATTAACATTTTATCTGATCTTAAACTGTTTGAAATATAATATGATATTTTTTTCTTTTTTTAAATGGTTTTGCATGCCTAAGTCAATGACAACCAATAACACGTATTTAGATTTTACTGAAACCTGGTTGTCTTTGAAATTCTACTCAATAAATCTTGTACTATATGAGGAATACAATCTACAGTAAGTTATAACCAAGCCGAATTTATTTCGGGTAGTAACAATTAAAGAAAATTGATGTAAAGGATTTTATGTCCACAGGTATGTTATAAACCTATTAACTTGATGCTTGTGGGTGTCGTGATAAATCAGGATATCTGCGAACTTTTTCATCATTTGTTTTATCAGCGTCTTCATTGACCTTAATTCCCACTTAGAAGCTGTGCAAGGTTGCAGTCCATCAGTCCACAATCTTGAACAATGCCATTCTAAATAGACCTAGCAATTTATGTACATTATCATTTGCGAGACCGGAAAATGCCGACCCCCAGATTGATCGCAAATAAGTGAAATTGTTCATAAGTACAAGTACACGCATACGCACTAAGCTCTTTTGTAAAAGGTTTACTCAAAAACGTGAAAGAAACATTAAGTTAATTATATCTTCTGTCGCTCTACGTAAAATTCGGGTAAACATCGATAATGACTACTGTATGTGTCTTATTAACAATGCAACCAACAAGATCGGATTTACTGACTATATAAATTGTATTACAAGGTCCAATTTGAATATCTAATTTATATTTTAAAAAATACTTAGTTCCCTTGGAGTCAATCTCTATAATTAACTGACTTTGCAGATAAATTGTCTACACCAAGGGAAAATATTGAACACTGGGTACGTTGTGCACTCAACAAAAGTTACGTGGAATAAAAGTACATTTATATTGTAACAATACGCGCAAATATTGTGAAAACCTTGAAATAATGTGGAGAATGTTTGCCTTTTGGGGGAATTAAATAATCAACGGAGCGATCAATGTATCGAACAATCTGAACATACCATTAATCGTGACAATCCAACAATTTTCTGATATTTAAAAGTGATCGGACATTATAAAGGACTTTATTTCTTCAACATCTACTGTAAAAGGTCTTATATTTAAATCACAGTAATAAGCTAGCAACACTGTATTTGAACGAATTAAATGAATTTTTCGCATTAAATGGTTCATTGCTTTAGTAACGGCCTTTATAAATCATTATACAGTTGTTTTATTTTAATGTAAACATCTAGTATAGCCAACATACTTTATTTAATTTCCGCAAGTGGAGCTTTATTGTTATAATAACTGTTCTAACTTTGAGCCAGGAATAGGTTATGATGACCCTTTTTAATTGAACGTATTGAATGCTAGAGTAGACAAGTTGTCCTCAATAATAAAACAAAAATTTATTTCACATTTTTAAAAATATCATTCTAATTTTAGAACCAATCTATCACTAAACTATTGAACCGCTACGGTGGCCTAGTGGTTATTACACCTGATTATCTGGGCAATAAGAGATTGTATTTCTATTTGATCAATCCACACCAACTTATTATGTTACGATTCACCGAAGATACGGACAAATCATTTAAATTCGTTTCAGTCCAAATTGTACTAAAAGGTTGTATTTCAAACTGATGTTAAATAAATATTATGATAGAATAATTGATATAAACAATGTATAGCTAATTTTAGTCCTAAATTCATTTATCTTAAAAGACATGTACATGTTATCAAATAAGTTGCCTTTATGCTAACTGCTTCGTAGTCTAATTTTGTGCCTGAGTGAATTTAGCGCGTGTGTAGCAGAAAACTATTAATTAATGGCCTCAGTTCGAATATCTTCCAAATGTTGTTCTACTTTTCAGAGAAAGAGCATCTATTTTATTGCTAATGAAATTAATTTCTTTAAACGTTATGGTCAAATTTAGCATCCACAAGAAGAAATTCTGCCCAGCAGGTCTGATACTCCTATATTATTTTCGACGACACAACAGGAACAAGCTGACATTTGTGCGCTCACAAAAAAAGTGTAAAGAGTTATAATTATGCCGATTTGGATAAAAAGTTTGAGTTATATAATACTCATGTACGTTATTTCCAGGAAATGTCAACCCACACGATGCACAACCGCCACACGTGAAAGCAAAATGTACTTGAGCTCGTACAAGTGATCACCTGGTTACTTGACATACATAATTGTACTATGCAGTCATCTCATGTCTCAGTAGCTAAACTTCCTGAAACTTTGCCTTAAGAAGGGGTGTCCTATGTGTACTTTCATGTTGGACTCGGTAACAATTAAAACTTCTCTGTAAATAACGTTCGCTATCGAAATTAAGCCATGACGACAGCTTTTTATTATTACTAGAGATATTAAGTTACGGAGTCAATGGCATGTACATGTATTACTTATCATGTGAAATTGCATTTTACCTACTTTGTTTATCAAAGTTTTCTTTTTTCATGGGCATTTTCCAAGAAAACATAATGATGAATAAATGAGTATGTCACTATCCGGATGCATTCAAAACTTTATTTCAACCGTTGCTAGATTTGATCAGTAATTTACGACAGGTCTCTCTACACGCGATTACTTAGTTACAGCACGAGAATTGTTTCCTATGATGATGGTTATAATGTTCGCATAATTGACTTCCAAGAAATGTCGCCTGACAGAGACAACTTAGCAGATAAAATCATAGTATACTCGTGAAAGTTCGGGTAAATTAATAAAATGTTGACAATGTGATATATTGGAAAATACAGTAATAATATTCACGTGTTCGGGCATGGAAAGTGTCTTGGATTCTCGCAATCAATAATTCGATCGATTGCTCCAACAAATAACTTTTATCGTCCATCATGGTCAGTTTGCAGTCATAATTTACAAACTTCCATTTTGAGTCCAAGGTAATTTTAAGTCGGTATATAACGACATAACATAGTTTATACAGGAGTTATGTACCGACAGTAGTAAATGTTATGTGCATGTTGAGTCACAACGACATACTAACAAACAGCCTTACTGCATGCATCCCACACAAACGAGCCCAAAATAATTTATAAAAGATCAACATCCTAAACCATACGTAAATGTTTTTAAACAATATGACTCATTGATCAGTCGCACATCTCAAGCAAACAAAATGTTGCTGAACCACCTTCTGATCTTACAAACTCTGCTTTGGATACCTTTAAGAGACAGTGTAGCATCGCGATCGTGAACGCAATTAAAAAAATCAGAAAGATTAAGCACACGCAATGGTACAACAGTAGATGATTGTCTACCAGTTACTATTTTATACTTTCAAGTATTTAAACAAGTCTGATTTTTAATAAATTAAAAATAGTGTTCAGTGCATGGTAGTTTTGTCCAGTCATTTTGTAGCGGTTAAAATGTATACTTTTATGGGGTACCAAAAATTAACTAGATCCAGATTTTACGCAGCAAAATAAACTTTTCTTTGCATTTATGCCTAGGATGGTCCAGAATCGAAGCTTAGAAGATTGAGCTCGCTCTGCAGCTCAGATTTCCACCTTTGTTTTCTTAAATTGACCAGTGACATGCTAGCTACACAATATTTTAAGCAAATACTTTGTTTACAATGTAATTTGTACGAGTAGACACTCAAAACCATAAAGCTAACATTATGCGCAGGTATAAAGAGCATCAACTGTAATAGCGTGGTCGAGTTCTTCAAGATAAAATTTGACAACATGTAATTCAACGCGAAGTAATGCAAAAACTACTGAAGCTGGTAACAAAACCAGACAATACAGACTACAACAGCAAGTTTTGTTTATCAAGCTCTGGAAGAGCAAAACATAAATACATAAATAATGGCCAAACATTTTAAGCGTAATTGGGGGTGGAGTGGGTTTAGCTCAAACACTTGTAGTAAATGGTGACATCAATATCTAACGCAAAAAAATATATTGATAACAGTACGTAGACTATTGAACCGCTACGGTGGCCTAGTGGTTAGAGCGTCCACCGCGGAAGCGGGAGGTCGTGGGATCGATCCCCGTCCGAGTCATACCAAAGACTTACATAAATGGTACTAACAGCTGCCTCGCTTGACGCTCAGCATTAAGAGGTAATTGTTAGGACTGGTCGGCCTGGTGTCAGGATAATGTGACTGGGTTGCCTCAGTGCTAGACATCACTATAAACTGCCTCACTGCAGACATCGTAGCGATATGACTGAAATTTTTTTAAAGATACTGTAATAAATTTGGAGTAAGTGTTAGTGAATTTGAACCATGCTTGGGTCGTTAGTAGTGAATTTGGATACAAGCCGAATGCCTGTCCCTGGCTGGAGTAACATAGTCCATATTAAAATTCAGTGGTGTATACAAGTAGTGTGATTGAAAAGGCAGCATTTATGGTTGGAAATCAGTAAATTATAAAATGGAACCAATAAGTTGGAACTTGGTAGGTGCCGTTTATGTGGCCATAGTGAAAAATGGGCGTATGTATATGAGAGTGATACGCCGGAAATTCTGTGGATTGACTGGCCTAGGGTCGCGCAGTTAAATATTTCCCAGTTAGTAAGGGAATACTAGTGGAATTTCTACGGCATGACAGGCTTGCGGTACGAAAATAGGATTATAATGAAGAAAAACCATGCTAAAGTGCGGTTAATGGACTCTTGGGCAAGTTGTCTCCTCTGGGTCGCCCATTGATTACAGCAAAGATTAATAATTATAGCAGACACGTCTCTCTTTCCATTTTACAACTCAAGTTGTATGGAAGTCTTTGGAAATTTGGGGAAAACTTATGACTTCCAGCGAGACTCGCGCCAGGGTTTTGACACCGCTCGGTCAAGTGAATACCCCGGTGCGTATAACAATACGTTAAAAATCCTAATCAAACAAACAAACAAACGTAGTCTAATGATTGATAAAAAGCTGACATTTAGTGTATTTTATGAGAGAGATGAAATTCGCAAAAAATTAAACATGCAGCAATACAAATATGTGAAAATTGAAAGTAAACAAGTATCAGACATGTAGCATGACGTCCACCCAGTCACATTATCATGATATCAGGCTGACCTGTTATAACACTAACATGTTAATGTTGACCTCCGGTATCTGAGGCAGACGCTCTAACTACTGGGCCACCGGAACAGTCACATTTAGTAGCTATTTGATATTTATTGCTTTATTATTGTACTTCAACCTTCTTGTTGCAAATGATACATATATTGATTATTTGGTTTATATTTTCACTTGCAAATATTATGCAAGAAGAACATCGTGATCTAAATTATTCATCAAAAGTTTTAACAATAAATTACAAAGACTAGAAAATATTATCATCTGCAAACTGAAGACATGTAGTTTTGTGAATTAATTTCCTATTTTTATATTTGCATTGTCGATAGATTCTGGTTCTATTTGCATCCTATTATTGGCGCCATACTACATTCAAAGTCATAGTACACAACAAAACCGACGATCTAGCTGGTGAGGGCAGTTTGACGATCTAGCTGGTGAGGGCAGTTTGACGATTTAGCTGGTGAGGGCAGTTTGACGTATAACTATGAAATCTCTCTCAGGTATTATTATTGATTGTGACTTCTTTTTTTGTTTAAATCAATTCAATTTGGAGTAAAAAAAATAAGTCATGCATTTTTTAAAAAAAAGAACGTATGTGGCTTTTACCTATTTCGGATGATATTCAATGCTTTTTTTTCACAGTAACGGTGGAGTTTACCATAAAATATAAGTATAATCTCTCTCTCTCTCTCTCTCTCTCTCTCTCTCTCTATATATATATATATATATATATATATATATATATATATATATATATATATATATATATATATATATATATATATATAAGACATATACACTGAAAGACATATATTTTCATTGAATTGGCTTTAGAAGTTTGTTTGCTGTTGTGTAGTCATTAACATATCTATTAAATTCTTTTTCAACTTTATGCATGTCCTGTTTATGTTTAAAACTTGTATTTATAATCAGTTGATATGTTTGTTAAGGTTATATTGTTGTGGTCTACAACAGTGGTCCCCAACCCCCGGGCCGCGGACCGGTACCGGTCCGTGGATCAAATGGTACCGGGCCGCCCAAGGAACATTAAATTATTTCCATTTTATTTACTGTGGTGCATTTCTCTCGGGTTTGTGCGACTTTCCATGGACGAGAGGTTAACCGGGAGCTGAGAGACGGTCATGGAGGAATACCCTGAGATTGCCACCACAGCACTTAAATCCCTATTGCCATTTCCGACATCCTATCTGTGTGAAGCAGGGTTTTCTGCAGTGACAGCAACCAAAAATAAAACAACGAAATAATAAGCAACATACTTCGGGTGTCATTGTCTCCTATTACCCCCAGATGGCACCGTCTCGTTGCAAATAAACAAGCTCAGGGTTCTCATTCATTTAACGTTCTAGTGAGTTAAAATGTTAAATCACTTTATATTCATTTTTTGGTGTAACTGTATTTTATTTTTAAAGCACGTTTAAATACAATTAAATTAAAATTATTAAATCAAAACAATTTAAAATATAAACAATCAACGTCCCCCCCCCCCCCCTCAGTGGGCCGCGGTAAAATTATCAAACGTTGACCGGTCCGCGGCGATGAAAAGGTTGGGGACCACTGGTCTACAATATATAATATTTTGGTAGTGTATGAGAGGTAGACTAAACAACCATCTCCTGTCTGTGCTTAACACGAACAAAGGCATTTGTAATTTAAATCCATCCTGGTAGGTATATGTTTGAATCTTAGTATATTTATTGACATCTACATATATGTAGCGTTAGGTAGTTAATACAGATAAAAGACCAATGGTGACAGTAAACCGGTATGATCACGCAAGCCAGTAAATGATAAGGCAAGCCGTCTCAGTAAGACACTGCCAATACAACCGTACCGGAAAGACTGATGGTTACCGTATCTGTTTTAAAAAAAATCTACTTGCACCACGGCACTAGATCAATATGGATACTGATTATCTCCTAAATAAATCTCGTTATTAGTATTACAGGCGTTTAATTTCAATATTATTCTCTTTTTCAGGTGCAATCGTCTATAGTACGGGTTAAATTGATGAAAATAGCTGAACTTGTACTGGATCCAACAAATTTAAATTTTGTTCTGCTTATTGTTTTCCATAAATATGGTTCATCTTATTCTAAATATAAGAAATGTCACGATTATTTTCATAATCTCTTGCTTAAAGTCTAGACTTGTTGAAACAAAAAATTAAATTACTCCAGCCTCTTTATTGTCATCATTGTATTTTTAGACTAATCAACAATGCGTTGTATTTCTCATCAGAGTAGAATTGATTCTCTTTTTTCATGTCTGGTATTATTACACCAAGTTAATTTCTCTCTAGATATCACAGTACTAGTTTTTTTTATCACTTTAATATTCAGTTTTTTGTTGTTTTTTTAAATTCTGGCTGAATAATGAATGACTTGGTACAGTTTTGCGGCATTTGCAAGATATTTATTTTCTTGTTATATTTTCTAATTATCCCACTTCCTCCATTCTACTATTGGTTTTTCGTTCGTAATATTTACATCTTTGGTATTGATTATGTGGATGCACCGGGTTCAAACCCCGGCCAAGTTATACCACATAAAATAGTAATTGCAGCTACGTCGATTTGCGCTTAATATTAAGATGTTAGTGGAAGAAATGGTAGTTCTTGTGTCTGGATAATGTGACTGCGTTGTACAGCATGCTATATGTCTGCGGCATGATGACCCAATGATAGAGATCATTATGAACTGACACGCTGCAGACATCGTAGACACATGACTAAAAGCTTCAAAACTACGTTTAAAATTGAAACAAACAAGCACAAACTCTGAAGATGGTATATTTCTATAATAGTATTATTCCTTACACATCATTGACAGAGTTTAGAAAGTGAATTGTTTGATTTATTTTGTATGTTCTGAACAATTTCATTGACAAACTGGAAAGCTAATGAACCAATTAGCCTGCAACATAATTATAATGTATCCAATGTATGTCATTATCTACATGCAAATGTATAAGCAGACATATGTAATATTACTGGTGGATATCATGGAATTTGCATTAAGGTCTATACTCTAGTTTAGTATTATCCACAATCTTCTACTTTTCAGCTGAATTATTTCATCATCTGTGGTATCAATAACTACCTTTCAGAGTGGTTTGTTCGATTTTATTCTGCGATGGGTATTTGATTTTTTGAGCAACCAATTTAAATATCTTCCATTTATTTTGCGTCACAATATTTTCAATGGACTCTCATCTCTGAAATTTATCACCTTATTCTTTCCATTAATGTAACGCTTATTTTTTGCCGTTCATTGTTTCCGTTTTGTAAATTTTATCAATATTGAGTGCATAAGTGTATTTGTCGTATATATACAATTCCTGTTGAAAAATATAGAAAAGATATTTTTTCTTACGTTATTACCTGATTAATTTCATAGTGTTTTACAAAAAGTGATATTTAAACGAGTAGTGAAACCATGAGCTTTTGTTACCACATCATCAAATCTATTTGGTATTTACGCATGACGCTAAGAGAATAAAACTCATCAGCATACCACTCCCACCCCATCCCGAGTTTTCATAAATTGGCTTCACTTTCATCGGCTGATCATGTAAATATAAGCAATTTAAGAAATCAGTATTGCTGGGTTGCCCTTGTCTGTTGTAGTAAATTATATTGTTGACAGTTTGCAAGTTATCATACCGAATCTGAAAACAAAGCAAGCTCGATTCAGTAATTCATCACAGCTGGTTTGTCATTGATGCTAATGAAGAAAAAGAAAAAAAGGGAAATGACGCAATATAGGCGTTTTTGCACATACAATACCCGCTTTTCATGCTGCATGCATAACGTACGTAATCACACACGCAATTAAACATGACATGGCATCATGTGAACTCTTTTATGTGTGAAAATATAGTAATGAATAATTATCTATATTTGACTCAAGTTTGTAATTATCCCTTAATAATCTCCGTTTAAGTCTTCCAATTTATGCATAGTAGGATCACCAGTAATTACTTGTCTGATCGTAAATATTTCATCCGTGAAACTCGAAGGATGACGTCCCATAGGTATAGGTTGTCAAGTACCAGATTATATTAATCCTTGTTGTTGTCCTAGTGTTTTTGTTTTGTTTGTTTGATTATGGTTTTTAACGTAGTTTTAACAATTTTTCAGTCATATCGCTACGATGTCGGCAATGAGGCAGTTTATAGTGATGTCTAGCACTGGGGCATCATGCCGCAGACATGTAGCATGTCACATTATCTTGACACCAGGCCGACCAGTCAATACACTAACATCTTAATGCTGAGCGCCACGCGAGGCAGCTGTTCGTATCATATTTGTAAGTCTTTGGTATGACTCGGCCGGGGATCGAACCCACGACAAACCCGGGGTGGACGCTATAACCACGAGGCCACCGGAGTGGTTAGGGTCTTAGTGTTAATGATATGCAATACAATCGTAATATATAAATCAAGCTATAATATGAGCTATTGCATTTATCCATACTATTACGACTATATAGTCTTAAAGTAACAGAAAAGGGCGAAAACATGCAAGTTTTTTAAAATTAACAAATAAATTATTTTCCTGGAATACCAAGTGAAATATATAAAAAGAACTTAAGTGCAAATTAAATCCCAAAATAATTTTAGAATTTCTAAGACATGTCATAATGATTAATGTTCTGAATACATTGTTGTCGTATTCCAACACAATCCATAGCTGGAAGAGTCGGTAAGCCTCTAATGACCTTTGTGTTAGCGATTTCGAACCAGGATAAACTGGTTGGAATCGGTTTGAGCCAGATGGTACCGGTTTTATCCTGATTAAAAGTATTAAACGGGTCAAAATCAGTCCAAAACAAGATTTATCCATACAATCTACTTGCAGCCTTTCGTTGAATCAAAATAATACAAAGCAAGAATATATCTTTCTTTGATTTTTATTAGAAACTGAAGTCTCCATCTTCTTCTGTTTCCAGGTAAGAACACCTTAAATTGAATAATTTAAATAAATAAATTCCATCCCAAATGATATACTGCACACAACAATTATAGAACTGGCTCTTTTCAGTTCTTACAGCACGAATGATTAGTTTCTTAATAATTAGATTGTTTAGGCCTCTACTTAACCTCATGTCTCCATTAAAATTTGCTATAAAAAGCGTAGTATCAAATGGAAAATTTCATTCTGGAATGTTCTCAATGTCTACAAGATAAAATCTTAGTTATAATGAGATGGTCTTTTACTAAAATTATAATATATAATGTAGCAAATTACTTATAGACCTGGCATTACATTGGGAATTTCCAATTTCTGGATTCAGATTGAGATAAACAAAGTTGTTTACAAAACCAAAATCAATGTTTCAGGTCAGGTCCCAAAAAAATTCTGACTTCTGACAAGGTAAAGTTTTTTCATGATTTTGTATTGTTCTTGTTTTTGTTATTTCTAACATTAGACGTAGAAGAATTGCATTTCAAAGTTTAATGAGCAAGATGTTGAAATATATATTGATGTAAGCAAAGGAAAAAGAAATTAAAATTTGTATTATTATTATTATTATTATTATTATTATTATTATTATTATTATTCATGCACAATATTCTTAGATCCTTTCTCAGCTGCCTTTATATTCTGAATATTCTACCTTTTCCCAGAAATATCTATAACGACAGGACATTTGTTCTTCCTGTATCAAATCCTTCATAGAAAAGTAAAGTTTTCTGTATTAATGAAGCACTTTCAACGCCCTTAACGAAAATGTTGTAACAAATGTAAAAGTGGCTATAATACTAATTTCTGTATCTGACTTATCACCTCAAGATACATTTTTAAAAAAATAATTTCTTTGAATGGTTAATTAAGTCTATGTACACCATTTAATTCAATTTTGCAAACACAGATATCGGAGTTAAGCATCTACTTAACAGAGAAATATGCAGAATGTGAGATCACGCCTTTAATCGTTAAATATTAAAAAATAATTGAAGCAACACATCTGACTGTCACACTAATCAGTCCTATAATACTGAAAACAATACCAATACCAATACATATCTGTCCTATACACTACGATAAGGTTGCAAATACATTGACATGGTCGACATTTACGCCAAGAACCAGGGAGGGCAAACATATCCCTATTTAGGAGGGTCCATTTGTAAAATTAACTTTCCTTACTAAAATTACACACAAGCGTCAATAACGCTAAACCGAGGCCTTAAATCGGGTTAGCTTTTATATATATATATATATATATATATATATATATATATATATATATATATATATATATATATATATATATATATATATATATATATATATATATATATATATATATATGTATATATGTATGTATGTATGTATGTATGTATGTATGTATGTATGCATGTTGTGTGTGTGTGTGTGTGTGTGTGTGTGTGTGTTGAATTTGTATGCGACTCGTTTACCGACCCGACACTCATTGTTGGTAGTCACCCTCTCTGCTACTGGAGGCGTAATTTAATCATTATTATATCAATAGAAGCCACGATATCTCATACAGCTAAATTAGCTCTACAGCGAGAAGAGGCAATTACATAATATCTTCTAGCCCGTGATTCTGTCAAGCAAAATTTACAAGACCATCAGGAGTCGCAGTTGGTATTTACGTATAGCGCAGAACATTTATATAAACCAGTTACAAAGGGTACCGAATGTCTTCTTCCCACTATGGAGCAAACCGCTAAAGCAAATGGAAAAATAGCAAAAAGAACTAAACCAAAAATATAGGTGAAATAGCCGCTTCTCAACAAATCCAAAAATATTTTGAACGTTTTGATAAAGCTCGTTCTGAAAAAAAAAACATATAAAGGGTCTTATACCAGAACCAGAATCAAAACTATAAACATCACAAGCAAGAACGAGAACTGAAGTGATTGACAAATTGATTGAAATGATTATTTCCTCCATCATAACTGTATCCGTGTTTGCCGTGCATAGGTTTGATAATAGAGAAAACGTTTTGAAATCCGAGTACGCTATGTTACATGTCGTGATAACTGGTACACCTTATCTTCAGTTTTCAAAATAGTTTGCTTTTCGTTTGAGTGTCGATGCGGAGATTTGCCATTTAGATGGGAAGATGAGACTGAACAGAAGACCAAAATTGTCAGAGGATTTTATAGATGTTTTAAATAAACGATGACGTATACACGACAGTCCCTCCGTGTTGGCACCAGTCGTGAAATATACGAGAACGATATCGCAAATAATCCGGGGTAGTGGGTTTTAAATCCATGAGTACATTCACGATAGAAGTTTGAATGGCATCGTCGTACGCACGAGTCAGCTAAGGAGATTCTGACTGTGGCTAACACTGGCGCTTGCGATGCATCTTCGGTAATTTTGAACAAGACCACGTACTGAGCATTGAGACTTATAGTGTGATGAGCTTACTTTGTTGAAATAAATATTGGGTTCTGTAAATGACACTGGCATTACGATGAAGGCCGTTACATGTAAACCACAGTTTAAAATTCTTCGTCATCTTCTCGTAGCATAGCATCGAAGATGACCATATGTGTTTCACTGCGATTAGACACAATCCCGTCATCTCTGCAAGTAATGAATTGCACAGAAACGATGGATTATCCTTGACTTTGTCCCAGGATACTGTCAGCCGATTGCCACTCTTTGTCACACTGTGTACTAAATTGAGGTGGACGTCCAATCAAATGACTTATATTAGATCAATCCCTTGACAAATTTTGTTTTGCTCAAACAGCTGTTTTAAGCAATAACATGTTAAAGCAATGATGAAGCTACATGTCCTCCCAACTAGCTCGATCTAATATTTAGTCGATCACTTTGAAAGTCAAAGAAGAATAAACAGTGCCAGAAGAGGTAGACATAGCAAAGGTGATTACAAATTTGAAATGAACACGGGCAAGACAAGATTTTTTTTCAGGGCATGTTTATTGCAAACTTTAAAATTGGACACAAAAGAAAAAACGCATAAAAGCCAAATTGGTATGTACATTGATAACATACACATAAAAACAAAGTGGAAAATTAACAAGTTTCTGTACAACCTTGTTTACGAAGTTGTGCTATCTTAGGGACATTTGTAATATTTATTGGAGTCTCTACACCTGGCATAGTTACACAGATCTGCTCTCCACATAACTTTTAGAGGGGTGTGTGTGTGTGTGTGTGTGTGTGTGTGTGTGTGTGTGTGTGTGTGTCCATATCGACGACAGTACTGTCCTGAATGCGGTGAGTTTCCTCAATGTTGGTTTCTCCTTATGGCAATGTATCTAACAGTTTTAAAGGTCATATATGTCACTGGACACTTTAAGTTCACTTTTTTCTTTGAAAGAATAACATAAATCGTTGGGAATGTAAGCCACTCCTTTTGACCATGCCTCGAAACCAAAACGTTTCCCGTCACGTACATCTTTCGAGTATGAGTATAATAAACAAGCTATACATACATATTCGTAAGTATCCGGAGTTACTCAAATCACAAGTCTTCAAACAGAGATCGAGGAGTTCGGAGATAAATGCGCAATGATATTGACAGAGTGAATTTCTCGTGCGCATTTGTTACAGTTTTTCCTAATTTCTCGTGCGCATTTGTTACAGTTTTTCCTAATTTCTCGTGCGCATTTGTTACAGTTTTTTCCTATGATCGACTGGGTAAACGTGCAATATTATGCTATTCGCACGTGGTCACTCTAAAGTCTTGATCATTTTCAAATTACAAGGGTTATTGTAAGGCGTCAAATTCACATCTTGACTGACGATGGTTTAGAGTTAGTCCTTTCATTTAACGTCCGTGCGAACGTCTTCAAATTTGGACCCGGTATTAGTAGCCGTAATGTTTTGGACTGCCCGTAGTAAAACCTAGACTCTAGTCATCGGGATGCTACTCCGTTCAGGTTCCTAAAGGGTCCCTGGTGACGGTGACAAAGACGATCGACGTAGGTACAACTGGATGGATCAAAATACAGCATACAATCTCCTAACAGGTGTTAGGCTTCGAATAATTTTAAACGAGCATGGGCTGTCAAGTAGGCTACAATGATGACATTTTCAAATTCGTCTGTCTCTCCATAATCCCATTTTTCGTCGTAATTGACTAAGATCAAGTCTTCACGAAGGACTTCCACATATGTTATACATTTGCTTTTGTCGTGAATCATGAAATCATCTTGAAATTGCTTGAAAGTGCTAACAAATTCTCCGTCGTGCCAATTTTACAAGCAAGCAATTGAACAGCACTTTAGCAAACGATCGCCTTCTTTTTTTTTCTCCACCTGGTCTAAAGTGATGCCTTCCTGTTCCACGTATTTATCTTTGAATTTCTGCTGTTCTTCGGAGTGTGACAGCAGGGAGGGATATCCACGGGATTCTTGCTTCAGTTTCAGAAAGGGATTCTCGTAGTCTTCGATAAAAATGCCTTTCTGAGTCTCTTCACCCTTTTGGTATTATTATGTGTTAGGCAGTTGGTAACTTTCATAACCTTCTAACAGTTGGTATCAATGGTATAGAGCTTTGATCAATTCTACGATGACCCACATTCCTGTTAATACCCGTTCTTCTTGAGGTTTGTCTTGGTTCAGCGTTGCGGCACAAGTGTGACACAAAGGAAACATCCGTTTTACAAGACAATGGTGAGGTAAAACGGGAGGCAAGACTTTACATTTAATCAGTACTTCGTATTGTCGAATGTTTTCCACGTCGATGTGTTCCGTCTGCAATTGTGGGTGACCTGCGAGAAAGTGACAATATTTGCACACGTATGGATACAGCGAACACAATCCAAGTAGTTGATTTCTTCTTTTGCATTGTCGGCATGGTACAGCAAACAGGTGGCATTCATTCGTCCCTCATACAAACTATCATGAGGGCTTAGAGGGTCAATCAGCTTGTACCGTTTTACGATGTGTTTAAACTCGCGATCGATTTTTCCTTGTTGTTCTAGCTTTAAGCAACGCTGGCAATTGGTCTTTTACAATGCATGCGTAGTACATTGTGAAACTGATATATGTCATTTTGGGGGTAGGAGGTCGGACATTCGTGACAAAACA